>JANAVB010025196.1:12227737-12837737 GCA_029216955.1 Iris pallida | reverse complement strand
TATATATTCTTGTGGATTGAGATACACTATAGATTACCATATTAGCCATGATACTATAACCTTGACAGCTTATACGTACTCGAGTCGGGCTGGAGTCCGCTCGATACGTAGCTGGCTTGCTCACGAGCTCGCATCCGAAAATCGGGTACGGGTCGTGACAAGTTTTTGTGGTGGCCCATGCAGGTCAGAGCATATCGTATCGGTTATGTAACTATACCGGTACGAGCCTGCGAATATATGACTAAACCTTAGAAATCTCAATCCACTCTGCCTTGAAAATTCTCCTAGAAATTTCTCTACGTCCTTGAAAACTCCATAATTGCTCTCGATTATACTTCATTACTTTTTCGTACCATTGATTCTCGTCCCTTTCTATTTCGGGGTGACGAACGATCGTGCTGTCTAGAATCTATCAGAAATCCTTAAATTATAGTATAATATAGCTTGACTATTGAATATTTAGTTGTTTATAGATATGAGGGATTGTAGATGCCACACACCCTAGATATCTGTTGGTAGAATTGTTAGCAACTAGTTAGAAGATTATAAGATTTTAGTGACCGTATTTTGAGGGAGTAGCGTGACCAAAGGTGGGTAGAAGTCCTCGTGGTTTTATATTTACAAATGGCTAGGAGGAGGATATAAACAATTTTTGAGGAATTAAAAATTTAAGTAGATCAAGGTTAAGGTGGACTTTCTTTTTGAATTTTAAGGAATAACTATGATTTAGAATTTCGAGGGCAAAATTATTTTAAGGTGGGTAGATTTGTAGCTCCCCTTCCCGAAAATTTCAAAATATTTTTTTATTAATTATTTTATTTGAATGGTGATTTTTAGATTTTGTAAATAATTATTTAGTTAATTATTACGGTAGATGACTTTAGCCATGGTACAGTTTTGAAGTACCAGATGACCAGAAATCGTGGCACGGATAGTCCAGTGACGTGCCTTGACTAGTGTATTAGCCATGCTAAGGAAGACCCAGCCATAAGAATATACTAACTAGGAAAACCAGGCTAAGTTGCGACTTAATCCTTACCGAAGATTTATTTATTTATTAATTATATTATTGAGTTTTAGGGAACCCGGTTGTACTGAACTAGTCCAGATTAGACCCAAAACAAGCCCAAAGCCATGTAGTCATGCGGTACGTCCAGCGACATTTGTGTTGGTGTATTTTGATATGATTGGGTTCTATTTCATTTTAACGATCTAACGAATATTTAGAAAATATTCGTTAATTAAATGTTATATATATCATTATTTGATATTCAATGATATTTGTACAAAGTAGGTCATTGTACATTTTGGGGTCATTAGACTATACGCAATGGTATATACACCATTACTGGTTTATTGAATTTTGTTATTACTAGTATTATTATTATTTTATTATCAATATTATTGAGGTTGTCATTAAATAATACTATTTTATTATTATTAGTTATATGTGTGTGAATATATATAATATATGTATATGTATATATATAAATATTCGTATATATGTATATGTACATATATAAATATATGTATATGTATATATGTATATATATATATATATAAATAATATATATATATATATATATATATAGATAAATAATAAATGGGTCGCTCTGGAAGGAGTCCTCTGCTCCTCGAGCTCTCGGCCGCCCGTCGCCGGGCGCCTCCCTCCCCTCCGGGCGGCCCCCTCCCTCCCTGGCACACCCAGCCTCGTTGGATGGCCGGGAGTCTGCCCGGCGTGCGGCGGATCCCCCCATTCTCCTCTTCTCCTCGGCCACACCGTCGTCGGAGCGGGCGACGTAGGCAACGCCGTGTTCGGCGACTATGGTCGCTCCTCGACCCCTCCCTTCTCGGTCCTCCGTCCGGCCCTCCCGCTACCTCGCGGGCGGAGTGGCCTCCTCCTGGTTCGTCTCCCTCCCCGGCAGCCATCTTCGTCGTGCCGCCGCCCGCACCGCCGGTCGCGGCCCACCTCTCCGTCCCCTTCTCTTCGAGGCGACCATCCGCTCCTCCGACTGCGTCCACCTCGACCCCCTCTCCCCCTCCGGCCCCCAAACCCGTCCCGCCCCGTTCGCCTACTCCGCCCCAGGCCCTCACCTCCCCGTTTGTTGCCTCTCCCCCGGAGATCACCCTCGTCGCGCCCCTCCCAGCCTTGGCAGCAGTCTGCCCCTCCGCGCCGCCTTCTTCCGCGCATCCCTCCGCCACGGCCGAGGACCCACCCCCCGGACCTCCTCTCTTCGTCAGAGGCTGTACCCCCGGCTCCTCACTCCTCCGCGGGAGCGGACTGTCTCTCGGCGCCTCCTCCTCTCGCGCCCGCCGCCCCGACCGTGGAGTCGCTCCCCGCCGCTGCGGACCCTCCCCCTCCCCCGTCGGCCAACTCTCCGTGTCTCCCTTCTCCGTGTCGGTGGCCTACTACCAGGACACCCTCACCTTAAGGTGGCACTGGTACTACGTCCCTGCTCAGGCGACCGCGCCGCTCCCTGCCCAGCCTTCGGTCGCCCCCATCTGGACAGCCCCGTCCTCCGATGGTTCGGGCATCCCCGCCTCCAAGTCGTGGTGCTCCTGCGGCCGTTACCCGCCCCACCGCCGGGCCTAGTGAACTCCGAGGCTTCCCCCGACTCCCCCGTGGCGCGCCCTCGGCTCCTCCCTGCGGCGCCCGTCTCCAGCGTCTCCCCATCTCCCTCTTCCTCCGTCCTCCCTCCGTCGCCGGAGACGACCCCCCTGTCGGCTCTCCAGCGGACGACCCCCTCCCCCTCCTCTGCGGACGGAGCGCCGGGCTCCCTTCCTCTCCGCCTCGGTCTTCGCGGGCGTCGTCGTGGCCCTCCCCGCCGTGGCCCGGCCACTACGGATCCCCCTTCGTCGCAGCTCCTGGGCCACTCTAGCCGGAGCTTCGCCCCACCCGGCGGGTCTGAGCCCTCCCCCGCCGCCGTGTCCCGAGCCCCCTCGGGCCCAGCGTCCTTCGTGCCTTGTTTGCCATTAAAATCTTTTGATTGCAATTTCAATTACAAACAGAACAGTGTTACAATGTAGGATTTAGATGTAGTCCTAGGAGTACACTTTTGTTTATCTGGATCCCTGTGTCGATGGAGCGAGTGGTAATGCATTGACTCCGTTGACGATCTGACGACGATTTTCGGTTCTCTGAAGGTCTGAGTTGCTCTGGGTGCTGGAGCTTGCGGAGAGAAATAAGACGTTGAGTGTCTATGTATTTATGTCCCTCTGTGTGTGTGTAGGTCTCCGGAAGAAGGAAATGATCCCTCTATTTATAGCTTGTAGGCTGGCTGCTCATGCGCGCATATCACTACCAAAATACAGAAACTAGCGACGGCACATTAGTGACGGACAATTTTCGTCGGTGTTAGCGACAGATTTGCGGCAAATAACCGATGGTGTACCGACGACAAGCCGATACAATTTTTATTTTATTTTAAAGGGGAGAAAAGGTCGTTCATCCGTCGCTAGGGCACCGGAGATATAGCGACGGATAAGTAACCGTCGCTATGCAGTCGATTATTTGGCGGGAATTATTGAGAGAAATGGCGGGACAATTCTTCGACTATGTAGCGACGGATGTTCTGTCGGCAAGTATCAAAAAGAGCGACGGCCTAGCGACGGATATAATCCGTCGCTAGTCCGTCGCTAAATAAAGGGCCCAGACTTAAATTGAAACGACGGGGGGAACTTTTCATTCCCCCCAAATTTCATTCTCTCTCCTCTCTCTCTCTCCCGTGGTGGTCGGCGACCTCACTCTCCTCTCTCTCTCTCCCGCGACGGTGATCGACGACCTCTCCTCTCTCTCTCCCAAAGGTAATCTCTCTCTCTCTCTCTCTTTCTCTCTCTCTCTCGGTGGTCGTAGGTGTCGTGGGCTGCCGGGGCATCGTGGGCTGCGTGGGCGGCGGAGACTGTGGGGGAGGCAAGTGCGGGGTAGCGCGGGGCTGCGGCGGGCGGTGGGGGGCAGCGCGCTCCGGGGCAGCGGGGGGCGGCGGGGGTGGCTCGCACAGGGCAGTGCGAGGTATAAATACAATGAGTAGTATCGGCGATATGACAAACCCTAGTTTAAGAAATAGGATATCGACAATATCGGTAGTACCGGCAGTTTCGGATCGGAGTATCGAATTTTTTGGTATTGGGAAACAAATAATTATCGGTAGTATCGGATTCTTTACATGCTTTTACAACCTTATTATGCTTTCAACCTAGGTTCACAATATCAGTAACCCAATACCTTACCCTAGTAAGGTAACCCAATATATTCTAATATACTACTTGGTATCTCAAGTTACCAAGTATCTTAACTCTAATATATGAATATCTAACTTAATCTCTAAAACTAAGATACTATACATATCCAATATATATCTATCTAAACTCTAAGCTATCATATCAAAACACACACTCTAATACACTACCATCTAACATATAAGCTATCTAACTTATATCTAATAACCTCATTCTAGACACGAACTTATTACTAACCATCTAACCGACTATCTTATACTTCTAGCATCCTTATCCCAATATACTAACTAGTAGTAGGATACCAACATATATTTTCTAAATAACTCTAACATATGTCATATCTAACTAACAAAGACCCCCAATGTCGGCATCGGTCAATATTTGGTATCGGTCGGTATCGGATCGGAACATGCCAAACCGTATCGGTATCGGCCGATACTTTAAAGAAAATGCAATACGACAAACCCTAGTTTAAGAAATAGGATAAAAAAGTCTATTGCTTTATATATATATATATATATATATATATATATATATATATATATATATATATATATATATATATATATATATATCTATCAAGGTTCAAAGTATTGGTATCAGCGATATCGGTAGTATCGGACTATCGGTATCGGTATTGAACTATCGATATCGGTATCGGACTATCGGACAATCGGTATCGATATCGAACTATCGGTATCATACTATCGGTATCGGTATTGCACTATCGGTATCAGACTATCGGTATCGGTATCGCACTATCGGTATCGGTATCGAACTATCGGTATCGGTATCGAACTATCGGTATCGGTATCGGTATCCGTATGTACTTAGTATCGATCGTAGCAGATTAGTATCGGTATATCGGTTTGGTATAGGTCGTATCGGATGGTATTGACCTTAGCGAATTGGTATCGTCCTATCCGATATGTATCGGCCATATAGCTAGGATTCGTACCGGATCGATAAGGCCGGTACGAATCCTAGCTATACGGCCGATACATATCGGATAGGACGATACCAATTCACTAAGGTCAATACCAATTTGATACGACCTATACCAAACCTATAGACCGATACTAGTCTGATGCGGTCGATACTAAGTACATCCGGCCTATATACTAGCGGATCCACCGGTTACATGATTATATACTAATTCTGTTTAGTTTATCTTACGATACAGATTATCACATCCAATCTGTGTTGGATCGTTATTTCGTTGATCGTACGTGGATGTACAAACGACAACACGATAGCAGAATAGGTGTGAGTGACGGTTTTCAGGCAGGCATGGAAGCGTTTCTTAAGTATGCCATGAGCAAATCTCAGTATATAGAAGGTAAAAAAATTAAGTGTCCATTGCATAATTATCGCAATAGACGTTACGAAGAAGTGGTGAGTGTAAGAGATCATTTGACCCGAAAGGGTTTCGTATGTGATTACGGCCTGTTGTCATCGTAAGGTGAACAATATGCGAAAAGACAGGATGCGAATGCTGCTACTTATGCTTTTGATGATAACGCTGTAACGGATTTTGTCGTCGAAGATGACGAATGCTCTGTTGATTATGGAGACCAGCCGAACCTTTTACGAAATATGGTGTACGACGTGACAGGGCCTAATTTTGATCCGGAGGATCCTAGTCCCGAGACGAAAAAGTTCTATAATATGTTTCAGGATGCTGAAACTTCTTTATATCCTGGTTGTGAGCCACATTCCGTATTGTCAGTGACGATGCGGTTGTTGAACATAAAGTCCAATTTTAACTTGCCACAAACTTGCAATGATTGGATTATACAACTAATCAAGTAGGTGTTACCGAAGGAATCAAAAGAGCTTCCAAAAAACTTCTACAAGTCGAAGATGATGGTCAAACAACTGGGACTGGGGTACGAGAAGATAGATTGTTGTCGCAACGGTTGCATGTGTACTACACGGAGAATGAGGATATAGAAAGTTCCATCTTTTGTAATGTGGATCGTTATAAGCTAGTCAGGAGAAAAGAAAAGTCAATTAGAAAACGACGTCCTTACAAGTATATGCATTACTTGTCGATCACGAAGCGCTTGCAGAGGATGTATATGTCTCAGAATACAGCAGAACACATGATGTGGCACAACGAAGAACGCACAAAGGACGATGGAGAATTGTCACATCCTTCGAATAGAGAGGCGTGAAAATATTTTGATTTGCGTCATCCAGATTTTGCTGCAGAGCCTAGAAATGTATGTCTGGGGCTATGTTCTGATGGCTTCGCCCCTTTTAGGCAGTCAAAATCTCAATCCTCCTGCTGGCCGGTCATTCTGACCCCTTACAATCTGCCACTATGGATGTGTATGAAGACTCCTTATATGTTCTTGACAGCTATCATACCGGGTCCCAAAAATCTAACGAAGAATATCGATATATATTTACATCCGTTGGTGGATGAGCTGAAACAGCTGTGGGAGATCGACGTCGCGACCTATGATATTTCCAGGAAACAGAACTTTCAGATGAGAGCTTCACTGATGTGGACAATCAATGATTTTCTCGCATACGGTATGCTGTCGAGATGGAGTACTCATGGCACCATGTCTTGTCCGATATGCATGGGAAATAGTAAGGCGTTCTGCCTTAAGCATGGAGGAAAAACTTCTTTCTTTGATTGTCATCGTCAATTTCTGCCCGCGAGTCATCCTTGGAGAAAGAACAAGGACGCGTTCAGAACTGGAAAACAATAATTTTCTTATCCTCCTGCCAGATTGTCGGGATACGATATTTGGAAAGATGTAAAGGACTTGCCCACTGTAATGGAAGATCCATCGAACAATCGTGTCGATGGGTTCGGACAATGCTATAACTGGACCAAACAGAGTATCTTCTGGGACTTGCCTTATTGGAAAGATAATCTTATAAGGCATAATCTTGATGTTATACATATCGAAAAGAATGTGTTCGATAATGTCTTCAATACCGTCATGGATATTAAAGGAAAGACGAAGGACAATCCAAAAGCAAGACAAGACATTACCGAGATATGCAAGCGTCCTTATCTGAACTTGATACAAAGGGGAGCTGCTTGACAATTAAGTAAGCCGATAGCACAATACACATTGAGCAAGGAAGATAGATTAATAATCTGCAAGTGGGTATCTACTTTAAGATTTCCCGACGGCTATGTGTCGAATTTGTCTAGATGCGTTGATCTCAATGAACGCAAGCTAACGGGAATGAAAAGTCATGACTGCCACGTGTTTATGGAAAGATTACTGTCTATTGCTTTGAAAGAGTTGTTGCCTTCTGCTGTATGGGTTCTGTTGGCCGAACTATCTATTTTATTTAGGGATATTTGTTCAACTAAGTTGACTGTGCAACACATGGTCGAACTTGAGGAGAAGATTATTTTAACAATTTGCAAGTTGGAGAAAATATTTCCTCCTGGCTTCTTTGACAGCATGGAGCATCTACCGATTCATCTAGCATACGAAGCCCGTGTCGGTGCATTTGTTCATTATCGATGGATGTACCCATTTGAAAGGTACATAAAAATTAATATAATTTAAGTTGAATTTTAGTGGGTTTTAAAATTCATTCTTAATTCTCAAGATAATTTGACTCTCTAGATACCTATACGATCTAAAGAAGAAAGTTGGCAACAAGGCTCATATAGAGGCTTCGATATGAGCCTATCTTATCAAAGAGGTGTCAAACTTCTACTCCATTTATTTCGATACTCATATTAAGATAAATCGAAATAGACCTCAAAGGAATGACGAGGACATTGAGGATGGAGGTATATTCAATGTAAGGGACAAGCCTGTTGGGGCTAGTAAAAGACGAGGGTTGACAGACGACGAGTATGATGCCGCTCACCGATATGTCTTGTTAAACTGTGACATACAAGAAGTGAGAGATTTGGAGAAGTAAGCAGTACACTTGCACTCGTTATAATCTCTAATTTGATGAAGTAAGTGACTACACTTATATATTATTATTTTCTCTAATAGTGTATTTAGAGATGAAGTCAAAATGAGGACAACCGATATTATCGATGAGGGACTTCCAAGAGAGGTTGATTATACATTTCCATCATGGTTTCGCAAATATGTAAGTAACTGAGATTATAATTGAGATTATAAATATATAAACTAAAATATTTAAATTATAAATATTTGTTTACAGGTTTTATTGCCTGAAATAACACTCACTCATGAGAGTGTTCGTTATCTGGCATTGGGACCGAAGAAGCAAATAAAGACTTGGCCAGGCTATGTCGTTAATGGCTTCAGGTTTAAGTCAACTCAGAATGCTATAAATGTCGAATTTATCAATGACGATATCAGTACCAAGGATTCTTGTGTTTGCATAAGAGGCACCATCTATGACGACGAGCCGAACTTTGACTATTATGGAGTATTTTAGGATATTGTAGATTTACAATATACTGGCCCATATGATATGCATATTGTGATGTTCGAATGTGAGTGGTTCGATACGACACCAAATATCGATTGGAGAATCGATAAACAATTTTGATTTGTCGATATAAATCATCGCAGGAGGTATATAGGGTCCAATAGGAGGTATAGAGGGTCTGATACATTTGCGATAGCAAATCAGGCTGTTCAAGTCTACTATACAAGCTACCCAAGGCGTCGTAGATATTGATTTGACTGGTGGGCAGTATACAAGATTAAATCTAGAAATACATTCAACGTTGGAGACCCAGCATACCAAGAGGACCAGATCGAAAAGTCCCAATACTTGGGACAACACTCGGATACAATGGATGTTGAAAATATTGTTAAGGAAAATAGAGGGGAGGAAGAGGTTCATACACAAGACTTAGCTGTCAACTAGGGGAGAAAGAGGCACCTTGTCCCAAATATTGAGGCAGAAGAAGAAGAAGAAGAAGAAGAAGAAGAAGAAGAAGAAGAAGAAGAAGAAGAAGACGAATTAGATGGGGATGAGGATACAGATGAAATCGACGATGAAGATAAGGATGATGATGAGGATGAGGAGGAGGATGTTGATGAAGACGAGGCCGAGGATGAGAACAAAGATGATGATTAGGTTAAATATTGTTGTATATTAAAAATACTTCCAATTACGTGAATTAAGTTTGACCTCACAAAAGCAATTACGTGAATTCATATTTTTTTTATTCGATTATTTACTTATTGCAGATGGCACTCCTAGTCTTTTTTGTCGCGGTGGCACTCGTCTCCCTACTAGTGGTATGTATATTTCAGTTTAGAATTTTATATTCATTTATACTTTTATATTGTTAATTATGTTTATGTGTTCTATTTACAGGTCATGATGGCTGGCCGTGGTCGTGGTGCTGGTGGTGGTCGTAGTGGTGGTGGTGGTCGTCGTGGTCGTGGTCATGGTGGTGCTGGTGGTCGTGGTCATATTCAATCTTTTCGGGATGTGACCCCATCCAGCGACCCCAACCCGGAGAGTACCCCGGGCACAGACGCATTCCGCCGTCGATCGACCACTTCTTCGAGGCATGAGTCCGGATCTGCTAGCAGATCTGTTCCGCTATCGGACCCACCAGCAGCGGATCCACCAGTGGATTCCCCAGTTACTGCACAGTGGGCCCCGGAGTACCCCCATACTCGGTTCCATCCGGTTACTGGGGAGTATATGTGCGGACCCGCAGATTCTTCGACGGCACCAGAGAGGCCGAGAGGTGAGTTCCGACGAGAGCTATGGCCCGCGGGGACCTCGTAAGTAAATTTAAGATAATTTATTAAATTTTTTCATTTATTCAAGTTAATAATCCATTCGTTTCTTCTTTGTAGGTTTTTTCCGTTTAATGTTGCCAGGGCTCTTGGAGAAATTATCAGGGCTAACTTCCATGGTCCCTACCTCAACTTTTCGTCGGTGCCCCCAAACTTGAAGTACACCTGGCTCGACGAGTTGAGGGTATATATATCTATATCTTCTGGTTAATTATTAGTTACTCTTTAATCAACCATTTTTTAAATTATGTGATAATTGAATTTCTACGTTAGACGACGTACTGGTGGCCCCTCCATCGCGAGGACGCGATCCGCAGGACCTACAGAAGCGTTACCTCGAAGAAGATACGAGATATGATTCATGACCTAAAAATGGGGCATACGAGGCCGAATTGGATCCGACATGAGTATTATGAGGACCTCTTAGGTATGATGAATACTCCTACGTACAAGAAGAAATCAGAGAAGGCGAAGGCAAATCGACAGGCCGCGGGGCTTCATACGGGAGGATCAAGGCCCCACGTAGCGACGCTTGTAGATCTGGTGAGATACCGTAAATTCATTTCACTATCGAATTAGGTATTATTAATATACGAAGTTAATTAAGTTCTACGAAAATTTCGTATGCAGGCCCAACGGGTGGTGAAGGAGAGAAAGGCGCCAGAATCGGTCACAATGCACGATGTGTTCCAGCATACGCATAAAAGATGAAATGACGGGAGCTTCGTCGACGAGAGGGCCAAGGAGATTGATGTAAGTACTTATATTTATGAGATTTATGTTAGAATTAAAAGTATTCGGACTATAACTTAGGTAAACTTAGGATTCACACTTAACTTAGTAAAATATAGGATTTAGATTACAACTTAGGTAAATCTTATAATATAAACACATTCATTTGATAGGCTGTGTATCGTGAGGCCCTTAGTCGGACTCAGTTAACTGACACCGAGGATGTCGGTAAAATGATGCCCGCCCGGACACCCTCTTCTTTGGCCGCTCGCAACGACTTGTTCGTAGATATCGTCGGCGGCTTTAAGAAAGGGCTCATGTATGGAGTCGGCTCCCTAGGGCCGTTGCACATGGTGATGCAGAGATTTTCACCGACACCGCCTCCTTCCGCGGCCCCGGCAGACGATGATGTTAGGTCGCAGCTTACGTAGCTGCATGAGACGGTGTCGTCCTTACGGGAGCAATTTGCCACGTACTTTTTGCCTTCGTCTGCTGCTGGTGTCGGTCCGTCTTCTACTGGTGCTGGTCCGTCGACTGCTGGTGTCGGTCCTTCTTCCGTGGGTCATCTTTCTTTCAACCCTGCTGCCCCTCTGGTACCGCCTCCGACTGTGACGACACTCCTGGATCTCATATCGCCAGAGCAGCTACGTCGACTTCCAAGCAGTGTCTACGACGACTTGCTGTCGTACCTAGTAGAGGAGTATATTCGTCGGTCGCAGCAGGGATTACCACCACCGGGCAATCGAACTCCTCCTCCTCCTTAAAATATTGTAATTAAGAAAATTTGGAATATTTGTGGGAATTTTGGATTATTTGTGCTATGATCGGATTATAACGACGGATATTAGGTTACTCTTCAGGATAATTGATATCTATTTTATATTAATTTGGTTTGGTCTATGTGATTCTTGAATAATTGGTGTACATTAAATTCGTATGTGCATATTTGGTCTATGTGATTCTTGGATAATTGGTGTGCATTTATATTTGGTCTCTGTGATTATTGGATAATTGGTGTGCAATATATATTGGTTTAGTTTATGCATATTTTTGTGAACAGGAAAAGTGCTGCAATTTTTTTTTTAAATCTCAGTTAGCGACGGACTAGTGACCGGTTAGCAACGGATATTTCCAGTTTTTGACTAATTTTTGACAGAATTTTCGTCGCTAACTGGAGATTTGAAACTGTTTCCAGGTAGCGACGGGTGGTCGACGGAATATCCGTCGGCAAGGTTCTGGTCGTATATAATTCGGCGGAATAGCGACGGAAATTCCGTCGCCAAGGCGACGGATAATCAGCCACTAATCAGTCGCTCTCTCGACGGCGTAGCGATGGAAAATCCGTCGACAAGGTTTTGAAAATGCTTGACATTTCCAAAACCATGGCGATGGATAATCAGCCACTAATCAGTCGCTCTGTCGACGGCGTAGCAACGATTTATCCGTCGCCAAGGTTCTGGAAATGTCAAGCATTTCCAGAACATGGTCGACGGATAATCCGTTAGTATTCCGTCGCTAATCCGTCCTTTGTTAGCGACGGCGATCGACGGACTAGCGACGGAACGATACCCTCTGATACACTGTTACGACGATTTACCGACGGAATATCCGTTGCTAGCGTCTATACATTTAAGTATTTAATACTTGAAATGGACGAAAGCCCGTCGGAAAGTTGTCGTTAATGTATCGTATTGTGAAGACGAAAAGCCGTCGCTATTCCGTCGCTCTTCGACTACTTAGCGACGGATCATTATTAGCGACGAGCTGATTGCCGACGGATTATTTTGACCAAGATCCGTCAGTTATCGGTCGCTAATACTGATTGCCGACGGATGGGCGACGGATGTGGCCGTCGCTAAATGGACATATTTTGGTAGTGTATGTTAGGATGCGCCTGTACGTGGGGACGCCACGTGGTTGGAGCTGTGGGAGGCGCATGGATGATGTACCATTATTTGTGGGTTGAATCCTGTAACACCCACTTTTCTAAATTGAGGGTAATTTTGAACTTTTGTAAAAGTTTATTTTTTAATAATAGGATTTATAATTTATAGGAATTTTTAATTAATTTAATATTATTTAAAATTGGTAAATTATAATTTTGATGTGTTAGCTAGTGAACTCTAGAACTGTTGAGCCTAGAGACTAACCATGACCATGGGGACCTAACCATGTGATTAGAATGACTATTTACAACTTTTTAGGCTAAGGGTATTTTGGTTATTTTGTGACTTTTGAATTATTTAGGATTTTGATTAATTGGTGAATTTTAGATTATTTTAATAATACTTAAATTGATGTATTATGATTTTGGTTATTTTTTATATTTTAATATTTTGGGAAAATTTTATATTTTTAATATTGTTTTTATTGGATTTGTTTAGTCGGGTTTGAGTTTCGTCTCGTTCCGACTTGTATTATGACCCGGATTGTTTAAACTCTAGATGGGACCCAATATTAAGTTAAGCATGGCTCACAAGACCCAACATTTAAGTTAGTTAATTAAACTAATTTTTATCATGTTAGAATGGTTAAGTTAGAGACTCAAAACTAGATCATTTTGACCCCAAACTTGAACCTAGTCTAGACTTAACCATATGAGATTAGAGATGGGCAAATAGGACATTCTCATTAGCCCTAATGGACACTTTCTGGCAGCCACCTTTAGGAGAGAATGATTCATTTCATTCATTACAATCTTGCCTCTTTTATTTTCCTTTTGTTCTTCTCCAATTTTAGAGAGCCTTCCTATTGATTTGATCTCCAAATCAAATCATTCCTTCACCAAACCTTCCCTCAATCATTCCCATTCTTCAAGGAGAGGGTGCTACCAAGGATTGGAAGAGGAGTGCAAGGAGGAGTGTCCACTTTGAGGGATCTTCGTATTGAAGCCGTGTCCTAAAGGATTTTATTGGGATTCCACTCCCAATAGGTAAAATCAATCCTCTAAATCGATTTCCTTTGCATATAAATTAGTTTTGAATCCGTAGGATCCATCCTCATGCATGTGTCCCATTTAGATTCAAATTTGAGGCCATTTGGAGCTCTCTTGAGGATTTTAGATATGTGTCTTGTGTCCTACTTGATAGATCCCAAATTAGGACACCCCATGTGTATGTATGTATGATAATAGTTTAAATAGATATTTAAATTCAGTTTTATAATGGTTAGAGAGTGGATTAATCTTAGTTAGGATGGTTAGAATGAGTTTCATTTGGATACCTATGTTTGTATCCAAGTATCTTGGCCTATATGTGTTCTTTTGTCAAATTCGTTATAATATTCATCCACGTTTTTATTAACCAAAGCAACTTAGAAATGTCATAACTTTTAGCTTGGAACTTCGATTTATCTCACGTTTTTTTTAAAAGAACCATATCGAAGTTAGCTTTCCAAATGTATATTTTAATAAGCCAAATTCCTTCTGTAACTTTCTGTAAAATTATTTGAGTGTCAGCTGTACGAAAGACGAACGTGTTTCAAAATTTTTGCGATTCCGGGAGCTTTCGGACACGAAAATGCGATCCGTTTAAAGTTTTGGAAAGATAACACAAAGGGCTACGACATACTTTTGTCATAGAATTTAGTAAATGCCTAATTGGTACAGTATTGGTTTTAAGTAGAAGAGTGACTATACGATATATGCATTTTGTGTAACCTATGAGCCTATGTAGTATGGGTGTTAAATGAATATAGAGTATGTAATACATGATATGTTAGATGAATGAAATGATATATATTCTCTTTACATTAATGTATATATATGGTTGAATGCAAGCATGTAGGAATGCAATTAATATAATGTATGTAAGCAATGCATAAATGCATGAATGAAAGAATGATATACAATGTATGCATGAAAGTATATAATGAATGCAAGATATGAATGCAAGGTATACATGTAATGATAGATATGAATGCATAATATATAAATAATATAATACAATATATAATGATAGCATGTATGGTAATGTAGAATATATGATGCAAGCATGTATATGTCCACTGTTTTTCCTTTTCCTTACATTTTCCTTCCCTTCCCTTTCCATTTCAGTTTTTCTTCCTTTTTCCCTCTTCTATTTTTTACATGTTATATACAATGTATATAATGTATAGATGCATGTAAGTATGTAATATGCATGAATGAATGTCATATATGAATGAATGAATCAATCAAAGCTATAAGTAAAATATAATGCATTGTAATGAATGTTAACATATATAATGTATAAAAGTATGTATCTAAATGTGTATGAATGTATATATCTATATAACTATATAAATATGCATGATGTAACATATGCCTATATATATAAATATGTATGTAATGTGGATATGCATGTATGTATGAAGGTATGTATTTATATATATTATCTATTTTATATTATGCATTATTGTGGTTCACATTGTCTTGTGATTATGTGAGTGCTAGCCTAGGCTTGGTTAGGCCTAGTGAGACTTGTTAGACTTGTTTGACTTAGGTTTGACCTAGTTTGACTTTTAGGGTTGACTAGAGTTGACCAAGCGTTGACCTTAGTCTAGATTGACCTAGATTCATATAGAATACATTGAATTGCATCTTATTATTATTTTAGACATATTGTGACTTATGATGTTCTATAGGAGACAGACACCACTCCTCGGACGGTAGATATTCTTCAGATACTCAGGATACAAGCGAGTACATTCTCTGATGGTTCTCTCATTTACTTGTCAATTACTGTATTTCAGTTCTAGTTAGTTGTATGTGATTCTCTGTTACAGCACGTATGGATATTCTGGATTCATGTATACGACACACATTTATTGTCTGGCCTCTATTACTGGAATTATTCTGGAATCATTTACTGGTATCATCATATTCTGGCTGCACTCATCTTGAATTATTGTGTCAGATTTCTGGATTCACTTGCTGGGAGGGGAAATACTAGAGTAAGACCTGTAGACATACCCCAATTCTGGAATCACCCCAATGTTGGAATCAAACTGGAATGATAGCCATCTCACACCCGGCCAGGTGTGTGATGTGCCGGATTACCTATAGCCGTTTATATGTCGATCTCAGTATTCTAAAACACACTGCTAGAGTATAGGCTGGACTCACCCTGGAATCATTGATCACTATGACTGGAATCGTCCCGTACTGGATTCATCTTGTATTAGATTTGTTTTGTACTGGACTTATATTGGAGTTACACTCGTATACATTTACTGTCTGGACTTATAACATATTACCCTGGTTCAGCTAGTTCTATTTTTATAGTCTTTATTGCTATGATTCTCCTCTTGTTTAGTTACTTACTTTCCTTGCACTTATCTGTCTTTCTTACCATCACCTGAATATAAACTGCCATATTTATCAATACAACTGTCTATAACTGCTTTATAGTTCTCTGTCATTTACTTGGGTTTTCTTAATGTGTTGTACTCATTCCTGTCCTGACTGGACCTGTTGATAAATTTTACAGATAGCTTGGAGGTTGCCTGCTAGCCTAGAGGAGACACAGTAGAGATTGTATAGATAGTTATTTTAGTTGTCCTGAGTTGTATTTACTTTATGGATTACTATATTTGAGATTTGAGATGTTTTTTGGGTTTGTGTATCTTAGACACTTATTCTATCTGCGGTATCTCTTTGTGGATTTCATATTTTATCTATCTTTTATCATGCTCTACCTTAAATGTGATTGAGACTGTATTTGCTATGTCACCTCTATTCGGAGTATATATACTGTACAAGTACCTTTATATTGTTAGATGTTGACCTAGGACAGCGTTCTATACCGACACTGCAGCGTAGGCTGGACGTACCCACTTCTCGTGCCCTTACTCTAGGGTGCGGGTCGTGACACGTTTTTAGTGGTGGCCCATGTAGGTCGAATTTGTGTAGTGGTATTCGAACTAGAGTACCACTACAGCCTGCAGTAGGATTAGGATATATTTTTGAAGGTACTCAATCACTGTTAGGATCCCTTGAGAGATTCCTGGAATGACCCTTGAGAATCTTATTATAAAATATCTCGAAATTTGATTCTAATAGTTTATATTTATCTTTCTTGGTTAGTTAATGAATTTGATTTTTGGGTATCCATTGTTGATTTAATTTAATTTTTGTCAAGATGAAATTATATGGGCTAGGTCATCTAAGTTATGGAATCTAGTCTTCTACAGTCACATTAGCCAGCATGGTGAGGACATATAGTCTGACTTTGGATATATTTTTCGGGTGTAGAAATTTAAGGTTTTCGCAGCCAAGCTAGCGGCATCGCAAAATTTTTAAATACCATGATTCTAGAGGTATGTGCCTAAGTCGAGGACTTTGTGATTATCGTAGCCTTGCTTACTAGTATGGCGAGGATTTAGAGTACCATGATTTTGGATAGACGCATATGATTATCAAATTGTACCTTAAATATTCTTGAACATGTTTTCTCTACTTTTGTTTCAGTCATTCTTAAAAAAAGAATTATTGTTTGTTTTGTTTGTTTTGCTTCTCATTATTTAACTTAGGAGTAGCTTTAGCTGTATTATAAACCTTGTGTAACTTCTTACTATAAATTTCTTCTTAATATAATGAATCGATGATTTTGCTAGACCTTATCTTGGATTTGATATTATAGCTCTGGTTTTAAAATGGTTCCTTCTTTTAAACAAATAAGCAGAACAAATTTTATCGTTATTTTCTTCTTACTATTATTCGTGTATTAAATAATAATAATAATAATAAAATTATCTTGATTACATCAATCACCTACTTGCAATCTTGGTAGGAATCTAAATATTGGTCTTGATATGGAATTTGATTTTTTATATTCGGACATGAGAATATATATATATAGCGGACACAGACACTTTGCCTGACACGTATGCATGCTACACTTTGATTACCAACCCATCTAAATACATATTAATATGTTGTTAATGTTAAATTCTCAAAACCCTAATATCTCTGACACAATACAGTATCAAAGAATAGTTCTCTATTTTTTTTCCAGTTTAAATTTGTAATTTAAATATAAATTTTATGTTATTAGATTTGTCTACATTACTGCACATGTATCTTATACACAAGATTTCAATTCTTAAAGAAATTAGTTAGGTTTTGTGTTTGAATTTGTCAAATCTGAGACCGTGTGCATATTAACCCTTAATACTGGATTCTAAATGTTTAGTTCAATTTGCCCTTTTTTTTAATGTAATATTGTGAGGTATATACATTGTTGAATGTATGGATAGTATGTTAGGGTTTTATCTCTATCATGTTAGGATGTGTTGGGAGCATTGAGTTGGTTGTGATGTTTCAAACCCCTAAAATCCGAAACTGTATTATGTTAATATTACACTGGTTTAAACGTTAGCTTATTTTCAGATTTTGTATGTAAATGCTGAACTAAAATTGGGTTTAACCTTTCATTACTAAAGCTATAATCCTGTACGAGGACACACACACCCTAACTTAGTATACACTGCCATGTAAACCTAACCCTTCCTCTCTATGTTATGTTCATATATCTATATAGACATATATATAGAGTTTATGCATACATGTTATAATGTATATAGATACATAACTAAATTTCTACCTCTTTATATATATATATATATATATATATATATATATTTTTATATATATAAAATTTATATATATATATATATATATATATATATATATAAATATATATATATATTTTTTTTTAAAAAATATATATATATATATTTTATATATATATATATATATATATATATATATAGATATATATATATATATATATATATATATATATATATATATATATATATATATATATATATATGGTTAGCCATGCATGTTATGAGTAAATAGGTTGTGTATTGTAGATTGTTTAACCAATATGCCATGAGTAGTGTAACTTGATAGCTATTGTTTTGAAACCCAAATCCTCCTATACACTTTTATGTATATTTCACATACACACATACCTACTATCTAACCATATGAACATGTCCACATACACCCATACACACACGAACTACATAACTTTTAGAACTTACAATTTAGTCTTAACAGAATTAAGAGAATCCTATATTGTGATTGGATTTCAATGCAATTGACTTTCATTCTTTAACTTTTGATTTTGATTTTTTTTCTGTACCCCTTTATAGATAATTGGTAGTTATCTTTATTTTATTTTTTGATAAGTACCATATTTCATATAAGATGGTAGACTGCCTTACAGTTTTGATGATTTGTTTTTTCTGTATCTTTTCCAGTTTAACACCCCTGATTGCTTGTATGTTTGATATCCTATGACCATTTTGGTCTAGCATGACTAGTATACCTAGATAAGACTTTCACTACCACCGTATGCCATGACCCTGTATGTCGTCCTTTTAAATCGTATGATTTGTTTAAGTTCTGAGACTTTGATTGTGGGGGTTTGACCTAGAAGGAGTATGAACATTTTAATTTCGAGGACAAAATTTTTCTAAGGGGGGTAGGATTGTAACACCCACTTTTCTAAATTGAGGGTAATTTTGAACTTTTGTAAAAGTTTATTATTTAATAATAGGATTTATGATTTATGAGAATTTTTAATTAATTTAATACTATTTAAAATTGGTAAATTATAATTTTGATGTGTTAGCTAGTGAACTCTAGAACTGTTGAGCCTAGAGACTAACCATGACCATGGGGACCTAACCATGTGATTAGAATGACTATTTACAACTTTTTAGGCTAAGAGTATTTTGGTCATTTTATGACTTTTGAATTATATAGGATTTTGATTAATTGGTAAATTTTAGATTATTTTAATAATATTTAAATTAATGTATTATGATTTTGGTTATTTTTTATATTTTAATATTTTGGAAAAATTTTATATTTTTAATATTGTTTTTATTGGATTTGTTTAGTCGGGTTTGAGTTTCGTCTCGTTCCGACTTGTATTGTGACCCGGGTAGCTTGAACTCTAGATAGGACCCAATATTAAGTTAAGCATGGCTCACAAGACCCAACATTTAAGTTAGTTAATTAAACTAATTTTTATCATATTAGAATGGTTAAGTTAGACACTCAAAACTAGATCACTTTGACCCCAAACTTGAACCTAGTCTAGACTTAACCATATGAGACTAGAGAGGGGCAAATAGGACATTTTCCATTAGCCCTAATGGACACTTTATGGCAACCACCTTTAGGAGAGAATGATTCATTTCATTCATTACAATCTTGCCTCTTTTATTTTCCTTTTGTTCTTCCCTAATTTTAGAGAGCCTTCCCATTGATTTGATCTCCAAATCAAATTATTCCTTCACCAAACCTTCCCTCAATCATTCCTATTCTCCAAGGAAAGGGTGCTACCAAGGATTGGAAGAGGAGTGCAAGGAGGAGTGTCCACTTTGAGGGATCTTCGTATCGGAGCCGTGTCCTAAAGGATTTTATTGGGATTCGACTCCCAATAGGTAAAATCCATCCTCTAAATCGATTCCTTTGAATATAAATTAGTTTTGAATCCGTAGGATCCATCCTCATGTATGTGTCCCATTTAGATTCAAATTTGAGACCATTTGGAGCTGTCTTGAGGATTTTAGATATGTGTCTTGTGTCCTACTTGATAGATCCCAAATTAGGACACCCCATGTGTATGTATGTATGATAATAGTTTAAATAGATATTTAAATTTAGTTTTATAATGGTTAGAGAGTGGATTGATCTTAGTTAGGATGGTTAGAATGAGTTTCATTTCGATACCTATGTTTGTATCCAAGTATGTTGGCCTATATGTGTTCTTTTGTCAAATTCGTCATAATATTCATCTACATTTTTATTAACCAAAGCAACTTAGAAATGTCATAACTTTTAGCTTAGAACTCCGATTTATCTTCCGTTTTTTTAAAAGAACCGTATCGAAGTTAGCTTTCTAAATATATATTTTAATAAGCCAAATTCCTTCTGTAACTTTCTGTAGAATTATTTGAGTGTCAGCTGTACGAAAGACGAACGTGTTTCGGTATTTTTGCGATTTCGGGAGCTTTCGGGCACGAAAATGCGATCCGTTTAAAGTTTCGGAAAGCTAACACAAAGGGCTACGACATACTTTAATTTAGAATTTAGTGAATGCCCAATTGGTACAATATTGGTTTTAAGTAGAAGAGTGACTATACGATATATGCATTTTGTGTAACCTATGAGCCTATGTAGTATGGGTATTAAATGAATATAGAGTATGTAATACATGATATGTTAGATGAATGAAATAATATATATATGATATATATTCTCTTTACATTAATGTATATATATGGTTGAATGCAAGCAAGTAGGAATGCAATTAATATAATGTATGTAAGCAATGCATAAATGCATGAATGAAAGAATGATATACAATGTATGCATGAAAGTATATAATGAATGTTAGATATGAATACAAGGTATACATGTAATGATAGATATGAATGCATAATATATAAATAATATAATACAATATATAATGATATCATGTATGGTAATGTAGAATATATGATGCAAGCATGTATATGTCCACTGTTTTTTCTTTTCCTTACATTTTCCTTCCCTTCCCTTTCTATTTCAGTTTTTCTTCCTTTTCTTTCTTCTATTTTTTACATGTTATATACAATGTATATAATGTATAGATCCATGTAAGTATGTAATATGCATGAATGAATGTCATATATGAATGAATGAATCAATCAAAGGTATAAGTAAAATATAATGCATTTTAATGAATGTTAACATATATAATGTATAAAAGTATGTATGTAAATGTGCATGAATCTTATATATTTATATAACTATGTAAATATGCATGATGTAACATATGCCTATATATAAATATGTATGTAATGTGGATATGCATGTATGTATGAAGGTATATATTTATATATATTATCTATTTTATATTATGTATTATTGTGGTTCACATTGTCTTGTGATTGTGTGAGTTCTAGCCTAGGCCTGGTTAGGCCTAGTGAGACTTGTTTGACTTAGGTTTGACCTAGTTTGACTTTTAGGGTTGACTAGAGTTGACCAAGCATTGACCTTAGTCTAGATTGACCTAGATTCATATTGAATGCATTGAATTGCATCTTATTATCATTTTAGACATATTGTGACTTGTGTTGTTATATAGGAGACAGATACCACTCCTCGGACAGTAAATATTCTTCAGATACTCAGGATACAGGCGAGTACATTCTCTGATAGTTCTCTCATTTACTTGTCAATTACTGTATTTCAGTTCTTGTTAGTTGTATGTGCTTCTCTGTTACAACACGTATAGATATTCTGGATTCATGTATACGACACACATTTATTGTCTGGCCTCTATTACTGGAATCATTCTGGAATCATTTACTGGTATCATCATATTCTGGCTGGACTCATCTTGAATCATTGTGTCAGATTTCTGGATTCACTTGCTGGGAGGGGAAATACTAGAGTAAGATATGTAGACATACCCCAATTCTGGAATCACCCCTATGCTGGAATCAAACTGGAATGATAGCCATCTCACACCCGGTCAGGTGTGTGATGTGCTGGATTACCTATAGCCGTTTACATGTCGATCTCGGTATTTTAAAACACACTGCTAGAGTACAGGCTGGACTCACCCTGGAATCATTGATCACTATGACTGGAATCGTCCCGTACTGGATTCATCTTGTATTAGATTCGTTTTGTACTGGACTTACATTAGAGTTACACTCGTATACATTTACTGTCTGGACTTATAACATATTACCCTGGTTCAGCTAGTTCTATTTTTACAGTCTTTATTACCATGATTCTCCTCTTATTTAGTTACTTACTTTCCTTGCACTTATCTGTCTTTCTTACTATCACCTGAATATAAACTGCCATATTCATCAATACAACTATCTATAACTGCTTTATAGTTCTCTATCATTTACTTAGGTTTTCTTGATGAGTTGTATTCGTTCCTGTCCTGACTGAACCTGTTGATAAATTTTACAGATAGCTTGGAGGTTGCCTGCTTGCCTAGAGGAGATACAGTAGAGATTGTATAGATAGTTATTTTAGTTGTCTTGAGTTGTATTTACTTTATGGATTACTGTATTTGAGATTTGAGATATTTTCTGGATTTGTGTATCTTAGACACTTAGACTTCTATCTGCGGTATCTCTTTGTGGATTTCATATTTTATCTATCTTTTATCATGCTCTACCTTAGATGTGATTGTGACTATATTTGCTATGTCACCTCCATTCGGAGTGTATATACTGTACAGGTACCTTTATATTGTTAGATGTTGACCTAGGACAGCGTTCTAACGCCGACACTGCGACGTAGGCTGGACGTACCCACTTCTCGTGCCCTTACTCTAGGGTGCGGGTCGTAACACATTTTTAGTGGTGGCCCATGCAGGTCGAGTTTGTGTAGTAGTATTCGAACTAAAGTACCACTACAGCCTGCAGTAGGATTAGGATATATTTTTGAAGGTACTCAATCACAGTTAGGATCCCTTGAGAGATTCCTAGAATGACCCTTGAGAATCTCATTATAAAATATCTCAAAATTTGATTCTAATAGTTTATATTTATCTTTCTTGGTTAGTTAATGAATTTAATTTTTGGGTATCCATTGTTGATTTAATTTAATTTTTGTCAAGATGAAATTATATGGGCTAGGTCATCTAAGTTATGGAATCTAGTCACCTACAGTCACATTAGCCAGTATGGTGAGGACATATAGTCTGACTTTGGATATATTTCTCGGGTGTAGGAATTAAAATTTTTGCAGCCAAGCTAGCGGTATCGCGAAAATTTTAAATACCATGATTCTAGAGGTATGTGCCTAAGTCGAGGACTTTGTGATTATCGTAGCCTTGCTTACTAGTATGACGAGGATTTAAAGTACCATAATTTTGGATAGACGCATATGATTATCAGATTGTACCTTAAATATTCTTGAACATGTTTTCTCTACTTTTGTTTCAGTCATTCTCAAAAAAAAAAGAATTATTGTTTGTTTTGTTTGTTTTGCTTCTCATTATTTAACTTAGGAGTAACTTTAGCTGTATTATAAACCTTGTGTAACTTCTTACTTTGAATTTCTTCTTAATATAATGAATCGATGATTTTGCTAGACCTTATCTTGGATTTGATATTATAGCTCTGGTTTCAAAATGGTTCCTTCTTTTAAACAAATAAGCAGAACAGATTTTATCGTTATTTTCTTCTTGCTATTATTCGTGTATTAAATAATAATAATAAAAAAACTATCTTGATTACATCAATCACCTACTTGCAATCTTGGTAGGTATCTAAATGTTGGTCATGATATAGAATTTGATTTTTTATATTAGGACATGAGAATATATATATATAGCGGACACAGACACTTTGCCTGACACGTATGCATGCTACACTTTGATTACCAACCCATCTAAATACATATTAATATGTTGTTGATGTTAAATTCTCATAACCCCAATATCTCTAACACAATACAGTATCAAAGAATAGTTCTCTGTTTTTTTTCCAGTTTAAATTCGTAATTTAAATATAAATTTTATGTTATTAGTTTTGTTCACATTACTGCACATGTATCTTATACACAAGATTTCAATTCTTAAAAAAATTGGTTAGGTTTTGTGTTTGAATTTGTCAAATCTGAGACCGTGTGCATATTAACCCTTAATACTGGATTCCAAATGTTTAGTTCAATTTGCCCTTTTTTTAATGTAATATTTTGAGGTATATACATTGTTGAATGTATGGATAGTATGTTAGGGTTTTATCTCTATCATGTTAGGATGTGTTGGGAGCATTGAGTTGGTTGTGATGTTTCAAACCCCTAAAATCTGAAACTGTATTATGTTAATATTACACTGGTTTAAATGTTAGCTTATTTTCAGATTTTGTATGTAAATGCTGAACTAAAACTGGGTTTAACCTTTCATTACTAAAGCTATAATCCTGTACAAGGACACACACACCCTAACTTAGTATACACTGCCATGTAAACCTAACCCTTCCTCTCTATGTTATGTTCATATATCTATATAGACATATATATAGAGTTTATGCATACATGTTATAATGTATATAGATACATAACTAAATTTCTACCTCTTTATATATATATATATATAAATATATATATATATAAATATATATATATATATATATATATATATATATATATATATATATATATATATATATATGGTTAGCTATGCATGTTATGAGTAAATAGGTTGTGTATTATAGATTGTTTAACCAATATGCCATGAGTAGTGTAACTTGATAGCTATTGTTTTGAAACCCAAATCCTCCTATACACTTTCATGTATATTTCACATACACACATGCCTACTATCTAACCATATGAACATGTCCACATACACCCATACACACACGAACTACATAACCCAAATCCTACTATCTAACCATATGAACATGCCCACTCTGGTTCTGCTAAAAGTTGCTCCTTTAGCCGAAGCACTTGAAGTGGAGCGCATATGCTGAGACTTCATGATGCGCATAATTGAGACGCTGAAGAGACGCTGAAGAGACGCGCCTAACTGAGACGCTGAAGTGATGCACCTGGCAGATGATGCGCCTGGCTGTAGTCTTAGGATCTTTCTTTTTGTAGAAAATTTTCTTTGTAAAGCTTTTTTTATATATGTAATAGACTTTTATATGAAATAAAATCCTCTTTTGATGTATATACTTTTGCTGTCTTTTGCTGTGCCAAGTACTTTATCTGAGCTACCTGGCACATGTAATATTAGGTGCATAGGAATTCTGGCATATGGATGCGCCTGAAATTTCATGCTTCTACAAGACCCCTTCAAAGTTTTCAAAACTTTTCGTTATGTTTTGGAATACTTTGAATAAGAAGCATGGTGTTGACTTCAATGGGGGCGTATAACTGTTCGGGGCGCCTGATTGCTCTGCGCATCTGTGATGAGGTGCATGTTCCTCTCAGTTTCAAATGATAACGCTTCGTAATAAACAACAAGATTAATGATGATCATTTGGTTTATCCGCAATTATCACTTCGCAGAACCCTAAGCGGCGGCTGACATCACCCAAGCCTATTAATAGGCATCTGGTAGAGAGAGAGTCTTCTACTTTCTGCCAGAGCTTTCTTCTTCTTTAGAGTTCTTTTTTTTCAAAAACCCTAACTTATTTTCTTCGAGATGGCTCCCAAAACTTCTCGCGGTGGTGCTGGCCGAGGACGAAGCAAAGAAAAAGAGCCTGCAGAGGCTTCTGTTGATGCTGTCCCCAGGACGTCCGTCGACGTTCGGCCAGCGATGATTGGTGGGTTTTTGTCATTCTTTGTCGTTGCTTTCTGAACTTTGAGAAACACGAAATCTTCTTTTAGAACTCGCACACGCTGACGCGCATGGACCTCGAGTCCTGATGATGTACTGAAGCTTTTTGCTGTCGTGCATGGACTTCGAGTCCTGATGATGCGATGAAGCTTCTCACTCACGCGCATCGACTTCGAGTCCTGATGATGCGCTGAAGCTTCTCGCTGACGCGCATGGACATCGAGTCATGATGATGCGTTGAAGCTTCCTGCCGACGAGCATGGACTTTGATTCCTGATGATGCGCTGAAGCTTCTTGCCGATGCGCATGGACTTTGAGTCTTGATGATGCGCTGAAGCCTCTCACTGACGCACATGGACTTCGAGTCCTGATGATGCGCTGAAGCCTCTCGCTGACGCGCATGGACTTCGAGTCCTGATGATGTGCTGAAGCTTCTCACTGACGCGCATGGACTTTGAGTCCTGATGATGCGCTGAAGCTTCTCGCTGACGCGCATGGACTTCGAGTCCTGATGATGCGCTGAAGCTTCCTTTCAGACGTGTCTGAGCTTGGGTTCAGTGTGTGCGCTTCTGATGAGAACTCGACTCAGATATATATTTCTTTGTTGTTTTAACATATCTGAGCTTTTATCATCTTTCTCTGACCGCCAGTTTCGATGACCGTCCCACTTTTGAACGAAGTACTTCTGGACGCGACGCTCTGTCAGATAGGAGTTAATTCTAACGAAGAGGTAATAATTCCTGTCCAAGATGCCATCATGCTGGATCAGTCTCCCGAGAGAATGACCCAAATCAAGGAGCAACAGTATGCATTTCTCCAGCGGATGATAGAGCGTGGCAGTTTGTAATCTGCCATTCCTGGTAATGGGACTTTCCTGAAGCCTGAGTTCCTGTTCGGGGATCGCCTCACTTCTACTGAAGCGAAGGTGCTGAGGATCAAGGAAGATTGGTTCTTTTTAGCCAAAGGGGTGCACATGTTCATGAAGCAGCTCGAGCGGCGCTGGCTTTTGATTAAATTTAGCCTATGAAGGGGTGCTAATCACCCAAGATCTCAGCAACTGAAAGATCCTCTCTCCTGCTACGTGCCAGCCCTCAAATACAGCATGAAGGATTCAACCCACAAATGATAGTGCATCATCCATGTGCCTCCCGTAGCTCCAACCACGTGGCGTCCCCAGGTACATGTGCATCCTACATATGCGCACATGAGCAGCCAGCCTGCAAGCTATAAATAGAGGGATTATTTCTTTCTTCCGGAGACCTACACACACACACACAGAGGGACAGAAATACATAGACACTCAACGTCTTCTTTCTCTCCGCAAGCTCCAGCACCCAGAGCAACTCAGACTTTCAGAGAACCGAAAACCGTCGTCAGATCGTCAACGGAGTCAACGCATTACCACTCGCTCCATCGACACAAGGACCTAGATAAACAGAAGTGTACTCCTAGGACTACATCTAAGTCCTATATTGTAACACTGTTCTGTTTGTAATTGAAATTACAATCAAAAGATTTTAATGGCAAACAAGCTGGCGACTCTGCTGGGGATGTAATTCTTTACTCTTAAATAGAAAATAAAGAATTTTGTGGTGTGTTCATTTTTTGCTGTCATGAACTGGTAATTTATGTGGACCTATTATCTTTTGCGCACCTTGGTTTTTCGGTACAGATAATAAGTTTGAAAGAACCGACATATTTGCTCAGAGGTAACGTGGATGTGGCAAATATGGGGTTCAAATGATGAAGTCTTCCTACTCAGAGGTGTTATGGACGTGATAGGAGTGACTCTGGAGGGATACGTGGAACTACTCAGAGGTAATATGGACATGGAAGTTCTACGATCGATGTACGGCAACGCGAGGGTTGTTTGTATGGGATGTTTACTCAGAGGTAATATGGACGTGGTAAACATGATAAGTAACACAATCTTATGTAGTGTAAGATTCTGCTTTGCATGGCAAAAAGGAGCAACTCAGAGGTAATATGGACGTGGTTGTTCTTCTACTGAGGATAGAATGCCACGGAACAACTAGGTTCCGAAAGCATAGGATTTTATGAAGGGGAGGTGTATGTGAGCTCTGATGATCAGGTCCACTGACTCCCTTATTGGGTAGAGATGGAAGTACATGTCTGAAAGATGTCATAAGTAGTACTTCTTTAGGAACTTGCCGTTGATGGGCATCATGAACAAGTCCCCATTTGGTCGAGCGAGGCGGTAAGCACCGTTTGAGTATACCGTCTCTATGATGAAAGGTCCCTCCCACTTGGGTTCGAACTTTCCTGGTGTTTTGTGAGTCAACACCATCGGCCTCCTGGCTGCTATGACCATGGCGCCTACTTGGAAAGTCTTCTGCTTAACCTTTTTGTTGAAAGCCTGTGATATACGAGCTTGATAGAGTTCAATGCGCTGCTGAGCTAGGAGACGTTTTTCGTCAAATGCCTCCAATTCTCGCAGACGGCGATGTTGATTGTCTTCTTCTGTCAATTGATTTATGATCGCTACACGGAGTGAGGGTATCTGGATCTCGAAAGGCAGTACCGCTTCGCTCCTGTAGACTAAGAAGAACGGGGTGTTACCTGTCGGAGTCCGTACCGTTGTACGGTAGTCCCAAAGACATTCGCCGAGCTTTTCGTTCCAATCACGTTTGTTGGATGACACGACCTTTTTGAGTACGTTGACGATAGTCTTGTTAAAAGCCTCGGCCAATCCGTTTTCTGCCGGATTGTAGGCGGTTGATGCCACATTCTGAATGCGGTTCTTGTCACAGACTCTGCTGAAAACATGGCTGATGAACCGTAGACCGTTATCATGGATAATCCTTCGAGGTACCCTGAAATGGTAGATGACATAGTGCTTGATGAAGCTGATCACCTTGGAGCTTTTCACTTCCGTCAGTGGAACTGCTTCTGCCCCATTTGGAGAAGTAATCGGTGATTGCTAGGATGAAGCGGTGTCCCCTCGATGATGGAGGGGTGATAGGTCCTACAATGTCTATGCCCCAAGCTTTGAAGGGCCAGGAGGCGGCCGTAGGATGTAGTGGTTTCGACCGTGTATGAATAAAGTCGGTATGAAGTTGGAAAGCATGACACTTTTTAGCATAATCGACAGCGTCGGCTGCCAGGATTGGCCAGTAGTAACCCATACATCGCAGTCGATCCTGCAACTTAGGGCCAGGTAGCCCCGTAAGTCCCATCATGAGCTTTCCGAAGGGCTTCGGCCGCTTCTTCGTTGGATAGACATCGCAGGAGAAGTCCATCGAAGGAACGTCGGTACAGCATTTTAGTAGCTGTATCATAATAAAACCGAAGGAAACGCCTTCTGACCGAGACGGCTTCTTTTGGATCTTCTGGGAGAATTCCATAGACAGCAAAGTCGATGAATGGAAACCTCCAGTCTCGGACATTAACACTGGCACTTGTCGTTATGGCATGGGCCATTTGTGAGCATAGGTTGTTTTTGGGACAGACCAAGTCTCGTCCGACTACCGTGACGTAGTGTTGAGTCCCGAGGGGTGCTGCTAATGAAGCTGCGAGGCCGGCCAGAGCGTCAGCCTCCAGGTTTTATAATCGAGGTACGTGTTCTATGAAGACCTTGGTGAAGGTTGAAATAATATTTAATACAGCTTCATAGTAAGGAACTAGATCTTCATGGCGAACTTCGTACTGTCCTCGGATTTGATTAACGACGAGTTTTGAGTCACCGTAAGCTTCCAGATGATCCACCCCCAGCTATTGCGCCAGCTGGAGTCCTATAATCAGAGCGTTGTACTCGGCAACATTATTGGAGTATGGCTTCGAAAGGGAGTAAGCACGCTGGATGACCAGCTGATCGGGGGAGACTATGACCACCCCCACTCCTGCGATGATTTGGCCTTTGGGGCCTGTTTTTGAAGCGCCATCGAAAAATACCTGCCAGACGGAGTTTTCTTCGATGACGTTTGATTCTTGGACCTCATCCGGAATGTCTTCATAGAGTCTGGAGGACTCTGGGATGGGGTACACGGCTAAAAAGTCAGCTAGAGCTTGACCCTTAACGGCTTTTTGTGGAACGAACACCATGTCGTACGGCGTCAACAGGATTGCCCATGTAGCTGGTCGGGAGTTCAAAGATCCCGGCTTCGTCTTGAGAACCCTGATCGGATTAACTCGAAAGATGACATGAATTGTCTCGCCCGAAACATAATGGCGTGTTTTCTGGATGACAAACACCAAAGCCAAACAGTCCTTTTTAACGGGGTTGTACCAGTGTTCGGCCCCGATCGTCGTTCTACTACGGTAGTAGATAGCTTGCTCGTAGCTTGCATCGTTGTTCTGAGCCAACAAAGCGCCGAGGGAATGATCCATGGCACGGACGTAGATGAGAAATAGTTTACCTACGACGGGTGCCACTAGGACTGGCGGGCTCGTCAGGTAAGCTATGATATCATCGAAAGCTTTCGGGCATTCTTCTGTCCAGACGTAGGAGACTCCCTTCTTCATGAGCTGGGTCAAGGGTTGGTATTTTCGGAATGGTTTGCTATAAACCTTCGGATGTATGCCAGACGCCCCCGCAGACCTCGAAGTTCTCGGAGGTTCTTCGGAGGTTCCATATCAAGGATGGCTTTAGTTTTCTCAGAATCGACATGAATGCCTTTCGTCGTGATAATGAAGCCCAAGAACTTTCTACTGGAAACCCCAAGGAAGGATTTAGCGGGGTTCATCTTGAGTTGATGCACTCACATGAGATGGAAGACTGTCTTTAGGTCTTGTAGGTGATCACCTTTGAAACGGCTCTTGACAGCGATATCATCAACATAGCATTCAACTATTTTGTGCAGATGTTGACGGAAGATGGTACTCATAGCTCTTTGGTATGTAGCACCAGCGTTCTTCAAGCCAAAGGGCATCACTGTGTAGCAGAAAACCCCCTTCGGAGTCCTAAATAACGTGTGTTTTACGTCATCGGGGAACATCTTGATCTGGTTGTAGCCCGAGTACCGTCCATGAAAGACATGCGTTCGAAGCCACATGTATTGTCGATCATCACGTCAGTGATTGGAAGCGGCAATTTGTCCTTCGGGCAAGCAGTATTGAGATCCCTGAAGTCGATGCAGACTCGTATCTTCCTATTCTTCTTGGTGACAGGGACGATATTGGCCACCCAATCCGGATGTTGCTCTTCACGGATGAACCTGCCGTTTAGAAGTTTGTCCACCTCCTGATCGATAGCGTTCACGATGTCAGGACAAAAATGTCGTTGTTGCTACTTTACAGGCTTGGCATCAGACAATATGTTAAGTCTGTGCATTACGATCTGGGATCAAGTCCCGACATATCTTTGTAGCTCCAGACGAAGATGTCGATATATTCCTTGGCCAATTGGACCAAAGACTCCTGGTCTTCTCCCTTCAGATTCTTGCTGATGAAGATGGGTTTGGAAGGAGATCCATCCCCAAGGTCAACTTGTTCGACCTCGTCTTCGGTAGGGGGTTCGCGTAATTCAAAATAAGACTCCCACTGTGCTCCTAGGCGTTGAGCCCAGGGTTCTTCCTCAAAGAATTCTAGTGTTTGGTCATCGCCTTTATTCTCTTGAGATTATGCAGATGCCACGTTGACTGATAGCACCTTCCTGAGGACTGAGCCGATACTGGTATCGGAATCCCAGGTTGATACTTCGGACGAATGAGAGTGTTCTATTTCTTCTGCCTCCGAACTCTCTGGAGTAGCCGGCGGTGTGACATAGCCTACCCCCCGTCGAGTACGATGATAGTAGTCCTGCGGCTTTCCTTTAGGTATTGGGAGCCGGAGGGGAAGACGCCGACCTTTGCCGTAGTTCAGGCCTTTGTTGCTTTTTAGGTCGTAACCCATCTTTTGAATGAGGTACTTTGCCCTGTCCGTGTACCGATAGACTTGTATTCTACCGGTATCTGGTTCTGGCTCTAGTGGCGGGTGGTCTTGATAACGCTCGACTTCGCTGAAGATGATGGGTTCTTGATTCCGATTCTGTGGTAGGACTATAAAATAGACTCCTTGGGACGGGACTACTCGATTTACATGATTGACGGTCGTTATTTGTGTTTGTAACGACCGTAGAGCATTATCTAGTATATACATGGCGTTCCAATGTGGAAGACTAGAATAATTGAAAGATACTCTATTATTGATAAAATACGAGATTTTGTTCTGCGGGATTACATTATCAAAAGAAGATGCATCTATATCAGCAGATATGTACTCTCATATCTCTTCATCTGTGAGCACCGAGGTCGGTTCGGGAGTGTTCATTGTTGATTTGATCTTGAGATCCGAGAGGACTGTATGGGCCATCTCTTACAGCTTGGATGATTGCGAATGCTTGTCTTTAAAACGCACCTTCAGGGGTGCCTCGACTGCGCCTTCGATGACATGTGCCTTCCCCTGTTGTTTTGCCACAAGGGGAGCCGACGTTTGAGGAGGTTTTTCCTTGAGCCGTATCTTCAAGGGAGCTTCAGTGGGTGTTCTACCTGGAGAAGTCGGTGCTTTTCCAGGTAGCTTGATGGTCATGGGAGGCAGCATCTGAGGCGGTTTCCCTTTGAGTCGAATCTTCAAAGGAGCGTCGGGGTTCATCTCTGGCTCCATATTCGGCTCTGCCGCTGTTTCTGCTTCATCATCAGTGTCGTTGGCTTCCCCTTCATCGAGCGACTTATATAAGCTAGCATCGGTGAAGTAGTCTTCAACCCCTTTGAAAGGGTCAATATCTGCGAACTCTGTCCGAATAATGTCATTGGTGGACACGTACTTCATATATTGGTGGAGTGTAGATGGCACCACCATGTACTCATGCAGCCATGGGCGACCCTGCAGGAGGTTGTAGTTGACGTCGGCGTCCACAACATAGCAAGTCACCTCGGTACGGATGTTACCGATATGATATTTCAGCCATATTTTGCCTAGCAGTTCACTTTTGCTAGCATTAAAACTGCTGATTGTTGTGTTAGAGGGCACCAGACGGTACATCAGGATCTCCAGTATTGACAGCAGTCCTAGAGATGATGCTGAGGGAAGACCCTGGATCAATCTGAATTTGCTTCACCTTAACGGAACCCACATACCCTGTGTAGTACAGTGGCCTGTTGTGCCGGTTGTGCTTGAGTAGCATGTCTTTTTGGTTGAAGGTTATGTTGGGGATGACCTCATCCGTACAATGACAGTGTGTACATATGGTCGGAAGATCCTCGGGCTGCTTGACCTGACTGATGAACGACTCAGTATCCTTCAAGGCTTCACAGAGAGCTTCGCGGGTGTCTTTGGAAAGACGAAGAAGCTCGTACAGAGATAAATGGGCAGGAGTACCGGCAAGTTGTGCCAGTATATCAAAGTTGTAGGGCTTGGCCAGCACCGAAGCATTTTTTCTTCGCAAAGGCTTGTCGAAACAGGCCTCTACATGCTTCTATTTATTGGCTGATGGAGGTTTGGATAGACCTCCTTCTTCGGCAGCAGGGGCAGTGCAGGGAGGCACCACCTCAACGGCAGCTTCGTCGTGTTGGGCGTTCAGCTGTGATTGGGTTTGTACAGGAAGAGCCTCTTCTGCGGAGGAAGAGACCATGCGACAAGACTTGATCTTCTTGCCCTTAGCTTTGGAGGTAGAGCAAACCTCCGGTTGAGTAACCTCGGAGACGAGATCCGGGTGAACCCATAAGATCTTTCCCCGAGATGTGGTGAGTGGGATGAGTCCACTCACGTTATCACGAGTAGGTGGTATGTTGACGACCTCCATTGTCGCCTTTGAGATGGGGGCGACGCCATCTTGTGTTGTGGTTGGCGGCAAGGTGCCAAATTGGAGCGACACCAGGTTGGCCGAGACTGTTTTCTCCTCACAGTCGACAGAAATAACATTCGCATTGATCATGCGCTGGATGTAGTTCTTGAGGACGCAGCAGTCCTGTGTTGGATGTCCGACAAACCGATGGTAGTGACAGTACCTCAGATTGTCCATCTTTCCAACCTCGTTGGGATGCTTCGGGTCCGACAATTTGATCTTATCACCCTGCTTCAGCATCTCGAAGAGTTGCAAGGTGTCTTCGTCGTTGAAAGAATAGACCTCCTTTGGCCTCGGCGCAAGCGGAGGCTTCTGAGTAGGTGCTTGTGCACCTTTAGAGGCATTGACAGTCAGCGCCTGCTTCCCCTTCGTCTCAAGTCCAGGATTGTTGGCAGCATGCTATTTTCTTTTGTCTTCAAAAGCAGGGAAACTGACTCCCAGAAGGCGAGCATTGGATGCCTTCTTTTCAGCTGCTTCAGCCTCAATAATCAATGAGCTCCAATCGGGAGAAGGGGTGGAGTTGAGCCAGAGCTTGATCGCAGGAAGCATGTCCATGCTGCAGGAAAAGATAAGTGCATGTTCTGGCATGCCCGAGGGCAGTCTGAAGCAGGCTTGTCGAAAATGTTCGATGAATGCTCGAACCGTCTCCTTCTCCTTTTGACGCACCTCTATCAGGGACGTCATTGTCATGTCTTTTCCTTCGTCATAGAAACGATCGAGGAAGAGACGTGTCAAGTCATTGAAGGAAGATATGGAGTTGTCATGGAGACTATAGTACCAGTCGTAAGCCACTCCTTTCAGTACTCCGACAAATAGGCCGGTGAGTAGCGCGTCTTCCTTCGAGAGATGTCCCGTTTGAAACTAGAAATATGTCAGATAATGGTGTGCAGAGTCCTTTCCGTCGTATGGCGTCAATGTATATGGTTTATACTTGGGAGGATAAACCACTTTATTCCATTCGAGGGGGTACGGTTGCGGGATCCCCATCTTCTGGCACTCCTCTTGTCTGTTATTCGACTCGAAGCGCTCACACAAGTCCCTGACCATCTCCACCACGTCTTCCGTGGAGCTGGGAGTCAATGAAGGTGGTACAGTCTGGAGCTGTACATTCGAAGGTTTTGACACACGCGGTGCTTTGTGGCAATCGGTATTCAAGTATGCCCATTGGAGGGGCACACTTGATTCTCCGTTTACTCCTGGGTCAGGATTAGTGGAAGGTGCTCCGGCCAAAGCTGACCGTATCTCGAACACTGCTTGAGTCAGTATCTGTATGGAGGCAGAGAGGGTTTTGAGTCCTCCTTCCAAGGTATCCATGCGCTAAACGAGATCTGTTTGCGGCGCATCTGACTCCGCATCCCCGCCTCCCGTCATATATACTGTCATGACGTGACTGGAAGTGGATGGATCGGTTGAAGCTTCGCTTTCAGCCTCACTTTCAGCCTCGCTCTCTTGTAGAAGAGGAACTTCCCCCGGAGCTTCGTCTTGGCTACCCCCGGCTATGTTCTGGAGGACACTTCATCTTCGGAAGGAGCATCAACAAGGGCCTGACTACCCCCAGCTTTGTTCTGGAGGATGTCTTCGTCTTCGGGATGAAGATCCACAGGGGCTTGACTACCTCCAGCTACCTTCGGGAGGCTAACTTCGTCTTCGGGATGAAGATCCACAAGGGCTTGACTACCCCCAGCTATGTTCGGGAGGCTAACTTCGTTTTTAGGATGAAGATCCATAGGGGCTTGACTACCCCCAGCTTCCTCTGAGATCTTCTTTCTCCTCCGGGTGCCCTCAAACACTCCTGAGGACGGGACAGTCGGCCTGGTCTTCCTCGGCTGGCTTTTGGATAAGGACGAGGTCGAGGAGTGACCAGTCGCCTTTCGAATTGACGGGGAGTTAGTGACTACGTTGCAAGAAGCAACCTGCAGTTCTGGTTCCTCTTCAGTTGACACCTTCTTCCCGAGGTGATATTGGAGAGGCGTTGACGATTGCAGCCGCTGGAATACGGACTGCCTTTGTGGCACTACTGTCTTACAACAACAGTTGATGGTGACTACAGCACAGGTGTGCCCTATGAGGGGCGTATTGTGCTTGTCAGTCGACTCTCCTGATCGGCGTTTGTGAGTGATCACGTTACGCAAATCGTTGGAGGAGAGTGCCACCTTCACACCTTCATCAGGCAAATGGCAAGGCCAAGCACCGGTATGGTTAAGTGAATGCTGTACCCCCTGATCCGATACAAAAGATGCGCCCAGATCAATAGTAGAGGAGCAACATTTAGAGTGACTTGAACCAGCCTCAGACGCACAACTAATGTAGCAGCGGGGGTTCAAGACCACTGAGTTTGCCTTGCACGACTTGGTTGCGAACACAGCAGATGCGCCCAAGTGTGACAAGGACTTTGAAGGTCGGCTCATTTGCGGTGCAGAAGCACCCGAGTCAACCTTGTACAGTTTACCATTAGCAGCGTGCATGATTGTGAACACATGCCTCTGACTTACTACTGGCATAGCACGTTCAAGGTGCATGGCCCGTGCTGCCTTGGACTTCTTCGTACCAGCCCGCTGGGGTATATAGTACTCAGAGACCAAATTATCCTCGCCACGACAGCTAGTGAGTCTGTCAAAGATAGATGCCTTTTGTGGCACATCAGAGTTAATGCGAGGGCGTTAGCTGCGCCCCTGCTCCGTCGATGCATCTTCTTTGTCTGAGAAGAAAAAGGTTAGGGAATATGGTCGGCCCCACTCTTCCCCGAGGGATGTACTGCACCCACAGGCGCATCCTGGCTACTGAAGACGTTAGCAGAAAGGGTAGGCTGCATTGGCACATCTCCTTCAGTGGTGGTGCCAGGGGCCTCGACCTTGCGCACCCAGACTTAGCGAGTCTTCTTCGGCTTCGACAGCCGCTTTGAAGGACTTACACTGCCTTCAGAGATAAACTCCTCATACGCCTGTTGATTGAGGCGTACGACCAGTGTTTTGTGGGAGGATCCCACCTTCACGTCGTCAGATTGCGACACCACTTTCTCAGCGGAGGAGAAAGAGGTCCCCAGCAGAGTCGCCAGCTTGTTTGCCATTAAAATCTTTTGATTACAATTTTAATTATAAACAGAACTGTATTACAATGTAGGACTTAGATGTAGTCCTAGGAGTACACTTTTGTTTATCTGGGTCCCCGTGTCGATGGAGTGAGTGGTAATGCGTTGACTCCGTTGACGATCTGACGACGGTTTTCGGTTCTCTGAAGGTCTGAGTTACTTTGGGTGCTGGAGCTTGCAGAGAGAAAGAAGACATTGTAGGCAATTAGAATCAGAGGTTAACAATTGATAATAAGGATCTACTCTAAGGATGTTAAGCCAGATAATAAAATCCTAGCTCTGATACCAATTGTAAGAACGAATTGCAAAACACAATACTCTGGGGGCGAATAGAGTAGGCAGCAAAAATTAGCTAATTAAAAATATTAGCAGTGAGATCACAGATAATATATCACAAGTAAGTAAATAAAAAGCAGAGATCAGAAAGCAAATGCAAACACAAGGATGTATACTATTTTTCCTCTTGTGAGGACTAGTCCAGTCGGAAGAACTCTAGCTTCCAGTTGAATCCACTATTGGAAAATATCATAAGTTTTCATCCGAAGTTCATGTAACTTATACAATACGAGCTTTAATCTGAAGTACTCGATCAAATTCAATTGTGAAGTATCTTTCTTCTATCAAGCCTCTGATTATAATCACTCTGAAACTTCTAGACCGTACTGCACTGGTAAATCTTTAGAAGATTGTAATTGGCCTGGGATATGAAAATGAATAGCTCAGAACACTTTGGAAGAACATATTAAGATTAGAGAGGAGATAAGAAAGTGAATGAGTGAGTTGAAATGATTGAAATCCTTCACTATGTATAGTTTTTCTAAAGGCAAAATTCTGACAGAATTCGGACAGAACTCTTTGAGTAAATCCCGACAAGATTCGTAACTGCGGGAAGACCAAGTTCAAAATCCAACGGGCACTAACCGAACTCTAGCCGAATTCAGGCCGAACTTGGGCCGAATTCTGTTGGAGTTCTGTTAAGGTTTTTGCAAATTAATTTTTGGGATTTTTGAAAAGTCGAGCAGTTAGGAAGTAGTTTAGACTTTTGTAATTGGGTTGTTTTCAAAATGAAAGGGTACTTTGAAAATGTTTCTTGGGTAGCCTATTTTCCAATACGACGCAGTTCAGAGAAATCTACTTGTATAATGCCGTCTCTGGCCCATTAATAATCTCCATTGCATATGTCTTGGTTTGATCATGCTTGCTGCATATCTGAAAGTACACGTTAGACGAACAAAGCAGTATGATGCAAGCATAGCAATATTGAATATAGTAGGACAATGCTAATATTAGGACAATGCTAAGTTTAGGTAGCAACATGATGGTGATTACATAAATATTAGTGACATCATTATGTTAAACTTAATTGATTAGCCATATTCAAAAACATGATAAAATCATTGGGCTAACAACGAAATACTGTGGGATAAGCTAGAATATCTATATACGAAGAAGACCAGGGTAAATAAATTATTCCTGATCCGGATGAGGATGGGTCTGCGGTACAAAGATGGTGCATCTATTATCGATCACTTGAGTGAGTTCCAGGACATGGTTGACCAGTTATCGTCAATAGGAGTCAAGTTCGACGACAAGGTTCAGGGACTTTGGTTGCTATGTACATTTCCAGACTCGTAGAATATCGTACGAGTATCTATGATCGCTTCTGCTCCAGAAGGCATGGTCAGTCCGGAGTTTGTCAAGAGCGGGATACTGAATAAAGAGATGCGGAAACGTTCTCAGGGTACTTCATCCATATCTCACTCAGAGGCGCTAGTTTCAGAGAGCCACGGAAAGAATAAAAGCAGTGTAACACCCAATTTTCTAAAATGAGGGTAATTTTGAACTTTTGTGTTTTTAATCATTTAATAATGGTATTTAAATCATAATATGATTTTTGGTAATTTTTATCACTTAAAAACTATTTTTAAGTCATTACCTATGATTTTGGTGTTGCTAGTGTGACCTTAGAGACTGTTTGACCTAGAGCATAACCATGTGACTAGCGGTTCAATTTAGTGCTTTTAGCCTAGAGGGTATTTTGGTCATTTTTGAATTTATTTGAGCTTATTGTAATTTATTATAATTATTTGAAATTTAATATATATTATTTTGAATGGTGTGATTTTAATACTACATAATTAACTGCCTTGTGTTGTGATTAGCCCTAACCTAGATTGGACCAAACCTAGATTAGTCATAGCTAGTCTTAGTGAGTAATGGTTAGTATTAGTTAGTTATGATTAGTTATGGTTAAGTCATGAATAGTTAGAGCTAACTAGGTTGCAATTAAGACAAGTGTGAAACCTAGATTTTAGACCATTGATTAAACTAGATGGAAGGAGAGCCCTTGATCTATCCTAAAAACCTAACCCTAGACTTCTATGGCCAGCCTAGGTATTCCTCCATCCCTATTTAATCCCTCTTAAAATAATTGCCTCTTTTTATTCATCCCTTCATTTTCTAGAGCAAGGTTTGTCTTCATTGAAACTCTTTCCTATTTTGATCAATATTGATCCTTTTTCATTCAAACTTCTTCCATGGTGACCTAATTTGTATTTTCCTACTGTTCATAGAGGCTAATAACATATTTGAGATACTTTAGAGCTTGGGGCTAGCTAGAAGGAATCCCTCTTTTTGAAGTTTCTTGAGAGAAGAACACCTATAGGTAACTTCCTATTCCCCCAATGAAATTTCGATTTCTAGGCATGGATGTATATCCCTAGGTGTCCTCTAACTGTAGGAATAGGATTCGTGAAGTTTCGTGTCCTTTACGTGTCCATATCGGACACGTATAAGTGTAGATACCTTAGTATTAGACGAAATGCCACATCGGGCATTTCGTTCCTGTTTTAGGATTGTGTTTGAATAGAAAAATAGGTTTTAGTGTCGCTTATGGGTTCCTACACAACTGAGCTTGTTTCGTGTCGAGTCGGAGTCGCACTGGACTTGTGGACACGGTTGCGCGTACTGGACAGCGCTGTCCTGCTACACGCAGGGTCGTGCGACCTATTTTGGACACGAGGACATGTGTCATTTGACACAGGCCTTGGGGCAATGTCTGACACGAAACCCTAAGACCACGTGTCATTTGAGTCAGTGTCGAGTGAGGGATTCAACCCGCACTGGACCCAGACACGCTGTGCACTGAACCAGTCCAGTATGTTTGAGTTTGTGTGCATTTTTGGACACGTTTGTGTCCTGTTTTTGGACACCATAGTATAAGTATAGCACGAGCACATATTGGTTAATAATTACCAACCTTAAACACATTGAGTAATTGTTATTTTAATGTCGAAGTGGACAATCCTCCATTTTCCTGATACTGTTAAGTGTTAGTGTATTTAATTCACTGTTCTTCATTTCCTTTACATTTTAATGATTTAATATCATGTGTTTTAGTTATGATTTAAATTGCTGTACAACAAATAACATGTTAGCTGTGTAAGGATCCATTTTGTTTTGAGATTTATGAATGATTGTTCGAATACAGTAGGACTGATACAACCCTGTTCAATTGAATTCCTGATTTCTAATTTTCATTCTCAGATTTAACATGGCTGAATGATGATGAGTTAACTCACCTACATGTGATTGAATGGTTAAATTGTGTTGTAATTACATTGAGTTGGCTTGGGGATTGTGGCAACACTCATTTTCGAGTTGGTGCATGTTTGAGGATGCATAAACCTGTGTATCAGGTACACAGCCACCCTGAACCTGGGTATGTTCCCTGTTGCACTATTTAAATTCTAAACCTGAGACTCCTTGCAATGAATTAAACCTGAGTTATGCTTACTTGCACACTGTTTTGGTTTCCTGATCACACTGAAACTGTTTCGAACCTGAGATGGGAATCCTGAATTTGGTTTCCTGGGAACTCGTTTACTGTTAGCAATACTGATTCCTGAGATTTAGCTCTTTCACTCGCACACTCTCATGTGTCACCACACTCTCATATTTCCCTGTCACAAAATCTGAGACACACTTGTATAGTCACTAACACACATGACACTGGTTTGTATCAATTAATATGATGCACTGTTTTGGCTTCCTGTACACTGAAATCAAATTCCTGAGACACTAACTGAACACCTTGCATTTCACTTGAATCCTAACACACACTTTGCATCTCACTAATCCTGTGATACACTGTTAAACTAAAACCTGGATTTATTTCTGAAAACCTGAGTTTACATGCTAACTGTTGAACCTATAAACTGAGCCTGGATTAACCCTTTGCTTTCTGTACACAGGACACTCACACACACACACACTGAAATCTGTTCCTGAGATGGAACACTGTTGCAGCTCATCTATTATATGCCTACACTCTTACAACTATACACGCACAACTATCTAATTCCCTGTCACACACATTGTCTTCAATACATATTTCCCTCTATGTTATGTATATATGTATATATATATATATATATATAAAAAAAATATATATATATATATATATATATATATATATATATATATATATATATAATATATAAATATAAATATATATATATATATATATATATATATATATATATATATATATATATAAAATATATAAAAATATATATATATATATATATATATTTTTTTTAATATATATATATATATATATATATATATATATATATATATATATATATATATATATATATAACCTAGTGAATATGTGAATGTGATAGGTAAATTGAAATCAATAGTACATTACCTATATAATGTGAATGTATGTATATAGCCTAATATGGTATATGGTGTATTGGCCTTGAGTGTATGGCTTTGTGTTTAGCTCATGGCCTATATGTGGTTGTAATTCAATAGAGGTATAGCCTATGTAGGTAATGTGTACCTAGATGTATAGACTAGTGTATGGCTATTTGCCTATGGGATAGGGCCTATGGCCTATAACCTAGATGACATAGCCTAGGGTACTCTTGGGTGGTGTTGTGTATATGAAATATACACATGTGTAATATCCTATAGACTAGTGTATGGTGTGTACTAGCAAGGGTAGACTGGTTAGGCCTAGTTAGACTTCATTGAGTCTAGGTTGACCTAGTTTGACTAGTGTAGTTGATCATGGTTGACCAAGAGTTGACTTTGGCCTAGATTGACCTAGAATCATGTAGAATGCATCGTAATGTTCAGATTACTTCATTTTAGACATGTTGTAACTTGTGTTGCTCTGATTAGGAGACAAACACCTCTCCTCAGGCAGTACACCCTCTACGGACATTCAGTTATCAGGCGAGTATATTCTCTGACCGTTTCATACTTGCTAGGATTTATATTCTTGCTCTAGATTACTTTACTTGATGCTGACACATTGGTAGCACGGATTGGTACTATATGGATCTTTTCATGAGATGTTATCCCCCTCGGAAGCATCGGATACTGTATGTTTTGTGCGTTTCATGAACCATCACGTATCTCTATGCTTTTACTGATTCACGAATCGCTTGTGACACATGTACTCTCATGTTCACAGAGTCATTATGAATCACCTTCACGTATCACTCATTTTATGAGCCATGTGAAGTTTCACGAATCTTAACATAAATTGAACAGATCCTTGTGTATTGATTGGGGATGGGAGAGTAGAAATAGGCATGTGAATAATATTCAAGTAGCTGTAGTCATGAAACACTCTTAGCTGTAGTCATGAATCTTCCTATGCCATTCACATGTTCATATTTTACTCTGACTCACTAGTCACTGTTAGTTCTCTATTTATAGTAGATATTTCCCTACAGTTATCTCCTTTACTCCATATATTTTCTTTCAGCATTTCATGTATCTTACTCTATTGCATGCTTTATTTTTTCTAACTTGATATGAACTGCATGAGATGTATTGTGCTCGTTCCTATCATGACTGGACCTGTTGAAATATTACAGAGGATGAGGATGAGGCCCTATGTACCACCTATTATGGAGCAGGCTTAGACGACACCTGGGACCTGGTTCCTCTGGAGGACCCAGCTGCAGTACAGGATGCTACTTCCATAGTCTAGGCTAGATAGCTAGGCTTTATCTTATTTTTTTCCAGTATTGTTTATTCGACTTTCAGTTGTTGTTCTGAGATGTTGTATATATTATGAGACTTGTATTGAGCTGGATGTTTCTTGAGTTGTTATCTTAGACACTTAGATTTTCTCTCTTTCTTATTGTATGACATTGTGGTTTTGATCTATTTATCTACCTTTACTATTCTGTATCTTCCTTAGATGTGATTGAGACTGTTCTGTTATGTCATCTCCATTCGGAGTATATATACTGTTCAGGTACCTTATATTGTTAGATGTTGTGACCTAGGACAGCGTTCTACCACCGACACTGCGGCGTAGGCTGGGCGTTGTTACGTTCTTGTACCCTCACAGTGGGTGTGGGTCGTGACAAACAGGGATCTAGGTAGTGGCAGAGACAAGAGCAAAGGCAAGTACGAGGACTCGGAGTGTTACCATTGTGGCAAGATGGGCCACATCAAGCAGAACTATTTTGTTTGGAAAAGAGAGAAGAAGGGCGACATGGAGAAGCAAAGTGAGAACACTATTGCGGCAACCTCGGCATATAGAGGCGATGCGATCGTCGTCGGTGATGAGGTTGTCATGAACCTCGTCTGCGATAATAATTCTTGGCTGGTGGATTCGAGTGCTTCAATGCACGTATTTCACAATAGTGCTCTATTTGCTACTTACACGATAGGCGACTATGGAGTATTGAAGATAGATAACGGAGATGTATCGAAGGCGGTTGCCATTGGAGATGTGCATGTGGAGGATAAAGATGGGTGCAGTTCTTGTTCTCAAAGATGTCTATTATTTTTCTGATATCCGTTTCAACCTGTGTCGGTTGGAAGGATGGATGACGAGGGTTTCTTCAATCTCTTCGGGTGTCACTCCCGTTTCCCGTTATACGTATTTTTTAGGATACGTATACGAATTTCTGACAATTGTCAGATGACCCGTATTTTGACTTATCTTTTTTAGCTTAGCCTTGGTTTAAATCTTGACTTGATTGGTTCAACTTGGTTGAACATGACTTGACTTGGCTTGGCTTGGTTTGGTTTATTTTGGGGTGAGATGAGAAGGGTTACTATATAAGTCAACTCCTTCTCTCTCCTCTATTATTTGTATTTACTTCATCATCTTCTTCATTTACTCCTCCCACCTACCAAGCCTAGGCAAGTGCAACTTGCTACATGATGGATCTCAAGTTTTATTGTTCCATTCTCTTCCTTACTTGATTCTAAGCCTCTTTAGAACTTGGCATTTTTGGGTTTGATGTATGGATTCTTGTAGATCTAAGTTTGTAACTTTTTTGGTTTTTCTTTTTTTGATCTCTGAAACTTGGTTATTTTTGTGGTATAATGGTTCCATGTTGTAGGAAATTCAATTTACCCAATTTTTGCTTTCGAACCGCTTGATTTCGACTTCGTATGAGCAAGTTATGTCATTTTCATGTTTGTGGGTTTTCCACACCTTTTGGTGCTGTCGGGACGATGAACAGTGCCGCGTGCAGTGTCTTCGCTGCCGCGTGCTACGCGACGTGCTCGCGCACTGCGCGTCGTGCTTGCGCGCAACGTTCGCCATTGGTGATTTTGCCTGTGCGCAACGTGCAACTTGTGTGCCCGAACGGCCGCACGATTTTCTGCCGCTCGCCGCGCTTGCACGCAACGTGCGCCGTGGACGATTTTGCTTTCGCCAACGTGCAACTTGAGCGTCCGTGCGCCCGCACGATTTTCTGCCGCGAGCCTGCACGTCGTGTTTGCGCACAACGTGCGCCGTGTGTGATTTTGCCCGCGCTCAACGTGCAACTTGCGCGGCCGCGCGCCCACACAATTTTCTGCCGCCGCCTGCGTGTCATGCTAGAGCGTAACGTGCGCCTGGGCAATTTTGCCCGCACGCAATGCGCAAATAGCGCGGCCGCACGCTCGCATGATTTTCTGCCAGGAAATGTGCGCCGTGCTTGCGTGCAACGTGCGCCGTGGGCAGTTTTGCTCGCGCAACTTGCGCAGGTCACTCCAAATGACTGTTTTTGTCTCTTTGAGCTATTTTGTAGCTAAAATCTTGAAAAACTCAATACATGAAAGTTGTAGATCTTTTCCTTGGCTTCAAGAATATGTTACTAGCTATTTTATGCAAGTTTCTCTCATTCATGATAATACAATGATAGAACACGATAGTGGCCTGTTAAGGCGCACTCTTAACAAGTATCAAGTAACATGATAATTCTTGATAGTGACCCGTCATGGTACACTCTTGACAAGTAACTTGACATGATAATTCTTGTTGCTGGTCCGTTGTGACACACTCTTGACTTGATAAAGTAAACCTACATGATAATATCGATATGCTATTGTGACGGCTATTTTGACTTGCTAAGTAACTCTAGTCTTGACACCGTGGGTGTTTATGCTTGTATAAGCTACATGTCTCATCTTGCGTCATGTCTAGGATATGAATTCCTGATTTCCACGGTCAGGGATTCGTACTGAATCTGATTAGGATAATGACTAGATTGATCAAGTAGTCCATGAAGAGGTTTCCCAGCTACAGGCAGTCCCGTTATTTGGGCGCTCTAATTGGACTTGTAGCCTGCCGTCGAGTAGGGCACATTTCCAGCATACTGTCATGTTTTGCACCTCTAAGTCACCTAATCCAACTTTCTCAACTTGTGACCGGATAACCTGGATTAAGACTGCAGGGCTTGTGGCTGTTGGAACATCTCGATGCATCTTGTTAGTAACTAAGCTTGTGATAACCCTAGTTAGTTAAAGTATCAAGCCGTACTCATTGCTTGGCCGTGATTGATGGATGGAGTTCCGTCTAGTCTTGCCTAGGTAAGATCACTACTTGGTTATTTCAGCACATTACTGTTATACTTTACCTTATCGATAATTGGTTAGAGACTAAGTTCTGTTCAGGTAAAGGGTTAAATCCCGGTCCTTGTTTGGTTTACGGGTTGTAACTTGGCTACTGGAATAGTACATTAGTCATCTTATCGTTTATCGCCTTGTTTCTCTAGCTCATGTCTTTTGTTGTCATTGGTGTATTTATGTGCTATTATGCTGGTTTTAGTTCTTAAGTGAAGCCTCCCTTATGGCACTTGCTCTTTCTGGGGCCTGACCCAGCTGGTTTTGTATGGCCAGATTTCAGAGTAACACTCGAGGATCTTTTAGCCTTCCAGCCAGATGGTGAACACTAGGTGCAACCCTGGCAACGAGTGGGTTTTATTTTGCTCTCCCACTATAATTATAAAATTATTCTTTTTAGGCGTTTAGCCACCGAGCAAGTGTTAGCTCGTGTTGAATTTATATTTCTGTCTGCCTAAGGGCTGTAACATGATTGACAAATCCTAGGGTTGATCATGTATGACTTAAACTCTTGCTAGTCTTCATATTTTGTATGACTAGCTACATGATCATCTGAATATATAATGTTTGGGTCACCTTACTTTGTATGTCTGCTGATCTACCATCTTGTTATATTTACTTGCTTGCTTGAGATTGAGACACTAGGCTTCTTCTTGACCCTAAGAGACTAATGGCTTGTAGTAAACCCTCATGCATCTAGACAGCGGTGATCGTATTGCGAGGTGGGATTCACTTCAATGTACGTAGTTGGCTGTGTCTGTCTCCAGCTCTCCAGTATTCTGGTTCTGAGGCGTAATACGATTTAAGTGGGGGACCATGCAGGTCTTGTAAATCAAGATGTGTGAGGGTTTCCCTGAATAGATGTCTCAAACAGCACTCGCACTTGATCTCTACTCGTGTCTTCTAATCTTTCCGAAATCTTGACCTGATCACATATTTATATCCTCGATCTATCATGGTCCTTCCTTATTATTCCCTATGTCGTTTCTTCAGCGGCATTGTTCCTGGTCCTACCGATCAGCAAGGTAGAGCACCTCCAGTGGACCAGCAGCAACCTGGAGACCAAGCCCAACACTCTGGAGCGGCCTCCCAAGTCATGCATTTCGGGGATCCAGAGCCCCCAGTTTAGCCAGTCCAGCCTGCAGAGCCTGATAATAGAACCCTGGTAGGTCTCATCAGGAAATTGCTTGCATTTCAAGATCGTCGGGGCGATGCCCTGTACCAGACAGTACAAGATGCCATGGGCAGAGTTGGTTACCAAGGGAACAACGCGGCTAACAGCTTCAAGCGTCTGAACCCTCCTTTCTTTGACGGCACTGAAGATGGTATTGCTGCTGATGCATGGCTTCAGGACACAGAGGTTATCCTGGAAGCAGCTAGGATTACTGAGGATGATAAGGTGGAATTTTTGTGCCTGCAGTTGTAAGACTTAGCCCTCAGCTGGTGGGCGATGCTAGCAGTTGGATTATCAACGCCTGTCTCATGGGCCGTATTCAGCAACAAGTTCCAAGCCAAGTACTTCGATGCAGTTGCTCGGTATGATCTGCAGACGAGATTCACCAATATTAAGCAGATGGGCAGGACGGTTGATGGATATATGACCGAGTTTTCTAGACTCAGTCGGTTTGCTCCTACCTTGGTGGCAACCGAATTGGATCGAGCCCAGTGATTCCAGCAGGGGATCCACCTAGAGATTATCATATCAGTGGAGTAGTTTGAGCACCAGAAGTTTGTTGTCGTCTTACGAGTAGCGAAGAGGCATGAGTATACTTCGTAGAGGATTGTAGCTAGAAGAGGAGGACGGAAGAGGTCTCATGGGCAAATGTCCCAGTCTTCAGCACTAGCCCCGGCAGCTAGGGCTTTGACTATTGGAGCTCCTAGTAGGGCGACCACAGTTTCGTCGGTTCAGCACTCGACGCCGGCGTATCCTCAGCAACAAAAGCAGAAGAAGTCTTCCGCAATGGGCTGCACTCATTGTGGGAAGCCAGGACATGTAGTATCAGAGTGTCGCAGAGCACAGGGATTGTGCTTGACTTATGGGGCACCGGATCACAAGATTGGGTCCTATCCGAATAGAGCCAGTTCATCGTCATCAAACATAACAAGTCTATCGGTTAGGGGTCCAGCACCAATACAGTAGCAGTACCAACCTTCGAAGCCATTGCCGCCTCAGGCTCAGCTGTATGCCCAAGCTTAGATCCAGAACAGGCAGATAAGTCACCAGCAGAGGGACCAGCACCAAGAGGGCAAGGTCAAGCGATGGCTCTGACCATGGCAGAAGAATTGGCATCAGGTGAGGTGGTGGCAGGTACCATTCTCGTCAAATCTTTTCCAACATCAGTATTATTTGATTCGGGTGCATCACATTCATTTATGTCTGCACGATTAACAACACGGGTAGGACTGGAGCCCGAGTCATTATCAGTAAGGATTAATATACTTACTGGTAACGGTCTTGTAGGGGTAGATAGAGTATATTCCTCGTGTCGAATCGTAGTTAGCGGTAGAGAGTTTTCCGCTAGGTTGATAAAATTCCCGATGGCCGATTATGATGTGGTCCTAGGAATGGATTGGTTGAAGGATTAATACGCAATAATAGACTGCCATATTGGCAGGATTATTTTTGGTATTCCAGGCGAACCAGAGTTTTCAATTTCCAGGGGCGAAGTAGAACCTTTTCCTCCAGTCTTACAGATGGCAGTAGCAGAGGCAGTTCAGTTTCCCATAGTCATTGAAGAGTTCCTAGACGTGTTCTCCGGAGAGCTTCCAGGCATGCCGCCAGAGAGAGAGAGAAAGAGAGTTCACTATCGACTTGATTCCAGGGACGACACCAGTATCAGAGAGAGTCTACCGGATGGCACCGTCAGAATTGGAGATCTTGTACAAGATAATTGAAGAACTCAGAACCAAGGAATTCATTCGTGCTAGTGGATCACCTTGGGGAGCCCCGATGCTTCTTGTGAAAAAGAAGGGTGGTACGTCAAGATTATGTGTTGATTATCGTACCTTGAAATTCTATAACAATCAAGAATAGATATCCCCTACCAAGGATAGATGATTTATTTGATCAATTCAGTGGGGCAGCAGCATTCTCGAAGATTGACTTGCGGTCAGGGTACTATCAGATCAGTGTCACAGAGCAAGACATCCCGAAGCCAGCATTCAGATCTAGATATGGACATTGGGAGTTCCTTGTTTTGCCATTTGGAGCGACCAATGTGCCAGCGGTATTCATGGATCTCATGAATCGTATCTTCATGCCCTATTTGGACCAGTTCATGATAGTGTTCATAGACGATGTCTTAGTCTATAGCAAGAATAAGGCAGAGCATGAGCAGCATCTCCGTGTAGTCCTTCAGATGCTCAGGGTACACCAGTTGTACGCGAAGTTCAGTAAGTACGAATTTTGGCTGGGTCGTATTTCGTACTTAGGTCACATCGTCACCAGAGGTTGAGTGGAAGTGGATCTCCAAAAGATAGTGGCTATAGAGACATGACCAGTACCTAGCACCGTCGCAGAAGTTCAGAGTTTCTAAGGATTGGCCGACTATTACCGGTGGTTTGTGTAAGACTTTGCTCGAATTTCAGCACCATTGACTCAGTTGACCCGCAAGGATGTGCAGTTTGTTTGGACAACAGAGTGTCAGAGTTCATTCGAGAAGTTGAAGTGAAGATTGATGACGGCTCCTATTCTCACACTTCCAGATGGGAATAGAGGATTTTCAGTTTATTATGATGCTTCTGGCAGAGTATTGGGATGTGTCTTGATGCAGCATGGTAAGGTAGTAGCTTATGCATAACGTCAGCTTCGTGATCATGAGAGAAATTACCCAACCCATGACTTGGAATTAGCAGCGGTAGTTTTCGCACTCAAGTTGTGGAGGCATTATTTGTATGAAGATCGGGTGGCAATTTTTGCCGACCACAAGATTCTTAAGTATGTGTTTACCCAGAAGGATCTCAATATGCATCAGAGAAGATAGCTAGAGTTACTGGTGGATTATGACATCAACCTGCAGTATCATCCTGGGATGGCCAACGTAGTAGTAGATGAATTGAGCGGAAGAGCTGGAGTTTATTTCCTAATAGCACAACCAGAATTGTTAGCCGATCTTCAGAAGATGGGTATTGAAGTTGTTCTTCCTACCATTGTGGCGTTGATGGCTAGTATGCAAGTTCAATCCAGTATAGTTGAGAGGATTAAGTTAGCTCAGTCAACAGATTCTAAGCTTCAGCAGCTTAGGACAAAATGTATAGCAGGACGGAGAGCAGAGTTGTGTATTCATGAGGACGGTACACTTCGACATGAAAGGCATCTTTGTGTACATAGTGGTGATATTAGGCAAGAGATCATGGCAGAGGATCATAATTTATAGTATTCAATTTATCCCGGTGGAACGAAGATGTACCGAGACATCCGTCAGCATTTCTGGTGGAATGGCATGAAGAGGGAGATAGTCTGGTTTGTCTTCCGATGTTTAGTTTGCTAACAAGTTAAGGCTGAACATCAGAGACCATCTGGACTTCTTCAACCTTTATCGATCCCAGAATAGAAATGGGAGCACATTACCATAGATTTTGTAACTGGGTTACCTAAATCCCCAGCTGAAAGAGATGATCTCTGGTTTATAGTTGACAAACTCACCAGGGTAGCTTATTTTATTCCTTTCAGAATTGGCCAGTCAACGGATCAGCATGCAGAGATATACCTCAGGACGATTGTCAGATTGTATGGAATGCCAGTTCGTATCATATCAGACAGAGACTCAAGATTTACATCACACTTTTGGCAGAGTCTTCAAGAGAGTTTGGAGACTCGTCTCAAGTTCAGTTCAGGATATCATCCGCAGACAGATGGTCAGTCAGAACGCACGATTTAGACTCTCGAAGATATGTTACGATCATATACACTCGACTTCGTTGGTTCGTGGGAAGATCACTTTCATCTCGTGGAGTTCTCCTACAATAACAGTTTCCAGGCAAGTATCCAGATGGCACCCTTTGAGGCCCTGTATGGAAGAAAGTGCAGATCACCTTTAGCTTGGGATGATGTCGGTAAGAGATAGATGCTTGGTCCCGATATGATTACGCAGACAATCGAGGTGGCCAGACAAGTCAGAGATCATCTTCGAGGTGCCTAAGACCGTCATCGCCATTGGGCCGATTCTCATCGACGTCCGCTTGGGTTTTCTATCGGCGATCACGTATTCCTTAGGATCTCGCCTACCCGTGGCGTCATTCTTTTTGGTGTGCAGGAAAAGCTTAGTCCAAGGTATATAGGGCCGTTTGATATTCTCGAGCGAGTAGATGATGTGTCCTATTGTCTCGTTCTTCCACAGTCATTACGTGAGGTACATGACGTTTTCCATGTATCTCAATTGCGATGGTATATCCCGGATCTGAGCCATATCCTTGATCATTCGGAATTGGTTGTTGGTACCAACCTTTCGTATGAGAAATGACCTGTATCCATATTGGACCGAAAAGAGAAGGTACTCAAGAACAAGACTATTAGTTTAGTCCGTGTTGCTTGGGGCCATCACTCTTTGGGTGAGTCAACGTGGGAACGAGAGGATGATATCTGATCATGATATCCACACCTATTTGACTCATAAGGTATAATGTCTTCCTTATGCCTTATGCTTTTACTTCCTTGCTTGTATAAATGATTGCTTGATTAGCTACTAGTCCTAGAATGCTTATGATCAGTATAGCTTGTCCTGACATCTCTAGCCTCTTGATTAAATTTTGGGGACGAAATTCTTTTAAGGTGAGTAGAGTTGTAACTCCCGTTTCCTGCTATACGTATTTTTCAGGATACATATACGAATTTATGACAATTGTCAGGTGATCCATATTTTGACTTATCTTGCTTAGCTTAGCCTTGGTTTAAATCTTGACTTGATTGGTTAAACTTGGTTCAACAAGACTTGACTTGGCTTGGCTTGGTTTGGTTTATTTTGGGGTGAGATGAGAGGAGTTGCTATATAAGTCAACTTCTTCTCTCTCCTCCATTATTTGCATTTACTTCTTCATCTTCTTCATTTACTCCTCCCACCTACCAAGCCTAGGCAAGTGCAACTTGCTTCATGATGGATCTCAAATTTTATTATTCTATTCTCTTCCTTACTTGATTCTAAGCCTCGTTAGAACATGACATTTTTGGGTTTGATGGATGGATTCTTGTAGATCTAAGTTTGTAACTTTTTTAGTTTTTCTTGGTTTTGATCTCTGAAACTTATTTATTTTTGAGATCTAATGGTTCCATGTTGTAGGGTATTCAATTTTACCCAATTTTGGCTTTTGAACCTCTTAATTTCGACTTCGTATGAGCAAGTTATGCCATTTTCATGTTTATGGGTTTTCCACACCTTTTGGTGCTGTCGGGACGATGAACAGTGCCGCGCACAGTGCCTTCGCTGCTGCGCGTCGTGATTGCGCGCAACGTGCGCTATGGGCGATTTTGTCCGTGCGCAACGTGCAACTTGCGCGGCCGCGTGCCCGCGCGATTTTCTGCCGCGCGGCCGCGCTTGCACGCTTGCGCGCAACGTGCGCGTGGGCGATTTTGCTTACGCGCATCGTGCAACTTGCACGATCGCGTGCCTGTATGATTTTCTGCTGCGTGCTGACGCGTCGTGCTTGCAAGCAACGTGCACCATGGGCGATTTTGCCCGCGTGCAACGTGCAACTTGCACGGTCGTGCGCCCGAGCGCCGTGCTTGCTCGCAACCTGCGCCTTGGGCGATTTTGCCCGCGCGTAACGCGCAAGTGCGACCGCGTGCTCGCACAATTTTTTGCCGCACAATGTGCACCGTGCCTGCACGCAACGTGCGCCGTGGACAGTTTTGCTCGCGCAACTGGCACGCATGTCACTCCAAATTACTGTTTTTGTCTCTTTGAGCTGTTTTGTAGCTAAAATCTTGAAAAACTCAATACATGAAAGTTTTATATCTTTTCCTTGGCTTCAAGAATGTTACTAGCTATTTTATTCAAGTTTCTCTCATTCATGATAATATAAGGATAGAACACGATAGTGGCCTGTTAAGGCGCACTCTTAACAAGTATCAAGTAACACGATAATTCTTGATAGTGACCCGTCGTGGTGCACTATTGACAAGTAACTAGACATGATAATTTTTGATGGTGGTCCGTTGTGACGCACCCTTGACTTGATAAAGTAAACCTACTTGATAATCTTTATATGCTGTTTTGACTGCTATCTTGACTTGCTAAGTAACTCTAGTCTTGACACCGTGGGTGTTTGTGCTTGTATAAGCTACATGTCTCGTCTTGCATCATGTCTAGGATATGAATTCCTGATTTCTAACGTCAGGAATTCGTACTGAATCTGACTGGGATAATGACTAGATTGATCAAGTAGTCCATGAAGAGGAAGCTTCAGGCAGTCCCGTTATCTGGGCGTTCTAATTGGACTTGTAGCCTGCCGTCGAGTAGGACACATTTCCACCACACTGTCATGTGTTGCACCTCTAAGTCACCTAATACAACTCTCTCAACTTGTGACCGGATAACCTGGATTAAGACTACAGGGCTTGTGGCTGTTGGAACGTCTTGATGCATCTTGTTAGTAACTAAGCTTGTGATAACCCTAGTTAGTTAAAGTATCAAGCCGTACTCATTGCTTGGCCGTGATTGATGGATGGAGTCCCGTCTAGTCTTGTCTAGGCAAGACCACTACATGGTTATTTTAGCACATTACTGTTATACTTTACCTTATCGATAATTGGTTAGAGACTAAGTTATGTTCAGGTGAAGGGTTACAACCCCGGTCCTTGTTTGGTTTACGGGTTGTAACTTGGCTACTGGAATAGTCCTTTTGTCATCTTATCATTTATTACCTTATTTCTCTAGCTCATGTATTTTGTTGTCATTGATGTTTTTATGTGCTATTATGCTGGTTTTAGTTCTTAAGTGAAGCCTCCCTTGTGGCACTTGCTCTTTCTTGGGTCTGACCCAGCTGATTTTGTATGGCCAACTTTTAGAGTAGCACCCGAGGATCTTCCAGCCTTCCAGCCAGAGGGTGAACACTAGGCGCAACCCTGGCAACGAGTGGGTTTTATTTTGCTCCCCCACTCTAATTGTAAAATTATTCTTTTGAGGCGTTTAGCCGCCGAGCAAGTTTTAGCTCGTGTTGAATTTATATTCCTGTCTGCCTAAGGGCTGTAACATGATTGACAAATCCTGGATTTGATTATGTATGACATAAACTCTTGCTAGTCTTCACATTTTACTTGCTTGCTTGAGATTGAGACACTAGGCTTGTTCTTGACCCTAAGAGACTAATGGCATGTAGTAAACCCTCATTCATTTAGACAGCCGGTACCATAGTACGAGGTAGAATTCACTTCAATGTACATAGCTGTTGTGTCTATCCCCCGCTCTCCAGTATTCTGGTTGTGGGGCGTGACACGATTTAAGTGGTGGCCCATGCAGGTCTTGTAAATCAAGATGTGTGAGGGTTTCCCTGAATAGATATCTCAATCAGCACTCGCCCTTTATCTCTACTCTTGTCTTCTAATCTTTTCGAAATCTTGACCTGATCACATGTTTATATCATCGATCTATCATGGTCCTTCCTTATTGTTCCCCATGTCGTTTCTTCACCGACATTATTTCTGATCCTACCGATCAGCAAGGCGGAGCACCTCTAGTGGACCTACAGCAACCTGGAGACAAAGCCCAGCACTTTGGAGCGGCCTCTCGAGTCATGCATTTCGGGGATCTAGAGCCCCCAATTCAGCCAGTCCAGCCTGCAGAGCCTGATAATGGAACCCTGGTGAGTCTCATCAGGGAATTGTTTGCATCTCAAGATCGTCGGGATGATGCCCTACACCAGACAGTACAAGATGCCATTGGCAGAGTTGGTTACCAAAGGAACAACGTGGCCAACAGCTTCAAGCATCTGAACCCTCCTTTTCTTGACGGCACTGAAGATGCTATTGCTGCTGATGCATGGCTTCAGGACACAGAGGTTAGCCTGGAAGCATCTAGGATTCCTAAGGATGATAAGGTGGTCGTTGTGCGCCTGCAATTATTAGACTTAGCCCGCAGCTGGTGGGCGATGCTAGCCGTTGATTTAGTTGGATGTCTGCGGTCCTATGAAGGTAAAATCCATTGGTGGTGTTCTTATTTTGTGATGTTTATTGATGCTTGTTCCAAGAAGGTTTGGGTCTATGCCTTAAAGACCAAGGATTAGGTGCTGCCCACTTTCAAAGAGTTTCAGTCCTTTGTTGAAAGGGAGACGGACAATAAGTTGTTATATGTTCGGTCAGACAATGATGGCGAGTACATTGGTCCCTTTGATACTTATTGCAGAGAGCAAGGGATACGATACCAGAAGACTCCATCCAAGACATCTCAGTTCAATGGTGTAACAGAGCGAATAAACATGACACTAATGGAGAGGGTAAGGTGTTTGCTATCAGAGGCAAACTTAGCAGGCAATTATAGTGGTGAGACTCCTTACACTGCTACTTATGCTATTATTTTATCTCCTAGTGCTCTTTTGTAGGGTGGTGTGCATGATAAAGTATGGTACAGCAAAGTGCTGTCATACAATCACCTACGAGTGTTTGGTTGTAAGGCCTTCGTGCATGTACCGAAGGACGAGAGATCCAAACTTGAGCCGAAGACGATGCGATGCGTCTTTGTCGGCTACAGTCAGGATGAGTTTGTTTATAGACTCTACGACCCCGTGGAAAGAAAGCTCTACAAAAGCAAGGACGTGGTTGTAGAAGCATGAAAATAAGCACAGCAGTAATAGAAGCGCATATGACAACAGTCGCTGTATATAGTTCACAAATGCGTAGAAGACAACAGTTGTTTGAAAGCGCAGCAGATAACAAGTCGCAGGAGACATACAAAGATGGTGCATAAAGAGAAGTTTTTTATTAAAATCATGTCTACAAAGATCCATTATAGATTCTTCATGATTAGATATAAAGACTAAAAAAACCTAAAGTCTACAAATGTGTGATCTTCATAAAGCGCGCAGCCCCCCAAAAGCACAGCAGGGTCAGAGTGAATCACTTTTTCGTCAGAACGAGCCACTTCCTAGTCAGATGCGGAGGAACTCCAATATGGAGCAGCAATTGGCCCGTACGAAGAACGTAGCTCCTGCTTGCAATACCGCTCGCGGCTCTTCCATCATAATTAGGCGCGCAGCCCTACCCCAATATGGCTAATGAAGATATTATTGAGCGGGGCAGAGCACAACATGTGGCTCTTTGGGTTGGCAATCAATCCAAACCGGGTACTTGGATCTCGAAGACCTCCAAGCTATTGTTCAGGCTTGAACTTTTTATGCCAAACGCCCAAGTGCATCACGAAACTCAGCAGTGGTTCTTCTACAAAGCCATAAATTCTTTGAACGAAGAGATCTACAAACAACAGTCGACTTGTGCAAGGCCAATAGCCTTTCGAAGCTAAGTTTGGGTTGAGCATGACGGTGGGAATGCTAAGAGACAATGGATATGGCTCCTCAGAAAAGCTCCCTTTGTATAGGCTGTGTGCGGTCCAACCCATGCGCCATGTGTTAATCGGTCAAAAGCCCCCGAATTAATGGAATGGAACTAGGACTCAGCACAATGAATCTCATTTAATTGTTCATTTGACTGAATCCTAGACCACACTCTTGGGAATACCCCAAAAGATGACGGCAATTAAGAACTCATTGACTCAAAGGGAATCATTAAATCACAAAGAGCTCTCAGAAAGTCCTTCATTGCCTCGTAAAAGCGCAGTGGCTTCACAAGAACTCTCAGAAAGTCCTTCGTCGCATCGTAAAAGCGCAGTAGCTTCACAAAGTGCTCTCAGAAAGTCCTTCATCACTTTGTAAAAGTGCAATGGACTTACAAATCCCCACAAACACTCCACGTCGCCCAAAAGTACAGTGACTCCGTTGTCTTCGAAAAACAGTCTCCTCGTCGCCCAAAAGCGCAGTGACTCTGTTGTCTTCGAAACACAGTCTTCTCGTTGCCTAAAAGCACAGTGATTCCGTTGTCTTCAAAATATAGTCTCCTCGTATCCCTAAAAGCACAGTGACCCCATTGTCGTTGAAGCACAGTCCCATCATCGCCCAAAAGCGCAGTAACATTGAAGCCTCACCAGAAGTGCAGCTCGTATAGATGCGTAGCTCTATGAGGTGGCATTGCTCCACATGGCCAGCCTAGCATCCATATCATTTCAGATATGATCACATCAGTTTGTTTAACCTATCACTCCGAAAGATAAGAATGGAGTTTAGTTGTATTGATAGAAGAAATTTCCAACCGGTTTGTTTAAGCCGTCGCTCTAAAGATAAGAAAAGAGTTTGGTTCTGTTGATAAGGAAAGTATCTAATCAGTTTGTTTAAACCGCTACCCCTAAGATAAGGATAAAATTCGACTTCATCTGATCAAGATTATCAAGCAATAAACGCATGCCATGAGTTGTTTATTCGGTTATGTTGATAACTACCCGAGATCTTGATGGAAAAGAATCTCAGTATCCGCCAAGTGTGAGCTCAGTAGCAACCCTCACCGTGCAATCACAACAGATTCTCTTATATCTTCACGCACATCACTCCTGGCGTGCCATAAAAACTCTTATGTACATCGTATATGTGCTCGCCTATAAATAGAAGGAGTTTTCCTTTGATGAGAAGACTTTCGACAACTTCAATGTCTTCTTGATTGGCAACCCAGAGTTCCACTCACAAGAACCAAAAAGTCAGAGCAAGTTTAACTAGTCGTCAGATCGTCAACGAAGTAAAGGAGCCGCTGCAGTGCTCGATCTCCACCGTCATACTTCCCCATAAATTTTGTACTTAGATCTCCTGTTTAGGAGTCCTTTGTACTCTTTTATACGTTTAATATATAAAAAGTTCGTTCAACCTTTTGTCATGGCAAACAAGATGGCGACTCAGCTGTGGACTTCCTTCTCCTCCAACGAGAAGGTGGTAACGTTATCTGACGATAACTTGATGGGATCTTCTCAAAAGATGTTGGTCGCACGTTTCGACCAACAAGCTTTGAAGATCTCCTCTCTAAAGAGAAGTTGAGCCCGTCGAAGCCGTTCGTAAAATCGAAGAAGACTCGACGTACTTGGGTGCCCGAGGCTGCTACGACGAGCAGCATAACGGAGGGGACTGCGCTCCAGAACATCCTGAATGGCAAAGCCCCGAAGAAGACTTCAACTGCTGCTGCCGTGCCACCTCGTTCAGTCTCCACTGGTGAGAAGCGCAGCGAGGAGTGTAGCTCTTCCGTTGAAGGCACAACGCCGGAGGAAGCACGCAGTTGCCCAATCGCACATGAAGACAGCTGCACAGGCGAGAAGATCTGTCTTTGACAGAATTACCTACCTATCGGGTAAGGCTATGTTGGACTCTGGCTAAAGGCCCGCATTGACAGTCACACGCACAGCCGATAGAAAGCTATATAAAACTGGTTCAAGTGCTTCGATGCCTCGACCAGTAAAACCCTGTTGTCACTTGAGCGCTCATGCACATGATTCAAGCCAGGGGGTACATACTGTGTGAATAGACTCGTGCGAGCAGCGTTGCTATAAGCATGGAATGAGTCTGCCTCATCAGTAACCCTCTAATCAGGACCCAAACGTATCTCACGTGCGGGAACTGAGAAGTGGGAAGCTACCTTCACATCCGTATTCATGCGCACAACTTTTCTGCACGCACGAAAGGAGTGTAGAAGTGAAAACCTCTGATTTACGTAAAGTGATTTCTCACAAGCAGAATGCGAGGAAGGATTCTGCTGCACACAACGTGTCTGGCCCAAGACATACCTGTACCCAGATCACCATCAACTGTTGTTGTTGCCAAACAGCAGCATCGTCACCGAAGAGGTAGTCCGTCTTCCAAAGACTGCAACCGCTGGCATATGCACATCAGAGACTCGACAAAAAATTATCGAATAAAGAAGAAGACAAACTCCTCATTGCTTCATGCAAAGCGGTACGATGTTCTCCATCTCTCAAGAAGCTTGCCAAGAACCCTCCTGCCTCGGCCAACAAATCCAAGGGCCGATAGGGAGGCAATAAACCGACAGTGCCCAACACGGGTGTATTCCAACACACCATCTATAACAATCCCTCGTTCCAACCCGATGAGAGATTGTATGGAACTAACACAGATGCCTCTGTTGGCACAAGCAACCAGCAGGCTGGGGGTAGCAACTACAATGAGTTAGAAGATGATAACAATCTACCTATCTACCCTCAGGATGACGAGACTCAAGTGTCTGAGACAGAGAGTAAAAGATCCACCATCCCTTTGATGTGAATCGACCTATTCGATTCACAAAAGATTTGTAGAAAAGAGAAACAGAGAAAGATAATGATCTTTTTGTGAGAAAAGAACAAACTTCCAACTTTGGTGGACGGACAAAGTCTAAATCCTTCTTATTGATACTTGAGAGTTTCTTCTCAATACAAGCATGGAAAATAAAAGATGGCTAACGCTAGTTTATATAGGGAAAAACAAAGGCTTAATTAAGGAAGGGTTATTATTGGTGAAAGACCAAAAATAATCCTTCCTGACTAAAATAGGAAAATGACTATTAAGAAAAATGACTATTAAGGAAGGGTTATTATTGGTGAATAATCCTTCCTTACTAAAATAGGAAAATGACTAAAAATAGAACATAGGCTCAATTAGCTCCTCCACGTCTCTTGCGACGTGTGTACGTGATGACGCCTCCATCACTGCCCGTGCCCGCCCCCGGGTCCGCCCTCACGCCTGCTCGTCCTGTGTATGGTCCGCCCACATCAATACCCCCTCCTAAAAGAGCCTTGTCCTCAAGGTGGAAATCTGGAAACTGCGCCTGGAACCCCGCATAGTCCTCCCAAGTCGCGTCACAATCAGGTAGTCCGACCCAGTGAATCAGAACCTCCCTCGTCTGTCCCGGTCCCTGCCGAACTGCCCGTACCTCCAAAGGCTCTAACTGTACCTCCATATCCTTCGTGAGTGTAGGAGGAAGAGTGTGTGATACTGCATGATCCCCGATCGCCCTCCTCAGCTGAGAAACGTGAAAAACGGGGTGAATCGCCGACGTATCCGGTAGCCTCAACCTATATGCCACCTGTCCAATCCGGGCCTCGATTTGATATGGACCAAAGTAACGAGCCGCCAGTTTCTCATTCTGCCTCCTCGCTATCGATCTCTGCGTGTAGGGACGTAGCTTGAGATAAACCATATCTCCCACCTGGAAGCTTACGTCTCGTCGATGTCTGTCCGCCTGCGCTCGCATCACCTGCTGAGCTCGTAGTAAATGCCTCCGCAACTCCTCTAGAATCCCATCCCTCGTCTCCATGTAATCCTCCACCTGTCCCACCGGAGTCTGAGTATCGCCAAACCGGACCAAAGGCGGGGGATCTCGCCCGTACAATACCCTGAAAGGGGTTGTTCCCGCTCTCGAATGATAAGACGTATTGTACCAATACTCTGCCCATGCCAACCATCGGTGCCACTGCCGGGGAGAATCAGAGGCGAAGCACCGCAAATAAGTCTCCACGCTGCGATTGACGACCTCCGTCTGGCCGTCCGTCTGAGGATGGTAAGCGGTGCTCCTCTTCAGGGCCGTACCCTGCACCCTAAACAACTCCCTCCAAAAGATACTCATGAACACCTTGTCCCTATCAGAGACTATGGAAGCTGGTATCCCATGCAGTCGTACCACCTCCCTCATGAAAGTCGTCGCTACAGACATAGCTGTGTAAGGATGTTTCAAAGGGATAAAATAAGCATATTTACTCAGCCTGTCCACCACCACCATGATCACCGTGTATCCCTCTGAACGTGGTAGCCCGTCGATGAAGTCCATGGTGACGTCCTCCCACACTCTCTCGGGCAGAGTCAGTGGCTGCAATAGCCCTGCAGGTGCCATAGCCATGTACTTGTGACGCTGGCAAACGTCACAAGCAGCGACCAGTCGGGTGATACACCTCTGCATCCCTGTCCAAAACACCTCCCTGGCCATCCGCTGATAGGTCTGCTGAACGCCCGAGTGCCCTTCCATCACCGAGCTATGAAACTCCTGAAACAATACCGGAATGAAGGCCGAAGTCCTCGGTATCACCATCCTCCCCTGATAAAGCAGTCGTCGTCCCACTACCGTATATCCCGCAGGACCATTCTCACCTCTCTCTATCTGCTGCCTGATGTGCTGTAACCCCGCGTCACGCTCAGCCTCCTGTAGCATCGGCTCCCAATCATGTCCTCTGGGTCGGGATAGAGCCCTCAAATCCACCACCTCCTCCCGTCGCGATAAAGCATCAGCAGCCTTGTTCTCTATCCCCGGTCGGTACTCGATCGTGAACTGGTAGCCCACCAACTTGGACAACCAACGCTGGTGCTCCTCTGTCACGTGTCGCTGCTCGAGTAGGTACTTGAGGCTCTTCTGATCGGTCCGGACCACAAACTCCCGCCCCATTAGATAAGGCCTCCACTTCAGCACTGCTAGTACGATGGCCATCAACTCCCTCTCGTAGACTGACTTTAGCCGGGCTCTAGCAGAAAGCACCTGACTAAAGTAAGCAATGGGTCGCCCCTCCTGCATGAGTACTGCCCCTAGACCATATCCTGAGGCGTCCGTTTCCACCACAAACGCCTTGCTGAAACCTGGTAAAGCAAGTACTGGCGCCGTCGTCATAGCCACCTTCAAGGCCTCGAAGGCTTTGGTGGCTTCCTCCCCCCAGTGAAAACCTTCCTTCTTTAACTGCTCCGTGAGGGCCCGTGCGATAGTGCCGTATCCTCTGACGAACTTCCTGTAGTAGCCCGTCAACCCTAAGAAGCCTCGTAGTGCTCGTAGTGTAGTGGGCACCGGCCAATCCAGCATTGCTGCTATCTTCGTCCTGTCTGCCGACACCCCCTCTGCGGATACCACGTGCCCCAGATACTCCATCTGTGCCAAACCGAAACTGCACTTCTTTTGGTTGGCATATAGCTGATGCTTCAACAGCTCCCTAAATACCACCTCCAGGTGGCCCATGTGCTCCTTCCTGCTCCTGCTGTACACCAGGATATCGTCGAAAAAGACCAAGATGAACCTCCGAAGGTAAGGCTAAAATACCTTGTTCATCAGAGCCTGGAAGGTCGATGGCGCGTTGGTCAAGCCAAAAGGCATGACCAAGAACTCGTAGTGCCCCTCATGTGTCCTGAAGGTGGTCTTCGGTACGTCCTCTGGCCGCATCCGAATCTGATGGTAGCCTGCTCTGAGGTCAATCTTCGAGAAGACTGTCGCTCCATGTAGCTCATCTAGCAGCTCGTCGATTACAGGAATGGGAAATTTGTCAGCCACCGTCTCCTTATTCAGTGCCCGGTAATCGACGCAGAATCTCCAACTCCCGTCCTTCTTCTTCACCAAAAGTACTGGTGATGAAAAAGGGCTCACACTGGGCTGGATCACCCCGGCCTGTAGCATCTCCTGCACCATCCGCTCTATTTTGTCCTTCTGCAGATGCAGGTACCTGTAGGGGCGCACGCTCACCGGTGCCCCTCTCCTCGTAGTACTATCGCGTGCTCATGTCCTCGGCTCGGCGGTAACCCCTACGGACTCTGGAAGACCTCTGAATACTGCTCCAACACTGCCTCTATCTCCACGGATGTCTCACCCTGTGCCGTGCCCTCGACGGACACCCCCTGGAACTCCACTAAGTACCCCTCTCCTCCTGTCCGCAAAGCACGCGTAATGGCCTTGAAGGCCACTAGGGAACAACAGAGAGTCGGATCCTCCCTCAACACCACCGTCTGACCGCCCTCCCGGAACTCCATCCGTAGCAGCTTCCAGTTCACCTTCATCTCCCCGAGCTTCTTCAGCCACTGGACCCCCAATATGATATCGACGCTGCCCAGCTCTAAGGGTAAGAAGTCCTCCGCCAGCTGATAACCCTGTAGTGTGAGCGACACCCCCTTGCATAGACCCTTGCTCTCCTCCGTCTTTCTGGTGCCCAGCAATACTGTGAACTTCTCCGCCATGCTCAGCTCTAACCCCAGCTGCTCGACCAATCGCTGAGAGATGAAGTTGTGGGTGGCCCCACTGTCGATCAGTACCGTCACTCCCTGCTCCCCCAGTGTCCCTACCAACTTCATGGTGTGGTTCGGGGTGAACCCCACCACGGAGTTGAGGGTCACTTCCACGACATCCATGTGTACCTTATCTGGCTCCTCCTCTGTCTCAGCAGCTATGGTGGTTTCCCCCTCCATCGGGTCCTCCTCCTCATCGGGCAAGATCACGATCTGCAATAACTTGCTCGTGCACCGATGACCGGGAGTGAATCTCTCGTCACATCTGAAGTACAATCCAGCTGCTCTTCGTGCCTTCATATCCGTATCTGACAGACGTCTCCCCGGTACTATGGTGGCTCCCGCCCCGCCTGCAGTCCTCGGTGGTACTAGTGTCTGCGCCCCCACTGTTGGTCGTAGGGGTATGGAGCCAGTATGACTGCGCTGTCCCGATGCTCCCCAAGCGCCTTTAAGACGCTTCTCCTCCGTCAATTTCTCTTCCGCCTTGTGAGCCAGGCGGAGGAGATCTTCTAAGCCCTGCGGACTCTGCAACCGGAGCTCTGCTCGTATGGAGGGTTTCAAACCCTTCATAAATATCCCAATCTGCAACTCATCCGACACGCCTCTGACACGTCCGGACAACATCTCGAACTTTGCTACAAAGTCCCGGACCGATCCCTCCTGTCGCAGAGAAGACCACTGCTCGTAGAAGTCTCCCCCGGCTGTCTCCTGGAATCGGTCTAAGAGATATGCAGTTAGCTCCTCCCAGCTACGGAACGGGGTCCTCGCCGATCTCCACCGATACCACGCCAGGGCAGGGCCCTCGAAGTAGATACCGATGCACCTGAGTACCTCCACCTCTGTCAACTCCATGACTTCGAAGTAGCATTCCGCTCGAAAGATCCACTCGTCCGGACCCGTACCCTCAAACGTGGGTAGCTTCAGCTTCTTCAACCGTCGGTCCGCGCTGAGATCTCCCTGATGTCCGTCGTCTCTGACTCGACCTCCTCCCCACCGACCTGCGTCACGTCGGTGGACCTCGTAGGGTGCCCCATCTCCTCCATACCGCTCCTGGCCCTGAGCATGAGCCGTCTCTCCAAAGAAATTGCTACCCCCGGGGGCGCCTCTCCCGGTCCCTGTCCCTCCTGTCCGCCCCCCTTGGAGGATGGGCGATCGTAGCGCTCCCCAAGGAGGGGTTGCTGGGTTGTCATGCTCTCCCCATTCGTTGACGGCTGGCGCTAATCCCCTCCCTGTCTGTGACGGAGCCCCACCATGGCCTATGTAGTCGGTGCCGATCGACCAGCGACCCTGGGGTTCGACGGCCCCCGGCCACTGGCCCTGTCGGTCGGCCGGCCCCGGCCCGCGATCAATAGCCAACGGCCATTGGCCCTGGCTCCCTCCCGGATTCAGCCCGCTGAACCCGCCCCAGTCGTCGGACCCGCCTGGTCCGCCGAACCCGCCCGGCTCGACCGGTCCGCCCGGTCTGCACGGGCACCCGCCCGGTCCCACCGGCCCGCCTGGTCCGCCTGGCCCGCCTGACCCGCGACCTTCCTCGGCCAGTCCGCCGGCTGGCCCCACCCCTGACGATACCGCACCAATGGCCGGCCCGCCTTGGTTTTGTGTCGCTGCCGCCCCCGTTTGGCTTGTCGACCCGGCACCGGTCACCTTCTTTGAGATGTCTTGCAACAACTTCATCATTACCGGAATCGACATCATCTCCTCCCGCATGCTTCGTACCTCGGTCTGGAGATCCTCCTGTGTGGACGCTTGATCTTTGATTGCGGCCTTCAAACTTTCGATCTCGATATTGAAATCCTCCTGAAGCCCCTGGATCTTCTCCTCGATCGTGTTCCTTGTGCCGGACGCCATGGATCGTAGAGAGCTTTGATACCAATTGATGTGAATCGACCTATTCGATTCACAAAAGATTTGTAGAAAAGAGAAACAGAGAAAGATAATGATCTTTTTGTGAGAAAAGAACAAACTCCCAACTTTGGTGGACGGACAAAGTCTAAATCCTTCTTATTGATACTTGAGAGTTTCTTCTCAATACAAGCATGGAAAATAAAAGATGGCTAACCCTAGTTTATATAGGGAAAAACAAAGGCTTAATTAAGGAAGGGTTATTATTGGTGAAAGACCAAAATAATCCTTGGCTTAATTAAGGAAGGGTTATTATTGGTGAAAGACCAAAAATAATCCTTCCTGACTAAAATAGGAAAATGACTATTAAGGAAAATGACTATTAAGGAAGGGTTATTATTGGTGAATAATCCTTCCTTACTAAAATAGGAAAATGACTAAAAATAGAACATAGGCTCAATTAGCTCCTCCACGTCTCTTGCGACGTGTGTACGTGATGACGCCTCCATCACTGCCCGTGCCCGCCCCCGGGTCCGCCCTCACGCCTGCTCGTCCTGTGTGTGGTCCGCCCACATCACCCTTCTATCTGTCCACACAGCATGTCCGTTTTCATGGCCGAAGGTGATAACAGGGAAAGCAACAAGGGGTCCAATCATCAAAAACGTACCGAGGGCATAGAGACAGACCTAAATACGTTAAATGAAACTATCCTGGCATTAACTTCTGTAGTTCTGGAGATCAAGGGAAATTGACATCCAACGTCCATGCTCCTGCCAACCAAGACCCGGGTATGAATGACGGGTCTAATACACCTCCTATTTTGAGTCAAGAAATGCCGCTGTCATCCACTCCATCAATAACTGGACCCGCAATGTCAAATGACATGCAACAGGCCCTCAAAGAATTGTGTGCAAGCTATGATGCCAGAGAAAAGCGAGAATCACTCTAAAAGATGGAGATTCAACAACCATAACCTGCCGAATGGGATAATATGATATATCCTCCCAAGCACAAGCCGCAGACGCTTGTACCATTTGATGCAAAGGAGTCTCCTCGTCGATACCTGAGGTACTTCACCTCGGTAACTAGGCATCTACCAAAGGATGATGCTGTGCTCACGAACATATTCGTAGGACCGTTGCAGGGGGTAGCCTACGAATAGTTTTGCAGTCTTCCGGACAACTGCATGTCATCATTTGACGATTTGAAGCGTCTCTTCATCGCTCGATTCTATGAAGGAGGAATTGACATGACAATGTCTACTCTCATGGACATTGTCCCAAAAGAAAAAGAGTCTGTACGTGCTTATACTGAGCGCTTTCGCCAGGCAGCTCTGAGGTTACCACCTAGTATGCCCGAACCCATGCTCATAAAATCATGCTGTAAGAACATGCTCCCCACAATCAAGTTGTGGCACAGTGCTTCGTGCATAGGGTGGACACCTTTCATCACCGAGGTGGATGTAGCCGAAAGAAAGGCGCGGGATGCTCAACTGCAGGGATTGAGTTTCCCCTCACTCGAAGACAAAGGGAAGCGCTCATCTAGAAATAACCCCGTGCCCAAGGATGGTAAAGGGAAGCAAGCCATGACCGTCAATATCTCCAAAGGTTCAATGTCGATGAACCATAAGCCAGCAGAAGCGACAAAGCCGAAGGAAACCTACTCCTTCAACGACGAAGATATGCTAGAAGTTTTCGATATGTTGATGAAGGGTGGCAGACTTCAACTCCCGCCTCAAAAGCGTCTGGACAAAGTGAAAAAGGTGGATAGTCCAAAATACTGCCACTATCACCAGTACGTTCACCATTCGACACGCGACTGCAATATGTTGAAGACCCAGATCCAATGCCTCATTGGTGCCAAGGTCATCTCATTGGACTACGAAGAAAAGACTATAACTACCAACATGGTCACCTTTAATTCAGAAGTTTTCCAAGGACAGAGGCTCAAGACGGTATCATCCCTATCCCGACGGCAACAATTGAAGTAGTCAACCTTCCATCGGGCCGTGACAACGCTCAAGGCCTCATCCCATTTACGATACCGCGAGACAAGGTTATGTGGGTCAATCCCGATCTTGCCCCAGACATGATGCTACCTGCAGCACACTCTGTCAAGGAGAAGAAGGTCAAATCGTGTCGTATAGTTTCTACATCGACTGACAACACACTGGATACCACTAGCTCAGCTCACCAGCAAGAAGATAACCAGGTTCCAGAGGAGGAAATACCTCCGCCTGTTGCAGCCACCGCACCTGATGCATCGGAAGCGGACACATCTCAAGCCCCTGCAGATAAGCAAAGTGGAAGGAGGTTCTCTTTGACAAACCTCTAAGAAAAGACTCAGCAGTAGGGCCGATCAAGCCCTATAACTTTGATATATTGGCATAGCTTGCCAATGCTCCAGCCAGGCTGTCGCTCTTCGAGCTCCTCCGTCTCTCCAAAGAGACTCGAGATGCCCTTAGCGAAGCTTTACAGAATGTTGATTCCTTCATCACCCAGGTGCAATTGCCCAAGGAGGATCCTGCCGCGTGCCCATATTGCCATAATGTGCTCGAGATGATTCCCAATATTACTTTCACTCAGCAAGATATGTTGTTGAAGAACAACTGGCATAATAGACCTCTCTATTATAGAGGGTGTATTTGTGCCATCAAGGTCGATCGCATCCACATCGACCATGGCTCCTCACTCAGCATCATCCTCCGGAGTCTTCTCCAAACCTTAGGGATTCTGATGTATCACGACCCACACCCAGTGTAGGGGAACGACAAGTGGATACGTCCGGCCTACCCCACAGTGCCAGCGGTAGAATATTATTCTGGGTCACTATCACAAACTGAATACAATATAATATACTCTCCGAACGGAGGACAAATCATAGAAGGTACAATACAATCACAATCTAGTGATGGAAATAGTACGATATGATGGATAGAAAATCACTAAAGAGAAATACAATCAGAAGGAAATAAGTCTGTGTCTAAATGACACGACATCTCAAACATCTAAATAATACAAACTCATAAGTCAATACAAATATAAAGAACTAAGATAAAACCTAGCTAATCTAGTCTAAGCAGTAGGGATGACATCCTCAGCTAGAGCTGGATCCTCCTGTAGGTCTAACTCACAGGCATCGTCTAGATGGGCTCCATAATAGGTTGGGCAGAAGTCCTCAGTATCATCTATTATATTTTCGATAGGTCCAGTCAGGACAGGAGCGAATACATAACACTGAAATAGGATCACATCATGGCAAATATATAAAATAAGCAGTAGAGTAAACTAATAGAAAAACTGTAAGACGTTCAGAAGAATAGTGTAAATAGACAAATCTGAGTATAAGAGACAGTTTGTATATGAAATAAGAACTGTATATAATATAAGTGATTTAGAGAATGATCTGGTTATATAAACAGGTTAGGTTCAATAAAATGGGGCTCCATTATACGTGAGGGCACAATGGACATACACAAGCTTTATGCAAGATGGGATTTGATCACATAACCATTTCCTACTCACCCTCTCCAATCAATACACAACGATCCATTCCAGTTACGTCACCTTTCACAAGAGGTTTTTATCATGTTGCTTATGTGAATCGTGAGAGTACAAGATTACACAAAAGTATACATGATTAGCGAAAGCACAGGAGTACAAGATGTACGTGAAAAGCACATAATATGAGTATACGATGCTCCTGAGGGGGATAACATCTCAAGAAAAGATCTATATAGTACCAATCCGTGATTATAACATGACAGTATCAAATAATTTCATCTAAAGCAAGAATCTAAGTTCTAACAAGTATGAAAATAATCAGAGTATGTACTCGCCTCCGATCCCGAGGGACTGTAAAAATAGATGTCTGAACTGATGTAACCGAGTCCTAAATAGAGAACACAGTTTATGATGTATCCAATGATGTAATATTTGAAATTGACAATACAATCTACATGATTCTAAGTCAATCTACGTCAAAGTCAACTCTCGGTCAACTCTGGTCAACTATACAGTCAAGCTAGGTCAACTATAGTCCAAGTTTAGTCCAATCCAGTCTAGGTTAGTCAATCTTAGTCTAACCACAATCCTATATCATATAAACCATATACTAAGCCTATACAAGTCTAAACCAAAACTATATCAAATCCTATATATAACCTAGGCTACAAGGTATACAAACTTACAATTATATTATATATATATATATATTTATATATATATATATATATATATATATATAAAGGAAAAGGGGAAAGAAACAAAAGTGACTGTGTGTGTGTGTGAGCATAGTGAGTGAGTGAAATAGAGTGAGTGAGTGAAAGGGGGTGTGTGTGTGTCTCAGTTACTTAGAGTTCAGAAAAATAGTGAATCATATTCAACTTAGTACCAAAATCAGTTTTTAAACATTCAAAACCCAAAACCGCTTCTCAGTTTTTGTAATCCCATTCTCAGTTTTTGTCAAGACCAAAATAATATCAAACTCCCAAGTCCCAGTTTACAGTTATCTCAGTTAAACATTTGAATGCTATCAAAACTAATACAATGTATCAACTAAACCCGATTCAAATTCTCAGTTGACAGTTAAAACTCAAAACTCAAACCTAGTTTCATTTGAATCCCAAATCTCAGATAACATATTTACATATAATCTCAGTTTTCATAAAATTCACAGTCTTGAATAGTTATCATAAACATATATACTCAATTCAATCTCTAAATCAAAAAACTAACTTCGAATTCAATTTAAAGATACAAACCCAACACCAGTATCTAATCTCAGGTTTTAAATGTTCATATCAAACTACATTTCATACCAAACCCAAAAATCAATATCAAATTTCAGTTTTCTTCTCAAACATTCAAATCCAGTTTCAGTTTTGAACTCAAAACCTAACTCATTTGAAGTAACAGTGAACCATGAAGTTCATGTTTCAATTCGAAATCCAATTCCTCTGGTTTTGTGTTCTCAGTTTCATAACCCAACTCAGTTCATAAACTGTCGAGTGTCAGAGTATGTGAACCCGAGACATGAAAACCCAATTTCCAATTCGATAACCAATCAAAACCCAAAACAAGTGTGCGCAGAGGTGTACTACATGTGTACACATGTCATGGGGTTGATTTCGTGTCCACAAAACTGGACACGACGTGTCAAATACCAAAATTTACATAGTATCAGTAAATTGCGTACATAGGGCTCGTGCGGCATGTTCGAGTCGAACTGGACACGACACAGGCCACAAGATACAACATGTTCATATCCACGTGTAGAGTAGGTGTAGGGCTTCGTATTCGACACACTACTTTATGTCCAGGTTGTGTCCACAAAGGACACGAAGTGAGTATCAGTCGAAGAAATTCGACTGTACAGTGCCTATGTAAAACCAGTGTGGCCTCGGTTTCATGTCTGACACGAAACAAGGTGTCATAAAACTCGAGGGGGGTTTGACAGTGATGGCCCCCACGTCTGTGCCAAGTGGAACGTGTCCATGTGGTGTGTACAATGAGAAAATAGGCTCGAGTATCAGGCCATGGGTTTGGGGCTCGTGCTGCGTGTCTAGTCCAAGTTTGGACACGAAGATGACATGTCATGTCCAGTCTTTACAAATATTAATCCACACATATAGATCTACAAATTTATGTAATTAGTTTTGTAATTTACTGAAATTTATTTCTATGTAATATTTCACCAAACACTTTCAATAGCACACCGACACTACTAGAATGAGTCATATTAGCGACGTCCAAAAACGTCGCTAATAAGTAAAAATATGTCGCTAAATTAATTTAGCGATGTAATTAGCGACGGAATAAGCAGGTCGCCGAAAAGCTAGTCGCAGATCAAAAGTTCATCGCCAATCGTCGCTGTTGCGACGAATAGTCTACGACGCTAAAATGTCGCAAACTTAGCAACGTTCGGTGACATTTATAGAACTTTGCCAATTTAGCGACGTATATAGCAACGTCTATTCGTCGCATGTGGTGACATGGCAAGGTTTGCCATGTCAGCATATTGGGCGACGTTTGGCGACGGCCCGTCGCAGTTAGCGACGGCCCATCGCAGTTAGCGACATCCAGATACATATTTGCGACGTACTTCCGTGTCGCAAATCCATCGCCAAACGTCGTAATCCGTCGCTAACATGCTGGAAAATTAAAAATAAAATAAAATGCAGATTTCACATCCTGCACACTGTACTTTATATATAGTTTAAACAAAAATCATGCACTTTATATACAGTTTAAACACTAATCCTGCACACTACCCTTTATATTCAAATCCTGCACACTGCATACTACACTTTATATTCAAATCCTGCATACTGCACTTTACACTTTACATTGCACTTTATATCATCACAAACATCATCACAAACACATCATAGGGCCAATACATACAACTCATAACAAACATCATCACAGACACACATCATGTGTCACAAACATAAATATATTCAAATCCTGCATACTGCACTTCACAGACACACACATCATCACAAACATCCAATAGAGTCAAATAAAAATGGAAGATGATAAAAAGTCTTCCACCAAGTGTATAAATAAAAGTGTACCAATTAAACAATTTGCCTATAGGGCCAATACATACAACTCATAAAAAAATCAATAAAATCACTGAGGACCCCTGCTGCGCATCTGAGATAGCATGTACTCATACTGCTCCTGTGTGAGCTGCACCGTAGGGGCAGTAGGAGGCAGTACAATGTCTACAGTCGACACCGTCGATGGACCGGAAGGACGTATCTGCTCCAGCTCTCGCAGTCGCTCAGCATGCGCAACAAGGGTACTCACCATCTTCTGAGTACTCTTCTCAATCGAAGTATGTACCTGAGTGAGTAAGACAGACATGGTCATCAGCGATCCCTCCAGCTCCACCTGTCTACGCTCTGTGTGCTGTATAGACTCGGTGAGCGTGTGCAAGCTGGAAGCTGTAGCCTGCTGCAAACTCATCAGCTCCTGTATACTGTGCTCGATCGTATCAAATCGTCCGGTGATCATCGGATCGTTGGATCATTGTTCTGCGGTATGGTGATCAAAAATCTGCTGCTGCAACTCGCGACACAGCTCGTCGATCTGACGACCAATATCCTGAGCTCGTGATGATGCCTACGAAGCTGGAGACTGCACACTGACAGAGGGGGCCCGGGATGACTCTGAATCCAAGTAGGCGTCGTAGGATCCCGTACCGTAGTACGTACTCTTCTGAAGACCACCAACGGCGGTCATCCAGAGGTCGTCCGGCGATGGAGCTGAAGGCAGCTGGGAGGAAGTACCAGCCCCTCCCTCTGTTGGCGCACTAGCAGCAGCAGCCGCCTCCTCTTGTAGCCGAAGAAAGTCGGCCTAGAATAATGTTTGCTAACGTCTAAGTGTTTGCTAAAGTCTATATTGATATCTATTTTCCTATTTTCTAAATTATAGTAAATTAATATAAAGAATAGAACGTACATATGCTTGCGTCGCCCTCTCGTCAATGAGCTCCCCAGCCCTCCGATGGGTGACCAGGAAGACGGTCACCATGTTGGGGTCCTCACCCTTTTTTACCGGTTAAAATATATTATCTATTATTAGTATTAAACATTCTATCCAACTATATATAAGATGATGTCCGTCATAGGAAATATACTAGACGACGAAAATGCTTCGCCATAGGAATGGAGCCACCATACCACTTACTGGCGCTCGACCGCGCCACCTTGGCCTTGTCAGACTGCTCCTGGTACATGGCCTCGCCGAATCTAGCCTTCATCGTAGTCCACTACTCTGGCGTGATCCAACCATGGATCGGCTTTCCGGAGCGATTACGAGACTTCTGGTCGTAGATCGTATCACGGATGAGCTTGCCTGCGATGGCAGAAAATTGGGCCTCGATCTTCGTTGCCCGGTGTAGTGGATAGAAATAGGTCCTCTACAAGAAGTAAAATAGAAAAGTTGTATAATATACACAAATAATTATTAAAATTTAAAAATAAACAAAATTTTACCTTGAAGTGGGCTAACCAAAAGGCCTTCCTATCTGCGGGAGCATCTGAGTAGTTAATCCAAGGCCCACCATAGTTCTGCCTCAGAAATAACCCCAGCTGTCTATGTACTACAGGAGGCTGATATCTATACAATAATAAATTTCATAAAGATATATGTACATATAATCATTTGAGAAATATATATTAACTAATTAACTTACTTCGTAGGCCCGTCCGTCCAAATCTCCATGCGCGTCTCGTCCGGGGGAGCGCATGGAGGGTCGCTCTCACCTCCTGCCTGGGCAGGATCCGTCTGATCGTCGTCCTCCATATGCTCGACGTCGGCTCTCCCTATGGAGCCATCGGCAGAAGAAATGCTAGATACGGAAGGAATGCTGGATACGGGATCAGAAATGCTGGACGACGAGGGAGGAGTCGCCAACCTGCTAGAACTCCCATGTCCCGGTAATGGACCGGGAACAGAACGGTACGCTAGTGTACTCGGAGATGAGGATGAGGGTACGAAATCTGTATCCCTAGCCCGAGGCACACGGACTGCCTAATATAATATCCTTCGCGTTGTCCTCCTGGTCTAGTCATACCTGATAATAACATATGACAATAAAACAAATATATATATTTATATGATAGACATCACATATTTTTGAAAAATATCATAGTCACAGATAAAAATGTCACTAAAGTGTCACTAAAGTGTCACAGATATATATGATAAATGTGTTACTAAAGTGTCAAATATGATGATAAAATAAACGTACAGATTTAATCATCTTCTGAAAATTTATCTAGATCGTTTAGCTCATCTTCTTCTTCTTCTTCTTCTTATTCTTCTTCTTCTTCTTCTTCTTCTTCTTCCTCTTCTTCCTCCTCCTCTACATCTTCACTTTCATCTGCATCCTCCTCTTCAGATAATTCTACTTCTTCTACAAAATTAGATGTGTAATGAGGAACTTTCGTCGTTTCTACTTCTATAATATTTGTTACAAGAGGTAGTTCATCCTCTTGATAAGCTATATCGTCAACCTCGAAGATATTTCTAGCTTTGGTCTTGCATACTGCCTACCAGTCCGACCTTGTTGTTCCCCGTTTATGATAACTTGTAAAGTACATGAGCTGAGCCTGACTTGATAGGATAAATGGTTCATAGGCTTTATATCGACGCCGATAGTTTATATCCACAAGATCGTGCTTGTCTACTTTCTAACCTTGACCTTCAATCGAATTCAACCAATCACATCTGAATAACACAATCTTAGCAGGCTCTATTCCATAACTATATGTCAGCTCCACAATCTCCCGTAGGACTCCATAGAAATCATTGCCCACATCAACATCTTTGTAGTTCAAAGATCTGATACACAAACAGCTATTTTTGGTAGAATCGAGATCCACAAAGTTATCTCTGATCGGGCAAGTTGTTGAATTGAACCTAAACCCATTAACACAGTATCTTGGCCATATTTTTACAGCATAAATTGGTCTTTTGGCTAGCATTCTAATAGACTCATTCTCAAGTCTTGCGTATAGACGATCGACCTAAATACCACAAAAAAATAAATTAAGCTCATTCTCAAGTGCATATACAGAAAGGTAATTACAGAGTTCTCAAGTCTCACATATGCACTCAACCATGATGGAAAATAATGCCTCATTTCTTGTTCTAGTTCTTCTTCTGTTATGTGTGGCCTACCTGACCGTACATCATCATTAAATATGCTAAAAAACATCATTCAATTAATGTAATAGTATAATAATCAACACTATTAAAATAATGTAGACATATTAATTACTTACCCCTCCAGCTTCTCTACTTCATCATCGTTGCAGTTGAGTAATACATACACCTGAGCAGCCCTTAGCTCATCATCGTTCATATATTTCTTCTTCATTTTATCCGATAGCTTTCCTGGAGCATTGAGTACCTTCAGTATTGTATCATTACATTCATGATCTCCGTCATCGTTTCTGGAAGCTCTCGTTCTATTAGTTGCAACATGAGGCTTGAAATACTTTGAACAAAAGTTTGTAATCTCCTCGAGAACATAGGCTTCACAAATAGAACCCTCGACTCGTGCCTTATTTTTCACCTTTCTTTTTAGGTAATTCAAATGTCGCTCGAACAGGTACATCCATCGATATTCGACGGGCCACCAACACGTGCCTCATAGGATAGATGAATCGACAAATGCTCCATAAAGTCGAAGAATCCAGGAGGAAACACCCTCTCTAGCTTGCACAGTATTACCGTAATGTCCTTCTCTTTCTTTTCTAGACGATCAACGAGCAATTTCTTAGAACAACGATCCCTAAAGAATATGCTAAGCTCCGTCAATGGATCCCAAACTGCCTGTGGTAAGAATTTCCGAAATACAATCGGAATTAACCTCTCCATGAATACATGACAATCGTGGCTCTTCATACCCGTCAATTTATTTTCCTTCGGATCGACACATCTTCTCAGATTTGACACATACCCGTCCAGAAATTTTAGGCCCTGGATCCACCGACAAAGTCTCACTTTATCCTCCTTGTCCAGTAAGAAAATCGACTTCGGCAGGAACTGTTTTCCATTCTTCTCTATCAAATACAATGCAAGGCGTTTGCATATTTCTTCTAAGTCCAACCTGGCCTTGGGATTGTCTTTCATTTTTCCTTTTACGTCCATCACAGTATTAATTATGTTATCAAACACATTCTTCTCAATATGCATGACATCAAGATTATGTCTGATCAGATTGGTACTCCAATATGGCAGATCCCAGAATATGCTCATCTTTGTCCAGTTATGATCTCTACCAAATCGATCGCACTTATATCCAGTTGTAGGATCATCGATAGCACTTGAAAAATCTCTAACCTCCTCCTATATCGTGACTCCGCACCACCTTGGCGGTGGATCATCCTTCTCTACAACGCTGGCACGGAATGCATTCATGTTTCTTCTGAACGGATGATCTTTTGGCAGAAATTGTCGATGATAATCAAAGAAGCACGATTTTGCTCCGTGTTTCAAGTGGAAAGCCTTAGTACGGTCCATGCAATACGGATATGAGAGACGGCCATGAGTGCTCTATCCAGATAACATTCTGTAGGCCGAAAGGTTGTTGATGGTCCACATAAGGGTTGCCTTCATCTGAAAATTCTGCTTCCTGGAAATATCGTACGTGTTAGCGCCTACTTTCTATAACTGATTCAACTCATCTATCAAAGGCTGTAAGTACACATCAATTTTCCTCTTGGGATTGTTCGCACAAAGAATTATAACGGTTAGAAATATGTACTGAGTCTTTATGCACATCCAAGGCGGTAGGTTATACGGAGTGACAATCACAAGCCAGCATGAATACTGGGATCCCGAAAGACCAAAAGGAGTAAAACCGTCCGAAGATAGCCCCAACCCGACATTATACAGATTTGAAGCAAAATCATGATACACTCGATCAAAGTGCTTCCACGCTTCTCCATCGGATGGGTGATCCAACACTCCTTCAATCTGTTCTCGCATGTGCCAACTCATATTTTCGGCCGTCTCTTTCACCATAAATAATCTTTGTAACCGCGGCATTAAAGGCAAGTAGTGCATTGAATTGGTCGGTCTTCTTGCACCGGTAGACCTTCTTGTACTAGTTGTCTTATAGTGATCAGTACCACAAAATTTGCACATATCTGCGTCCTTGTCGTCTTTATAGTACAACATGCACCTATTGCGATAAGAATCAATTTTCTCGTATCCCATCCAGAGCGATCTCACCATCCTCTTAGATCGATAGAAGTCTTCAGGTAACTTAGCACCCGCCGACAAGATCTCTATAATCAACTCCAACACTCAGTTGTAGCATTCTTGCGACATGTTAAAATCTGACTTAATGCTCAACAGTCTTGTAACCACCTCCAACGGTGAATGATCCTCACAACCAGGATACAATAGAGTCCTTGCATTCTCTAGCAACTCTATGAACTTTGCAGCATCAACATTCGGTGCCTCCTCAGCTGTATCATGAACGAAACTAGGCCCCCCAGCGTCGAAAACCATGTTTACGCACCCGTTGTCGTATGCATGATTATCTGAAACAAAATTAGGTCCCGCATGCATATACAGCTCAACATAAGGCTCCGGCTCTGATGCTAAAGGCATAAGTTCTCCGTGTGTGGTCCACTGATAGTAATTAGGCGTGAAACCTCTCGAGTACAAATGATATTGTAGCACCCAGTTTTCCAAATGAGGGTAATTTTGAAATTTTGTATTTATAATTATTTTAATAATAATATTTAATTTATGATATGATTTTTGGTGATTTTAAATCATTTTAAAATTATTTAAATCAATGACTTGTGATTTTGACGTTTTGCTAGTGAAACCATAGAGACTGTTTGACCTGGAGCCTAACCATATGATTATGATATTTTAATGTCATTTCTGGCTTAAGGATATTTTGCATTTGACCTCTTTGAATTATTCTGATATTTATTTTATTATTTATGATATTGTTTTGGGGTTATTTGAGTCGGGTTCGAATTTCATCTCAATCCGACTTGTAACGGGGACCCGGGGTAACTTAGACTCTAGTTGGACCCATGCATTAGTTAGCCATGGCCCACATTTTAATTAATCATGTTAGAAAGATTAGTCATATTCCTAATTATTAGGTTAACCATTTAGAGTTTTTTATTGACCTTTTTACCCCCAAACCCTAACCAAATATTGTTTTAAACACTTGTAACTAAGGGAGGGGCAAACTTGTAATATTCAATGAGGGGGGATATAACCATTGTGGCCGGCCCTAATAGGACTCCCATCTCATTTCCTTTCTTTAAGAAGTCTTCTTCCCCAAGTGCTCTCAAGCTCTCCCAAGAAAGAAGCCTTTCTCATTGGATTTTCTCTCCTTTAGGTAATATTTCCTTCTCTTTTATTTCTCCATTTTGCATTTAGGATGGTTTTAACCATAGGAATGACCCCCATTGTTGGGTTCCTATTTTGTGTCCTCTTGTGTCCATTATGTGTCCTTTAGGGATTTCTATTGTATTATTGTTGTGTCTTGTGTTCATGGGGAAAACCCCCAAACATGGACACACTTTATATTTAAAATATTGATTAAATGAATTAATTCATATTAAATCTCAGATTTGAAAATGTAGAGATGTGTTTTTGAGTACTTTACATTTTATTCATGTATCTCTTATAGATGTGTTCATGTTACATATATAGATTTGTGTATATATATATATATATATATATATATACATATATATATAATATATATATATATATATATATATATATATATATATATATATATATATATATATATAAAAATATATATATATATATATTGTAATGAGAGTGTATCTATATTTATATATGTAATAAATGGTTCATGATGATTATATAATCAAGTTTGTGAGTGGGATTCCTCATATTATTATTGTCATTATTGTTGTGGATAATTAGGATATATATTGTGTATTCTTTTGGCTCAAACTATCTAAATCCGTCATAATTTTTATCCATGTTTTTAATTTCAGCCCTAACTTAAAAATGTCATAACTTCTAGCTCAAAGCTCGGTTTAATCTTCCATTTTTTTTTAAAAAGCGTATTGATGTTAGCTTTCCAAAAACATGTATTAGTAGGCCTAATTCTTTCTGTAACTTTCTGGAGAATTATTTGAGTGTCAGCTGTACGAAAGACAAACGCGTTCTCGGTGTTTTCACGATTCCGGGAGTTTCCGAAAACGAAAACGCGATCCGTTTGAAGTTTCGGAAAGCTAACACATAGATCTATAACATAAGTTGATCCTAGATTTTAATTCATACTGAGTTGGTACAGTATTTATTATTAGTTGGAGTTACTATTCGGCATATGCATTTTGTGCACCCTTGTGTGTAATATAATGTTCTATTTGATTTTAACCCATGTTAATGTATATACATTATGTAACTAAATAGAGAATGCAAGCATGAATAAATGGTTAAATAAATGATATATAAGGTGTAAGTATCCTATCTAATGTAAGCATGTATAAGTATGGCTTATAATGAATATGTAGGTTCCATAGTATGTAATATATGGTGCATATAGTAGTGCAAGAGAATAAATGAATGATGAATGAATGCAAACATGAATGTAATGTAATAATAGATGTAATGTATGCAATATACAAGTTAATGAGATATAATGTTCTATGTTAACACAAATCCTATATTACCTCATGTACCCCTTACACTATGTTGACACTATCACACTTGACACTTTGTTCACTGACACTTTGACACTCTTTGATATGTATACACTATGTATGCCCATTTAACCTGCACTTGCTCCTTTGCCATGTTCACATACACACACATAGCCTCTTAAATAAGTATTTATGAATATAGTTAACTTAGCTATGTATGTATATTATATATATGGTAGCATATTGTATTGTAATATATAAGTTTATATAGCCATTGAAATGCCATGATTATAGACCTAATGTTGAATACCAATATATACACGTGTATATATGTGTAGACAAGTATAGCTTAAAGTAATAGATTACCTAGTGTATATCTAATGTAAATTCTTGCCTATTTGAGTATTGAATAATTGCATGCTATATAGAGTTAGGTGTATATTGGCTTGTACAGCCTTGTATTGATGTGTGCTTGCTAGGATAGTCTTGGTTAGTCCTAGTAAGACTTGTTGGGTTAGGACATGACCTAGCTTGACCTAGTTTGACTAGTACAGTTGACCAGAGTTGACCAAGGGTTGACTTTGGCCTAGTTTGACCTAGATTCATGTAGAATGCATTGTAGTGCTTTATATTACCCTTTTATACATGTTGTGACTTGTGCTGTTCTAATTAGGAGCCAGATACCTCTCCTCGGACAGTATCTTTACCTTGGACATTCAGATATCAGGCGAGTACATTCTCTGATCATTTCATATCCTGCTTAGAATTATTTCCTGCATTAAATTACTTTACTTGTACTATCACGTTGGTCACACTGATTAGTACTATATGGATCCCTTCTTGAGATGTTATCCTTAGAGAGCATCGGGTACTCTAAGTTCTGTGCGTTTCACTTACATGGCGTATCACTATGCTTCGTTGGTTCTTCGATCACTTGTGACATATACTCTTATGATCACAGAGTCTTCCTAGAATCCTTATCCCGTTTATGGGTCTACTATGTACCACCCTTCGGGGGCTACCACCCTTCGGGGGCTGTACATAGTATCATAACATAACCTGGTTGGATCCTTGTGTATTGATTGGGGGTACAGGGGAGTAGAAGTAGACATGTGAATAATACACCAGTAGTGTAACATCAGAATCATTCCATAGTGTAGCATCAGAATCATCCTAGGCCATTTACATATCTATATTGTACTCTGAATCACTAGCCACTGTTAGTCTCTATTTATAGTAGATATTTTTATTACAGCTCTCTTTGTTTACATACTGCACTTCTTTCAGTACCTGTATCTTACTTTACTGCATGATTATATTTTCTAACCTGCTATGATCTGTTGAGATGTACTGTACTCGCTCCAATCCTGACTGGACCTGTTGATAAATTTTACAGATAACTTGGAGGTTGCCCGCTAGCCTAGAGGAGACACTTTAGAGGTTGTTTAGATAGTTATTTTCCATTATCTGGAGTTGTATTTACTTTGTAGATTACTGTATTTGAGTTTTGATATGTATTTCTGGGTTTTTGTATCTTAGACACTTTGATTTCTATCTCTTGTATCTCTTTTGGATTTCATGTTTTATCTATCTTTATCATGCTCTACCTTAGATGTGATTGAGACTGTATCTGCTATGTCACCCCCATTTGGGGAGTATAAACTGCTTAGCCTTATATTGTTAGATGCATGAGACCTAGGACAGCGTTCTACCGCCGACACTGAGGTGTAGGCTGGGCGTTGTTACGTTTTCGTGCCCTTACTCTAGGGTGCGGATCGTGACACATTTTTAGTGGTGGTCCATGCAGGTCAAGATTCGTATTAATACGATTTCGTAGTAGCGCAACGACTTAGTTGTACTACTATGAGCCTGCTATAGGATATATAAATTAAGATGTTAGGATGAGAGGATACTCAATCACTGTTAGGATTCCTTGAGAGATTCTTGGGATGACCCTTGAGAATCTCATTTTGAATTCCGATTTAAACTCATTTTCTTTGTTTTGACTCACCTTTTTTCTTGTTTTGAATTTGATTTTGTGGATTCATTGTAGAACTTTGAATCCTGGTATTAGTTGATGATTTTGATAAAATTTTGTAGTTGTTGATTTAATTTTGTATTTAGATTAATATTTTTAAATCCAAGGTACTCAATCACACTTAGAATTCTTTGAGAGATTTCTAGGACGACCCCTGAGAAACTCATTTTGAACTTCAATTGGAATTCCTTTTCCTCTTGTTTGGATTCACCCTCAATCCTTGCTATTGAATTTAAGCTTGATGGGTTCCTCTCGTTTGAACCAATGAGAAGGAACATATCTTCATTATTCTTTCTCGACATTATTTCCTTACATTCTTATTTACCTCTTATCTTAAACTCTGTCTCATTACATTAATTACCCATATCTTGTCGTCCCTACCAGATGTACTTTGAAACCCTTGAATCTTCGTACCTTTTGTATGGGGAAGGCTAAGGAAGTAACGTAAATTATGTAGCTCAGAGAAGACGTAACTGGTTATTTTATGATGATCTAAAGGAAATCAAATGTGGAGTGTTCCATATGGAAACTTGAGATAGAAATGTGGTAAGGGCCTCGAATAGAATAAAGAGATGTATACTGCGATCTGGAAACAATTACATTTAGAGAAATTTTGGGGTTATGAGATAGTTTATAGGTGTATTCAAAACTAATGAGGATATCAGAGGTCAACCAAGTTTTGAGAACTTAGAAAATCTTGGTTATTGATTCTGGGGAAAACTTTTACTCTGAGGCTATGTAGAAGGCTAGTAATGGAAAAGAGAAGTTAATTGTGTTTAATAAGGATATTAAACAAGATGTTGCGAGGAAATGACTAGGGATAGAGAGAACACAAGGTTATGGAAGTTTAGAGATTGTTGTGAAATATTTTTAGGAGAATAATATTCAAGGGTGTATGTCGAAGAAAATACGGAAGTTGATTTTATGATGGAAGATAAGTTTTGTAAGGCCTAGAGATTTAAATTAAATAATACGAGGAGAACAATTTGAACAAGTTCAAGGAATTCGTAAACGGGATTTAGAGGTTTTGGGTGAAATTTAAGACAAGGTGAAAGAACTTGGAAATTTAGATAAATGGTTAATGTTGATTCCTAAATGTGAGGGTTGTGCTTCAAGAGTGATGTTTGGAAATTGGGAATTGCCTACGGTAGTCATGGTAAGGGTTTAAGTAAAGGTTAAATTTTCATATGGAGACTGGTGAGGTAAAGATATGATTGGCAAGTTATGACCAGATGAACTTAAGAGTATCAGAAGCAGATGACTAACTCGATCTTCATTATTTTTGTGCATTAATTACCACCTCTTGAACTCCCACTTTCTAATTGAGATCCTTGACGTTCCTTATCGTGACTTTGATATTCGAAATGTAATACTAGCTGTTACCCTCCAACAAATCTTATATGCAAGACCTAGACAAGCTCACCTTCGTGTAGGTATATCATGTCCCACTAAAACCCGTCTTCTTGTACTCTATTTTCTTGATATGATTTTCTGGTCAACTGGCTAAACTATAACCTCTACCATTATACTAAATTTCTTCTTATTTCAATTAGAAATCCAGCCTTGACTCAATTCTTTCGACCCAACATGTGATGGTGTTCTGCTTGTTTCCTTAGATGCTTAACCTTGTACCTTATCTGATTACTTGACCCGTTGGTTAAGAAACTTGGACTATGTAATTCCTTTCATCATTACCACCCTTATATCTTGTGCTGCTAAATTAGCCTTAGTTTTGCAAGCTTATCTATTTTCGAGCTTGGTCATGACATATTTTATTGGGTGGCCACCCACTAACATATTGTCTAATCAGAACCGGTACACGATGGTCTGATCAACCTATTGCACTTTGGTTCACTTTTTCATGTATCAATCTACGAGAATGGAGACATAGTTAAACTTGACCCTAGAGTCTCATTCCCGACAGCCTTGACAATTCTCCTTGAAATCTTTTCATCGCCTATGAACCTCGTATTCGTACTCAGTCGAATTAAATCTAATCATGACCTGAATCTCCATCATTGGATGCTCGTGCTCATACTTTGATTTTATTGATTTCCCTTCTTGCCCAAATCTCGTTTATCCTGAAATTGATCAACTTAGATCGTGTCAAGACAAAAATTTATTTGTGATTTGTTGTGCCTAAATTTTCAATTTTTGCCATTTTATGGAATAGTAACCTTTTAATAATTTCTTAGTTGCTTGTTAATGACCAATTTTTATATAGGATGGTAGACAGCCCTACAACCTTGATGATTGTTGTTTCCTTACCTTCCCAATTAGGACACCCTAGATTGTTTGTGTGTTGATACCATAGTACTGTTTTGACCTAGAATGATTAGTGTACCTAGGTGAGACTTCCAACTGCTATGGTATGCCCTGACCTTGTATATTATTCCTTCAAATTGCATGATTTAGATAAAAAAAATTTAGACCTTGATTGTTGGGAAATAGGGATGTCACCCCATTAGTATCAGTTGTAGATATATATAGGTTAGTCCTTGATGTGGGGATGTGTGTCTATAAACCTGTAGCTTATGAGATTTATGAGGGATTTATAGTATCTGCCTTGATAGGATGTACTAGTCTTTTGGTGATAATAAATGTGTTTTGAGAGATAGGAGCCTATATGTCTTAGTAATGCATCGTTCCTATTGTAATAGAATGTACTAATAGATGGTTAATAGGAAGATAATAGTTTGAGCATACCTATAGCCTATGATCAGTTCCTTTTCATCCTTAGTTAAGACCACTTTAAAATAGGTCCAGTCCCTTGGATATAGGTTACAGTCCATATTTTATTGAAGTTCCATTACCGCCGTACAGCAGAGCAGTGTTGGAGGTATTCCTAGATTGACACTATTTAGATGTACGTTTATTATTCCAGTGTTAGGAAGTGTTACCTTAGATATTGGGTAGGTTAGAGGCTCTAGAAGGAGTACTATCGATCTTAAATTTCGAGGACAAAATTTTTCTAAGGTGGGTAGAGTTGTAGCACCCAGTTTTCCAAATGAGGATAATTTTGAAATTTCGTATTTATAATTATTTTAAAAATGATATTTAATTCATGATATGATTTTTGGTGATTTTAAATTATTTTAAAATTATTTAAATCAATGACTTATGATTTTGACGTTTTGCTAGTGAAACCCTAGAGATTGTTTGACCTAGAGCCTAACCATGTGATTATGATATTTTAATATCATTTCTGGCCTAAGGATATTTTGCATTTGACCTCTTTGAATTATTCTGATATTTATTTTATTATTTATGATATTGTTTTGGGGTTATTTGAGTCGGGTTCGAATTTCATCTAAATCCGACTTGTAACGGGGATCCGGGGTAACTTAGACTCTAGTTGGACCCATGCATTAGTTAGCCATGGCCCATATTTTAATTAATCATGTTAGAAAGATTAGTCATATTCCTAATTATTAGGTTAACCATTTAGAGTTTTTTTATTGACCTTTTTACCCCCAAACCCTAACCAAAAATTGTTTTAAACACTTGTAACTAAGGGAGGGGCAAACTTGTAATATTCAATGAGGGGGGATATAACCATTGTGGCCGGTCCTAATAGGACTCCCATCTCATTTCCTTTCTTTGAGAAGTCTTCTTTCCCAAGTGCTCTCAAGCTCTCCCAAGGAAGAAGCCTTTCTCCTTGGATTTTCTCTCCTTTAGGTAATATTTCCTTCTCTTTTATTTCTCTATTTTGCATTTAGGAAGGTTTTAACCATAGGAATGACCCCCATTGTTGTGTCCCTATTTTGTGTCCTCTTGTGTCCATTATGTGTCCTTTAGGGATTTCTATTGTATTATTGTTGTGTCTTGTGTTCATGGGGAAAATCCCAAAACATGGACACACTTTATATTTTAAATATTGATTAAATGAATTAATTCATATTAAATCATAGATTTCAATATGTAGAGATATGTTCTTGAGTACTTTACATTTCATTCATGCATCTCTTATAGATGTGTTCATGTTACATATATAGATTTGTGTATGTATATATATATATATATATATATATATATATATATATATATTTATATATATATATATATATATATATATATATATATATATATATATATATATATATATATTGTAATGAGAGTGTATCTATATTTATATATGTAATAAATGGTTCATGATGATTATATAATCAAGTTTGTGAGTGGGGTTCCTCATATTATTATTGTCATTATTGTTGTGGATAATTAGGATATATATTGTGTATTCTTTTGGCTCAAACTATCTAAATCCGTCATGATTTTTATCCACGTTTTTAATTTCAGCCCTAACTTAAAAATATCATAACTTCTAGCTCAAAGCTCGGTTTAATCTTCCGTTTTTTTTAAAAGAAGTGTATTGAAGTTAGCTTTCGAAAAACATATATTAATAGGCCTAATTCTTTCTGTAACTTTCTGGAGAATTATTTGAGTGTCAGCTGTACGAAAGACAAACGCGTTCTCGGTGTTTTCGCGATTCCGGGAGTTTCCGGAAACGAAAACGCGATCCGTTTGAAGTTTCGGAAAGCTAACACATAGATCTATAACATACTTTGATCCTAGATTTTAATTCATACTGAGTTGGTACAGTATTGATTATTAATAGGAGTTACTATTCGGCATATGCATTTTGTGCACCCTTGTGTGTAATATAATGTTCTATTTGATTTTAACCCATGTTAATGTATATACATTATGTAACTAAATACAGAATGCAAGCATGTGTAAATGGTTAAATAAATGATGTATGACGTATAAGTATCCTATCTAATGTAAACATGTATAAGTATGGCTTGTAATGAATATGTAGGTTCCATAGTATGTAATGTATGGTGCATATAGTAGTACAAGAGAATAAATGAATGATGAATGAATGCAAGCATGAATGTAATGTAATAATAGATGTAATGTATGCAATATACAAGTTAATGAGATGTAATGTTCTATGTTAACACAAATCCTATATTACCTCATGTACCCCTTACACTATGTTGACACGATCACACTTGACACTTTGTTCACTTACACTTTGACATTCTTTGATATGTATACACTATGTATGCCTATTTAACCCTCACTTGCTGCTTTGCCATGTTCACATACACACACATAGCCTCTTAAATAAGTATTTATGAATATAGTTAACTTAGCTATGTATGTATATTATATATATGGTAGCATATTGTATTGTAATATATAAGTTTATATAGCCATTAAAATGCCATGATTATAGACCTAATATTGAATACCAATATATGCATGTGTATATATGTGTAGACATGTATAGCTTAAAGTAATAGATTACCTAGTGTATATCTAATGTGAATTCTTGCCTATTTGAGTATTGAATAATTGCATGCTATATAGAGTTGGGTGTATGTTGGCTTGTATAGCCTTGTATTGATGTGTGCTTGCTAGGATAGTCTTGGTTAGGCCTAGTAACACTTGCTGGGTTGGACATGACCTAGCTTGACCTAGTTTGACTAGTGCAGTTGACCAAAGTTGACCAAGGGTTGACTTTGGCCTAGTTTGACCTAGATTCATGTAGAATGCATTATAGTGCTTTATATTACCCTTATAGACATATTGTGACTTGTGCTGTTCTAATTAGGAGCGAGACACCTCTCCTCGGATAGTATCTTTACCTTGGACATTCAGATATCAGGCGAGTGCATTCTCTGATCATTTCATATCCTGCTTAGAATTATTTCCTGTATTAAATTATTTTACTTGTACTGTCACGTTGGTCACACGGATTGATACTATATGGATCCCTTCTTGAGATGTTATCCTTAGGAAGCATCGAGTACTCTATGTTCTATGCGTCTCACTTACATGGCGTATCACTATGATTCGTTGGTTCTTCGATCGCTTGTGACATATACTCTTATGATCATAGAGTCTTCCTGGAATCCTTATCCCGTTTATGGGTCTACTATGTACCACCCTTCGGGGGCTACCACCCTTCAGGGGCTTACCACCATTCGGGGGCTACCACCCTTTGGGGGCTTACCACCCTTCGGGGGCTGTACATAGTATCATAACATAACCTGGTTGGATCCTTGTGTATTGATTGGGGGTACGGGGGAGTAGAAGTGGACATGTGAATAATACACCAGTAGTGTAGCATCAGAATCATTCTATAGTGTAGCATCAGAATCATCCCAGGCTATTTACATGTCTATATTGTACTCTGAATCACTAGCCACTGTTAGTCTCTATTTATAGTAGATATTTCTATTACAGCTCTCTTTGTTTACATATTGCACTTCTTTCAGTACCAGTATCTTACTTTACTATATGATTATATTTTCTAACCTGCTATGATCTGTTGAGATGTACTGTACTCGCTCCAGTCCTGACTGGACCTGTTGATAAATTTTATAGATAACTTGGAGGTTGCATGCTAGCCTAGAGGAGACACTTTAGAGGTTGTTTAGATAGTTATTTTCCATTATCTGGAGTTGTATTTACTTTGTGGATTACTGTATTTGAGTTTTGATATATATTTCTGGGTTTTTGTATCTTAGACACTTAGACTTCTATCTCCTGTATCTCTTTTGGATTTCATGTTTTATCTATCTTTATCATGCTCTACCTTAGATGTGATTGAGACTGTATCTGCTATGTCACCCCCATTCGGGGAGTATAAACTGCTTAGCCTTATACTGTTAGATGCATGAGACCTAGGACAGCGTTCTACCGCCGACACTGTGGCGTAGGCTGGGCGTTGTTATGTTTTCGTGCCCTTACTCTAGGGTACGGGTCGTGACAGATATGTCACTTCTACTTCTGGATAATATTTTACGTTATGATATTTCACACACGGACACTTAATTTTGGTATCGTCCATGTACTGAGGGAACGCCTTAGCAAACTGCAGGAACTGCTCTACTCCCGCTATGTATTCATCCCGTACACCACACATATCATCAGGACGACGATTGTACATCTATAAACGATTCGGCAAGTAGTAATTTATATCTATTTGAAAATAATTCTAAAAAGATGGACACACATGTTCAGTACAGTAACTAGTCAAACTGGGTGAAATTGAGTTGACTAAGTCAATATCTTGGACAAACAGTCAAACTGGATGAAGTTGACTAAGTCTAGGCAATTATCCTTCACGAGACATAGACGTAGAAAAAATACTGATATTTGAAGTGTCTGAACTTCCTAGTGTATATTATAGTAGAGAGACATGTTTACCGTGTATAGGGGTACAACTCGGGCGGGTTGGGTCGGGCTTGAGGTCAACCCGAGCCCAACCAGATGAATCATAAGCCTAATCCGAGCCCAAGCCCGGCCCGACCTCGGGTTCAACATATGAAGCCCAAGACCAAGCCCGGAGGATCGGGTTAAACTCGGATTGGGTCGGGTCCATCGGGTAATGTTGACCAACTGTTGACTTTCAGTCAACTGGTCAACTCTGGTTTGGATTCGGGTCAATTCAAGTCACTTTTAGGCTAAGTTTGACTTTCGGTTGACTTTTGTTAACTTTTGGTCAAAACGGTCAACCGAGGTCAAAACTAGTCTAAGAGCGCTAATCCTAACCATTACTAACCAAGACAGTCAATTTCTAACCATATCCTAACACCTTAGACTCATACCTTAGCTTCTAGGCAATTAACTTAACTTACCCTATTACCTTACCCTTTCATAGCTAGAGTAAATCCTAATTATCTTGTGATACCATCTTGGTATCACAAGATACCTCAACCTGTCACGCTCACTCTAGTCCACATCTAACTCTAATACAAAACTTCTAATATAAAATCTTACTAACATATCCTCCACAATTTCCTCACTCTCTAACACAAACCACATCCTATTACCAAACCTTTCCTTAACATATTATCTAACCACTAACATACTCTTTTAACTAAACGCTCAACTCACTAAATCACTAACAATACACACATACACAACATGAAGGGGGTTAAGTGACTGTTTTTGATGAAATGGATGAATGGATGAATGAGTGGTGAATGGGTGAATGGATGAATGAATGGTGAATGGTTGAATGGATGAATGAATGGTGAATGGGTGAATGAATGAATGAATGGTGAATAGATGAATAAATAAATGAATAGTGAATGGGTGAATGAATAAATGAATGGTGAATGGGTGAATGAATAAATGAATGGACTGCTATATATAATAGATGAATGGATGGATGAATGAATGGATGGATGGTGATTGGGTGGCCGAATGAATGATACTGCTGCTGCTTGCTGCTGCAATTGCTGCTGCATATGCTGCTGCTGCTTATGCTGCATAGCTGCTGCTGCTTATGCTGCATAGCTGCTGCTGCATATGCTGGCCTAGCTGCTGCTGCATATGCTGGTCTCAATCTCCCTTTCAACCTCCATGAACACCACGACAAACCACCACTACAATACCACAACTACAACCACAACAACTCCCTCCATTCTCACTCAAACTCACACACAACCAATAAACATATATATAAATATATCAAGACACCTATATATATATATGTATTTTTTTCAATATATATATATACACTCTCAAATATAAAGAGACACATACAATATTTTGGGTTCGTCGGGTAACCCGACACATGAACACGAGCCCAACCTGATTGTTGATCGGGTTCAAATATTTTAACCCAAATTTGAGCCCGAACCCGAGTATCTTTAACCCTAACCCAACCCATTAACGGGTTTATCTGATTGGGTTCGGGTTTAGCCCGCCCAAGTTTTACCCCTAACCGTGTGTCCGTGTGTGTCTGTGTGTGTATGTGTGTGTCCGTGTGTCCGTATGTGTGTGTGTGTGTGTGTGTGTGTGTTCATGTGTGTGTGTCTATGGGAGAGGAGGAGGAGGAGGGAGAGGAGTTAGGTTAGGGTTTACCTGATCTCGAAGAGGAGGAGCTCGACGGGAGGGGGGTAGGGGTCGTCGGGGGGAGGGAGTCGCCGGGGGGGGAAGGGGTCGCCGGGGGAGGGAGTGGTTAGGGGTCGAGGTGGGAAAATAAAATTCTAAAATTTTCGAGTGAGGGGGAAAAATGAAGCAGTGTGCCCTAAGTAAAACAGTTAGCGACGTCAAGAGGCGACGTCGCTAAACGTCGCAACATTTTAATATATGGCGACATATTTAATAATTTGTCGCGGAACGTCGCTATTCAGCGACGTATTTTATCTCTTGTCGCTGAACGTCGCTATTCAGAGACGTTTTGCGATGTCTACAGAAAGGAGTCGCTATATTCGATATTTAGCGACGTTATTTTATTCCGTTGCTAATAGAGCATATTATAGTAGTGCGATACGTGTCCGATACGCATACCTAATGGACTCCAAATCTTACCTAACTTGATCTACAGGTCCTTGGTACCTAGATGTATGCATCTATGAAGAGAAAATAGAAATTTGAATGAGTTTAGAGGGTTTTACCTATTGAGAGCGAATCTCAATGAAAAGGCCTAAGGAAGAGGGTTCTTCTCCAATCTGTAACGGCCCCAATCCTTCAAGTCCGTGCTAGCTAGTTCCCAACAGCCTCTACTACTGTAGGGGAGTCCAATGCAATTGGTTTGGTCCAATTTGGAGGAGAAATGAAGAATTGGTGATGATTTGGGGAAGAGCACTATTAGGATTTGTGTAGGATGAAAAATAGACAAGAACATGAGAAGATGTGTTTAAATAGAGGGGGGACTCTTGATGGCAGCCTAGGGTTTGATGTTAGGGATAGGGTTAGTTCAATTCAAGTTTAAGGCCTTCTAGCAAGTTCAATTCAAGCCTCAATCAAAGGCCCATTGAAATTAGGGTTTCCTTCTACAAATATCTAACTAAAATATCTCACTAACATAATATCTATATATTCCTAACCTTGTCATGTAATAGGAACTTCTAATCTAATATATAGGCTCTTGTTTACAATCTAGATTAGGACAATTCTAGGTTTAGGCTTAACTAAAAGATTAGCACAATATTTAATTAATAAAAATTTAATTTCATAAAAATGTCAAAATAACCAAAATACCCTTAGGCTAAAAATGGTAGTTTGTAATTCGAATCACATGATTAGGCTCACATGGTCATGGTTAGTCTATAGGCTTAGCAATTCTAGGATTACACTAGTTAAACATCAAAATCACAATTCAACATTTAAATAGTATTTAATTAATTAAAATTCATCAAAAATCAGTAAAATGATTTAAATTATACTATTAAATAATTTAATTATAAAAGTTCAAAATTATCCTCATTTTAGAAAAGTGGGTGTTACATGATGCAACGACTGACCGTGTCGAACTCTACAATCAGCGATTTTAATATTGGAAAGAGCGAGCCCTTGGGCAAGATCCGTCTGAAATACCAGATAGGTGACCTAAAGACGGATGTGACTTGTTATGTCATTGATGCATACATAAACTACAATGTGTTGTTGGGTCGACAATGGATTCATGAGTACATGATCGTGCCTTCTACCATCCATCAATGCATGAAGTATGTGGCCAACGACGGGACTATAACTGAGTTCGCTGACATTGACCCATTTCGAGGACTCAAAGCATACTATACGAATGCTGATCTGTACAAGTCAGTCCCATGGGATGATGATGCTAATGATACCGACGATGAGGCAGATATGACTTTAGAAAGCGCAGCTATGGCCGAAGAACCACTGAGGGTTCGATTGAGGGGGAAGCCTCCCCCAAACATCAACACCTTTTATCATCAAGCTTCAAGGAACGGCTCCTGCTCGTTCGCCCCCGACGGTATCAGCTGCTAGCCAGGAGCCTATGCAAATAAAGCTCTCCCGAAAGACCTCAAAAACAACTATGAGGTCATAGGAACCTCCGACTCCAGCCCCCTTGGTAGTCAAATTGAAGCGAAAGACTCCTTCATCTTCTCTCATGGCAGCCCTAGTTCTCACTGATGAGGAGTTAGGAGACTACATATGAGCCAATGCTGAGGAGCATTCTTTAGATATTATAATCCCTTGGGATAAAATTTTGTATTTTATTAATAGAAAGTTATCTTTGAATTATTCCTGTGCACACTGGAACACTATATACTTCTTAGACAATGCTCTATATGTGTTGCAAATACAAGTGGCAACCGCTAATCTTGCAAGCTGAGTTGCCCTTCCTGAGGTGCTTACTTCCTGGTTCCAGCAAGGAAGAATGAAGAGGAGCCCATCATCTTCGGTCGGGTAGAGCATCCTCAAAGACTTACTCCCGCAGAGCCAGAGTCCGATAATGGCAAGATGTAGCTCTACCATTACACAGCTCAAGCCAAACACCTTATTCATAAGATAGGATACGACTTGAACAGCGACAGAGGACTAAACTTTGGCAAAGGTCGATGCCTTCCTTTACGACTTCGAGCTCCAAATGGGAAGTCTCAGAACTACTACCAATGAACTCGCCAGGGGTTGGGTTATATTACACCTACAACAACTTCGGAGAGCTCAGAACTGGAGGTCATGGTGCATTCTCATTCCTCTGATTCCTCAACCTGGGACTGATACTAGTATCGGCCAAGCCTTCAAGAAGATATTGTCTGTTAATATGGTCTCTGCAGATCCCCCAATCGAAGAGAAAGACCAGATGCTCGAATTCTTCGAAGATGTACCCCGGGCTCAACACCTATTATCCCAATATGAGTGGCATTTTGAACAGTGAGAACCTTCCACTGAAGATGAGGTCGTCCAAGTCGAGCTAGGAGATGAGGCTTCCCCTAAAGCCATCTTCATTAGCAAAAGCTTGATTGGAGAAGATAGAGAATCTCTGATACAGTTGGTCAGAGAGTACATCGATGTCTTAGCTTGGAGCTATGATGATATGTCGGATTTAGACCCGCAAGTCATAATGCATCGACTCAACATCCTGTCCAACTATAAACCTATCAAACAGTAACAACATCGCTTCCGTCCCAACATCATAGATGCTATCAAGAAAGAAGTCGACAAACTCATAGAGAGTTGTTTCATTCGCGAAGAGCAACATCCAGACTGGGTGGCAAACATTGTTCCTGTCACTAAGAAGAACAAGAAGATTTTGAGTCTGCATACTCTTCAGAGACCTTAACTCTGCCTGCCCAAAAGACGAGTTTTCCTTCCTGATTACTGACGTTATGATTGATAACACTTATCGCTTTGAGCACATCTCCTTCATGGACGGATTCTCGGGCTACAGCCATATCAAGATGTTCTCTGAAGATGAGTCATACGTCATTTCGTACGCCATAAATAATCTACTGTTATACAATGATGCCTTTCGGCTTGAAAAATATGGAAGCAACATACCAGCGGGCTATGAGTACCATATTCTGCAAACACCTTCAGAAAATGGTACAATGTTATGTTGATGACATTATCGTTAAGAGCCAGAAGAAATACAGTCATCTGGATGACTTGAGGACAATATTCGACTTGATGCGGACACATCGACTGAAGATGAACCCAACCAAGTCTTTCCTGGGGGTTTTCTGCAGTAAATTCTTGGTTTTTATCGTCACGGCCAAGGATGTTCACATTGACCTTGAGAAGACCAAAGCCATCCTAGACATGGCTCCCCAGAAGAATCTTCGTGAGCTTCGAGGCCTGCAAGGACGTTTGGCATACATCAGAAGATTCATAGAAAGTCTCTCGGGACGATGCCAACCCTTTACTAAACTGATAAAAAAGAAGTTTCTTATGTCTGGACCGAAGAACACCAGCATGCATTCAATGACATCAAGAAGTACCTCACTAGCCCTTCAGTACTGGTAGCACCTGTCATAGGAAGGCCCCTTCTACTATACGTCTGGGCCATTGACCATTCTCTCGGTGCTTTACTAGCCCAGAGAAGTAATGAAGGCCACGAACAGGCAATCTACTATCTGAGTAGAACCATGATTGGAGATGAGGATCGCTATAATCCTGTTGAGAAGGAGTGTCTCGCTCTAGTCTTCACCATCCAAAAGATACGCCATTATGTTGCTGGATAGATAATTCATGTTATTTCTCGGGTTAACCCCCTCAGAGTCCTCATGGCCAAGTTAGGGGCATTAAACTCGCGGTTAGCCACATGGGTAATTCTTTCCATAAAAGGCAGTTAAAGGTCAAGCATTGGCCAACTTCTTGACAGCACATCATGTACTAGAGACGTTAAAGCTCTACAATGGCATCCCTGATGAAGTCCTAGAGTCGAACGCGATCACAGACAATCCTGTTTAGCGAATGTTCTTCGACGACGCTTCAAGAATATGACCCAAAGGTAAGATCATCACAGGGTTCGGAGTCGTTCTCATCACTCCCGATGGCCTAGTCATCCATCATGTATATTCTCTTACGGAGGCATGCACCAATAATGTTGCTGAGTACAATGCTCTCATCATCGGGCTCCAGTTCGCTAAACAGTTGGAGGTCGGCTTCATTGAGGTCTACGGCAACTCAAAGCTAATTATCAACCAGGTTCAAGGCAAATATGAGGTTCGGCATAAAGGTCGGATCCCTTACCATTAGGCAGCAATCGATATCATTTCTACCTTGACAGGTTTCTTTATAGAACATGTACCTCGATTGCAAAACTTGGAGGCCAATGCCCTCGTCGATCATGCCACCTCTCTGGCAGATCCTGTCAGAACTCAATACTCTGTCACAGTAATAGGTCGAGAGCTGGTCTGCCCAAAGAACAACCTGCACACATGCCTGAGCTACTTCGTACAGGTAGACACGAATTTTGACGTTCGAGACTGGTGATTCATGTTTATCGACTACACAGTCTATGAAATCCTACCTGAAGACCCGAAGGAAGCTACTATGTCAAGAGACGCTCGCTCCAGTTCTTCTACGACAGAGCAACCAAAATGTTGTACCGTTGTTCATATGACGGACTTCTCCTACGATGTCTATCCAAGACAGAGGCGCAATAAGCACTCCAAGATGCACACGATGGAGCCCACCGGCCTAGACCTATGTTACAAGACCGACTACGTCGCATAGGCTACTAGTGGCCCACTATGATGGCAGACGCCGTAGAATATGCTAGGAAGTGTCGAGTATGTCAGTTGCATGCTGACTTCATCCACCAACCTTCTGAGTTTCTACACCCCACTGCGACCGTCTGGCCTTTTTGTAACCCCTCTTCTCGATATTTTGAAAATATTTTTTATTTTATTTATTCGAACTAAATAGGAATTTTTAGAATTTTATAAAGATTTTAATTAAATAATTATTACGATAGATGGCCTTAGTCATGGTTGAGATTTGGGGTACAAGGTGACTAGAAATCGTGGCACGGATAGTGTAGTTGTATGCCTTGACTAGCATTTTAGCTATGGTAGGGAAGGCCAAGCCATAAGTGTGCCCTGACTAGAAAAACCAAGGCAAGTTGTGACATGACCACTATAAATAATTTAATTATTTATTATTAATATTATTTGACTTTTTGGTGACCCGGCTGTACCAAATTAGTTCGGACTTGACCTAAACCAAACCCAAGCCCATGTAGACGGGTAATGAGTCTAAGAACGTCCGTGCACATGTACGATTAGCATTTTATTTTATTTTAGTGACCTAAGAAGCCATTGTATAAAAGATGGTTATATTATATGTATTGCTATTAAAATAATATTTTATTTATTAGTATGGTAAATAATTTCTTAACATATGTTTTGGATCCTTGGGATTCATGTAGGCAATAAATACTTGTGTATATATATATTTTAGTATAGGCTAACATAGTGTTTTATATATATACCCATAGATATTATTTCTAAAATTCAGTAATTAGAATTAAAGGTATATAGGTAAATTATTTTGCTTAAGAGTATCCTTTAAATATTGCTTATATAAATATTGTATGGATTATATATATATATATATATATATATATATATATATATATATATATATATATATATATATATATATATATATATATATATATATATATATTTTATTGTATGGATTATATATATACATAATCATACATACATATATAAGTAGATGTATATGTATATATATGGATAAATACATATATTTATATATATATAAGAAAAAGAAAAAAATACCAAATAAATAAAAAAAACCAAACACCCCCCAGAACAGTAGCAAGCCAAACCTGAGCTAGGCTTTCCCGACCCCCTTAACACGAGAAATACCCCTTATATATATATGAACCGAGAGAGAGAGAGAGAAAGAGAGAGAGAGAAGAGGAAACCTGCAAACCCTAACCTGACCCTAGTTGCGACACTCTGGGAGGCCACCCCACGACTGCGCGCCACCGCAAGGTATCCGCCGGCGGTCAGGGCCACCGCAAACCACACGCGCGACGACAGAACAGAGGAGCAACATCGTCAGTTTTGACAGCGAAGGCCCCAACCTCGTAGTAAGTTTCCTGGCTTGATACTTGATCGTTTCACGATTAATAAATTATTTTGAGAAGCCAGTATAACCAAGTTTCGATCCCAGTAGATAGATTTTGTGATAGACAAACACCCTGTCCAGGAAATCGATGAGAAGATCATCGAAATCATGTTCAAAAATAGGACGTAAAGCAGTCCATGAATCCCTGTTTACGGACAAATCTTCGTCAACCTATTAACAGTTTTAAAAATCCATCTAAGCAGTAATGTAGACAACTTAACAGAGATTCAAACCCTTCTTTTAGTTTCTGTTTTCATTAAATGTGGTTTAAGTTATTTGTTTTCAAAAATTAGGAAAATCCATGTTAAAATAGTTTTGAAAAATTATAAAAACTCTGATACGACGTGCGTCCCGCCGAACTGGGCGACATGGTCATGAACCAAAGCATCGAAAGGTGCGTATCGACTTCGCAGACGTGTGGACTTTGCGGAATTCGAATTGGTTGCGTGTGCACGACAAATTTGATGCATATCCGTCAAAATTTACCGTATCGGTCCCTTTTCAAATGAGTCAATTACTTCGTGCACATTCGTCATCTCGAGATGAAACTTATGCCAACAGGAATGTGTCATTTTTTGGTCATGTATGCCAAGTTTGGTCCGATTCTGAGAAGGTTGATCGGAACGCTATTTTGGCGGACCCGTGATCCGATCCAATGGACGAATTTGGACACGGCCCGTCGGAATCCAACTTTGGACAGATGTTAGGTTCGTATCGAAAAATTAGACCCGTAGACATATAGTTTGATGACTTTAGAGGTCGTAGATGTTGGCACGCTTTTTGGTGCAAAGCAGGTCCAACGACGAACATTATTTTGATCCAAAATTACCATTTTGCCCCTGTGTCTGAAATTGGACTTATGTGTAGGCTATCCCAGCTAATTTGACTATTCTGAACACGTTGGTAATATCTGTTTCAGCATTCGGAGTCGTTTGCAGGAGTTGGATTTTTGTGATTCATTGGTTAACGATTTGCTTATTTAGACGTGGTCGATTCTACACCAGGCAAGTATACCTTACCTTCCTGTACAGTTTGTTTACATTCTTTTGCTTCTTTCTGTTTGATATATGCATTATCTAGTTTTTTGACTGATCGTTGATATGAGTTTTTGTAACCACCACTTTTTCGGAACAGGGGTATTTTTGACTTTTTCTAATTATTGTTATTAGTGTGATTTCACATTATATCTTGAATGAAAAATTAGTTTTCAAAACTAGACTTTATATTTTGATTAATTGTCTAAATAATTAATAGTGCATATGTATTATTATTGAATATGACTAATTGTTAGCTTTTGACTAGAATAGTGATTTGTGATCGTAGAGGACCTAAACTAACTTATCATGACCATCCAACTAGATGATTAGGACTAGCTTAAATGACCTTTAGTTAGTCTCTGACTAGATTAGAATATTTAGTTAGAAAACTTGACTAAATACCTAATTAGGAAGGGAGGTTCAATCTATAACTTGTCGTAACTAAAGGAAGGGGTATAGTGGACCTTTCCTAATTAACCAAACCATAAATTTAACACCATATGGTAGCCCACCTTCCTATTAAAGCCCCCACTTCATCTTCTTCCTCTTTGTATTTTCATTTCAAGCCCTAATTTAGGAGCTATTTTTCAAATTGCTCCTACACCCACCAAATTTCCTTCAAATTGAGCCAAATTTGTTTCATTCTCTTCCCCTTGGAGAGAAGAAGCCTCTATTGGCTAAATAAGAAGGGATTGGAAGTATTTGGAGCCTTGAAACTTGGTGAAGATCTAGATCTAGGAATTTTACATTGGGTTCCATCTCTCTTTTGGTATGAGCTCTCTAAACCCTTCCATTTTATTTCATTAGTGTAACTACATTCATTTAGGAACCCATTTATATTAGGGTACCATTAGAGAGGAGTTGAGGCTCTTCTCTTCCTATTTGAAGGTTTTTCTTATTTCATTTTGATACAATTTTGGAGAAATCGACTTTGTGACCACCAAGTGTTCGATACGTGTCCCAAAAGGAACTTTTGTTTCCTTTTTGAGACGAGATTGGATATATGTGTCCTAAATAGGATACTTGGTGTTGTGTTATGGTATCTTATGATATATATGGTCAGATTTGGGTATATACATGTGTTTCTTTTGTCCAAAATAACCCAAATTTATCATAATATTCGTCCACGTCTTTAGTAGCCATAACAACTTAGAAATATCATAACTCCTAGCTCAAGACTCCGATCAATCTCTCATTTTTTAAAAGAACCTTATCGAAGTTATCTTTCCAAATATATACATTAATAGGCAAAATTCATTCTAGAACCTTCTGTAAAACTGTTTGAGTGTCAGCTGTCTGAAAGACGAATGCGTTTCGGTGTTTTTGCGATTCCAGGAGCTTCGGACACGAGAATGCGATCCGTTTAAAGTTTTGAAAAACTAATACGAAGGGCTATGACATAATTTAATCCTAAAATTTAGTGAATAGTTCTAATAGGTGCAGTATTGGTTTCAAGTAGAAAACTGACTATACGACATAGGCATTTTGTGTATCCTATGAGCCTATGTAGTATGGATATCAAGTGAATGTAGGTATCATAGGTTGTCAAGAATATGTATAATATAGTGTATATATATATATATATATATATATATATATATATATATATATATATATATATACATATATATAATTGTTAGGTAATATGTGTTAGTTAGTGTGTGTTAATGTTGATACAAATGGTTATCAAGTAAGCCAAATATAGATAAGTTATGTGTCAAGGTATTAAAGTTGTGAGCAAGGTAGTAGTGTGATACTTGGGTACCATGAGGATATTGGTATCGTGACACTCAAGTATCATGAGTAAGGATAAGTGAGTATTGATACTTGAGTAAGGTATCCTATTTGGTATCAAGTATTAGTATTAGAGTTAGTTGGATAAGTATATGAGAGGATAAGGTATTGGTCAAGATACTAAGATATCGGGTACTAGAACTAGGTAATAGATAATATCAAAATGTCAAGTATTAAGAGTATGATGAGTGAGCCCATGTGTGTATGATTGGTATGGTATGGTAAGCATAGGATATCCTGGGATAATTTTGACATGTAATGAAATAAAAGGGTATATTGATATATTGATATATAGTTATATAGGTAAACATATTACTATAATATATAGCTATACATGTCATAGGGTAAGGATATAAATATCTTGGTATCAATTGTAGGTAATCCAGGATACATATTTATGCATATATATATCGAAGATCAAAGATAGATATCTATAGGTATATGTACAAATAGAAATAAAATACTAGAATACATGTTATGTTACATAGGGTATAGATAAGGTAACCAAGGCATGGTATAAAAATGTGGGATACTTGATGAATTAAGGTATCATGGTATAGGATATGTCAAGTATTAGGTAGAACATGGTATCCTAAGGATATATATATATATATATATATATATATATATATATATATATATATATTTGTGTGTGATATGTGTGTGTGTGTGTGTGTGTGTGTGTGTATAGGAAGTTAAAGTAATTCTAAGGGTAAAGGTAAATACTTTACTAGCAAGATAACTCATGGGTATGCATAGAATAGCAAGGATACAATATTACATATGTATTTCATATAGGTATCATATAGATACAATTATTATAGGATATATAGGAATACAAATATATATTTATACGAATAGTATAAGGGATATATTATAACATGTGGATATGGTATATGGGTATCTTGGTGTACTATGACATGTAGGGTGGATATATATATATAGTATATAAGTAAGGAAGTAACCAAGCACCCTAGGTAAGTATAGAAAAATATGTATGAGGGTATAGACAAACATGTATTGACCCTAGAACTAAGGTATTAACTCATAGTTAAGGTATTTGAGATATGGGCTAAGGGTAAGTGGATAGTATCTATAGATAATATATGTGATTTGGGATGCCACAGTATATGTGGCTTGTTAAGAATTCATACATGATATATATGTATATGATATAGTACTATAAGGTATCCTATAGTATGTGGGTCTAAGGTCAGAATTATGACTAGCTTAGATAGAGTTGACCCCTTTGACTAGACAGTTGACCAAACCCTAGATGTTGACTTAGTTTGACTAAGAGTTGACCAAGGGTTGACTTTTGGCCTAGAGAGGTCTAGTATCATGTAGATTATATTGTACACTTTAATTATTATATTACGAACTCATTGTAACATGTACTACTCGAAATAAGACTTTGTGACTCCAGTTTGAACATCTATACATATCAGTTGCTCAGGGTATCAGGCGAGTACATTCTCTGATAGTTTTTATTGTCTTGATATCTACTATATCTGATTCAGTTGTAGTATTTTACTTGATTTCTGACACGATGGTACACGGACTAGTATACGTCGGATCCTGTCATGAGATGCCATTCATGGGTTACCATGGTATATTGGTACATTGCTCTATCTTGTTTCCTGTACTTGTATAGACGCTGATTCCTAGGGAGATTTGCTGCCCTCTTAGAGAATCCAGTGTCATGACGTGATCTGTCTGGATCCATATACTACTCAGGGATGGAGAGTTATTAGTGGTTATGTGATCAATACCCCTCTTGTATTCTACTTGTTCACTTGTTCATATCTTCACCCTCACTACACATAGGGTGTAGCCTGACCTGATACTACTTGTTTATAGCTTTCCATTATGACCGGCATGATCATATTTTCATGTAATTTTTGTTCATAGTCGGTCAAATAGAACAGCCTGATCCTGACCCAAGCCGATCACATGATGCTCTAATATCTCGAGGTATTGTTTATGTTTACATTATACATAAGATATTCATGTACTGCTTTACATTCCAGTATTTTATACCCTAACATGATATCCAGTTTTATACATACTGTTTATTTCTAGTTTTGATATTTCATCTTGTATTCCAGTATAATTATCTCTTATAGAATTTTTCAATTCACATGGAACTGCTGTTAGTGTTTGTACTTGCTTATATCTTGACAGGATATCCCTGTTGATGTTTAAAGAGGATTTAGATGCTGACTGCTCGACCTTCTATGGGTTTGGCACAGACGAAGGCTTTGACCAGGATCTACCTTTGGTGACAATGCCCGTAAATGTCACGCCCCGATTCCGTAGAATCGATAGTCGTCCCCCGGGCGTGATGTCGTGCGAACCTAAGTTGCGATCGCACAAGGCATAGTCATAAGGTTATCCGAAACACAACATCAAGTTAGAGTACGCAGAGAAATTGATTGACACATTTGAAATAGAAGTAGACTTTTCATTGATAATAAACTTCATTTACATTGACTCCATTACAATCATTGCCGTGCGGGCTACAACATGACTCGACTTACAAAATGAACGCAGATGAGATAGTCGTTCCATACATTACATCCCTTTTTATAAGCCAAATAGTTACACTTTCCACCTGCGATCGAGGGAAGCTGAGTCGCCATCAATTCTTCTTTGTACTGAGTGCGGAGTCTTCAAAAGGATTTCAGAACACAAGCCTTCACACGCGGACGAGGCTTCAAAAGGGTTCATGTCGCCTTAAGCTTTAAGTGGCATGCCCTTCGTGGTTCGGGGTACCTGCTTGGAGAGTGAGGACCAGTACATTACACTTTGTACTGGTGCGTGGCAAATTTAGTTCCAAGCTCTCATTTGGTTGAAGAGTTTATATGACTTAGTTTATGAATGTTTCTAACCATCCTAATGAATTCCAAACAAGCAATGACAAGCATAATATAAAATACGTTTGAACTTACTCACGACGGACCGCGCCGCGCCTTATGATACTTTCCATGTTCTTCTCTGTCAATTGTTATCATTTTTATGTCAAGTGTAATATTTCGTGTGGTTGGTCACTGGATTCCAGAGCCATCGTGGACTCCTTTAGCTTTTGTTAGACGAGGCCCTTTCAGCGCGAGTAGCGAGCCCCTCTACAAGTTCTCGCCTAATATCGTGCCCAGCACAGCTTATGTAAATGTTTCCTTCCTTGGCCGTAACGGTCCCGTGGCCCCGGGTTGCCGTGTAGGGAAACTCTACCTTGTCGACAAGTTGTCCATGACCGTGCAAAGACCATTTTTCTTTTAGTTATTAAGACATAGCCTACCTTCTCTTTGAAAACTCAATAATTTTACCGTGTCCGTGCCCTTGCATTTATTCTTTCACTCGCAAAAACATTATCGATTTACCTAGGAAGGGGTCAAGAAGAGAAGGGTCAGCCACTCACCTTGAATTTACTTCAGGCGAGAGCACTTGTTGGTTGCGCTAGACGTCGCCTACGCGATTACCTAAAATTGCACAAGCAACCGATTAGAACACTATATTATTTAAGAAGTTCGATAGAAAATACGAGTTCGAAATGCAAGCCATGAAAACCATCGAAAACATTCTCAAAAACGCATTCAGAAAATAAAGCCAAAACCAACGCAAGCGGCGTGAAAAGCAGAGCAACGGGAGGTCTCTTCCGAAGAAGCCGTTCCATAACGGGGAATGGATCTTAATTCAACCATTCTCGTTCGATCGATTCGATCGTTCTCGACCTTTCGGTCTTGACCGAGTCGATAGTGGCAGTGTTCCTTTCTTGCGCACCCGTGGACAGAGAACGGGGCACAATATAGGGACGGGGCACTACACCATAATCAACTAAGAAAAATTTTCGTCCTCGAAACATAAAAATAGAACCTACCACTGCGAGAACAATGAAGAAATTTTTTTTCTTTATTTCTGACTCAAGCTCTCACGTCGACTCCTCGACCGAATGGTTTCTCCAGAGGACGCGGACGAGAGGAATAGCACGGTTACGGAGAAGTTTATCCTTGTGCTCCAAGATCTGTACCGGCTCTTCGACATATAATAAGTCCGCCCTCAGGTCCAGCTTACCCAAATCCATAACATGGCTCGGATCGTGTACGTACTTCCGCAATTATGAGACGTAGAAGACGTCGTGTACCTCTGACAATACAGGCGGCAAGGCGATTTGGTAAGCTACTGGGATGACTCGCTTCAATATCTCGAACGGACCAACAAATCTTGGGCTCAATTTCCCCTTCGTACCGAATCGAGTAACTCCTCGCATGGGCGACACCTTCAGGAACACGTGATCGCCCACCTGGAACTCAAACGATCTTCGATGGATGTCGGCGTAGCTCTTTTACTGACTCTGTGCAATCTTCAGTCTTTCCCGAATTAGCTTAACCTTTTCTACAGTCTGTTCTACCAGCTCCGGGACGAGTATCTGCCGTTCCACGACTTCATCACAGCAAATGGGCGATCCGCACTTTCTACCGTATAAAGCTTCATACAGCGCCATTTGGATACTGGACTGGTAGCTATTATTGTATGCAAATTCTGCCAGCGGTACGTAGATGTCCTAGCTTGATTTGAAGTCAATTGCACAGAGTCATAGAATGTCTTCGAGAATCTGATTAACGCGCTCCGTTTGGCCGTCGGTCTGAGGATGGTAAGCTGAGCTGAACTGCAACTTGGTACCCAGCGCCGACTGAAGGCTACTCCAGAATCGTAATATGAACTGTGAATCCCGATCAGAGACGATGGATACTAGAACTCCGTGCAGCCATACTATCTCGTCACGATAAATCTGTGCTAGGCGATCAACGCTGCAAGTAACTTTGATGGCAATAAAGTGCGCTGACTTGGTTAATCGATCGACGATGACCCAGATGGTGTCGTTCCCCCGTGGTGTCTTCGACAGGCCAACAATAAATTCCATAGTGATGTGATTCTATTTTAGCTCTGGAATAGCAAGGTTCTGTATCTACCGGCCCGGTCGCTGATGCTCAGCTTTTATCGGCTGACAGGCCATACAATGCGACATGAAGAGCGCTACATCTCTCTTCATCCCGTGCCACCAGAAGGTCGTACGGAGGTCCTTATACATCTTGGTACTGCCTAGATATAAGGTATTTTACATAATATGCCTCCGACATTATCTCCTTTCGTAGTTCTGAATCATCCGAAATACATAATCGTCCATTCAATCTCAGCACGCCGGTCTTATCTTTCGCAAAGTCGGTCGCACCACCGGTTGAAATTCGCTCGTATATTTTCTTCAGGTACGGATCATCCTTCTGAGCGGTCATGATCTTTTCCAGCAAACTCGGCTCTAACTGCAGCTGCGCCAACCGTAAATCCCTGAATCAAACCCGGGGGTCGATACCCATTTCTTCTAGATCTTGTAGTAGTCTGCGGCTGGTGGATAGCGAGGCAAGATATTTTTGACTCAGAACGTCTGCCACAACATTTTCCTTTCCCGGAGTGTAGTCGATCGTCAAGTCATAGTCTTTGATCAGTTCGAGCCAGCACCTCTATCGCAAGTTCAATTCCTTCTGGGTGACACCACAATTTCAATACGAACACAATCGCCGCTAACTCCAAGTCATGCGTAGGATAGTTCTTCTCGTACGGCTTTAACTGTCTGGAGATAAAGGATATCACCTTGTTTTACTGCATGAGCACACATCCCAAGCCCTAGCCTGAAGCATCGCTGAATATCTGAAAACCCTGTGGCCCATCTGGAAGTGCGAGTATAGGTGCCAAAATTAGTCGCTATTTTAGCTCCTGGAAGGAAGCTTCACAGTCATCCGACCACTCATACACGACTCACTTTTGAGTGAGACGAGTCAATGGCGATACAATCTTCGCGAAGTCTTTCACGAAGCGTCGATAGTATCCTGCCAAACCAAGAAAGCTTCGAATCTCACTAGCAGACGCAGGCCGCTTCCAATCAGCAACAGCTTCCACTTTTTTCGGATCGACTGCAACACCTTCGGACGAAATGATGTGACCAAGAAAGGATACGCTGCTTGGCCAGAATTCGCACTTACTCTGCTTTGTATACAACTCATTCTCTTGAAGTGTTTGGAGCACGGCCCGTAGATGGTCTACATGCTGCACCATGTCCTTCGAGTAGACGAGAATATCGTCAATAAAGACTACCACAAATTTATCAAGAAAGGGTCAAAATACCCGATTCATCAGATCCATGAAGGCGGCATGGGTGTACGTCAGGCCGAATGGCATCACCAAGAACTCGTAGTGGCCGTACCGAGTGCAAAAGGCTGACTTTTGTACGTCGTCTGACTTGATCTTGAGTTGATGATAGCCTGAACGGAGATCAATCTTCGAAAGTACCGAGGCGCCTTGCAGTTGATCGAATAAGTCGTCTATACGGGACAATGGGTACTTGTTCTGGATGGTGGCTTTGTTCAGCTCTCGGTAATCGACGCACAGACGCATGGACCCATCTTTTTTCTTTACGAACAATACGGACGCTCCCCACGGTGAAACACTAGGCCAAATAAATCCTCTGTCGAGTAACTCTTGTGACTGGACCTTGAGTTCCTTCAGCTCGGCGGGGGCCATTTTGTACGGGACCTTGGAAATCGGTCGAGTATCGGGGAATCTATCGATGCTGAACTCGATTTCTCGGTCGGGGGGCATGCCGGGTAGCTCGTCTGGGAACACATCGTGGAATTGCCACAACGTCAGTCTGATCCGCGTTTGCACCATCCTGTCGCATGTCTCGGACGGACGCCAAATAGCCTTCGTGTAGCTCCCCTTCCCAAAAATTTTGAAATATTTTATTTATTACTTTAATTGATTTAAATGGTGATTATTAGATTTTATAAATAATTTCTAGAAATTTGATATATGTAAATTATACGTATTATTAATATCTAATGGTGTTGTAGAATATTTGTAAGAGTTGGCAGGCCAAAGAAAGACTTGGTGTAATTTGATGCATACATGATACATTGGTTTATTCTTTTGTTATCATAGTTATTATTATTATAAATGTTTTTATTATTTCATGAAATAAAGGTAAGGGATATTATTGGTTAATGACTTTATTATCGAATAAGATTTCATACATGTATGTGCATGCGTATATGAGGTGACTCGGTTCGAGATAGATATAAATTTGCGAAACTATTTATGTAGTTTATTATATATAAAGTCTAAACATATATTAGATATAATAGAAAATAGAAAAAAGAAAAAGAAATAAAAAAGAAAAAGAAAAAGAGAAGCAATAGCAGAGCCAGCCCGAAGTCATCCCCCCCCCCCCCCCCCCCCCCCCCCGCCCCCCCGAACTCAGCAGAACCCAAGCCCTGTTTGGTTTCTATATATATACACATATGTGTATATATCGAAAGAAAACTAGCAAACCCTAGGCAAAACCACTCGCCACCACCCTCACCTGCGCCTCCTTCACCCGGCGCGTGCGCGCGCCGCCTGTCGCCGCCGCACAGGTCGCCGGAGCCACGGCCAGCCGGCCACGCAGCCGCGACCGAGCAGCGGCTACACTCGGGAACTGCAGCAGTAGCAGTTCCAAAAGATCGGGTTCGCGGTGTGATTTTGCAACTATCGCTCCATGGTTTCGTGAACCGATTGAACGGTATGTTCACAACTTGTAGGACTCCAATCACCTTCATTTACTTTAAAATTAGATGCCCGAGGTTGCCCGAAAAATCGAACCCAAGTTTGATGAAAATCTGTCCCAAACAGGACAGAAAAACCAGTCCAACGACCCTAGTTCCCGGACAGTTTTCTCCCAACCCATGCACAATTTTGAGATTCTGTTTGAAGAGATTCATAGACAACATATACAAGATGGAAACCCAATTCATAGTTTTAGTTTTCATTGGTTATTTTGTGATTAATTCAGCTTCAAACTTTTAGAAAAAACTAGTTTAGAAATATTAGAAAATCATAAAAACACTCCGATACCACGTGCGTCCCGCCAAACCGGGCGACTTGGTCGCGAACCGAAAGCATCGAAAGGTGCGTAACGGCTTCGTGGACGTGTGGACTTTGACAAAATTTAAATTGGTCGCGTGTGCGCGACGAATTTGTTGCATATCCGTCGAAATTCACCGTACCTCTGGGCAAATTTTCTAATTACTTCGTGCATGCTCGTCAGATCGAGACGAAACTTACGCCAACAGGACCGTATCATTTTTCTGGTCATGTATGCCAAGTTTGGTCAAATTCTGAGACAGTTGAATCGGAATGCCTTTTGCAGGCCCCACGGTCCGTATCGAAAAACTGGACCTGTTGACATATAGTTTGATGACTTTAGAAACCATTGACTCTGGCATGCTTTTCGGTGCAAAGCGGGTCCAACGGCGGACATCATTTTTGCCCGAAATTACCGTTTTGCCCATGTGTCCAGAATTGGACTTAATGACAGGCAATCCTAGCTAATTTGACTATTCTGAGAACATTGGTACTGTTTATTTCAGCATCCAGAGACTTTTTGCATGTGTTGACTTTAGTGACTCATCTGATGTGGTTGTACTATCGGTTTCTCCAGCTAAGGACCTCAGGCAAGTGCACTTTCTGATTGCTTTCGATTCATAGTAGTCTTTTCATTTCATGTCTATACATATATCTTACTGCTTGTTGACACGCTCGTCACACGGAGTAGTCGGAAGGAAAAATATCTTAGTAGACATGTGGACTACCCAGAAATATCTTCCGTGTCTTTCGTGGAGAATAGCAGCTGCACACGACACGTGCAGGGTGTTGGATTTACCCCCTAGCCGTTCACATGTCGAAACGGATATTTCACACCATATAGGTAGTTGTCTTTTATTTATTTTTCCTTTTTTTTCTCCACCGTGCCATGTCATCAGTACTTTCCAGTTTTCATATCTCATATATAATTTTCATATCTTGTTAATTCTATTGTGTTTTCGCATTGGCGTCGGTTTGTGTACTTGTTCCATTCCTGACTGGAAACCATCATTTTTCAGGTTAGCTGTGGCTCCACTTAGCTTGGAAGATTCGGGTGTACTTGCAGACAGAAACCTAAAAATAGATAGCAGTTGTATCAATTTCATTAATTGTAAAATCTTGTATTTCCTTTAATTATAAATGTTGTAAATGTTGTAACAAATTTAGAAATATGAATGGGCATTTTGAGCATTTATTTCTTGCGACTTGACAGCGTTCTACCGTCGACTCTGCGGCTTAGGCTGGCTTGGACACGTCTCGTATCCGAAAAGTGGGTGCGGATCGTGACAAGTTTTTGTGGTGGCCCATGCAGGTCTGTTTTCGTAAAAGATTGTGAACTTGTGGTAGTACCCTATTAGTCATACTACTGTGAGCCTGCGCCCAGGAAATGGTCATTCACAATTAGGATTAAAATGATTTAAGAGAATGACTAGGACTAGGAGTCCCTTGTTCAAACTGACCGTTGGGTATTTAAGGTTATTAGATAGGCCATGCAATTTAGATAGCTTGTTAGATCCCTATAGGTATACTCTTACTTTTGATATGACAATGTGATCCAGTATGGATATACTATTTGCTTGGTATATTAGACTTGCCTAGAATTAAGGCGTTAATTTTGATAAACTATTTAATTTTCTTTTGCTTTATTAGATATAAATCTTATATCATAAGTTAGAATTGTCTATTCTAAATTCTCTTTTGCTGTAAGGAGTTAGTTTATAATTCTGATTTTGTTATTCCTATATGAATCCCGAGTTAGATTTGATTCAAAGTTTTCCCTCAGCCATTAGAAATATATATATGAAATAAATGTTAGGATGTTCTTATTTTCCTTGTCTTCAGTTATTTCCTTCCGACCCATTTTTTACTTTAAGGATTGAGACTTATAGGCAGATATTATGCTTTCTACCGTAGTCAACTAAGTTGAATCCCTAGCAGCTCCTTGATGTTCTTAGGAATATAGTAGGAGCATTTTAACAACTGCGATGACTAGACAGCAGCACATTGTCGCCAATTACCCGAGAGCGGAGAGTGTGGGTTCACTGCAGCCAGCAGCACACTGGCAAGGCACAACCCATAGAATTGAAATCATTTCGATGAATTGTAGTTTATGGAACATTGTTAAAACAATGTCCTCTTTGACCTCTTTAGATCTTAGATACCCTTATGTCAATATAAGGTAGAGCACCTGATAGCTTATCACATCTGAATCATGGAACCAAGGGTTTGTCATAGCCAGAGTATACGATCGAGGCATAATTCCCGGTAAAATGATTTCAGATGCGATTACAAGTTTAGGATAACATAGGGATAGAAAACTGTCATGTATGTTCCATAGGACCCAAAGCCAATACTAGTGGAAGCTCTATAAGTCGGTAGCATGTCTCTCAATTTAGCATTATGTGATCCTTGTGATCTATTAACCAGGTAAGTGACTGACACTAATAGGTTTACCAAAAATATGAAATTGGAGATCCATAACCCATTAGTCGACTAAGGCCTTACGAATAAAAGATAGTAGGATTGACTGTATAAGCAATAACCCTAGGTAAGGTTTGATTCTCTTAAAACTTGAACTATTTGTGTCTCCTTTCAAAATCTCGCCTACTTATATTTTGACTATCTTGACCAACGATGCAATTACAACCTAGTTTTGCAAGCTTGCCCTTTTATCGAGCTTGATTCGAGATATATGTTTATTGGGGACGCCTGCTAACATATTGTCTAATCAGAATCATTGTATTACAGTCTGATCAACCATGTTGCATTTGGTTCACTCTTCATCTAATTACCCTACGTGGATTGAGATGTAGATATCTCCAGGATCTCATCCGCGACTGCTTTGACAATTCCTCTTGAATTATACATCTGCCTTTGAATCACGTAATTGTGTTCAGTGACATCTCCCTTGAACCCTATTGTTTTGTCTTTCACTGATTTGGAAAGACGAAAGCTTATAATTGGTAGAGAGATACAGGGTATTTTCATGGCTATGATGGTTGTATACACAAAGGTAACTACCATCGGCCAGCCAGGTGACTAGAACCTTGCCTTAAGTTACTCGTCCTCTCTGCGACCCTAAACCCACTATCTTGATCTTCTAGTCATTGGAGTCCGAGAATGATTAGGATCGTTCCCTTGATCGAATGCCATCATAGGAGACTATCTATCCTCAAGAGACCAAATGTTGTGAGCTTCTAATTATTTGTTGAAGCTTGCTTTAACTAAAACCCTTGTGACGATAGTCTGGCAGGTTTGACACACATAGAAATTTACGACTCAGTTGTTAGAAATCTTTTTGCCTTAGAGTTGGTTACCCCGTCGATAACACTTGTATACTGTGGATGAGTAGATCGTTCTATTTTTATCGATCGTATGCCATTGTACACACTCGTTTTCCATTTATTGAGGAACGGTCCTTGACTTGACTTATATCTACTGTATTCCGTTCTGCTGTGCCTTATTCTTTATTAATAAGAGTCGAGGCACAATATCCGGACTTTGAAATTCTTTTAACCTCATTTCTAAGGTGGGTAGACTGTAAGCCCTAAAATTTTGGGATATATGAAGATTACCGATTAAATGGAATAATTTCCATAAGCTGATAATTAGCGCCCCATGGACTCCCACTTTCCGTTTAGGTCATTTTGTGTCCCCGACCGTGTCATTTATATTCGGAGCACGAGACCAACTACTATCTTCCAACAAATTTTATATACAAGATATAAACGAGTCCACCCTCATCTAGGTATATCATGTCCCACTCAAACCCGTCCCCTTGTACTCTATTTTTACGGTACGACTTTCAGGTTAAAAGGACTAGCTATAACCCTTACCATAATGCCGGTACACTTCCCGACTTCCATTAGAGCCTCAACTTTGACTTAATTCCTTCGATCCAATATATGGTTATGATCTACTCGAAGCCCACTATGCACATGCCACTAGTGTGCCACCTAATTGAGGTCTCATGTGCTCCTTAAACACAAAGTCACTGAAGGCACATTTTGAGTTAGGGACCTACTAACCAACCTGACTAGCAACTAGCTCAATCCCTTGGGTGGAAACCTATTCTAGGATACCCTAATCTAGTAGGAATAGTTTTATCATTAGGATCTTGTCTAGTCCATATAGATTAAAATCCAATGTTCATCCAACCAATGACTGATGTCCAAATAGAGAACCCAATAAGACCACAATCTTGATTTCTCAAATTTTGTTCCATTATGGAACCTTGTTTGAATTAGAACTTCGAGAACGGAACTTCTGTATTGCACGAATTGCAGGCCCCTCTAAGAAACAAGGGTTCTTTGACGTAGCAAGTGACTGAACTAGAGTAGCCCAATCTAGCAAATAAGTCAATGGTTCATAAACTCTCTTTCTATCTGTAACATTGGATACTCTCCACTGCTATTGAAACTTCACAGTTATTCCTGATTATTCTGCCTTATCTTCCAGTCCTACCTACTTCGGAGCGACGAATAGTCATGCTTACTAGAGTTTATCAATATTTATTAGCTACTTGTGTAAGTTTATTGATTGTTAAATTTTGGGTTGCTTAATAGATAGGAGAGGATTATAGATGCCATATGCAGTAGATATCTGTTGGTAGAATTGTTAGCAACTAGTTAGAAGATTATAAGATTTTACTTTCGAGGGAGTAGTGTGACCAAAGGTGGGTAGAAGTCCTCAAGTATGCGGAGTTATAAAATGGCTAGGAGGTGTATATAAAATATTTTGAGGAATTAAATTGAGGAGGTTAAGGTTAAGCTAGAATTTCTTTTTGAATTTAAGAATAGTTATAAATTAGAATTTCGAGGACGAAATTATTTTTAAGGTAGGTAGATTTGTAGCTCCCCATTCCAAAAATTTTGAAATATTTTATTTATTACTTTAATTGATTTAAATGGTGATTATTAGATTTTATAAATAATTTCTAGAAATTTGATATATGTAAATTATATGTATTATTAATATCTAATGGTGTTGTAGAATATTTGTAAGAGTTGGCAGGCCAAAGAAAGACTTGGTGTAATATGATGCATATATGATACATTGGTTTATTCATTTTGTTATCATAGTTATTATTATTATAAATGTTGTTGTTATTTTATTAAATAAAGGTAAGGGATATTATTGGTTAATTACTTCATTATCGAATAAGATTTCATACATGTATGTGCATGCGTATATGAGGTGACTCGGTCCGAGATAGATATAAATTTGTGAAACTATTTATGTAGTTTATTATATATAAAGTCTAAACATATATTAGATATAATAGAAAATAGAAAAAAAAAGAAAAAGAAATAGAAAAAGAAAAAGAATAAGAGAAGCAATAGCAGAGCCGGCCCGAAGTCATTCCCTCCCCCGAACTCAGCAGAACCTAAGCCCTATTCGGTTTCTATATATATATATACATGTATGTGTATATATCTAAAGAAAACTAGCAAACCCTAAGCAAAACCACTCGCCACCACCCACACCTGCGCCTCCTTCCCCCGGCGCGTGCGCGCGCCGCCCGTGGCCGTTGCACAGGTCGTCGGAGCCACGGCCAGCCGACCACGCAGCCGCGACCGAGCAGCGGCTACACTCGGGAACTACAGAAGCAGCAGTTCTAAAAGGTCGGGTTCGCGGTGTGATTTTGTAACTCTTCCTCCATGGTTTCGTGAATCGATTAAACAGGTATGTTCATAACTTATAGGACTCCAATCGCCTTTATTTACTTTAAAATTAGATGCCCGAGGTTGCCCGAAAAATCGAACCCAAGTTTGACGAAAATCTGTCCCAAACAGGACAGAAAAACCAGTCTAACGACCCTAGTTCATGGACAGTTTTCTTCCAACCCATACACGATTTCGAGATTCTGTTTAAAGAGATTCATAGACAACATATACAAGATGGAAACCCAATTCATAGTTTTAGTTTTCATTGGTTATTTTGTGATTAATTCAGTTTCAAACTTTTAGAAAAAACTAGTTTAGAAATTTTAGAAAATCATAAAATACTCCGATACCACGTGCGTCCTGCCAAACCGGGCGACTTGGTCTCGAACCGAAAGCATCAAAAGGTGCGTAACAGCTTCGTGGACGTGCGGGCTTTGACGGAATTCAAATTGGTCGCGTGTGCGTGACGAATTTGATGCGTATTCGTCGAAATTCACCGTATCGGCCTCTGTGCAAATTTTCCAATTACTTTGTGCATGCTCGTCAGATCGAGACAAAACTTGTGCCAATAGGACCATATCATTTTTCTGGTCCTTTGTGCCAAGTTTGGTCCAATTCTGAGACAGTTGAATCGGAACACCGTTTTCTGTGCCCCACGGTCCGACTCAACGGGCGATTTTGTGCACGGCCTGCCGAAATCCAACTTTGGACATACGATTGGGTTTGTATCGAAAAACTGGACCTTTTGACATATAGTTTAACGACTTTGGAAACCATTGACTCTGGTACGCTTTTCGGTGCAAAGCAGGTCCAACGGCGGACATCATTTTTGCCCAAAATTACTATTTTCCCCCTGTGTCCAGAATTGGACTTAATGACAGGCAATCCAAGCTAATTTGACTATTCTGAGAATGTTGGTACTATTTATTTCAACATCTGGAGACTCTTTCATGTGTTGACTTTAGTGACTCATTTGACGTGGTTGTACTATCGGTTTCTCCAGCTAAGGACCTCAAGCAAGTGCACTTTCTGATTGCTTTCGATTCATAGTAGTCTTTTCATTTCATGTCCATACATATATCTTGCTGCTTGTTGACACGCTCGTCACACGGAGTAATCGGGAGGTAAAATACCTTAGTAGAAATGTGGACTACCCAGAAATATCTTCCGTGTCTTTCGTAGAGAATAGCAGCTGCACACGACACGTGCAGGGTGTCAGATTTACTCCTAGCCATTCACATGTCGAAACGGATATTTTACACCACATAGGTAGTTATCTTTTATTTATTTTTCCTTTTTCTTCTCCACCGTGCCATGTCATCAGTACTTTTCAGTTTTTATATCTCATATGTAATTTCCATGTCTTGTTAATTCTATTTTGTTTTTGCATTGCCGTCAGTTTGTGTACTTGTTCCATTCCTGACTGGAAACCATCATTTTTTAGGTTAGCTGTGGCTCCACTTAGCTTGGGAGATTCGGGTGTACTTGCAGACAGAAACCTAGAAATAGATAGCAGTTGTATCAATTTCATTAACTGTAAAATCTTGTATTTCCTTTAATTATAAATGTTGTAAATATTGTAACAAATTTAGAAATATGAATAGGCATTTTGAGCATTTATTTCTTGCGGCTTGACAGCGTTCTACCGTCGTCTATGCGGCGTAGGCTGGCTTGGACACGTCTCGTATCCGAAAAGCGGGTGAGGGTCGTGACACTTCGTACCCAGAATGCAGCATCCTCCGAGCAGAAATTGCTAAGATCAGCAAGCAGGTCGACGATGCCTCACCACACGAAAAGCAGAATTCAGGCACTCCTGGTATGCGAAAGGTGACCGTCTTTCCGGCGCAAGTCTATGGTTACGTTGTATGGCCCGAGCCAATCCATTCCCAGAATGATGTCCTTCATGTCTAGAACTATCACGTCAAGACCGATCATTTGACCACTGACACAGATAATCCCTCCAATGAAGGCTAAGTTTGTGAGTATTAGTGTGCCCGAAGGTGTACTTATGCTAAGGTCGAGATCTAATAATATTACAGGAAATTTGTGCTCAGCGGCAAAGTCCGCCGATATAAAACTATGCGAAGCGCCTGAATGAAATAGCACACGAGCAAGCATATTATTAAAATTTAGTATACCTGACACTAATGTATCTGATGCAAGCGCTTCATCTCGAGTCATGGCATAGATGCGGCCCTGAGTGTTGGGGCGACGATCTTGGCCATTTTACGGTACAGGTTGAGTGGGCGAAGGAGGTCGGGGCGCCTGTCCTCGATTCTCTTGACGGTTTTATTGTGGTGGAGCGTTGTGAGTCGGTCTGGGGTTCGTGCAATCTCGAGCAAGGTGCCCTTTTTGTCCGCAAACATAGCAATCCCCTCTGAAGCCGAAGCAGTTGCTGGCCTCGTGCCCGAGGCGATTGCATTTGGTGCAACGAGGTAACGAATTCTGACCCTTATAGCCGCCGTTATTTGGACGCTTTGACGCATAATTGTTGCCTCCCGTATATCTAGGACGTTTGTGATTGGAGTGGCGCACAACGTCGTCAGCACCGGAAGGATGCAGGCTCTCAAGGCGGAGAGCGTGATTCAGAGCCTCGCCCGTGGTCTTGTACTCCGGGACCCCGACATGCACACCGATAGAGCATCGCAGATCCACTTCGAACCGTCGCACACGGCACTCCTCTGTAGACAGAAACACACTAGCAAATTTGGACAACTTATTAAATTTTGCGGCGTACTGTTCTACTGTCCGGTTCCCCTGCTTCAACTGCATGAATTTATTCTCCTTCGCTTGACAAATGGCTGACGGAAGGTGCTCGACTTCAAAACCTTTGCGAAACGTGGCCCAAGCGATCGGTACTGAGTTGTTGTCGCATCGGATCGCTCGATTATCTGCGGCCCTCCAGTCGTGCACGTTCAACTATAGTTGAAGTTGTGCGCAGGCGACTTGCTTTGATTCTTCAATGTCGAGGAGCTCGAAGTGATCTTCCAGCTCTTCCAACAAGTCGATTGCCTTGGAAGGACCCTTGGTTCCGCTGAAAGAAGTGCGGCACGCCTTCTTGAATTCTGACACTTCAAAGTTGTACTTTTTCGGTGTTGTTGATTGACACTCGGGCTCCTCTGTGTCAACTTCAATGGGTTGGACCGCCGGCACGGTGACAGTAGGCATGGTGACGGCAGGCGCAGTCGCAGAATTTCCGTTGGCCATAATTGTCTGGACGATCTGCTGTAGTGTATCGAGCTGCTTTTGTTGAAGTTTAGCCTGTGCGTCGAAGCGAGCTTCGAACTGGGCATGTCGTTCCTCTGCCTGTTGATGTCGGTTCTCTGACTGGTTCCGCTGTACCTCCATCATACGCAGCATCCTTTCGATGGTATCGTTAGAAGGTCTGGCCCGCGAACGAGGCGAACTACTAGAGCCGCTAGAAGCGCTCTACTCTTGCCTGGTCGTAGGTTTTGGTACTTCTGCAATACGAAGGCAACCACATCAGTCACCAATTATTACGGACTCATTGTATGGAATAACTTATCTCATCGATACGAGGTCAAAGGTTTGAAACTCTAGACGCGAGGCCAAAGGACGTAAAGCCGTGCTTTGATACCATTATGTCACGCCCCGATTCCGTAGAATCGATAGTCGTCCCTCGGGAGTGATGTCGTACGAACCTAAGTTGCGATCGTACAAGGTATAGTCATAAGGTTATCAGAAACACATCAAGTTAGAGTACGCAGAGAAATTGATCGACACATTTGAAATAGAAGTAGACTTTTCGTTGATAATAAACTTCATTTACATTGACTCCATTACAATTATTGCCGCACGGGCTACAACATGACTCGACTTACAAAATGAACGCTGATGAGATAGTCGTTCCATATATTACATCTATTTTTACAAGCCAAATAGTTACACTTTCCACCTACGATCGAGGAAAGCCGAGTCGCCATCAATTCTTCTTTGTACTGAGTACGGAGTCTTCAAAAGGATTTCAGAACACAAGCCTTCACACGCGGACGAGGCTTCAAAAGGGTTCACGTCGTCTTGAGCTTTAAGTGGCACGCCCTTCGTGGTTCGGGGTACCTGCGTGGTGAGCGAGGATCAGTACATTACACTTTGTATTGGTGCGTGGCAAATTTAGTTCCAAGCTCTCATTTGGTTGAAGAGTTTATATGACTTAGTTTATGAATGTTTCTAACCATCCTAATGAATTCCAAACAAGCAATGACAAGCATAATGTAAAATACGTTGGAACTTACTCACGGCGGACCACGTCGCGCCTTATAACACTTACCATGTTCTTCCCTGTCAATTGTTACCATTTTCATATCAAGTACAATATTTCGTGTGGTTGGTCACTGGCGCCCAGAGCTATCGTGGATTCCTTTAGCTTTTTTTAGACGAGGCCCTTTCAGCGCGAGTAGCGAGCCCCGCTGTAAGTCCTCGCCTAACATCCTGTCCAGCATAGCTTATGTAAATGTTTCCTTCCATGGCCGCAACGGTCCCGTGGCCCCGGGTTGTCGTACGGGGAAACTCTACCTTGTCGACAAGTTGTCCATGACCGTGCAAACACTATTTTTCTTTTAGTTATTAAGACATAGCTATAAAACCCCTAAATTTCTACTATATTTTTTTATATTAAATTTGGTACTGATTAATTTTTTTTGTATTGTACTTCGCGTAGCCGTATTGTACGTCGCGCACGAAATTTTATTTTTCGTGATTGCTCGACGAGTGCGAATATGTGCGAGCGTGCACATTTTTTTTCTTTTTTTTGGAAAAACATTTTTTTCTATTTTATTGTTTCAAGAAAATATATATATAACAATTATTTTTAGCTATCAAGATTCTAAATTTATATTTTTATTTTTGAAAAGCTTTTTAGACAGTTATATTAATAAAATATAATGGTATGATAGAAAAGTATATTATTTGTGCATACATATTTAGTAATTAATTATTAATTATTTTGACAAATAATAATGTAATTATCAAAATTATTATTTATAGTATTTTTGGAAAATATATTTCGAAATTATTGTGGAGATTTAAAACCTTGATTTGAATTTATGAATTTATTTAAATAGTTAAATAATTGAAATTTGATTTATTGAATTGATTTTAAACTAAAATTTAATTAGATTTAAATTTGGATTTGTATTTGGATTGGATCTGATTTATTTTAAATTTTTTTTAAAAGGGATTTTAAACTACTCCTAATTCTATCCAAATGGAAATTCCCACATCCTATAAATAGGCAGGTACTCCTCCATAAAATTCTGGCATCCACAAATTTTACCACAACCCAATGTGCATCGTGTCTGTGTTCAAAATCTTATTCCAGTGCTTACAGTCATCCACGTCGTGTCCACAGCCCAGACACGACGACAAAAATCATGCAACCAACACCACCATCACCCTATCGAACCCCGCCATCGCCGTTCCGTCACCACCACCTCTATCTGCCTCGCCTTCACCACATCCTGTCCCTGATCCCTCGCCCGGGTCGCACAGCGCCAGTACCACCACAAATCCCGTCTCCATCTCCACACGACTCCTCGCCACCAACACGCAGACTCCACAGCCCCGACGTCCGTCACAGCACCACCACCACCTTCGTCGTCATCTACCACCCTAAAACCCTTACCGCTGGCGAACCCTTCTTCATCACCGTCAACCCCAAACCACCCCTTCGGCAGACATCACCACTACAAATCACAAGAATAAGGAAATGGGGAGAATCCTCACCTTCGCAGCAATCCCGATCGCGAGCGCCCATCTCCGCAGATCTCTTCCCTCCACCGCCGTCGAACTCCGATCCCGGGGCCGCCGCCGCTGCTCTTGCCGAGACACCCTCCGCCGAGATCTGAACGGCTTCCTCTCCGTACAGCCGGTCGCAGCCCTTGCGCAGTCGGTCCTCCCCGCCGAGCTCCGCCGCCGCCTCGGCCGTCGCGCGCTCCAAAATAGGGCGCCTTACGCGCCACCGACAAGACCCTCCTTCGTTCAGTCCCGACGAAGGAGCCCCACCGGCCGTCTCCTCTCCGAACCAAGCCTCCGCCCGGCGTCCGACGAGCCGCCGACGACCACGCAGGAGTCACCCTCTGGTAAACCCCCTTCCATTTTTTTTCTCTTCTTCGTTTCTCTCTCTCTAACTTTCTGTTAAAATTGGGGATAAGGCTTTTCGAGAGTAAATTATTATTATTATTATTATTATTATTATTATTATTATTATTATTATTATTATTATTATCATTATTGTTATAATTAGTATTATTACTAATACTGTTATTATCATTTTAATTATTATTATTAGTATTATCATTATCATTATCATTATCATTATTATTACTTTTTACCATTATTATTATTATTATTATTATTATTATTATTATTATTATTATTATTATTATTATTATTATCATCTTCATTATTATATTATCATCATTGTAGTTATTATCATTATTTGTATCATTATAATTAATGTAAATTATTATTATTATTGACAAGTAATTACATTAATAGTCTAAATTATATTTATAAAATATATTATTTTTGGAATATTTTAAATATAATCTTGACACAAATATTATTTGGTAGCCTAAATCACATACTAGATTTTTAATTTCTTCTAAAAATATTTTACCTTCAATAAGTTTCTAGTATTATTTTTTTTGAACCATAAAAAAAAATATAGTTTCAAATGATAAAATAGTTTCTTAATATCAATGGTTATCTAAATTATTTGTTAAACAAATATATTTTTGTTTATAAAAATTATTATTTTTACAACCTTAGAGTATTTCCTGCCTAAAACGATTTCGCTTTTTCCACAGGAAATATTTGGTATCATATTTTGGACTAATAAAACATATTTACCAAGTATTATAAATAGTTTTCAAAATAGTATATATTTATTTCCTCAAACTCTCTTCGATTATCGTCACCAATCATGACTAAAATCGTGATGACCGATATTTTTTGTAACATCGGACCCTTACACATTGACCCGGCTATTGGACAACAGGACTTGACGGAACAACGCACCACACCAGTCGTTACACCAGGCAAGACACCTTGCCTTTACTGTTTAAATTTCTGCTCAATATCATGCATGTCGTATTTATTTTTCAGTTATTTCTTTCTAAATTATATGTAGATGCAAATTACAATATTTTATAAAATTGGCTTAGAGTTAAGGGACTACCGTCAAATTTAGTGTGTCTCATTGACTTGGCACGATTATACACGAGTTGTGTGTGAGAGTTGTGAGTATCATATAGAGGTCACTTGCGTGTAGGCTGATCTTCCGTGCGCATGCATTAAGATATAACTGCTAATAGATTTTGTAGAAGACTTTGGCAGTTATTAAGGATTAAACAGTGTCGTAGAGTCGACACATGTAGAGTATCATGGGGAGGGGAGAAGACAGTTATTAGCGTAGGGGCTACCTGTTCAGTACACATATAGATTTGGGCCGATAGTGTCTCGGATGAGCGCTACTTACTGTCCCGGGGCCGATAGTTCTCATATGAGAACTACTTTCTGCCCATAGTTGATAGTGCCTCTTATGAGCGCTACCTACTATTACTTTCTCTTCATCTATGCTGAACACTATAAGCTCTTGTGTAGAATGTTGTCCTCTCAAGTGTATATCACATAGAATGGTTAGGACCCTTTACGCATGTATATTTCTATTGAGCTCTTACTATTCAGTTATGGCATGATATTATGTGTCTTGTTACGTCCCTCTGAGGACCTGGTTTTTTTTCCAGGTGTGTGTTTTCGTAATTTCTTGCAGGTGCTCTAGCTAAGGCTATGTCTTGCGCTCTATCCTTCATGATGATTGCTTTGGACTCGTCATTTGCTTCGCTCGACCAATCACTTTCTTTGTATATTTCTTCTCTATTTAAATTTGGTTGGTAGTGGACTTTGTCTCCGCCCAACTATGGTGTACATGACAAACTCAAAGTTGCTTTTATATTATTATTTATCTTTGTGGATGAGATTTAGTTGTCTTGGATTACTACATTTACAGCTTATGTATACATACGAGGTCCATGTATTTCGTATGTATACAGCTGACATGTCTACGTACTTGGTCCTACGTATTTTGGGACTGGGGCATTACAATAGCCTACCTTCCCTTTGAAAACTCAATCATTTTACCGTGTCCGTGCCCTTGCATTTATTCTATCATTCGCAACAATATTATCGATTTACCTAGGAAGGGGTCAAAAAGAGAAGGGTCAGCCAATCCCCTTAAGTTTACTTCAGGCGAGAGAACTTATTGGTTACGCTAGACGTCGCCTATACGATTACCTGAAATCGCACAAGCAACCGATTAGAATACTGTATTATTCAAAAAGTTCGATAGGAAATGTGAGTTCGAAATGCAAGCCATGAAAACTATCGAAAACATTCACGAAAACGCATTCAGAAAACAAAGCCAAAATCAACGCAAGCGGCGTGAAAAGCAAAGCAACGGGAGGTCTCTCCCGACCCAACCGTATAGCCAATCCTTGAGGCACAACCCGCTGAATATGGGACTTGGTTCCGAAGAAGCCATTCCATAACGGAAAATGGATCTTAATTCAACCGTTCCCGTTCGATCGATCCTGACCTATCGGTCTCGACCGAGTCGATAGTGACAGTGTTCCTTTCTCGCATACCCCGTGGACAGAGAATGGGGCACGATGTAGGGACGGGGCACTACAGTAAAGGATGTACCTTCTGTAGTGACCTAGTCTAGTAGGTTGACTGGACTGTGTTCCAGCTGGATATTTGAGACTTGTAGTATACTTTATATTCAGGATCTTGTGTTATGTCTTAATTTCTGAACTTCTGTCTGTGACTTGCATCTATTTCAGTTTATCTATTTCCATCATATCTTTATGATATTCGTGCTTATCTTGTTTAGATGTCTTGTGATTGAGTTGAGATTATATACCTTCATGTGGATATGACAGGTTTATATACTTTGTGTCTAGATGTTATTTTCTAGTTGATCTATACAGCGTTCTACCGTCGATACTGCGGCGTAGGTTTGACGTACCCACATTCTTATGCCCCTAAACAGGGTGCGGGTCGTAACAGTTTTCTTTCATATTATGCACACTAGTTTACTGGTCTTTTTCATGTACCATCATAGTTTGACATTATAGTTCATATTGGATCGGTCCTTATATGTACTTTGATTGAGTCGTATCGTGTTGTAGAACGAGTAAGTCAAAACTGAACTGCTATACCTTGTTTTCAATTTCTCAACCTGCAAGTCAACACTAGGGGCGAGGGTGGATATCTTGAAGCTAACTTGTGAGTCCACATTAGGGGCGAGAGTTAGTTATTTGTCCGCACCTACGAGTCCACACTAGGGGCAAGGGTGATTCTTGAAGCTAACCTGTGAGTCCACACTAGGGACGAGGGTTAGTAGTTGTTCAAACCTGCGACACTACTAAAATACATCGAATTAGCGACTGTCATATCCGTCGCTAATCTGTCGGTAAATCAACTTAACGACGGCTAACTGACAGAATTTGGCTGAAAAATCCGTTGGAAAATAGCCCGTCGCTAAATAAAGTCCGTCGCTATTATGTTGCCATTCGACTGCTTAGCGACGGATTGTCGTCATCAAGGATCGAACATTTAGCGACGGCTAGCCAACGGATTTTCGTCAAATCAGTTATCAAAAAGTTTTTGATACTACTTTTTAGTGACGGACAGGTCCGTCGATAATATGTCGTTAACTACGTATTATAGCATTTCTGATACAGAAAATCTGACGCGAATTCGTCGCTAGCCGTCGCTAATACTCGACAGAAGAACGACGGTTTAGCGACGAAATATTCGTCGCTTAGGGTCTGGAAATCTTTATATTTCCAGAACCTTGTCGACGGATAATCCGTCGCTAATCCGTCGACATCCGTCGCTAACTGGAAATCTCCAGTTAGTGACGGAATATTACGTCGCTCAGCCGCCACCTTTCGTCGCAAGTCCGTCGCTAACTGGAAAAATTTTGAAATTTTTTTACATAAAACAAAGCATTCCCTGTTCATACAACATCTGAAACATTGAACATCACAATATGCATCACACCTCACACAAACCCACAAACCAATATACCTTACACACCGATATACAAATATCTATCACAAATATATCACACAAACTAACATACATCAATCAACCTACAAACCAATATACATCACACACAAATACACAAATATTTATCACAAATACATCACACAAACTAACATACATCAATGAGACCCGGAGTAACACTCCGTTGAATTTCTATATAATAAAAGTCGAGATAATAGCATCCAAAAACATCCAAGTCTATAAAATAACCATGTCTAAAAAATAAAAATCCGTCAAGAGTTGTAAAACCATCTAAGTAAAACCCATAAATAAGTCTACCGAAAATAAATCCGGTCAAAAATCATATCATATATATATCTATCGTCCTCTACGTATGTGCAGAGAGATCTCCCTCCTCACCCACTGCACATAAGTAGGATCCATAGGAAATGGATGACTGGAACTCCAAGTACAACTGCCCTCTGGTGCTACCTCCTCCTTCACAGCTATCTCGGCTTTAGGAATCACTACCGACTCAACAGCAGGAGGTGGCACTACCTCCTCATCAGTAGGTACTACTACCGACTCAGCAGCAGGAGGTGGCACTACCTCCTCAGTAGCAGGAGGTGCCACTACCTCCTCAGCAGCCATCTGTGCCTCTCTCAAGCGACGTCCTCGGGTCTTGGGTGCCATCTGGTAAGATTGATGAAAATGTGGAGATTAATTAGGGATTAAACAAAATGACAATATTAGACGTACAATGTGGAAGATTTATTGTTGAATGGAAATGACAGTATTAGACGTCCTATGCGTCCTCATCTTCCTCTTTCTTCTCATCTTCGCTTTCATTTATTTCATTTTCCTCTTCGGATACTTCAACCTCCAACGGTGAATGACCCTCAACAGTCTTGCCTTAAACTTGAAGCCATTAACGACATAGCCTGACAGTACATAATGAGTCTTACAACCAGGATATAGAGGAGTATTCGCATCATACACCATATCCTGTCTTTCCGTATATAGTTCACCTTGCGATGACCATAGGCCGTAATCACGTACGAAACCCTTATGGGTCAAATGATCTCTCACAGTCACAACTTCTTCGTAAGGTCTATTGCGACAAGGATCGGTGTCGGAAGACAAAGTAAACAGAATTTCAATTAAAAATATATAGTCCGATACCGACCCCCTATACTTCGTCGCTCTACTTCCCCTGCTTCTCAAGAAGGCCCCCTCTTTGACCCCCCTCTACTTCCCTGCTTCTTCTTCGACTATCTCAGCCTCCTATTCCGCATCATATGATATCCACCTCAACCAAAGAGTAAAGAAGTGTAAAAATATTAATATTAATATTAAATAAGGATCGATATCAGAATCGGTATCACCATGAATCTCATGGCTTGTTCTACCAGAGCATAATATAAAAACAAACGTGTAAAGCAGAGCTTCACATTTAAAATATTAGAAGAAAATAATTTGTGAAACTAGAACTATCAATATCAACACCAAACGTGTGAAGCAGAGCCTCCTATTCTGGCTCGCCCTACCGCCTAGACGCCGCCTAAACGATCAATATCGATACTCATAGAAAGTTTGATACCGATACTTTATCGCTTTACTTCCCCTGCTTCTCAAGAAGGCCCCCTCTCTGACCCCCCTCTACTTTCCTGCTTCTCATTCGATATTTTAAGAAGTGACATCTTTCTTCGTAGTGGGGTCGGGGAAAAGAATGGAAAAGATAATTTCACTATATTTCTGACCGAGAATAGGACCTATCACAAGGATTCTGGCTCGCCCTACCACCCATCGCAAATTTTTTCCTTATAATATTATGAATGTGAAGCTCTCCTTCACACATTTGATTTTATATTATGCTCTGGTAGAACAAGCCACGAGATTCATGGTGATACCGATTCCGCCTACGATATACACTCTATACACTCTTACTTATGCAAGCCTTTTGAGGTAATCAACATTATACTAGATTTCCGAAAAAATCTATAACTCTGATAGGCCCAAAAGACTTGGCATAAGTGAATTTAATTTTCAACACTTACCTAGCTACTACTAAGATATCTTTTATATATATATATATATATATATATATATATATATATATATATATATATATATATATATATATATATATATATATATCCTTCTACGATACTTCGATCCGAAACCACCGATACTACTGATATCGCCCATACCAATACACATAGGAATAGTACGATACCGATTCCGATACCGATACTTTGAACCTTCATACTAAGTTTTTATATATATACTAATTTATATACTATTCTACGATACTTCGATCCAAAACCGTCGATACTACCGATATCGCCGATACTAATACTCATAGGAATAGTCCGATACCGATTCCAATACCGATACTTTGAACCTTGATACTAAGTTTATATATATATATATATATATACTAATTCATATACCAATATCAATACTCATAGGAATAGTCCGATATCGATTCCAATACCGATACTTTGAACCTTGATACTAAGTTTATACATATACTAATTTATATACTAAGTTTATATTCCGATACCGATACTTCGTGTGTGTGTGTGCGTGTGTGTTACTACCGACCCTGGCCCCCAACCCCCACCCCCACCCCAACCCCACCACCGCCGACCGCCACCTCCACTGCCGACCCAAAACCCGCCGTCCCCTGCCGCCCCAACCCGGAACCCACCCAGCGACCCCCACCCGCACCACCGCAACCCACACCCCCACCACCACCGGCACCCGCCACCCCCCGTCGCCCCGACCCAAAACACCAGCCCACCCAGTGACCCCCACCCCCACCACCACGACCCCCACTGCCACCACCACCGTCCCCCGCCTCCCCCCGTCGTCCCAACCCGAAACCACCCAGCGAACCCTACCCCCACCACCACCGGCCCCCGCCTCCCCCCGTCGTCCCGACCCGAAACCCCCCACCCCCAGCGACCCCCCCCCCACCACCACGACCCCCACCCCCCCACTACCGGCCCCCGCCTCTCCCCAGGGCCCCGACCCAAAACCCCCCCAGCGACCCCACCCCCACCACCACTGACGCCCGCTGTCCCCCCACCCACCGTTGCCCCAACCACCGAGAGTGAGAGAGAGAGAGAAGATTACCTGGAGAGAGAGAAAGTCGGCGGTCGAAGAGAATGAGAGAGAAAATTTAGGGGGAAAGAAAAGTCCTCCCCCCTCCCCCGTCAGCTAAATTTAAGTTAGGGCTGGATATTTAGCGACGGACTGGCAACAGATATATTCCGTCGCTATTTGGTCGCTATACCACCCTAGCTGGCCGACGAAATATCCGTCGCTATGTGGTCGTTAAATTTTATGGCAATTTTTTTCAATATTCTCCGCCAACTTTTGCCAATGGCGACGGACAGAATCCGTCGCTATATGTCCGTCGCCAAATGGCTGTATTTTGGTAGTGCGAGTCCACACTAGTGGCAAGGGTTTGAGTATCCGATTGGTTTCTTGTCATGTGTTCATGTTTTCTTTCCCGCAGCTCATTTATGCGTAGTTGTTCTCGTATCCATGTTCATAGTCACTTGTCATTTCTTGTCTCCTTCCTGTTTATTTTTTATACATGATAAACTGTTAGATAGACATATTTTATGTATCTTGCTAGTCCCCTGAGGAACTGATGATCTCTTCAGGTAGTTTATTGTACGGAGTTAGTTAGCCGATCATGATGGTAGTTGATTACATTTACAGGATCCAGGTATGTCAGTGATATTACTTTGTTATCCTCTCGTGCTTTATATTCCTTATCATGATATATCCTGCTTGTTAGCCTAGTTTTATAGACTCATGTTATTTCTTTGGAGTCTAATCGGACATATATGATAGTGGGCTGCAGACCATGAACCATAATTGTTCATTCTTATTTTATATGATTCTTGTGGATTGAGATATAGTTTTGCCTTACCATGTTTAGGCTTATTACCATAGTCTAGACAGATTATACGTATTTAGGTTAGACTGGAGTCTACTTGATATGTAGCTGGCTTGCGCACGCACTCGCATCCAAAAAAATAGGTGCAGGTCATGACAAGTTTTTTGGTGGCCCATGCAGATCAGAGCATATTGTATCGGTTACGTAACTGTACTGATACGAGCCTACAAATATGGTTAAACCCTTAGGAATCTCAATCCACACTGCCTTAAAAATTCTCTTAGAAATTTCTCTTCCGTCCTTGAAACTTCTTATTCGCTCTCGATTATTCTTCTTTGCCTTTCCGTACCATTGATTCTCGCCCCTTCCTATTTCGGAGTGACAAATGATCGTGCTTATTAGAATTTATCAACAATTCCTAACTAGTTATATAAATTAGTTACTTGTTAAATTTTGGTAGCTTGGGTAGACATAAAGGATATTGGGGATGTCGTTTGCCACAGGTATATATCGGTATTAATTTTAGCAACTAATTGGGAGGTTATAAAATTTTGGCGACATGTGCTTTGAGGGAGTACTTTGCCCAAAGGTGGGTAGACATCCTCAAGGTCCAATGTGATTCATAGATAATAAATTAATGATCGAAATAATTTATGAAGTTATTATGAATTTAGAAACCTGAAAGAGGAGAGGTTGGATTCAATTTAAACTTTGAAGAGGTTATTATAAGTCAAATTATTATGTTAATATTAATAATAGAAAAGAATTGAGGATAGCGATTTAACTTCAGAAGAGTGTATTAAGGATTGAATTTTGAATTTTGAATATTTATATAGATTTGATTTAAGATATTTACAATTAGAGGATTTATTAAACTTTGAGGGATGAATCTTTAATTAAATTTGGAGGTTAGAAGTTGAATCTAAATTTTTGAAGGCTATGAATTGAAATCTTAAAATTTGAAATAAGATTTATTGAATAAATTTTGGTTTATTAAAATTTGGGGAGGTTAATGTAAGAGTGGACTTGTTTTTTAAAAAATTTGAATTTTCAGGAATATTTGTGAATTTGAATTTCGAGGATGAAATTATTTTAAGGTGTGTAGATTTGTAACCCTTTTACCGATATTTTAAAAATATTTTATTATTTTATTCATTTGAAATAAATGTGATTTTTGGAATTTTATAAATATTTTAATTAAATAATTATTACGATAGATGGCCTTAATCATGGTTGAGATTTACGGTACAGGGTGACTAAAAATCGTGGCACGGATAGTGTAGTTGTATGCCTTGACTAGCATTTTAGCTATGGTAGAGAAGGTCAAGCTATAAGTGTGCCCTAACTAGGAAAACCAGGCCAAGTTGTGACATGACCACTATAAATAATTTAATTATTTATTATTAATATTATTTGACTTTTAGGTGACCCGGTTGTACGAAATTAGTTCGGACTTAACCTGAACCAAACCCAAGACCGTGCAGACGGGTAATGTGTCTAAGGACGTCCGTGCACATGTACGATTGGCATTTTATTTTATTTTAGTGACCTAACAGGCCATTGTATAAAAGATAGTTATATTATGTGTTGAATAATATTTTATTTATTAGTATGGTAAATATTTTCTTAACATATATTTTGGATCCTTGGGATTCATGTAGGCTATAAATAGTTGTGTGTGTATATATATTTCATTATAGGCTAACATAGTGTTTTATATATATACCCATAGATATCATTTCTAAAATTAAGTAATTAGAATTAAAGGTATATAGGTAAATTATTTTGCTTAAGAGTATCCCTTAGATATTGCTTATATAAATATTGTATGGATTATATCGGTCGTCATTCTACAATACATCCCCTGGAAATGGATGTATCGATACATCCCAAATATGGACCATTGGATGTTGATCCAATGGTTCGGATTGAATAATAGAGTAGAAACATCGTTTAATGATAATTTTAACTTTTGACTTCTTGGTAACTTGCTTTAGCAGGTCATTCTTCACTTTAATTTTTTTAATGAACACCCTAAATTAACTCATATTTACTCTCTCTTCTGTCCATCCAATTTAATATTTTGTGTATCAACGTATAAATTCTGTAAAAAATTTTGGTTACAGGCCGTGGTGGTGGTGGTGGTGGTGTTGGTAATAGTGGTGGAAAGAGAAACGGAGATGAAGAAGGAAATAAGAATCGGTCCGGATCGCATCGAACGTCATCGAGCCCTCATAGAACAACGAGGAGTACCAGCGGTGCCGAGAAGAATTAGTCTGGTTCGCGTCGGACGTCGTTGAGACCTCCTCGAACAAGGAAAAGTACCAGCGGCGTCGCTCTAATTTTACTGTCCATGTTATTGTCAGAAATTTTATTTCTCATCTAACAATTTAATACTTTGTAAATAAAGCTACATGACATGGTGGTGGTGGTGGTGAACTGAGGAAACCTGCTTCTGAGGTCGGGCGGATCATCTGCTCACATATTTTTTAAAAAAAAATTGTATTGATCGGACGAAATATTTTTTACTTTTCTAATGATAATATTTTCGAAGGGAATATTTTTTTTGTATTGTGATATTTTGTCATATTAACCATCTTTCTAATATTTACAGTCTTTTTAAAAAAATATTATTTACCAAAGTATATTCAAATTTTTACGTTAACAAAGTATGGTACATTTTGGACGGAGAATGGACATTTCCTTACTTTTAACACGGAGAATGGTCATTCTCCTTGCTTTTAACACGAAGAATGGCCATTCTCCGTTCTTTTAACGTGGAGAATGGTCATTCTCCCTGCTTTTAAAACGGAGAATGACCTTTCTTCGTGCTTTTGACACGGAGAATGGCCACTCTCTATGCTTTTAACAAAGTATGTTATATTTAGGACGGGGAATGTTCAACATTTTATCATATTAACCATCTTTCTAATATTTATAGTATTTTTAAAAAATATCATTTACCAAAGTATATTCGATTTTTTGCGTTAACAAGGTATAGTACATTTTGGACGGAGAATGGCCATTCTCCTTGCACTACCAGAATAAGTCGTTTTAGCGACGGCTAAAGACGTCGCTAAAACGACAAATTACGTCGCTAAAAATATTTACCGATGCAACTACCGACGTTTTGGACTTGTCGCGGAAACGTAAGTCGCTGATCTTTAAAACGTTGCCGAACGTCGCAAATACCGACGTTCACAGACGTATGATTACGTCGGTATATCCTGGGATATTACCGACGTCTACCGTCGTTTCGTTGGTGGATTAGCGACGTGTTGAAAGTCGCTACACGTCGGTAAAATCCTAGGAAATTACCGGCGTTTACCGTCGTTTAGTCGGTGAATTAACGTCATTGAAAATGTCGCAAAACGTCGATAAAATACTGGGAATTTGCTGACGTTTACCGTCGTTACGTTGGTGGATTGGCGACGACTATTATGTCACTAAATGTCGGTAATTCCTGGGATTATTACCGACGTTCATCGACTTTTATCGACGGTCTCCGACGTATAAGGACGTCGGTAAACGTCGGTATCCTGGAAAATTTTGCAGATTTATCGACGTTTATCGACGCAAACGTACGTCGGTGGACGTCGGTAAACGTTGGTAAATCTGCAAAAAAACAAATAAAATAAAATACATATTGTCCTTTTCTCCCTGCAGTTTAAAAAGATAACCATAAAGACACAGTATAACAGATATCCTTTTCTCCCTGGGTTCGCCGACCCCTTCGGTGGAACACTCAACACCAGTAAACGTAAACCACAGAAGCACATTAACATCCAATTGAAACGAATAATAACATAAACAACAGTATAATACAATGTAGCAGGCAACAAATAGAATGGGATCCAACAAATAGAATAGGATCCAACAAATAGAATAGGCACAACCAACAAGTATCCAAATAACCAAGTCTACACCAAATAACAAAATTTACAACCAAATAACCAAAGTCTACACACAACCAACAAATAGAATAGGATCCAACAAATAGGATCCAAACATCCAAGTCTACACAACCAACAAATATCCAAGTCAAAAACAAAGGATCAAACAAACACAAACAAACAGTCCTAACTAGGACTACTAGGGATCTGGTGTAGGAGGGGCACCGCCGCGACGAAGGGATAAGAACAACTCATACTCCTCAAGTAAAATCGATACCGATGGAGCAGGCAGTGACGACGGTGGAGTCGGTGTCGATGAAGAAGGCGGTGGAGGCGGCGGAGTCGACGACGATGAAGGCGCACCCAGAGGACCAGCACGCTCCAACGCTGTAAGTCGCTGGTTGTATGAATCCATGGTAGATAACCGTCTATCACTGCTCTGGACCATCGAATCCGTCACCAATATCAGCCTATCGGTCATGGTCACCTGTGTTGTCTGCAGCTCCGTCACCGTGCGCTCTAACCCTCCAATGCTGCGCTCTGTCCTCTCAGTCGTCTTTATGAGCTCCATAATGCCGCGGTCGAGCGCATCCAATCGTGCTAGCAGCACAGGATCGTCCGTAGGGTTAGGGGTGCAACTTGGGCGGGCTAAACCCGAGCCCGATCGGATAAACCCGTTAATGGGTTGGGTTAGGGTTGAAGGTACTCGGGTTCGGGCTCGGGTTTGGGTTAAAATATTTGAACCCGATCAACAATCGGGTTGGGCTTAGGTTCATGTATCGGGTTACCCGAAGAAGTATCTTTTTTAAATAAAAAGTTTAAAACATAAATTTGTCCACCCAAACTCTTCAACTCCTTATCATAAATCTTATTTCAGTTTATATTTTGTAATGATCAAGACTTGATTGCTATTTTATTATGTGTTTAATATTACTTTTGTTTCAAATTATTTCAAATATTATATTAGAGCCCGATAAACCCGATGGACCCGACCCAACCCGAGTTCAACTCGATCCTCCGGGCTTGGTCTTGGGCTTCATATGTTGTACCCGAGGTCGGACCGGGCTTGGGCTCGGACTAGGCTTATGATTCATCGGGTTGGGCTTGGGTTGACCTCAAGCCCGACCCAATCCGTCCGAGTTGTACCCATACGTAGGGTGCTGAGACTGCTCCTCGATCCGTCGTAGCAGGTCATCACAGAGAGACTCCATCATCTGGTGGACTCGGGCAGACTCCTGGGACGGCTGTGGACCATGCACACTAGCAGGAGATGCCCTAGAGGACTGGGTCACAACTAGGGCACCATAGGATCCCGTACCGTAGTACGTACCCCTATGGAGTCCACCAGCGATGGTCATCCACAGCTCGTCCGTCGACGAAGCTTGAGTGGGCTGTGAGGAAGTACCGGCCTCTCCTGCATTAGGTGCACTAGCAGCCGCCCGTTTCCGCAGCCTCTGATACTCGGCCTAGAAAGTATGGATAGTACTCTATAATTTCTAATTAATGTACTTATTATTACTAACTACATGAATATTTATTTGCATCACATTTACTAAGTTATATTAAAATTGACACGAAGTATTAAATTAAGATAAAGTATTGTAATACTTACATAGGTCTGCTCGGCCCTCTCGTCAATAAGGCCTTCGCCCTTCCGATGGATGGCCAGGAAGACGATCACCATGTCGGCATTATCGACCTTCCTCACCTATAATTAAATATATTATCTTAGTAATAATTTATCGAATTTGTATTAAAATAATATTTCTAAAAGAGAAAGACATACCAGACGACGGAAATGTTCCATCATCGGAATCGACCCACCGCACCACTTCGAGGCATGTTGCCTAGCCGCCTTGGCCTTCTCCGACTTCTCCTTGTACCTTGGCTCGTCGAATCGAGCCTTCATCGCATTCTACTGATCAGGGGTGATCCGATCTTGGATCGGCTTTTCGGCACGATCACGATCCTTCTGATCATTAATAGCATCGGGGATCAGCATGGCAACGACGGCAGGAAATATCCCCTCGATAAGCTCGGCCCGGTGCGGTGGATAGAAAAACATATCCTAGAAGAGCACAAACCAAATATTTATCAGTTATATATAATATAAATTAATTATATGATTCATATTAAAAGCAAATCTATTTTAACCTTAAAGCGCATAAACCAGTAGTTCTTCCTTTCGTCTGGAGCATCAGAGTAGTTAATCCAAGGACCCCCATAATTAAGCCTTAACATGTGGCCTAGGCGTCTCTGTACCTCTGGGGGACGATATCTATATAGACATATTATATTCATAAAAAAAGTTAATTTATGATAAAAACAAAAAAAAATTATAAACCAAAATACCTACTTTGTACCGTCGACCCAGATTTCCGTCCTCCTCTCCTCCGGAGGTACGCACGCATCATCTGCATGATGCTGGTCAGCCGTCAGCGCAGCCGCCTCGGCCGTCGGCACAGCCTTCGCCATCTGCATTCGTCTCCATCGTCGTATCAGCAGCAGGAACGCTAGACGGGCGAGCACTCTCATTAGGCCTGGAACTACTCATCCCAAGAGATATGCCACGTGATGTCGTTCCAGCAGGCCCAGCTACTGTACGATATGTCGGAGTAATCGGCGACGAGGATCCAGAGCCGGTACCAGTAGGAGGTACCGAAGGAAAACCCCATCCTCTAGCAGTACCTGTAGAAAGTACCGGAGGATCATGACCTCGTCGTTCCCCTTTTCGGATCGATCCGCGACGACCTGCTATACCTGATAATAGTATATGATAATACAACAAATAATAGAGACTAGAAATATGAAAGTACAACAAAGACAAGATAATAACCAAGACAATATATGATGATACATTCTATAATAAACATTTAAGTCCAGATAATATATTCTAGAAGAAACATCTAAGTTCAGATAAGTATATCTCTCTCAATCATTTTCAGAATAATCATCTTGTTCGTCTTCCTCGACCTCATCTTCGTCTTCCTCCTCATCTTCACTTTCATCTTCGCCTTCGTCGGCTTCGTCTTCCTCTTCGGATAATTCTACATCTTCTACATTATGTGTCGTGTAATGCGTAACTTCCGTGGAGTCCACATCGACAATATTTGTTACAAGAGGTACTTACATATTCGCTCAACCAAGAAGAAAAATGATGTCTCATTTCTTGTTCTAATGCTTCGTCTGTTAGGCAGGGTCTAACCAGCCTCAACTCATCATTATATGTGCTGGAAAATAACGAAGCAACCGCCGATTAGTACAATAATATTAGCTTATACTATTACATTGAGATGATGTAAACTCATCATTCCTTACTTACCCCTCTAGCTTCTCCACTTCATCCTCGTCGCAATTGAGAAATACATACAACTAGGCAGCCCTTAGATCTTCGTCATTCAAATATCTCTTCTTCATTTTCCCCGAAGGCTTTCCGGATGCATTGAATACTTTCAGTATTCCATCATTAAATTTTTGATATCCGTCGTCATTTCTCGGAGCCCTCGTTCTATTCGTAGCAACATGAGGTTTGAAATAGGAGGAACAGAAATTTGTAATCTCCTCGAGAATATAGGCTTCACAAATAGAACCCTCGACCTGAGCCTTATTTTTCACCTTTTTTTTAGGTGATTCAAATGTCGCTCGAATGGGAACATCCATCGATATTCGACGGGTCCACCAACACGTGCCTCGTAGAAAAGATAAATCGACAAATGCTCCATAGAGTCGAAGAATCCAGGAGGGAACACCCTCTCTAGCTTGCACAGTGTTACCGCAATATCCTTCTCTTACTTTTCTAGACGATCAACGAGCAATTTCTTAGAACAAAGGTCCCTGAAGAATATGCTAACACGGAGAATGGTCATTCTTCGTTCTTTTAACATGGAGAATGACCATTCTCCTTGCTTTTAAAACGAAGAATGGACATTCTCCGTTCTTTTAATACGGAGAATGGTCATTCTCCGTGCTTTTAACACAAGGAATGGCCCTTCTCCGTGCTTTTAACAAAGTATGGTACATTTAGGATGGGAAATGTTCAAGTATCTCATATTTTTTCACCAAATATTTACAGTTTTTTAATATCATTACCAAAGTACATTCATTTAATATTAAATCATGTTTAAGAAAATCCGAATATTATTTTATCAGGCTTCCACTGTATGGCTGCACAAAGTTTCTTGCGAGTGTTTGAATATAATTGCCCTACTATCCAAGATAATTTTTCTTACATTACATACTTTGCTTCAGCAATAACAAGGGATGAACAAGCAGGATTACATTATGCATTACACTGGCATCGCATTCATACTGATGGCATCGATGTGCTGATTATTTACAGAAAGCAAAACACATTACAATGAAATAAAGTTTTAGTGATCTCAGGAATGCATCCGTAATAATGCCATCTGTAAACCCTAGGAATGTACCCAGGACTCACAAAATCTGTGAAGGGCATATGCAAATTAAAGGAATACACCAAAGATCAATATCATCTGTGAAGGCCAATTGCAAATCAAATAAACTCTTCAACCAAAAAATTATAATCAAATTAAGTATACTTCATTCCAAGTCGAATAAACTGCATAATCCATGTTACAGTAATCTGCCCAATCCACGTTATTAATTCAACATAGAACCTGCATAATTCATAATACAATAATCCAAATAAATATCAGACCTACTCTAAATTCAAGACCATATTACGTTTTCCAAACAAATTACAAACTATGTACTTAGTATAAGCGAAAAAGTTTAGTCTTACAATATTTCAAATACAAAATTTAGTTTGACCGCCAAGACCAACAAATATTCAGGACCATATTACAATTCAAAGATTACTTCCAAATTGAAATAAAAGCTTCGAAACTCAAAAGATTAATCTTTATCTCCATCTCCATCTTCTTCTTCTTCTTTTTTTTTCTTCTTCTTCCTTAAAATATCCTTCACCTACACCTTGAGGGACGGAATAAGAAAAATTATAGTCAGTATGGACTCATTGTATATATAGAAATGACATCTAGAAACATAAATAGAAGTATCAAAGTGAGGGCTAGCATTAGAATGTCAATGTTTATAGTGTGTATTTTTACATAAGAGTTTGGTCTAGCCCCATTTACCTTCTTCATGAGGGAAGGAAAATCTTATTCTTGGTCAGCAAATTCAACCTCTATCTGGTTAATCTTATTCAGAATCAATTTATGGTTGTTGGATATAGTCTTCATCTCTTTGAAGACATTCTCAAAGTTTGCAGCAATAAAATTGTATAGATCATCAACCCTGTCCTTAGTATTTTTGATTCCATAAGTTGATGGTTTTCCAGAGGTTGATGGTTTACTTGCAGTTGCTGCCCATTTTCCAAACATTCGAGTGAAGGTTAGTTTTCTCATGGGGCTTTTTTTTAATATAAACATCCCCAGCTAAGCTTGGGACAGAATGTTTACTAGCCATTGAGCATACAAATCCTCCGAAAGGGAGAGCTGTCCTTGTAGTTGGTTTTCCCACGAGATGTATCATTCTACTGAACATGTAAGAACCTATATCCATCTTTTTTTCTTCCCTATATAATAAAGAAATTTTACTCTCCCGGGATGGATGGAAAACTCATATCTAGTAGGATTGAGTATTTGAGATACGTAGGTATGCAACAATTTATACAAAGTTTTTAATTAATCTTTGTATACATTTTGAGGGGTCTTGGCACCCACGGATGCACCTGTAATCTCATGAATAGCATCCTTCGTGGAAACATTATTAATATCTTTCATATCAAACTCAGGAACTGGATCAAATCCATAAAATTTGTTGATGACAGCAGCATTTACCCTAATCTGTTTTCCTCTCAGAAATACCAGTTGTTGATCCTCTTCTTTCTCTTTAATTTCAGCTGGAACATTTGAGTAAAATTCTCTTACTATTGTTTGGGAGATTTTCTCAAGATAGTATTTGTTCAGTTTTTCCAATTGATAAAATTTTAATATATCCAGGAAAGCTTCATCTTTGACATCATCCATCTTAATTGATCTTTCAGGCATAACAGCCTTTTTCTTAAAATATTTATTGTAAATCTTCTTAGATTTAGAGTCTTTAAAATTTTTTACCTCCTCTCCATTCTGGGACTTATTTGATGATTGCTCTTCCTCTTCATTTTCCTCTTCTGATGAGGATTCAAAATCCTTAGAGTACGCTGATGACTCTGTATCTGTTGCCACCTTAGCCTTCGCTTAAGTACGCCTTCGATCTTCATAAGTTGAGTCTTCTGACGACTCTGTATCGAAGATAGATTTTTCGGTCTTTGTCGAGCAATGAGTTTTTTCAGCATTTTTTGCAGGTGGCTTGGCTGTCGCCGTCGCTTTCGTCGTCGTTGCCGCCGTCGCTGCTTTCGCCTCTTTCCTTTCGGCCTCTATCCTAGCGACCATAATCTTGGCTTTCGTCGTCCTTGCAAGTTTTGCCCTTCGGGCCTGTATCGCATCCCTTTGTGGATTCTTCTCCTTCGGAGACGGTCGTTGTTTCTTCTACGGCATTTTGATGAGAAGAGAGTTTGGGAGAAGAAAGAGGGTTTGAGAGAAGAAGAGAAAAAATTCGACCATCTTATATGACTTTGGGAAGTGGAAAAAATTAGAATAGCTTTGAGTCTTAAATTAAATTTAAAAAACTACTTTCCAAAATTAAATTTAATACTATTATTACTAGTATATATCCACGTGAAATCACTATATAAACCTTTGGGATTCTGAGACCCTAATTTAAAAAACTTTTTTTCCAAAATTAAATTTATTATTATTATTACTAGTATATATCCACGTGAAATCACTACATAAACTTTAAGCATGCAAAGTTTAAACGTATTCCGTATAAATTATTGAAAAATTTGGCACAAAAAATGTGGTGGAAACATGTTTAATTAACAAAATTTGACAACATATTTAAGAATGTGAAGTTTCTAATCTCAATATTTTCATTTTTCGAATATTTGATTAAATTTTTGAACGTATTTTTTTGCATTGAGCCAATCTATACTTGTATTTTTGCCATCCCGAATTTTTTTCGTTTGACGGCTTGGTAACAAGACTATGTACTTAAAAATAGTAAAATTAAAACACTCAAAGTTGTCCTCTAGTTTACTTTGTAATCATATTTAAGATGGATTTGATGGCAAGATTGATGCTGGCAGCATAATCAATTCTATGACATAACAAGTTATTGATGGGGATATCGTCGTTGATATATGGATTTGACGTAACAAGATTTGTTAATTAAAAAATAGATAAAATAGTTAGTCGCTTGCAGCCGAAACCAAATTAAGTTAAAAAAATTATATTACATTAAATCCCAGCTTCTTCACCGGAACAATCTCCGACGAAGGATACAAGAGAAGGAAAAAAACGATAAAAAACTAAAAAAAACATAAAAACAAGAGGTCTAGGTAGACCCCTCACTAGCCTCGAAGAGGATCTCCGCAAAGTCCTGCAGGGTGCGCACACCCGCCCTATGGCACAGGCGACGAAACCCTTCCCTCTTCTCCAGAGAATCCTGTTCCTCCGGAGTGATCAGCAACAGGTCAAAGTTGGAAGCCGGATCAAGAGGTCGAGCGATGATCTCAGTGACAACTCGCAGGAGGTCAGGAAGTCCGCAGCCTCTGCCATCCAGTCTTGGGCCGGAGGCGGCACAGAGGGTGCTCCATGCTGAGAGGCTCGACGACGACGGGAAGAAGACTCTGGCCATGGTTCCCAACCAGATGATCTTTTTGGAGCCATGTTAAATGTGCAAACTACTCAAATGAATGGGGACCCTATGTATATATATACACGTTCCTAACCGACCTTTTTTATTCCTTATTGGAGGTTGGGGATATTCGATTTCTTATTCTTTATTGGAAGTTGGGGTTATTCAATGACCTCTAGTGACTCTTCTTATTCCAAGCTTAGTTGGTTGTGCTGTTTGGCTTTTACATGGAAGGCCTAAGTTCGAGTCAGGTGTGTGGGTTCTGTAGAATTTTTCTATTGTTAATATTTTTTGGGTGCTATTATATGCTTTAACTTAGTATAGAACAATTTGGGACGGGTAATGGCCATTCTCCGTACTTTTGGTACATTTAGGACGGGGAATGGTACATTTAGGAATAGTCATTCTCCGTTCTTTTAACACGGAGAATAGAACATTTAGGAATAGCCATTCTCCGTTCTTCTAACACGGAGAATGGCCATTCTCCGATCTATGTAAAGACTTAATGTAATGCACATCAAATTAACAACCTAATATTATAAAAATTAAGAATTCTAATTATAATTAAATTTAATTTGTTCTAATATACCAAGAAATTACCAGTATGATTAATCTAAACTAATTTTGAGTCCTTTTCTTTTCCCTTACTGTGCGCCACTAGCTTGTTCACTGCTTCATCAATTTTGAGGTTAGGTTAACCCTGCGGCACCACTGAGTCGACTTGACGTCCGACCAGAAGCATGGACAGTACAGTGCCTTCCACCACGACCGACATACAAAAGATAAGCGGATGACCTCCTCAGATGACATCTCCGCTAGTACCAAAACCATGGCTAGGATCTCCTTGATGATGTTGGCCCATCCGCAAATGTAGGTTTTGCTCTTCTCCATTTTGAGACTGTTCTGAAGGGTTGTGAATTTTTAATAGTTTGGCTATTTAGTTTTGTTTTGAATCTATATAAATTAGTTTTGAAGGCTGGTGAAGATGAATAGTTTGGCTGTTTGGCTGTATAAATAGATTTTAAAGGGTTGTGAAAAAGAAACCAATTTTTTCATATCTTCCCTGGGCCACTCTTCTTGTATAAATGTCTATCGATCACCATTAATTATGGTGAATGGCACTGATACCGTAAATATGAGTGGAATTTGTACCGCCAAAATTTATCTTGAAAAAGGTAAAATCTGTGTAGGGAAATGTCGAAATCTCTTAGATATGATTAAACTGAGATATTATATTAATGTTAAGATACTGATATCATACCTTCCACTATATAATAAGTTTTCAAAATGGCTCAAAAGTGATCCGTCTTAGCCGTCATTATATCACAGTCCATTTTGTTTTAAAAAAATAAATCATGTAAAAAATTATTGAAAAAAGTAAAATTTTGTCAAAATGGAGAATCGAACTCAACCAAACAAAAAATACCTTGCACCTTAACCAAATGAGTTAGAAGCGTATTTAACTATAATTGGATAAAATTCTTATTATACGTTTTTATACGTGCAAAGCACGTACATTTACTAGTAAATATAAAAAATAGAAAGAAATGCATGCATGCATGCTAATGTCAGAAGAACCATTCCCCCCAGGACTGATTAATGAGATCTAAATCACTATATATCTCGTATCCACGTTCCCCTGGGATTACATCAACAAAGGGTCGTTTAAACGTCTGTATTAAATTACAAATTTTCCTGAGGTCATCGTTGAAGTGTACGTTGAAGCACCCACGTATGTCGAGCACGCAAAGACCCTTGCAGTTGCATATGATAGATCGCAGCGTGTCTTCATTGAACATACCTGATCCCATCTCTAGGTGCTCGAGACGCGACATCGAATCAGCCACGGCCTTTTCCTCCGTCTCGTTCGACGTGTTCCGCACGAATCTGTTCTTGACCATAAAATATGGAGAGGCATGTTCCTCCTCAGTTTGACCAGACGGTGGCAATACTTGTCGGCAGAAAATATTCCAGTCGACGTGATATAGAGGCAGTAGCTAATGTCGAGTTCTTCCAGCACCGAGAGAAACTCCAAGTGTCTCACAAAAGTTTCATCACTCACGTCGCACTTCGGAATGCGCAGCACCCTTAGAAATTTCCTACTATATTATAAAAAGAGGAAAACGTCAATAGAAATTAACAAAGTATACGTAAAATTTTATAATAGAAAAAATAATGTATTAGAATAAGACAAAATAAAATTTTGCACAGGCCTTAAACATGCAAAAGGGAAGGTTGCTTCGTCGAGCTTGTACGTGGAGAAGGACAGTAGATATCTCCCACTGCGAGCTACGAGCTTCTTTACGGTCAAACTAATCTTAGCGGTTTGCTGGATCCTCTGGCACCACTGTTCCAAGTCCACGTTGGACCAATAGTCTAAGGGACCGTTGAGCGCCTTCCACCACGAATGGCAAATTGGGGCCACGTTACACATTACCAAGTCCGTCGGCGTCCCCGACAGTACCAGTATCATCGAGAGAATTTTTCTACTTGATCTTGCTCTTGCTCCTCTCCATTGCGACTCTTCTTCTTCTCTCCTTTGTTTCTCTCTAGTCGGATGGATTCTTTTATTTGGAAAAGGCTATTTAACCCGCTCGTTTCGGAGGTGTAACCCACTCATGGAGGGGTGTGACCGAATAAGGAAAAGACTGTTTGGAAATAACGGTAATGCCACTGTATTAATTTAGTTTTAATTATATTGTAAATTTTAAATTAACAGAATTGCCATTGTAGATTTAATATTAATGCTAGTTCCAATAATATTGTAGATTGTAAATAAGAAGAATGGAATTTTAACTTTAACTACTTTTAAGTTGTGAATTTAAATCTAAGTTTAAATGTTAATCAAAAACTAATTTAAATTTTGGTATTAATATTAGTTTCAATAATATTATAAATTTTAAATTAACAAAAATGCCAATATATTAGAAACCTAGCTTGTCACTCCCCCCTCTCGTAGGAGAGATCATCTTCGCTAAGGCGTGATGTCGCGTGAGCCTAGATTGCGCTCATGTAAGGAAGGTCCATTACGGCCGATACAGGCTAAGCGATAGGGTCGTCGCACAGAAGTCCCAGCAGAAATATTGAATAACAATAGCGAAAAATTAAATGCAAAACACAAGTCATTCAAAATGCTCTTTATTGATATTGAAACAAAGATTACAATTGTGGCGTAAGGCCAAGATTATATCACTCAAGCTCACTCTTCTCACATTGTAAGTCACTCTGCTCTCTCATCTCTCAATACAATTTGAGTAGACCAGCGGAAGCTTCGGATAGGCGATGTCCTTACATTATGTCTCGTATAAGTCCAGTCTTCAATGCGCCTGCGCACCTCAAAACGCCAAGGAACTCTACGCCTCGATGCATCCAAGCGAGCTCCGTCCCGAGCAAGCAGGTACCTATCACCTGCATATGAAACTGGTTGGGTGTCGGTACTCAACTGTACTGGTGGAGCGAGCTTCTCACCCACCTATGCAAAACCAACACGTTACTTTACTTTTGTGCAACATAGTCCCCTTATAGTGTCTTTCTAGTCTTGCCTTAGGATCAATTTTAATATTAAGACGTAGACATCTTGGTCTATTTGTGTTTAGACCGTTCGTCGGGCTAACGCACCAATAACTTCCTTATCCTTGCCTCTAGACCATTCTCGTGTTTGCAATGCCAACTTATCGACTTGTAACATGGAGAAACTGATCGTCGTCATGCGACAGGGAGATGGGAAATCATCTTCAGGGAGATAGCATCCATATATTTAATTGTCAAATCTGGAAGAGTACTCCCCCATTTTGATAATTGACAAAACAGAGAGATAGCATCTTCAGGGAGTGACTCCCCCGTAGGTAGACTACTCCCCCTCAATACATTTTCTTCCCCTTTGTCACTTAATCAAAGATGAGAAATCAAGTATTTAGCAAGAAAACATGAGAGCTCAAGAGTAAACGAAAGCATGCATATATTTGATTATCAAATTTGGAAGAGTACCTGCTTAATAGTTCGTAAACAAAAAAACAAATAAACTCTCCCTAAAGAAAGTAAAGTAAGACATCAAACGGTCCCCGTAGGACCACACAAGACATCGAAACATAACCACTGGTCCCCGCAGGACCTCAAAAGACACACACGAGATACTGACACCAATTGTTAATTCTATCATCCACAAAAGGAGACCGCAGCTACTGATCTGCTGGATCATCGTCCTCACCACCCGGAGTCTCGTGAAAGGCATCGAAAGGATCCACACCATCGGGGTACATGAACCCGTAAGCATTGGGGTCAAAGGATCGGGAGGCTTGGAATTGGGGATCCTGAAGGTTAATATCTAGATAAAGATTGTGGTCCTGAAGAGTCCGCTAGATGAAGTAGGCTTGGTCATGGAAGCGACTCTGACTGAGATTCCCATAGCAGCGGGTATTGGCCCTCATCTGCTACTCCGTCTGAGCCATACGCATATAAAAATGTTGCTAGATCAGCGGCATAAAACGGCCAGATGGAGGAGGCACAGAAGGCGCTGCTATAGGAAAAATAGGCTGGGATGCATGGGAGGATGAAGTACGAGACGTGGAGGCAGCAGGGGCAGAGTGAGAGACGGCAAGAAATAAAGGAACACCGTCCGATTGGCTGAGAGAGAGGTCCATGCCTTTGGCCTCAAGAAATAGGGTGATGAAGGCACCATAGTTAAGTGATTTTTCCCCGCAGGAAGGACAAAGTAGAAGGCGTTGAGGAGAGTTTTAGGGGATCACATTCTCCTTCCACTGCTTGGGAGCTCACGATTTCATATTCTATTTCACTCCCCGATGGGGGTTCTTTTCACCTTTCCCTCACGGTACTACTTCGCTATCGGTCATCCAGGAGTATTTAGCCTTGCAAGGTGGTCCTTGCTGATTCACACGAGATTCCACGTGCCCCATGCCACTCGGGTCAGAGCGTAAGCTAGTGATGCTTTCGGCTATTGGACTCTCGCTATCTAGGGTGCGGCACTCCACCGCTTCGCGTAGTAGCACAGACCAAGTCTTCTTCGAGTACAAATAATACATGCAAACTAGAGCGTCATTGGTGATAGCATCATAGTTGTCGAACTTGGGGTAAAGAGTGTGGCAGATGATCCGATGGAGCTCGTAGATAATGGCTCCAACTGCTTCGAGAGGGTCGGAATGGCAGGAGGATTCGGTCCCTTGCAGATAATGCCACAGAACTCATCGAAGGAGACTTCGGCTGTAGGATAGAGACCGGCCAAGGTCGGAAGAGCATCCCCACGATTTGGTATCTCGAGAATCTCTGCAATGTTGCGAGCCGCGAGGCGAAAATGTCGATCATTGACCATGGTCTCGATGGCGTTATTGGCCAGATCAAGAATAAGTTGCAATAGAAGAGTCGTACTGCCGTCGGATAGATAGGCACTTGTCGAGGCAGAAGAGAGGAGAGGCCGACAATCTCAAAAAGTGACAGATAGCCAGAGAAGATGTTACAATGTATAGCCTTTCCTTTGTAGACGGCGTGGTTTACAAAGTGATGGAACCACGCATCGGCAGTAATGGAGGAGTTGAAGATCTTGGGATCGTAGGCACCATTGGATAGGGGCACCAGAGTGAATTGGTTGGAAATGTAGGCAGAGTGAGGTCTTTTGAGACTTGCCATAGAGGTTGATAGTAAGAGGAAGAAGAGGGTGTGAAGGATTGTGGAGAGGAGGAAGAAGAAGGAGTTGAGGTTAGAAAGAGAGAAGGATGGAGATGGTATTAAATGGGGGGTTCGAAGAGAGAGAGGGATGTGAAAGGATGGGATGAAAATATAGGTATTTAATGAAGGATAGGAATGAAGGTGAATATCCCCCTTTTGTTGATGATTACGAAGAAAATGGTGTCTAATCTCAATGTGTTTCGTGCGTGAGTGACAAATCGAATTTTTTGTGAGATTTATAGAGATAGTATTATCACATTTAATGAAAGTGCAAGTAGAAGAGATACCATAATCTACAAGTGTTTGTGATATCCAAAGAATTTGTGCACAACAGCAGCCGATCGCTATATACTCGGCCTCAGTGGTTGCAAGAGCGACAGAATTTTATTTCTTACTAAACCACAATACCAAGGATTTGTCAAGGAATTGACATGTGCCTCTAGTGCTTTTTCGGTCAATTTTGCATCCGACAAAATCTGCATCCGAGAAGCCAAGAAGCTCAAAGAATGAAAATTTTGGATACCAAAGTCCCTAATTAATGGTACCTTTAGGATACCAAAAAATACGCTTTACAATACATAGGTGCAATTCTTTCGGATTTGCTTGGTATCGTGCACAAATACAAACACTAAACATAATATCGGGTCGCCTAGCAGTTAAATAGAGTAAGCTTCCGATCATACCTCGATACTTACGAATGTCGACCGAGATACCGTCTTCATCATTATCAAGTTTTATCGTTGTTTCCATAGGAGTCCTCATTGATTTAGATGAGTCAAGTTCAAAGCGTTTGAGGAGATACTTTGTATATTTGGCTTGATTGATGAAGGTTCCTTCGGGGCCTTATTTGATTTGCAAACCCAAAAAGAAGGATAGTTTTTCCATCATGCTCATTTCAAATTCATCATGCATTACTTTAGCAAATTCTACACAAAGTACATTGTTAGTGGAACAAAAAATAATATCATCGACATAAATTTGAACTAACAATAGTGTGCCATCAAGAGATTTGATAAAAAGTGTAGTGTCAACTTTGCCCTTAGAAAAGTTGTGAGAGATAAGAAAAGAACTAAGACGCTCATACCAAGCACGAGGAGCTTGTTTGAGGCCATAAAGGGCTTTGTGTAATTTGAAAACAAGATTAGGGAATTAAAAATCTTCAAACCCAGGAGGTTGCTTAACATAAAATTCCTCTTTAATAATGTCGTTTAGAAAAGCACTTTTAACATCCATTTGAAAAAGTTTGAAATCATTAAAGCAAGCAAAAGTACATAGCATACGAATGGATTCAAGAAGAGCAACCAGAGCATAGGTTGAATTACGATCGAACGGGAATGGTTGAATTAAGATCCATTCCACGTTATGGAATGGCTTCTTCAGAACCAAGTCCCATATTCAGCGGGCCACGCCTCAAGGATTGGCTCTGCGGCTGAGTCGGGAGATACCTCCCGTTGCTCTGATTTTCATGCCGCACTTGATTTAGATTTGGCTTTGGTTTTCGTGAATAAGTTTTTCGTGAATGTTTCCGATGGGTTTTCGTGACTTGCGTTTTCGAGCTTCGTATTCATATCGAAATTCCATGAATTACACAGTGTTCTAATCAGTTGCTTATGCGATTACAGGTGATCACGTAGGCGACGTCAGCGCAGCCAACTAGTCGCTCGCTTGAAGCAAGTCTAAGGCGAGTGGCTGACCTCCTTCACCTCGTCCCTATACTTCAAAATAAATATGTGAAGTAAATGAATGCTTATCATAATAGTGTAGAACCAAAGAAAATTGTGGCACGATTCTTCATGAAACACTTGCTATCAAACTGCCGGTATTAAAAATAGAAAACATACTTTCTCATGCAATTCTACTTAGCCTATGCAAAATAATGAATGAATCGATTAATATTTAACGCAACGATGTGGCTAAGTGAGTAAATCGACTAAGTTCAAAACAAAGGCTAAGTTTCACACATAAAAGAGAAAGTATAAGGTTTTAGAAAAGAGATAACATATTTCAAGACTCTACAAAACGGTCATTGGACAACTTATCGACCAGGCATAGTTTCCTCGAACGGTTGCCTAGGCCAAGGGACCGATTCGGCCCGGGAGGAACGAGTATAGCAAGCGCCAGCCTTACATCGGCGTGGGTTATTCGAAAACTTTTGCACAGGGCTCGCTTCCCGTCGCAAAAGGATCGTCGTCTAACCCAGCTATAGTCCATGATGGCTTGACATTGCCAGTGCCTTCACACCCTTTTACTGCTTAATAAATGCACGTGACACGGGATGAATATGATAGCTGCTTAATGCTTACAAATTTATATGCTTGCCTCGAAACATGTTGACATGCTAATTGATCAGGATGGTTAGAAAGATCACATAAATAGCTAGCTAACATGTTCATAAAACTGCTTGAATCAAATGCAGAGCTTGGATTTTAATTAGTCATTCGCCAGTACATGTGATCGTACTGATCCTCGCTCTTGCAGGTCCCGCGTATCAGGAAGGACACGCCAACTAGCTCGACGACGCTCATGAATTTGAAGCTTCGGCCGTGCATCGAAGACTTGTCCTGTAACTCTACTTTTGAAGACTCTCAATTGTCCAAGGAAGATGGCTCAGCGTCCCTCCATTCCAGGTCACTGGAGTACTTTATTGTATATTGAGGGATGTGTGCAATGTATGGAGCGACTATCTCATCAACACTCTTTTATAATTGAGTCATGTTGTAGCCCGTGCGGCATGAGTCCTGTACTGGAGTCTGTAAATGATATTCATTATCAATAAAGATCAAAGTTTCCTTTACTTAATATGTGATTCAATTTGTCTGCTTATTCTCTTAGATGTCGTGTCTCGGATTACCTTATGGCTATGCCTTGTGCGATCACAAATTAGGTTCGTACGGCATCACGTCCGGGGGACGACTATCGATTCGACTGAATCGGGGCATGACAATTATAGAACTAAATAACTTGACAACCGCAGACAACAGGGGACAGTGCTTATTTTGACTTCGATAGCCCAACAAAACTCTTGTCTAACGTGTTCGTACAACGACTTGACAAGCATGGGCTACGTCAAGCCTTGCATCGAGGGAACGTGTTGTGCACGCGTTCGACTTGAACAATCAAGTTCTATGGGTGCCTAGACTTAACCAAAAAGCAGTAAAATACGACTTATACTACGGGACTAGCGAATGTTAATATTAATTATAGTTCCAATAATATTGTACATTTTAAATAAAAAAGAATGGAATTTTAAATTTAACTAGTTTAAAGTTGTGAATTTAAATCTAAGTTTAAATGTTAAATCAAAAACTAATTTAAATTTTAGTATTAATATTAGTTTTAATAATATTGTAAATTTTAAATTAACAGGAATGCCACGGTATTAGAAACCTAACTGATGTCACGTTGCTCGGGCTCGGTTAGTGTTTGTCTAAACTCGTACGTGAGAACTAGTTATTAGTAATGAAAATCAAAAATTGAATTTTAACTTTAATTATTTTTCAGTTGCGAAAACTAGTTATTAGTAAAAGGAGCTATTGAAATAAAATCTAGTCGAGCTCGATCCTTTCTTTTTATCCCATCTTCCTCTCTCTCTCTCTCTCTCTCTCTCTCTCTCTCTCTCGGGTTCTCTCTCACAAATTGTGTTCACTAATACCATATCATTAGAAATAATTACATAACAGTAAACGTAGCAATAAATGTTGCTGCATGCGTTATCCTACATAATTTAATAATACATGTACGCAGAAGACGAGAAAGTTGTGTTGTTAGAAGTTGTTTCTTTAAAATTATGCTTGCATTTAGGATCACACAAGCATTTTCATGAGCCAACAGAAGAGGGCCACATGGCAGAGGAACAAGGAAGATGAAAAGGTTGTGTTGTTGCCTTGTTAGAACTTGTTTCTTTCTGAATAATACTATTTGTACCTCCAAATTATACCTTCAAACTGTCCCTCCTTACATGGCAACTGACGTGACATGTTGGTGTGGCAGCTGACGTGGCAAATTTTAAAATAAAAATAAAAATTAACATTAAAATTAATGTTAACATTAATATTATCGTTAACATTAACAATAATATTAATATTAATATTAACATTAATATTAATATTAACATTAATTAATATTAACATTAAATTAGCATTAATATTAACGTTAAATTAATATGGACAAATTGGGTAGTTAACTTTTTGGATTAAAATTTGCCATATCATCGGTCATATCAGATGACACACAATATTATTTAACATGCCACATCAGCAGCCACATAAGGAGGGATATATTAGAGGGACAATTTGGAAGTACGAATAGCATTACTCTTTTCTTTTTTTATTGTTTCTTGTCCTTCGTTTCTTCTGTTGGTTTCTAACACACTCTATTTTCTTCAATGGCGACGTCACATGGAGAAAATGATCGTCGTTTGGAAGAATTAGTTGATGAAGAAAGCTTCGCTTCAAGAGCAGTGTCAGATGATTTGGATGATGAGCAAAGTTTGGAAGTTGTTAACTTAGAAGACAATAAAGAACAAAAGGAAGAAAACAATGGAGGAATGCATCATAACGATGACGACGACATCAACGCAAACAACGAAATGTTATTTCGCATCACCCTTTCTAATGGATTTAAGAAATGCATTATATTTTTACATTGATTTCTCATATTTATTTTGTTTTATTCTGTTCTTGGGGACGATGGTGAATCTCCATTGGATTTTGATGCAGCGACGATAAAAAAAATATTACAGTCTGCCAACATTAACGAAGATCCAAGGGATCTCTTAGATGAAGATATTGTTGGCTTACAGTTCAACTCTATTGAAGAAGCAGAGACATTATACCGAATATATTCAAAAGCATTTGGTTTCAGTATTAGAAAGAACGAAGTAAAAAAAAACAAATCTGGGATAGTGATGGTCCGTAGTTGGTGTTGTTCGAATGCGGGATTCAGACAGAAGAAATACAATGAAGCTCCTAACCGGGTTCGTGAGCCAAGAAGTGAAAGCAGAAGTGGTTGTAAAGCAATTTTTTGTATTGGGTACACCAATTCTACAAAGTTGTGGGTCGTCAAAAAATTTTAAGTACATCACAACCATAACTTGGCGAATGATTTTGAAACAGTTTTTCGAGATCCCAACGTAAGATATCACCCGTACAATTGGAACAAGCTAAGCTTATGAAGCAATCAGGGATAGGGACTGAAGATACATGTAATTTATTTGTCCACCAGAAATGTGGCTAGGATAAGGTTGGATGGATGAAAAAAGATTTATACAACGCTTTAGCTAAAGATAGTAGAGCGCTAGACGATATTGATGCTACGACAACACTTATATTTCTTCAATCTAAGGAGGGCATTGACCCAGATTTCTTCTACGTGTATAAAGTAGACGAAGATTCCAGATTGACCCATCTCTTTTAGGCTGACAGTGCATGTCGATTCGATTATGGATTATTTGGAGATTCACTAGCATTTGATTCTATATATAAAACAAATAGAAGTCAAATGTCGTTGGTGGTTCTAGTGGGTACAAACAATAATACAATGACTTGTGTGTTCGGGTTTGCAATGATACATAATGAGACTGTAGAGACATATTCTTGGGTTTTAGAAAAATTTCAAGAGTGTATGAATGACAAATTACCAGTGACAGTTCTCACAGATGGTTGTAGATCCATGAATAAAGCAATTGAGGATTTAATGCCCAGCGTAGTTCATCGAACGTGCTCATGACATATCCTAAACAATTCAGCCAAACATGTACACCGAGATAGTTTTACAAATGAATTGAGTCTTCTGATTAAAAGGTACATCGCACACTTGCTACTATACTTTGAAGTATGCTGTTGTTATAATATTAAAACTTTAGTTACTATCCATGTTTTCTAAACAGGCACTATTCAGTCGAAGAATTTGAAAACCGTTGGCAGCAGATGCTAAGGGATTTAATGTAGAGAACAATGAGTGGACCACTGCATTGTACAGAACGAGGGAGCAATGGGCGGACACATTCCTACGTGGAAATTATTTTAGTGGTTCTACTGCAACAAGTAGATGTGAATCTATGAACACATTTCTGAAAAGATTTTTGAATGAGAAGTTGCCGCTATGGAAAGCCCTTTAAAATTGTAACCACGATTTGGCAGCCTTACGTTACGGCCAGATAAGTATGCATGTCACTAATAAACTCTCAACACCAGCTGCGAAGCAAACTAGCATGGCCAAAATAGAAGATAAATTTGCCGCAATTTACGCTAAAATGGTGTTTATAGAGGTAAGGAAGAAAATCATACGTTCTGATACATATACTGTTCTCCACCATCACATCATAAGAGAGGCAGAAGTTTGCACGATCCAAAAGTATATGTCGCCAAACAGTATCAACCGGAAGGTTACATTTGATCGGGCCGACAACATCATAAACTGTGACTGATTGTGGATGGAGACCAAGGGGATTCCTTGTAGGCATATTTTTTCAGCAATGAAGAGATTACAATTGGGAGATATTCCAAAGAACTTGAAAAAAAACTCGTTGGCTTAAGGATTGCAAAGAGAGTAATCTCTCCGGACCTGGCGCAGAAAGAAGATTCATCCACCCAGACAGTATTGAAAGCAGAAGGTATGGTGGTATTAATAAACAAGTTAATCTATTTACGTATTATTGTAAAAAATAAAGCAAAATTCAAGAGAAGTGAATGAAGTTGATGTCGTCTGTTCTGATGGAGTTGAAAAAAATATGACCTATATTGGTGAAGAAGAAAAAATAGTAGCTGATGCAGTTCATAGAGTGCATGAATCTTTTAAAGAACCAAATCCGGTAGCAACAAAAGGAAGGCTTCTCAAGGGAAATCAAGCCAGCCTAAAGTAAGTCAGACTATCCCGAAGCCTAGAATTTGTAGAGTTTGTAGAAAATTGGGTCACGATTTTTGCAATTGTAAAGTACGGAAGCGAGATAGCGACAAAGAGCAAATAGAATCAAATGAACCGTCGTTGACTTAAGAGCATCTCCAACCCTATTGTCTTGTTTTGTGTTGTGAATCCTATAAGGCATGAGACATAAGACAATGTCTTTCCTATGTTGTAAGATGACATTCACACAAGACAATGAGATAAAAATATGTTCTCCAATGCAAAAGTTTAAGAAGACAATAAAATTACTTTTTTTCAACTTCCAAACAACTTTTTTACTTCTTCTTTTTTATATATATATTTTTTCATAATTGATGATGTGGACATAAAGTCATTTTGAAGTGCATTGTCTAGATCTAGACAACCAACTTCACAATTTATTTCACATTTGCATTGGAGAAGTACTTTTGAAAAAAAATGCTTGTCATTCCTACGTGGCAACCATTTTTTCCAAACTCACAATAGGGTTGGAGAAGCTCTAATAATCAACTTTTTTTACAATTATCCGTCAATTGGGCGCATCAGTACATGGAGAATGGTGTTGACTTGGCATAATTCGAAGGGGCAGATTCATTGGTATTAATGGCATATAAATGGTAGTAGTTGGGAGAGTTTGTTCTCGTCTTACTTAGCTTTTCTTGTGAAGGGGCAGATGCATTGGTATTAATGCAAATTAATTGAATTGAATTTGAGGTGACTGCCACTTAGCGCATGAGTTCGAGTTGTCCTTGCCTATAAATGGCAGTAGTGTAGGAGAGTTTATTCTCATCTCACTTAGCTTTTCTTGTGGAGATGGACTCTACCGATCCCCCTCCTTGGCAAGATGCTTCCTGTTGGTTGTCGATCTCCTCGTTTGAAGAAGCTTTGGTGGTGAAGTCCTGAAGAAGACTAAGATGTGCCTAGTGGACTGTCCGTGTTCGTGTACTTCATCGACTGTGTGCCATAATGTTGGTTACTGGAAGAGCCCCAAGGATTGGGTTGATTTCCAACCCACACTCTGTCGAAGTGCCCGTACGTTGATTCGCTCTGACTATGCACAGTGTTCCGTCTACACACGTTGACGATGAAGTGATTTGCTCTGACAATGCACGGTGTTCCGTATTCGTGTACTTCATTAGATGACTAAGATATGCCGAGTGGACTGTCCATGTTTGTGCACTTCATCGACTGTGTGCCATGATGTTGGTTACTGGGTCCGGGATCGCCGCGGCCCAGTTTTTGTTATGCTGGCAGAGTCACAGGTTGTTGGGGTCGGATGATGGACCCATTTGCTCTGACGATGTTATGCCTACGCACGTTGACGATGAAGTGATTTCCAACCCACACTATGTTGAAGCGGTAGCTTTTAGGCTTTTTTCTTGGTAGTAGGATTTTATGTAGTAGTTCAGACTTTTATATGTAAATAAAAGTCAAACTTTTCATGGTTTTGATACGAAGAATGGCCATCCTCTGTGGTTTTAACAATATAAATGTAATTCAAAAATGATTTTATTATAAAAGACAGAACAGACCAGACGTTATAAAAGACAGAAGTTCTTTGTCCAATTATATTGTTGTTTTACAATGTAATTGCTAGGTTGGTAGTGTTACATATTCGCTTGAAAGCAACTTCGTAGCCCATTCCAACCCCATCATTGTAATCTTCTGGTGAGTGTCATCATCATTTCCTTTCAGTATTTCGAATGGAGTAGTCATCAAGCTCATCATATAATACGCCGTGTACAAGAGGCAGTTGGGTGCCTGTTGTTGTGGGCAGTGTGGAGAACAATTCAGCACTATGCTCTCATACTCCATCTTCACCGGATATCTCTCCCTCATCATATCTGAAGTACAGGTAGGCAACTCTAGAGGGGGGTGAATAGAGTTTATAACATAAATGATCAGTTAAAAACTTAAACTCTCTTTACCAACTAAATAATCAGAGTAAAAGAAATATGGAAATAAAATAGTTAAGAGCAAGCACAAATACTTCAAGATTTTTAACCTGGTTTCCCTCGTGGAGGACTAGTCCAGGCCTGAGTTTTCCTCGTGGAGGACTAATCCAGGCCTGAGAACTCTAGCTCAGGATTGAAATCCACTATTTGTGAAATAGGATTACAACCACGTGCCTTTTCACAGAAGAGCAAGCCAACTTCATTCAATGATCACTTTGGCGAAACTTGGACTTTTCCAATTGACTTACAACTTCTTGCACTTCAAACTTCTAGCTGAATCGTACCGAGCAACTTGGACGGTTGGGAATTTTGAATGCTAAGTGGATGGGAAGGAAAAGCTTTTTAGTATGTAGGCTATGTAAGAGAAGAAGAAGAGAAGATTGGATGGTTTGAAATGAGAGAAACCAAGGCCTATTTATAGGGTTCGGGGTAGGCAGAATTCGGCCAGAATTCTGTGTGTAGAATTCAAATTTTTGGCCGTTGGACAACTAGCAGTGATCAAGACCTAAAAATTAGCATCCTAAAATTTAGGGGACAGAGTTCGCACCGAACTCTGTGTGGAGGCAGAGTTCGGCCCGAACTCTGTCTCCTATGGACAGAAAGTTCTAAGTGGGCTTTAGGGTGAATGGATTGATTTGGATATTGGCTAAGTAAACCTATAAGTTGCTCAGTATGACCCAATGTACATCATTAAAACAGTAAAAAAAATACAGACTCCAGTAAACATAAAATAGTAAAACTTCAGGCAGCTATAGTCTTGAACCAATGAGCGGAGTTGACTGATTTCGAGCTTGATGTGTCAAATTGGACTATGACAAATATTGTTTTGTTAATTTTCAAGATTAGGTTGACTGTGATCCGGTTTGGGTCAACAATCTCTCCCATTTTGATAATTGACAGAACATGATATTTGCATGTCTCAATATTCATACCTGGACACATTATGGCTCCCCCGTACTAGAACAAATTTGCTCCCCCGTAAACTGATAGTTCCTGTGATAATTTCTCATCCAAGTGTACATATCCAAGTATACACATAATTTATAGTGCTATGACAAATATCAAGTGTTCTCCCCCTTTTGACAAACATCAAAATGGAGACAAAATAGAGAAGTAATATAGATAACATCCACATAATGCAAGTATTAGTTCTAAAAAAAAGAGCAAACTGAGCCATAGAGTTTTGAAAAACATAAAAACATAATCAAAAGAAACATAGTGCCAAATAAAAAATAGTCCTAAGCATCAGTGGCAATATAATAGCCATATCCATCAAGGAGCATGAGAAGGCCCCGCACCATCAGAACCGGTACGACGGGGATCGACAAATACAGAGGTCGGATCAAGGTAGCGACGAACCCAAGAATCGTCAATGCGATAACCGTCGCGGGACGGATCACGCATCATCGGAATCGGCATCGTCGGATGGGAGGCCATGGAGTACTGAATGTCGTGGATGGAGTTGCTGAGCGCACTCATCTTAGTATGGTGCGGTAGTCCATCTACGTCCAGCGGTCATCCATCTCAGCCCAGCGTTCATCCTCCAAACGGAAGCGATCGTGAAGCACAGTCTGAATATAGTCCAGTGTTGCAGTGGACTCGGGAGCAAGGGAATCAGGAGTAGCAAAGGGTACAAGAGAGTCAGGCTCCTCAGCAGCATCAGACTCAGAGGAGGCTACAGCAGCAACAGTTCTCCTTGCCTTAGTCAGATAGACAGGAGGGTAGAAGGAATGACACTGATCTAATGGGACATAAAAGGTGCGAAAGATCAAAGGAAGATACATGGTATAAACCAAGGATTTTGGTTTAGGCCTAGCATGAATCATCTAATCCATCATCGTACGAGAAAAGTTGAAAGGAACACAAAAATAGAGAAAGAAAAGAGCAGTAATCTCAAAGTAAGTGACTTCATCAGTCGATCCAGCTTTTGGCAAGACCGAGGAAAAGATAATGCGATGAAGTTCGTACAAGTGATTGTTGAGATGTTTAGCCTTGAGTTTTCGAGGAGGGGTATTCAGGGAGCAAATATCCTCCTTGAAACTTTCCAAAGTGGTTTCACCGGAGAAGACAAAATCCCAGGCATCATCAAGCCGTTCCCAAGTATTGGGGTCGGGCATACCAAGAAGGTCGGCTAACTCAAAATCATCAAAAGATATGTCTATACCGGCGACACGAGAGTAGATACGGTCGCGGTCATAAGTCATGTTGCAATAAAACATTTGAATGGCATTCACATAGATAGGTTCACGAGTTGCAACAAGTTCATCGAGACATAAGTCACGAAAGTTAGGAAGATAATCAAAAAATACCGTAAACTTAATAGGGTGTCCGACAAATATACTACGATGACGAAAGTCGGCGAACCATGCGTTAGACGCATCTAAGGACACAAAAATACGGTCATCGTATGTGTCGAAATTGAGGGTTGGAGGTGGGTTAAAAAGAGGGTGTATCATGTTAGAAGGTGGAGGAGGAATAGGTTGTGGTGGAGGATTAGGTTGCGGGTTTGGTTGAGGATTAGTAGAGGATTCACCAATACTTCTCATTTGTCTCTTACCTCTACCAAGCAACCTAGGTGCCATAAGAAAAATTGAGATAAATGAAGGAAAAAGGAATATATACCTCAACAAGAAAGACCTAAGATGAAGGAGAATGAGCCCAAGAGTGATCTCCTTGAGTTTGGAGAGAGATTTCCCAAAGATTGGAGTCTTCTAGGATTAGGGTTTTGAAAGAAATATGTATGGAGAGGTTTGGAGAGGACAATAGAGGGGAGAGAGAGAGGCAATCTCGAGTTTAAGACCACTTGGTCGGCTGGTCGGGTTAAACAGGATCCATCGGATCAAAAATAGATCAACGGCTGAGAGTATCCCGAGGTTCTGGAACAAGGAGGCCGAACTCGGCCCGAACTCTGTTGGGGGCATAGTTCGGCCCGAGTTCTGGTCCCTTGGGCCAGAACTTCAAGCAGGAAATTAAAAATGAGATAGGAGGAATGTTATGAATAAATGGTCAAAATGAATTTAAGAAATGAAGTTAGAAATTTCAAATGGGGCAGGCTATAAATAAAAATTAACCATATAATAACTAAGGAGTTATGACATAAATCAATATGGTGAAGCTGCTATGGGGTAGCTGCAGGAGCCGGATCCCAGCTAGCGGTAGTCCGATGACTAGTGCACTGTGTCGCTTAGGCTTTTATGCCTTGTTGTCAGAAGGACCCTTTCGGCTTGTACCCATAGCAAAGTCAGCATAGAGAATCGTGACATAATCGATAATTATGCAGGCCAATTTAATGAATAACCGTTTTATCTAAAATTCCTAATTCACGACAAAGGAATTTGAATCGCTCCTCGGATAATGGTTTTGTAAAGAAATCGGCCAACTGATGATCGGTGTCAATAAATTCTAAATTGATGGTAACATTCTGTTGATGATCACGCAGAAAGTGGTGACAAATTTCAATGTGTTTCGTGTGTGAGTGATATATAGGGTTCTTAGTAAGATTGATAGCACTAGTGTTATCACATAATATTGGAATGTGCATAAAAGATAGGCTGTAGTCTGCAAGGGTTTGCTTCATCCATAGAATTTGTGCACAACAACGACCAGCTGTAATATATTCAGCTTCTGTTGTGGATAGTGCAACAGAATTCTGCTTCTTGCTAAACCAAGAGACTAGAGCCTTACCTAATAAATGACACGTGCTGCTAGTACTTTTACGGTCGACTTTGCATACGGCAAAATTAGCATCAGAGTAACCAATAAGGTCAAATAATGTTGATTTGGGATACCATAAGCCCACTTTAACCGTACCCTTAAGGTATCGAAAGATACGCTTAACGGTAGATATGTATAATACCTTAGGATTAGCTTAAAATCGAGCACATAGACAAATGCTAAACATAATATCAGGGCAACTAGTAGTTAAATAAAGTAGACTGCCTATCATAACTCGATACTTACGTTGATTAACAGGTTTGCCGCTTTCATCTGGTTCTAGTTTGGTTGTGGTAGCCATTGGAGTGCTGATTGGTTTGACGTTGTTAAGGTCAAATTTCTTCAGCATGTCCTTTGTATACTTTGACTGACAGATAAAAGTTCCATGCGATGTTTGTTTGACTTGCAGTGCAAGGAAGTAAGTGAGCTCCCCCATCATGCTCATCTCAAACTCGTTCTGCATACACTTAGCAAAATCTTGACAGAGAGTTTCATCAGTAGAACTGAATATGATATCATCAACATAAATTTGCACTAAAAGAATAGTATTTTAAAAACTTTTGATAAACAGTGTAGTGTCAATTTTTCCATTTGAAAAACCTTTATCTAGTAAGAAATTGCTTAGGCGTTCATACCAAGCTCTAGGGGCTTGTTTGAGGCCATATAGCACTTTCTTGAGTTTGAAAACATGGTCTAGAAATTTGTGATTTTCAAAACCAGGGGCTGTTTTTCAAAAACTTCCTCCTTAATAAATCCATTCAAAAAGGCACTTTTAACATCCATTTGAAACAATTTAAAATTTTGAAAGTTGGCAAATGCACAAAGCATCTAAATGGATTCCAGTCTTGCAACAGGAGCATACGTCTCATCGTAGTCGATACCTTCCTCTTAGTTGTATCCTTGAGCTACTAGATGAGCTTTGTTGTGTGTAACTGAACCATCTTCATTTACTTTGTTACGAAAAACCCATTTCATGCCAATAATCGAATGATTAGCTGGCCTAGGAACAAGTTTCCAGACCCGGCTCCTTTCGAATTGGTTGAGTTCTTATTGCATGGCAGAAATCCAAAACTCATCATTAAAAGCTTCTAAAATAGTTTTAGGCTCAATTTGTGAAATGTGGGTAGTGCTAGCAATGGAGTCTCTTAACGATGATCGAGTACTTACTCCGCGTCAAACCTCACATATTACTAAGTTTTTGGATGTGAAGGCTTGAAAGAGATTTCTTTGGCAAGCCCTCCAGAGAATTGGTTTCAGTGGTGGTATTCATCAGCATAGAAGTTGATGGCTCAACATCATCGTCAGGAGTGGGTGCTGCACTATTATCTTCATCAAAAGTCATATTTGTAGACTCTTCTACAATTAATGAGCGTTTGTTGAACACTCTATATCCCTTGCTCTTAGCAGCATAGCCAGGGAAAATACCATCGTCAACTTTGGCATCAAATTTGCCTAAGTTGTCTTTGCTGTTAAGGATGAAACATCGACAACCGAAAACTCTAAAATATAAAATATTTGGAGTTCTTCCAAACCAAAGCTCATAGGGTGTTTTCTTCGTAATAGGTCAAATGAGCACCCTATTTAAAATATGGCACGTTGTACTGACAGCTTCAGTCCAAAAATATTTCAGAAGTAAAAATTTATTCAACATGACTCTAGACATATCGCCAAGAGTTCTATTCTTCCACTCCACAACACCATTTTGTTGAGGAGTTCTAGGACAAGAAAGCTCATGATCAAAACCATTTGAGTCATAAAACTTTTCAAAATCAGTATTTTTGAATTCGCCTCCATGATTACTTCGGATTCGAGTAATCATGTAGCCTTTTTCATTTTGAACCTTTTTAGCAAAAATTTTGAAAACATAAATAGCATCGCTTTTGTTTGAAAGAAAGAAAACCTAAGTGAATCTAGAAAAATCATCTACTATAACAAAAGCATAGAGTTTTCCACCAAGACTGGCTACTCTACTAGGACCAAATAAGTCCATGTGAAGTAATTGCAAGGGTCATGTAGTACTTACAGTATTTATGAAATGAAATGAAGACTTGGTTGCCTTATTCAACTCGCATTTGGCACATACCGTATCCTTTTTGAATATGATGTCGGGCAAGCCTCCTACTAGCTTCTTTGTCGATAGCCTGGATATAGTATCCATATTGGCATGATCAAGACGCTGGTGCCACAACAATCTCTCTTCCTTGTGGGCGCAGAGGTATTTTCTTGCACTGTTAGTATCTCTAGATAGATAGAAAATATAAATATTATCCTCTCTTATCCCTTCAAAAGCTATGTCTCCCGTTGATCTATCATAAATATAGCATTTATTTTGTCCAAAGTTAATATCATATCCATGATCAGCAAGGTGACTTATGCTGAGCAGGTTATGCTTTAACTCGGTCACTAGGCAGACATCCTTTATTACAGGAGAAGGAAAATGGCCAATAGTACCATTACCTATGATATACCCTTTTACGTTGTCGTCGAAAGATACATACCCTTCCCTCTTCATCGATAGTGTTGCGAAAAGATTTGCATCTCCCGTCATATGTCGCGAGCATTCACTATCGAGAATCTACTTGCTTTTAGTTGAGAGAGGAAGGTCCACCTACATCAAGAGTAGATGTGACCTTTGGTATCCAAGTTCTTGTGGGTCCTGAAATGTTAGTCTTTGGCACCCATGCATATAGATTTATATCTACTAATCTTCTAATTCTACATTACAGTGAGATGTGTCCATGTACTCCACAATAGGTGCAAGTTGCATGCCTATTTGTGTTAGGAGCAGGTTGATAATGATGTCTATATGTAGCATGGTGAGAGTGGTGTGGAATAGCAGGATAATGACTATACATGGAAGCAGGATAATGGTTATGCCTATATGCAGCATAGTGATTGTTATGTCCATGTGCAACATGGTGATGGTTATGTCTATGTGCAGCATGGTGATTGTGTGTAGCAGTATAATGTTAGTTATGAGAATAATTTCTATGTGCATGTGGTTTATGTGTTGTATGGAGGTGTGTGTGTATGTAAGCATGTTTATGTGCTACATGTGGATAGCGTGTTTGACTATTTTGAGTAGTCTTGTGCTTTGTGTGTGTCTTATGTGATTTGGTTTGAGGTTGAGCGACCTGTTTTTCCAATTTAATCTCTAATTTCTTAGATATAGCATGCAGTTCATTACACTTGGCATTTAAACCATCAATTTTAGCAATAGAGATCTTGTGTCTTTTCTTTTCTTCATCAAGCTCAGTGTTGAGTGCTGTGATCTCACGTGTTTGCTTTTCAATACGTGCTTCAGCATCATGTAGGCTTAACTTAAGCTTAGACACCTCATTAGTGACTTCCGTGGGTGGAGTGTCTCTAACATTATCAAGCAAAGAAGAAAGTTTTTGAATCTAGACTTCATAGCTTTTGATCTTTTCCTTGGCATGCTTATATTTACTAATGACTTTCTTGTGGTCATTTAGTAAATCATTGAACGCATCGCCAAGTTCATCAAAAGTGAAATCATCGAGAGTTTTGCTAGTTACCTTATCAGATGTCATTATTAGGCATACATTGGCGGTGTCTTGAGGGGAGTCCTTTTCTTCCTCGGAATCACTTGCTTCACTTTCATGCCAAATGCTAGTGTTGGTATATTTTCTTGAGGAAGACTTCTTGTAGGGCTTCTCATATCGGTTGTTTTTTTTTTGCGAATGGACAGTCTTTTCGGACGTGTCCAGTCTTCTTGCAGCCGTAGTATGTTGGTTCTTCCTCGTCATCTTTTTGTTGTTCCTTCTTCCTTCGATTGAAGCGAAGGAACTTCATGAAGTTGTGGACAAGGAGAGCTTGATCATCACCTTCAGAATTGTCGTCATCAGTCTCCTCAGGACCAGCCCTTCGACGATAAACTTTTAGGGGAACTTTTAGGGGAATCTCTTCTGCCTTTGGAACAGATTCTTCGTAGGCTTTGAGGTCAAGCTCGTAAGTCATCAGCTTTCCCATCAAAGTCTCCATAGACATTGTGGTGAGATCATTGCCTTCTATGATGGCTGTTACCTTAGGGTTCCAAATTTTTGGTAGCCCCCTAAGTAACTTGTGGATCTTCTCGTGATTTGTATATTGTTTGCCGAGAGATGACAAGGGGTTGACGACGTCGAGGAATCTTGTAAACATTTGTGTAATCGTCTCATTAGGCTTCATCTTGAAAGCCTCATATTCTTGAGTGAGACGACTGATTTTCGACTCTTTGACTTGGGTGGTTCCTTCATGCGTCACTTCTAGAAGTCTCCATACTTCGTGCGAGGTGGTGCATTTCGAGACCCTATTAAACTTATTCTTGTCTATTGCACACATTAATAGCTCTAGCGTCTAGACTCGCCTGTTTCTTTTTTTCGTCAGATTATTTGTCGTGAGGTTTCTCGATGAGATCACCATTGACAACTATCCTGGCGGGCTTTTTTAACCATCGGTAACAATGGCCCACAGGTCAAAGTCTAGAGACTTGAGATAAAAACTCATCCTTGTTTTCCTATATATATATATACATATATATATATATATATATATATATATATATATATATATATATATATATATATATATATATATATATATTTCCTATATATATATATATATAAAATAATAATTATGACTGGTGTCCCCATGCACGGGTTATGACAATGGGTACTGGTCCATGATCCTGTTCTTCCGACTGAGACTCTGATTTCTATCGTGCATGGGGACAACAGGAAGGAAGGGCGTAGGCTGTTATGGGAGAGGCTTATTGATTTACAAAGTTCGCAGCATTTTCTTTGGATTGTAGGAGGGGATTTTAATGTTGTCCTCCAGGCAGATGAAAAGCTTGGGGGTTGAAGAGCAGATGAGGTTTCAATGCAGGAATTTGCAAACTTTCATTTGGCGGCGGGCCTTTCAGAATTGCCGTTCACGGGGAGTGCATTTACTTCGGTGAAGTCGGACAACACTGATCGTCGTGCATCTAGACTGGATCGGGTTTTCCTTGATAGTAGATGGCAACAATTGGCTCCTTGCTCGATTGAGGAACACCTGAATCGTACAGAATCTGATCATGCACCAGTTCTTGTTCGATTGTTAGCACAGCAGCAAGGTGGTCGTCGGCCATTTCGATTTTTAGATTTCTGGACTAGACATCAGGAATTTCATCAACTAATCTCAGAAGCCTGGAGCTCAGTAGATCACAGACATGGCATTACAAAGGTTGTACTTCGGCTGGACGCTTGTAGGAAGGCCTTGTCCAAATGGAGTCGGGCAACCTATGGAGATTTGTTTCAAGCAGTGAAGGAGGCAGAAGACAAGGTGCTTGCGGCAGAGTTGGAGCTGGAAGCAGATGGATCGGAGAGGAATAGACTTCACCTTGGTCATCCGGTTGCTTTATTGAAACAACGTGTTCGGGTTGAGGAGGATTTTTGGAGACAAAAATCTCGATTGAAGTGGGATTTAGAAGGGGACAAAAATTTAGCATATTTTCATGAGTGTGTGAATTATAAGAAGAAGGCTCTCATGATTCATTCCATATCGACCCCGAATGATACAGTATTTGTTGACAAAGCCCACATTAAGGCCTATGCAGTAGAATATTTTTTTGTACTATTTCAGAGAGGAGATATTAAAGAAGACGAAGACTTGCTTTCGGTGATTCCTTGTTTGATCGAGGATTCGGATAACGACAGCCTGATTGCTTTGCCATCCAAGGAGGAATTGTTTGCAACGATTAAGTCGTTGGATTTGAACAGCGCATCGGGTCCAGATGGATTCACTTCTAAATTTTTCCTTAGTACTTGGGATATATTGGGAGATGATATCACTGAGGCAGTTGGCATGTTTTTTGACGGGTTCGCTCTTCCTCGTGAGATTACCAACACATCATTAGTGTTGATTCCAAAAATTAAACAGCCGAGACACTTCACTGGTTATAGGCTGATTAGTTTGTGCTCGGTTTTGAACAAGATTATCTCGAAGACCCTAGCAATTCGTTTATCCTCTGTTTTGCCTCGGCTGATATCACCTGAACATAGTGTCTTTGTGCGTGAACGGGAGATTATGGATAACATTGTGCTTATGCAGGAGATGGTGGCTAAGATGAACAAGAAGCATTGGGGAGGTAATATTGCAATCAAATTAGACATGATGAAGGCCTACGATCGGTTAGATTGGCGTTTTCTGTTCAAAGTGTTACGCAAGTTTGGGTTTCATAACAAATGGGTCGACATGATGCTTAGGATCCAAAATAATGTTTGGTTCTCACCTCTTATCAATGGGGAATCGGCGGGATACTTTCAAGCGTTTAGAGGAGTTCGACAAGGGGATCCTTTATCCCCCGCTCTTTTCATTCTTGCGGCGGAGACATTATCTCAGAGTTTGAAGCTCTTGCCGTCGAAGGATGGGTTTACTCTATTTATCTCGCTGAGGGGATGTGCTCCGGTTACTCACTTATCGTATGCTGACGATGTTTTGTTGTTTTCAGCAGGGGATTTGAGATCTTTAACACTGATTCAGGACACATTAAGCAAATACGAGGAAGCCTCTGGCCAGAAAATCAATGCAGCCAAGACTACATTGTATGTTTCGAACAAGACCCTCCCTGAGCGTGTGGATGAGCTGGTGGATCGCACAGGTTTTAAAATTAGTTCTCTCCCATTCACTTATCTATGATGCCCCATGGCAGCTGGGTACCAGAACTCCAGTATGTATGAAGAACTTATATCGAAGATTAGATCGAGAGTAGAGGGATGGCACAACAAGCTTTTATCCCCTGGGGGTAAGTTGGTGTTAATCAAATCGGTTCTCACTTCCATACCGGTCTATACCCTTGCTGCTTGCAATCCGCCATGCTCGGTCTTGAGGCAGATTGAAGCTATTTTCAGTAATTTCTTTTGGGGTTCGATCCAGGGGGCCCCTAAACGCAGATGGCTAGGTTGGGATTACATAGCAAGAACGAAGTCAGAGGGTGGTTTGGGTGTGAAGCGGCTAGAAGATGTTATGAAGGCCTTCTCTATAAAATTATGGTGGAAATTTCGAACTCAAGATAGCTTATGGGTTCAGTTTTTCAAGACAAAATATTGCTCTCAGGTAAATCCCAATGTAGTCAGAGTCACGTCCAATTCTTCTCATGTCTGGAAGAGACTATTGGAAGGCAGGGCTATGGCAGAGCAGCTCATTGTGCAGGATGATTTGGGGTTGCACTGGCGTAGACTTCAGGGGCGATTCACTTTGGCCTCGGCTTGGGACATATCCAGAAGGCAATGGCCATTAGTGGCCTCATTCAATCACATCTGGGGGCCTTGTATTCCCTATAAATGGTCGATATTACTTTGGAGAGTTTTACACAACAAATTACCTACTGACGAGCAGATTATAAAGCTCGGGTATAGCTTGGCTTCTAAATGCCATTACTGTGTCCATAGTGAGGTTGAAACAACTGAACACATTCTCAACTCAGGGGAATTGGCTAGGGATGTATGGTTTATTATGCAGGGCATGTTTCAGATTTCATGTCGAAGTAGCTCACTGGATCATAGGCTGCGGAGGTGGTGGCGTGGGAAAAAACTTCATCAAAAACAAATCTGTGTCGGGGCGGTGATATGGGTTTTATGGAAAAATCGCAATAAGTGGCGATATAAAGGGCGCAAGTTCTCAGTGGGATTGCTAGTAAACGAGATTCACAGACAGATTGAGAAAGCTTCGATTAGATGCAAGCACAAATAGGGGTTGTTTAGAGGTGTTTTTTTCATCTTTTGTGTAAGATGTAACCTGAGTTGGTACTCCTTCTTTTCTCTCAATAAATTAGAGTATTTCGATAAATATATATATATATATATATATATATATATATATATATATATATATATATATATATATATATATATATATATTACTATATATATTAATATATATATATTATATATATATATATATATATATATATATATAATATAATATATAATATATATATATATATAAGAAAAAGAAAAAAACCAAATAAAAAAAAAAACCCAATACCCCCCAGCACAGTAGCAAGCCCAACCTGAGCTAGGCTTTCTCGACCCCCCTAAACCGAGAACAACCCCTTATATATATGAATTGAAAGAGAGAGAGAGAGAGAGAGAGAGAGAGAGAAGAGAAAACCTACAAACCCTAGTCTAACCCTAGCCGCGACACCCTGAGTGGCCACCCCACGATCGTGCGCCAGCGCGAGGCAGTCCATGAACCCCTAGCTCAGTTATGGAGCAGTTTTGACAGCAAAGGCCCCAACATCGTAGTGGGTTTCCTTCCTCGATACTTGATCGTTTCACGATCCATAAATTATTTTGGGAACGAATATAACCAAGTTTCGATCCTAGTAGATAGATTTTGTGATAGACAAACACTCCAGAAAATCGATGAGAAGATTATCGAAATCCTATTCAAAAACAAGACGTAAAGCAGTCCATGAACCCCTATTTACAGACAGGTCCTCGTCAACCTATTAACAGTTTTGAAAATCTATCTAAGCAGCATTGTAGACAACCTAACAGAGATTGAAACCCTTCTTTCAGTTTCTGTTTTCATTAAATGTAGTTTAAGTTATTTCTTTTCGAAAATCAGGAAAACCTATATTAAAATAGTTTTGAAAATTATAAAAAAAAACTCCGATACGACGTGCGTCCCGCCGAACCGGGCGTCATGGTCGCAAACTAAAATCATCGAAAGGTGTGTATCAACTTCGTGGATGTGTAGGCGTTAACGGAATTTGAATTGGTTTCGTGTGCGCGACGAATTTGATACGTATTCGTCGAAATTCACCGTATCGACCCCTTTATAAACTAGTCAATTACTTTATGCACGTTCGTCATCTCGAGACGAAACTGGAGCCAATAGGATCGTGTCATTTTTTTGGTCCTGTATGCCAAGTTTTGTACGATTCTGAAAAGGTCGACCGGAATGCTATTTTGGCGGGCCCGTGACCCGATCCAACGGGTGAATTTGTGCATGGTCCGCCGAAATCCAACTTTGGACATATGGCTGGGTTTGTATCAAAAAACCGGACCCATAGACATATAGTTTGATGACTTTAGAGACTGTAGACAATGGCACATTTTTTGGTACAAAGCGGGTCCAACGGCTGACATCGTTTTGACCCAAAATTATTTTTTTGCTCCTTTATCCAGAATTGGACTCATGGGTAGGCTATCCTAGCTAACTTGACTATTCTAAACACGTTGGTAATATCTGTTTCAGCATCCAGAGTCGTTTGTAGGAGTTGGATTTTTGTGGTTCATTGGTTGACATGTTGCTTATTTAGACGTGGTCGATTCTACACCAAGCAAGTATACCTTGCCTTCTCTACAGTTTATTTACATTCTTATTCTTCTTTCTCTTTGATATATGTATTATCTAGTTTCTTTGACTGATCATTCATTTGAATTTTCTTTCATATTATGCACACTAGTCTACTGGTCTTTTTCATATACCATCATGGTTTGACATTATAGTTCATATTAGATTGGTCCTCATATGTGCGTTGACTGAGTCGTATCATGTCGTAGAACGAATAAGTCATAACTGAACTACTATACCTTGTTTTGGATTTCTCAACCTGCGAGTCCACACTAGGGGCGAGGGTTGATTTTTTGAAGCTAACCTATGAGTCCACACTAGGTGAGAGGGTTAGTTATTTGTCCGCACCTACGAGTCCACACTAGGGGCGAGGGTGATTCTTGAAGCCAACCTGTGAGTATACACTAGGGCGAGGGTTAGTAGTTGTTCAAACCTGCGAGTCCACACTAGGGGCGAGGGTTTGAGTATCTAATTGGTTTTTTGTCATGTGTTCAGTTTCTTTTTTAGCAGTTCATTTATGCGTAGTTGTTCTCGTATCCATGTTCATAGTCACTTGTCATTTCCTACCTCCTTCCTATTTATTTCTTATTCATGATAAACTATTAGATAGGCATGTTTTATGTATCTTGCTAGTCCCCTTAGGACCTGATGATCTCTTCAGGTAGTTGATTGCACGGAGTTAGTTAGCTGATCATGATGGTAGTTGATTGTATTTACAGGATCCAGGTATGCCAGTGATATTACTTTGTTATCCTCTCCTGCTTTATATTCCTTATTATGATATGTCCTGTTTGTTAGCCTAGTTTTATAGACTCATGTTATTTTTTTAGAGTCTAATCGGACATATTTGCTAGTGGGCTGCAAACCATGAACCATAATTGTTTATTCTTGTTTTATATGATTCCTATGGATTGAGATATAGTTTTGCCGTACCATATTTAGGCATATTACCATAGTCTAGACGGCTTATATGTATTCAGGTTAAACTGGACTCTACTTGATACGTAGCTGGCTTGCGCATGCACTCGTATCCCGAAAAGCGGGTGCGGGTCGTAACACTTTTGAAGCTTGGGGAATGGACATCATCGGGCCGATCACCCCTCCATCCTCCAAAGGGCACCTATTCATCCTCGCCATCACCGACAACTTTTTTAAGTGGGTGGAAGCAGTACCTCTGGTAGAGGTGAAAACCTTGAACGTGATCAACTTTGTTAAGCATCACGTCATATACCGCTTCAGAATTCTTCGAAAGATTATCCATGACAAAGACCCTCAATTTGGGAGCCATGCATTCCATCGATTCTGTGACAAGAATCAGATACAGAATGTAGGATCAATAGCTTACAATCCTGCAGCGAATGGACTAGCTGAAGCATTCAACAAGACAATCGTAAAGCTGCTCAAGAAAGTTGTGTCTTCCAACAAGCACGACTGGAATAAAAACTCGGCAAATGTCTATGGGCTTACCGTACGACCATTCGGACACCTAATGGCAACATACCATTCTTCCTTGTCTACGGGAGCGAGGCGGTACTTCCCCTGGAAATCCAGATTCTACCTCTACAGGTAGCTATCACCAACCAGCTGATAGTCGAAGACAATCAACGATGTCAGCTATAAGAGTTGCAAGCGTTGGACAAAAGATGCCTACTGCCTCAACAACGTATCGAACTCTATCAAGTTCGGATTTTCGGAGCCTTTAACAAAAAGGCCTAGAAAAGAACATTCCAAGTAGGTGACCTCGCCTTATCAGTTCGGAGATCGATGGTGATGACCCACAAGACAGCTGAGAAATTCGAGCCCAAGTGGGAAGGACCATTCATCGTAGAGACAATCTATTCCAATGGTGCTTACTGGCTGACCAAACCTAACGGCAATTTGCTAGTGATGCCGATTAATGGTAAATTTCTAAAGAAATATTATGTCTGAAGCAAAAAAAAAGCATATATTTCCACATTCCTTATGAATGTTGATGAATTCTATTAACGAGTTCATCCCTTTCCTATTTCTCCAATAAGAAAACAATCCATGTCCATATTACCTCTGACTTGTTTTTTTATTCCCCAATGAAGTTCATGCCTACCATGTTGAGTAGACATTTCTTCCATGACAAACCCTACGTTGTAATGATTATCTATAGAATATTTCACGTCCATATTATCTCTGAGTCGTTCTATACACGCAAAATTTATTCTTACCATGTCCATATAACCTCTAAGTAAACAAAATTCTACCACAAAATTTTTATGTTTACCATGTCTATATTACCTCTGAGTAAACACCCTATCCCCAACGGAGTTACCTTCGTCCCCTCATGTTATATTACCTCTGAGAGAATTCTCACTGTTGTACAAGAATGCATAGTAAATGGATGGGTAAAAAAGCAAAACTAAAAAATTTCATTCACAAAATGGAAAAGTTCTTCTTTCTTTGCTACAAAAGGGTCTCTCGAAAAGAGGGACAAAAAGACAAAGGACATCAGCATTGTGACGACCGATACATGAGATCTTCCAATCGGCTCCTCAAAAGGGCAATTTGTGGCCCGACCAACTCTTTGGCTCGACGCTTTCTCTTATTGTCGGGTGGCCTCATCCTCAAGCCGGGACAAGTTCTATCGTGCAAGGTTTAGCTCTGTCTGACGAATGCCAATACTTTTCCTCTCCCGAGCTAGGGTCTCGGATCGTTAGCGAAGGACCTCCTGCTGGTCCTTTGACTTTTACAGCTCACTCTCAGTAAAAGCCAACGCCTCTTCTAGCTGCCGAATCTGCTCCCGGAGGGTCTCACACTGTTCCTCCAAGGCTGTTCGATGGCAGACCTGAACCTCTTCGGCATCGGTCACCTCTTCAAATTCGGCTTCAACCTCGACAAGTCTGCAAGTTAGAGCTTGACGTCTCCGCTCGTGCTAGGAAAGTTCAGTAGCCATTTTCTCTAGCTCTGCGGTCGCCGGGGATGAAAGACCATGCTCAAGATCTTGAAGCTCTGAGACGTTGGCTTCCAATTCTGTCAGGAGAGCCTCTATCGCGTACGCCTTCACCTTATACTCTGGATATTCGTACAATGCCACTATTTGGGCCCTTACTACAGACCAAACCCGTCTAAGTAATTGGTTGTCCCGCAAGACACCCTATATACTAGGCAAAGTAAAGAAAGTCCCAGTAGTGTAGTTATACGTCTCCAACAAGGCTATGAACAGGGGCTGATTGGTCTCTATACCATGTTCGGTAGCCCTGATGGCACGACGCAAGCTCGTACCTTGCAGATTCTCCTTGAACCTATCCAATACCTACTGGGTTAGTTCACACCATTCTGTCCTAGGATAAATCCAGCCTTCGACCCGGAAGACCTTTTTGGGTACATATATCCTGTTGCCAGAAGCCTATTGGCAAAAAGAGAAGCCCGAAATAGATGTACCTTCGTGGTAAAATCACTGAGCATACGACCAGGAAGTAACAAACACAACATATACGATGAACCATCAAGTACGAAGGCACTGCCTAGTGACATTGTGCCTCTGTAGGTAAGCATCCGTACAGTCATTGCTCAAACATCCATGCAGGTACAACAAAAAGTTGCATTGCTTTACAGCATGCAAGTGCCCGCGTAGGCAATTTATAAATTAGCATTGCGTGCAAGTGACCCTGCGCATCTGCGAAAACCTCAGCACATCTTATAGTCATCACTTGTAAAAGTAACGACTATGCGCATTGGTTGTAGAGCTTTAGCATATCTTCGGGGCACCACTCCGAAGAATGGTGCCCCATTCGCATCAGCAAGAAAAAGCTTTAACACATCTTCGGGACACCACTCCAAAGAATGGCGCCCCATGCGCATCAGCAAGAAAAAGTTGCAGCACATCTTCAGGACACCACTCCAAAGAATAGCGCGCCCCATGCACATCAGCGAAAAAAGAAAGCTTCAGCACAATTTAGAGACGCTACGCTGAAGAGTGAACGCCGATGTGCGTCAGGAGTCTAGGGTGTCGAATACCTACTCGCAACCGGTGGCCGCACATCTCCGTATACTCCGGCGCCCACAACCGAAGCATGCTCAATAACCACGGCTTCTGAGGTCGCCTGTTTCCCTGTAGCCTGTCGTGGGCTCGTCGTGGCCTCTCTGGCTTGTATAGTCGTGTCTCCTCTAGTATGTCTCGTACTCACTGCATCACCTCTGGCCTTTTTTGTGCTCGCCGCAGCTCCTCTAGCCTTCTTTGTGCTCGTCGCAACCTCTCTGGGAGCTTTCGGGGCTCTCGACTTATTGGGAGCCATGGCGGAAAAGTTAAGGGTTTTTAAGGAAGAAGAAAACTCTGACAGAAGCTTCGGTTGGAAGAGAAGACAGAAAGCAAAGAAAATTTTCTCTCTAAATAACCCCTTACTTATAGGAAGGGGCCACGTCAGCAGATAAAAAACAAAACCCTTCGTATTCGAAGAGACTATTCAAACGTCATGGGAATTAAAATCAAGATCATGATGACTGCTCCCTAAAAATGAAGAGTTATCATTAACTTTAAATGAAACGACGGCTCAAGTCATTTAATGCCGAAGAATAAACGTGACGACAGCCTGTCAGCAAGCATGCTGTGCAGAGGCCACGTGTCATTTCATGCTTCTGTTTAAAGTGTTTCTAACTTGTTTAAGTTCAAAAACTTTGAAGGGGGTCTTGTAGAAGCATAAAAATAAGCGCAGCAGTAACAGAAGCGCAGATGACAATAGTCGCTGCATTTAGTTCACAAAAGCACAGAAGACAACGGTTGTTTGAAAGTGTAGCAGATAATAAGTCGTAGGAGATATACAAAGATAGTGCATAAAAAGAAGTTCCTTATTAAAATCATGTCTACAAAGATCTATTACAGATTATTCATGATTACATATAAAGACTATAAAATCTAAAGTCTACAAATGTACAACCTTCAAAAAGCGTGTAGCCTCCCAAAAGCATAACAGTGTCACAGCGAATCACTTCCTCGTCAAAACGAGCCACTTCCTCGTCAATCGCGGAGGAACTCCAATATGGAGCAACTATTGGCACGAACGAAGAATGTAGCTCATGCTCGCAACACCGCTCGCGGCTCTTCCAGCATATTAGGGCACACGGCCCTACCCCAATATGGCTAATAAAGACATTATTGAGCGGGACAGAGCGTAACCTGTGGCTCTTCGGGTTGGCAATCAATACAAACCCGATAGCATGGATCTCGAAGACCTCCAAGTCGTTTTTCAAGCATGAACTCTTTATGCCAAATGCCCAAGTGCATCACAAAACTCAACAGTGGTTCTTCTACAAAGCCATAGCTTCTTTGAATGAAGAGATCTACAACCAACATTCGACATGTGCAAGGCCAATGGCCATTCGAAGCTAAGTCAGGGTCGAACATGATGGTGGGAATGCTAAGAGACAATGGTCATGGCTCTTCAGAAAAGCTCCCCTTTATATAAGCTGTGTGTGGTCCAACCCACGCGCCACGTGTCAATCGGTCAAAAGCCCCTGAATTAATGGGATGAACCTAGGACTCATGTGACTACCACTTGTAAAACCCCTTTTTTTTAATTATTTTTTATTATTTTATTAGACTTTAAAATGAATTTATACAATTTATAGTTTTTTTTTTGATGACCCGGTTTGGCCAATTCAGCCCGAACAGGGCCCGAACCAAATTTAAGTCCATGTGAGCATGTGGGGTGGCTAAGGTGGCCATATAGGAATATTTTATGTATATAAAAATATTTTCTAAATTACTTTAGAATTTTATGTGCAATTTCTAATTATTTAATTATTCGTACAATTATTGGTATTTTTATTATTAAATAATATTTTACAAGATTGTACACGTTTCTGTACCCGGATAAGGGTGTGTGTACAATTCACCAATTGGAGCATTTTTTATTAATTTATTATTATTAAATTTATTTTGTAGAGATTTATTAAACAAGTTTATTCTATTAAGTTATTATTATTATTATGAGTTTATTTATTGTGAATTGAATTTATATATATATATATATATATATATATGTAGATATATTTAAATATATTAAATATTTGGTTATGTGAAATTTAAAGTGTTATTTGTATTTAAATGATTTTTGAATATATATAGTTATATATATAAAAGATTTAAATAAAAAGAAAAAAAAAGAAATGAAAAAGAAAGAAATGAATAAGAAAAGAATAAGAAAAAGAAAAGAAAAAGGAAAAGGAAAAGAAAAGGAAAAAGAAAAAAAATATTAATAACCACCCACATATGTGGGCGGGTCCCACACCCCTAAATAGCTTGCTGCGTGCAGCAGCAAGCTCACCCAAAACGAAATCCCATTTCGTGGATCCCATAAGGCTTAAACCCATTAGTATTAGGTTTTGTAGCAACTTGGTATATATGTAACTTTTTCCACAAGCCTCAAAACCAAAATCTTCCAAAACGAAAGTTGAGGCTGATTATACCCTCTTCGCCTAGAATTCGTTTCAACAGCGACGGAGCTTTATGCACGACGAACGGAGCATCGGAAGTCAGCCCCGCGTCACCACGGAGCAGTTTTTCCACTCAAGGTACCCTATTTCCCTACGACGTAACTTTTTACTCGTAGCACCGATTTTCGATCCGTAAGATTTTTTGGAAAGTAGACTTGACCCTCTTCGAGATCCTCTAGGTGGATTTCGAAAACAACCCATCGACTTGCTCAAAAAATCGAGACGAAGTTGGAGAAAAACTACTTTTCTGAAATATTAAAAACTATTTTAAAACACCAACTTGTCGGCCACTTTTCCTTATGTACAATACGTTTTTGTAAAAACTAATTGAAGAAGTCAAAGACAACATAACCGAGATTGTAACGCACCTTTTGGATTTACTTTTCATCTAGTTTGTAGAAAGTTACACGTTAAAGTTTCACAAAAAATTGTAAATTCTGTTTTCTAAAAGTGGAAAAACACCCGATACGGCGTGCGTCCCGACAAACCGGGCGACGTGGTAGCGCACTATACGCATCGAAAGGTGCGTATGGATGTTGTCGACGTGTGGGAACTGACGAAATCCGATTTCGTTGCATATGCGCGACGAAATCAGTGCGTATCCGTCGAGATACCCCCGTATCGATCCATTGCAAATTAAGACACAACTTTGTGCACACTCATCATATCGCGATGAAACTTGCGCCATTGGACTCGAAATATTTTTCTGGTCCTGTGAGCCAAGTTTGGTCCTATTTTGAGACCGTTGATCGGGACGCTATTTTGGTGGGCCCACAATCCCACTCAACGGGTGATTTTGTGCACGGCCCACCGGAATCCAAAATTGAACATACCATTGGGTTCATCTCATCAAAACTAATCCGTAGACATGTACTTTGACGACTTTAGAGACCGTAGGTTCTGGCGCGCATTTCGGTGCAAAGCGGATCCAACGGCGGACATCGTTTTGATCCAAAATTATGATTTTGCCCCTGTTCCAGAATTTAATTTTTGGACAGGTATTTCTTAGGCATATCTTATATTCCAAACTCATTCGTGATATTTATTGCTGCATCCGGAGTCATCTGCGGGATTTGGCTTTTCTTGCTTTGTTTATTTTGCCGGTTCGAGCTACTGGATTATTTTCTTTTGCACATAACCTCAGGTAAGACACCTTGCCTTTACTGTTTAAATTTTTTGCTCAATATCATGCATGTTGTGTTTAATTTCAAGATTTTTTCTTTCTAAATTATATGTAGATACAAATTACTATATTTTATAAAATTGGCTTAGAGTTACCATCAAATTTAGTGTGTCTCATTGACTTGCCACGATTGTACACGAGTTGTGTGTGAGAGTTGTGAGTATCATATAGAGGTCACTTGCGTGTGGGCTGATCCCCCGTGCGCATGCGTAAGAATAACTGTCAATAGATGCATGATTAAAAGACTTGACAGTTATCTATATTAAAACAGTGTGGTGGAAACGATACGTGTTTGTGTGTCATGGTTACAACACACGTATAGTATCATTGGGGGGAGGGGACAGCTACTAGCGTAGGGGCTACTTTTATTTTACACATTTGGGAGATAGTGTCTCGGATGAGCGCTACGTGTTACCCGGCCGATAGTGTCTTGGATGAGCGCTACTTGTTGGCCACTCTTTATTACTTGCTTGTGACAGCCCCTGCGTAGAACGTTGTCCTCTAAATTACAATCCACATAGAATGGTTAGGAACCTTTACTCATGCATACTTTACTGTTGAGCCTTATTATTCAGTTTATTGGCATGATATTATGTGTCTTGTTACGTCCCTCTGAGGACCTGGTTATCTCTCCAGGTGTGTGTTTTCGTGATTTCTTGCAGGTGCTCTAGCTAAGGCCATTCCTTCCTTCGTGATACTGCTTTTGGACTTGTCATTGCTTCGCTCGACCAATCACTTTCTTTGTATATTTCTTCTCTATTTAAATTAGTTGGTAGTGGACTTTGTCTCCGTCCAACGATTGTATCATAAATATTCAAGTTGATTTCTATATTATTATTCCTTTCTGGATGAGATTTAGTTGTCTTGGATTACTACATTTACAGCTTATGTATATATATACGAGTCGTATATTTACTCGTATGTATACAGCTGGCATGATACGTTTCTAGTCCTACTATTTTGGGACTGGGGCGTTACACCACTTTTTCAAAATAGGGGTATTTTTGTCTTTTCTAAAATCTTGTGCCAATTTAAAATTTTATTTCTTATTAATTGTAATGATTATATTTTTAGTTTTTCCATGATTGATATTATTTTATATAATTATATATAGGATATAGTTAGTTGCTAGTTGTTAGCCACTAGTTAAAGCTAGATACTAGTGAACCCAAAGTGGACCTAACTAGACTTGTCATGAAACCATTAGTAAACCAATTAGTTGGTCATGTTATACCAATTTAATTAGAGACCAATGACCAAGGAAAATCCTTTTTTAGTTAATGAAATCCTTCCTAATTAAACCCCTTCCTAAAGCAAACCTTGATGACTAATTGTGAGGGCTTTTTAGACATTTTGTATGGCATTTAGGTTGGAAAAACTTGGCTGGTTATAACACTATAAAGACCCCTCTTGAGTTCATTTATTAGCTTCTAGGAAACCCTAACTTGCCTCCATTTCATTCTTTCGAGAAGAAGAACCAACTCCACCATTCCCAAATTGTTTTCCAATCCTCTCAAATTGTCATCCCGATGAGGCTAGAGCTTGGACTTGCAAGGAGAAGAGCCTTGGAAGGAGAGAAGCATGAAGGAGGTGTCCATCCTTGGAGGTTGTGTCCACTTGTGTCCACCAGTGCCATTTTATTGGGAATATATCTCCCAATAGGTAAATTCTAAAATTAACCCCTCAAATTGTTTCTAATTAGTGTCATTTGCCCTTTAGGAACCACCTATGCATTAGGACTACCATGGAGAGGAGTTTTGACTCTTCTCTCTCTCTCTCTCATTTGGAGACTCCCCTTTGTATTTTAACCCATTTTGGGAGAAATTCGAGAATGAGATTTCTAGGGTTTGTGAATAAGATTGTTAGGTCCAAATTGTGATTTAGGATATGTGGGTATGCTTAGGGTCAAGTTTGAATCTATTTGGGTGCGTATCATGAGCGTATCATAGCATTTCATAATATGCATGCCAAGTGTTTGTCAAATTGACAATGTGGCTATTGTTGACTTTATTTCAGTTTTGGCACTTGTTTCTAGGTGTATAATCATTTATATTACCATTGTATAGTTATTTGGTGATATATATGGGAGTAATATATGATTTTACATGGCTTGGGAGCATGTGGGTTGTTTTAGAGCCTTAAGTGTGAACTTTTTTGTGAGCTCACTGTTGATAGTGGGTATATGGGACACAGATGTTGGTGTGCGTGTATAGGGTTATCTACATGGGAATGTGAAGGGTACATATATATATATATACACTTATGCATACTTATATGTATAGATATGATTGAGTGTTCATGTGTGTGAGTTTGGATGTGGGCATTTTGTGCTTCACTTATTATAGTAGGTGAATTTGTGACTCGATTAACTGGATGGGGGTTCATGGATTATGATATCAGTCCAATAGGGACTGGCCAGAGTGGGGTGGAGCAGTGGTATTAGGAGAGGGAGTTTGTGAATCTGTCATGAGGACTGAATGGGAGATATCAGTCCATAAGGAATGAGAGGGTGGTGCTCAGTCCACAAGGACTAACCTATTGACAGGTCTATTATGGACTGATCTTTGCTCAAGTCCTGTGACTGATCATGTATATTAATTGATATGAGAGAATAGAAAGAAGGATGCATGAGCTCGAATACGGGGACTTGGATGGCATAGATAACTGAATTAGAAAGAGGGATAAGCAATGAAGTGAATGGGGGAGTGTTTGAATTTAGTATGGACTGAACTAGGAATGGAGTGCCAGTTTATATGTGAGAACTAGAGGAGTATCAGTTCAGTATTATACTGAACTGATTGGGGCTTCTCCTAACAATGGATGGATAAGGTAAAGTAGGAGGGGATTATATGGAGGTTCAAAGTTCAGTATAGAACTGAAACCGAGGGAGTACTAGTTCAGATTAAGGACAGAACTAGGGGGAGCCAAATCAGTCATGGAGGACTGAAGGGTGGCCTTGAGTTCAGTCTTGGACTAAACATGGGGAACTTTAATGTATCAGTCCATAAGGGAATTGGAGGAAACGAGCATGGCTGAGTTTAGTTGATAATTGAACTGAGAAATGTGAGAGTTCAGTTGAAAACTGAACTGGAGAGCTATGGGTTAACAGTCAAGTGGAAAAGAGAAAGAATAGGTTAATGGAATTGGGGGTTTAAAAATATAGGGGGTATGTGTGATGTAGAGCATCCGAGTGCAGTTGTAGTGAGAAGGTTGACATCATGAAGGTTAGAGGGAAATCCAAATGGTCATTAAATTGGATTGTTAGGAAGAAGAATAGAGATATAGACAGATAGTATATATAGTTAGCTAAATGGTTATATTAGGTAGCTTAATAGATACTTTAGATGGATAGGCAGGGGAGGCCAGCATATAGACATGCAACAGTAGCAGCAGGGCACTGCCCTGCTTATGACAGTATAGGTGTGTGCCCTATGATTCACTTGTGTGGGTAAAGGAGTGAAGCAACCCTATGTGGCAGCAGTTGCTGCTGCACTAAACAACAAGACAGCAAGGCAAGGGGGAGCATACCTGTGAGCACAGCAGCAACCCTTGTGTACAACAGATAGGTAGTGTAGGCAGATGAGGGGATGTGAGGCAGCAGCTTGCCTCATACAGCAGCTAACGCAAGCCTGCAACATTGAAGAAACAATACCAATAGCAGTATCAACTGTTGTTGTAGAAGTTGTGGGGGGGCTTGGTCTCAGTTGGTATCAGTCATTATCGGAAAATAGGTGTTGGTTAGATGCACTAATAGATGGAGAGATTAAGTGGTTTGTGTGATTAGTGGGTTTATGGTTAGGAAATATAGGCTAAGTAGGGGAAAATAGTTAAAGGCACGAATGAAGAGAAGGGGTCAAGTCTGTACCACAGGGGAAAATAGGTGCTGCTTAGCATGTTCAGGCAATTAGAACCTCAACAGCAGCTAGACACCATAGGATAGATGGGCCAGGTCATTAACCAATGTTTGACCATTTGAATTTTAGGATCAAATGGTTGGTAGGAGTAGAGTGATTGTGTAACGCCCCAGTCCTAAAATACGTATAGGACCAGGATACGGTACATGCCAGCAACACTTCACCAATGGGCCAAATCTCAAAGTAAGCCCATTAGCGAAATGCTTAAGCTGTAAATCATAATAAAAACTCAGCAAAATAATACAAGTCACAGGTCACAACTAATCTCATCCACATAGAAATATAAGACACAAGATATCAAGTCCAATAAAATAATACTAATAAAAAAGATCTGTCCAACATGAAATAGAACTAATAACTGTATGGGTAAGACATCCCGAAACCACAGTATAAAGAAATGAATAATCAATACATGTCCATTGAAAAGAAAGAAAACAAGGTATCGTATAAAATAAAGAGACATGTCTTAAGAGAAGTCCTCGGCCACTATCTCGTCCTCCTGCGAAGGTACGTCACCTACCTCGACTCCAGAACCGTATACCTCCGGGTAGTCCTCCTCTCCATAGGGGACTACCAAGACACATAATATACATGCCTAATGTACAATAAATAACATGCGAGAAAAATAGAAAATGGTACAAGGAAACAATATGAGACTAAGGAATAAGTGTAAGTGGCATGTCGTCAAACATAGTGCTATCAAGCGTAACTATAAGTAAGTCGAGGTAACCGCAGCCCGATAGGAGCTTACAGTCCTACAGTCAGTAGCTGTTGGAGAATCCCTAACTATAGTAAGGCTCATTCGTACTCGATGGGAGCTCACAAACGAGGTGGTTAGATATTTTCGATGTCTAATAACAGGTCAGGGTCAAGTAAAAACAATCAGGATCAGGTCAAGTCAATCCAGTACAGGTAATCGTATCAAGATAAGGTCAAGGCCAAGTCAAATAGGTCAGGGGATCATAGCATAGACAAAGCAATACTATCACTAGACATGAAAAGAATAAAGAAAATATAACAAATAATATGGGGAAAAAATAATCTACGTGCACGTAAAATGAGAAGATTGCAGTTATAATAAAAAAGTAACATGAATATGAGGAAAATGTGAGCAAGAAAACTAGAAAAGTAAGAGAAATGCATGTAAATACTGTAAATTTTGGCAAGGTGTACTTGCCTGGTGGTAGCAAAAAGTCTTGCAAATAACTCGTCAAATCAAAGAGTCTCGAAACCTGAACTCCCGTAAACGTCTCCGGATGCTGAAACAAATATTGCCAACATTCTCGAAATATGAAAAATAGCTATGATAGGCTAGCCATAAGTCTAATTCTGGACAAAGGAGCAAAACGGTAATTTCGGATCAAAACGGTGTCCGTCGTTAGACCCACTTTTCACTGAAAAGCGTACAAGTACATATGGTCTCTAAAGTCAATAAAGTTTATGTCTACGAGTTCGGTTTGACGAGACGAACCCAACGGTATGTCCAAAGTTAGATTTCGGTAGGCCGTGCACAAATTTGCGCGTTGGATCAGGTCGTGGGCTCGCCAAAATAGCGTTCGGGTCGACCTTCTAAGAATTGTACCAAACATGGCATACAAGACCAAAAAAATGATATAGTCCTGTTGGCGCAAGTTTCATCTCGATGTGACGAACGTGCATGAAGTTATGGGCTAGTTTGCAAATAGGCCGATATGGGATATCTCGACGGATACGCTTCGATTTCGTCGCGCAAGCACAACGAAATCTAGTTCCGTCAAATCCCACACGTCGACAACATCCATACGCGACTTTCAATGCTCATTGGTTGCGACCACGTCGCCCGATTTGTCGGAGCGCCCGCCGTATCGGTAAAAAAATTCCTAAATTCAATGGTTTTGAAAACAATTTTATCCTAAACTTTGGATATGAAAATAATTGCATAAAATTAACTACGAAAAAGGAATTAAAGAGATATAGGTGGTCCAAAACTTTTTTTAGGTGGACTTTCAACGTTGTTAATACGCTGACGAGGACGGGCCTTCAAACAGTGGTACTTGGTCAGTTTGTAAACTGTCTATAGGACAGTTTTTCCTTGAAGTTTCGATCGATTTTCTAAACTGATCCCTCGACTACTCCCCGAACTAATTAATGGAGAGTCGAGAGGGTCATGTAGGCTATACATAGGATTTTCTGGTTCAAGATTTGGTCGAATAGATTGGAAGAAGTAGAGCTCGAAAGTAGGGTACCTGGTTGTTTCGAAAAACAGAGTATACTATGTTTTTCGCTGCTATTGTGCTCTTCCCGTCGACTGCTGCAGCAATTTTCCGGTGGTGGCGCGGCGGTGCAGGCATCTAGGAAGGCGCGTGGAGGTCGACGAAGATGCATAGAGGTAGATGAAGGTCGGAAGGATGTCGAATAGGTTGGGTTTTGGAGAATCTCTACTTTGAACATATATATATACTCCTCCAGTTTTAAATCCTATTTAGATTGATTTAAACCTAAATTTGATTAGGTTTTTGATTTTTGAGGAGAAATCTAGTATAGATTAGGTCGAAAAAGATTTGAGGAAATTTGATGATTGAACCCTTGCCTTTCCTTGCGCTCGGGTTTGCTCCCAGTTGGGGAGATGAACAATGTGCAATGCACTCTTCATAACAGCAAGTTTTTTTTCCTTCACTTAGACATATACATATATATATATAAGTATATCTCCATATATGGATATATATACCTACATATATATGTATGATAAATATATATACTCCATATAATATATACAAGCAAGAATTAAACAAAATAATTAACTCATATATATATATTAATTCTAATTACCGAAATTATAAATAAAATCTATGGGTATATATAAAGCCCTATGTTTTCCAATTAAGAATATATTTATACACAAGTGTATATAGCCTAAATAATTCCCAAAAATCCAAAATATCATTCTAAGAGAATGATATCATATTTCCAAGGTAAAATAAAAGTAACTAGCAAATAATGCATAGATTATATTTAATATACAATTTATAGAAATTACTCATGAGGCTATAAAAATGGACTACCAATATATATATATATATCGTTGGACATACCACATGACTACATGGGCTGAGGTTCGGTTCGGGTCCAGTTTGACTAATTTAAAACAACCGGGTTTCATAAACAGCCAATAATCTAATTAATAAATAAATAAATTATCTGTGGGGGTTAAGTCACAACTTTGACTGGTTTTCTTAGTTCGAACACACCTATGGCCCTACCTTCCCTACCATAGCTAAAACACTAGTCAAGGCACACCAATATACTATCCGTGCCACAATTTTGGATCATCTTGTACTCCAAATCTTAACCATGGCTAAGGTCATCTATAATAATAACTAATTAATAAAAAAAGATTTATAAATTCCATAAAATCTTACTTAAGTCAAATAAAAAATAATTTCAAAAATTCAGGGGTGTTACAGATTGAGATTTATATCAATGTTGGTTTCCTTTACATAGACAATGTGCATATATAGTGACAAATCTTATGCTTCACTGAGGAAATGTAGATGCCTGGACTGAAGTTTTGAAACTATCTAGATGTGTTGATGGTAGTAATGAGATGATGTGAGGGCAATAAATTGAGTGACATGTCAGTTATATTTAGTGATTTTATTATGATCTTATGTTTAGCATTTCCTTTTATGTACTTGTGAATGTTAATTGTTGGGTTAGTTGAGTATATGTTATATAGAGTTAGATGTATATTGGATAGATATCAGTGATTAGCTTAGCAGTGGTTTTACCTATATATAGTTCACTTTCAGTTGGTATATATATATATATATATATATATATATATATATATATATATATATATATATATATATATATATATATATCAGATAGCTAGTTAGTTTAGCTATGGTTAGAATTACCTTGTAATACCAAGGTAATTGTTAGTTGTTGGGTTGACTCAAGGTATTGGGTATTGGATATCAAGGGGTACTAGTATAAATATTATATATAGTATATCGTGTATCTTAGGATACCATATAGTAATGATACCCTTGTATCCCATATAGCTAAAATAGCCTAGATACATAGTGTATGGACCCAATATCCTTGAGATGGACTCATACAATCTAAGAATGGTGAGTTTAACCAATCTGACCTAGAGTTGACCTAGAAGTGCCTTTATGACCTAAATTTGGACTAGTTTAACTTATATTCATTCAAAACTTGGTATTGATGTAATATTCCATATTTAGGTCTTCGAGGTACCGTATCGGACACTGTTGATATTTCACACTTGATCTCAGGCGAGTACATTCTCTGATAATTTTCTGTTCTATGATATCTTCTATGTTTCTTGTATTTAGTGTAGATATCCCTGATTTTTTGACATATTGGTCACATGGATTGGCATTGCCTGGATCCCGTCATGAGATGTTATTCCTTGTATACCTTGGTATATCTTGTGCAAACCTCCTTGTTGTTCTTGTACATCGTATGGATACCGATTCCTGCGAAGGCTAGCTACCTTCTCAGAGAATCCTGTGTCGTAACGTGTCATAGTTGGATCCACTATACTAGTCGAGGACGGAGAGTATTAGCGTAGATATGTGATCAATACCCTCCTTGTATCAAGTCTTTAACCTTGAATAGTGTTAATCATACACTAAACATATGATTAAGTAGGCCATAAACTCTTGTATCAAGTTTCTAAGCCGATCACATGTTGAAACTAGTGCTTACTCACTTAGATAGTATTTTCTTGATTTTTGTACGTGATATACTCTGCTCTCTTGCTCTTACACTCATTTACAATCTTACTATGCCTAACCTTGTTCGCGTACGTATCACTTACTTTGTATATTTTCTCTATTTACTGCTACATAGTCTTTATCATTTAACTGGAACTGTTGTTAGAAATGTATCTCATTTCAATCCTGACTGGATATATTTTTCAGACGACGAGGACGAGTGCACCACTTATTACGGCCCTTCAGATGTAGGAAGTATAGATCGGGAGACTCTGGTTCAGGAGGGTCTAGTCCCGGCCGAGAAGACTCACTTAGCGATTTAGTAGATTAGATTTGTACTGGACTTTGTCTCCAGATAACAACTCTTGGCATGTTATTATTTAGATATTGTATTTTGAGATTGTTGACCCTGAGACTCTGGACTTGTATTATTTCTATGTTAGACTTTTCTGGATATTTTTATATCTTGTTGTCTTTATCTATTCGTATCATTTATCTTTCTTAGAATATTGTGATTGAGTATGATATATTGTTATTACTTGTCCTCCATTTGGAGTTGGCCATCTCGGCAAGTTTTGATGTTTATAATTGTTAGATAATTAGATAGACCTAGATAGCATTCTACCACCGATATTGCGGCGTAGGCTGGACGCTGTCACACACTTGTGCCCCTATACCGGGTGCGGGTCGTGATTACTCAGCACAATGAATCTCATTTAATTGGTTCATTTGGCTGAATTCTAGACCATACTCTTAGGAATACCCTAAAATACAAGAGCAATTAAAAATGCATTGACTCAAAGGGAGTCATTAAATCACAAAGAGCTCTCAGAAAGTCCTTCATCGCTTCGTAAAAGTGCAGTAGCTTCACAAGAACTCTCAGAAAGTCCTTCGTCACTTTGTAAAAGCGCAGTGGCCTTACAAATCCCCACAAGCAGTCTCCTCGTCAGCCAAAAGCGCAATGACTCTGTTGTCTTCGAAATACAGTCTCCTCGTTGCCCAAAAGCGTAGTAACTCCGTTGTCTTCAAAACACAGTCTCCTCATCGCCTAAAAGCACAGTGACTCCATTATCGTTGAAACACAGTCTTCTCGTCACCTAAAAGCATAGTAACATCGAAGCCTCACCAGAAGCGCAGCTCATATAGACGTGCAGCTCTATGAGGTGGCATTATTCCATGTGACCAGCTTGGCATCTATATTATTTCAGATATGATCCCATCGGTTTGTTTAAACCGGCATTCCTAAAGATAAGAACAAAGTTTAGTTCTATTGATAGAAGCAATATCCAACTGGTTTGTTTAAACCGTCGCTTTAAAGATAAGAACGGAGTTTGGTTCTGTTGATAAGGGCAGGATCCAATCGATTTTTTTTAAACTGCTACCCCTAAGATAAGGACAAAATTCGACTTCATCCGATTAAGATTATTGAGCAATAAACGCATGCCATGTGTCGTTTATTCGGTTATGTTGACAACTACTCGAGATCTTGATGGAAGAGAATCTCAGCGTTCGCCAAGTGTCAGCTTAGTAGCAGCCCACACCGTGCAATCACAATAGATTCTCTCATATCTCAACGCACAGCGCTCATGTGCGCCAGAAAAACCCTTATGCACATCGTATATGTGCTACCCTATAAATAGAAGGAGTTATCCTTTGATGAAAAGACTTTCGGCAACTTCAGCGTCTTCTTGATTGGCAACCCAGAGTTCCACTCGCAAGTACCAGAAAGTCAGAGCAAGTTCAACTCGTCGTCAGATCGTCAACGGAGTAAAAGAGCCGCTGGAGTGCTCGATCTCCACCACCACACTTCCCAAAAAATTTTGTACTTAGATCTCCTGTTTAGGAATCCTTTGTACTCTTTTACACGTTTAATATATAAAAAGTTCGTTCAACCTTTTGTCATGGCAAACAGTGGTATTCGTCGAAGATCAGACCATGACCAACACTTAGAATTCTGAGATGCCTTCTGAGGCTGAGGAATTGCCTGAGTTAGAGTCATTTTGCTTTGAACAATTTCCAGAGGACATCACAAAGGATCTAATTATGTGGGAGCCAGTACATGGAGTTGCTCCCAACCTTCATCATCAGTCTGCTGATGGTGGTCAAGGTAACCCTTAGAAGGATGATCATGTCGGGGAGGTAGTTTTTGAAGGGGATGAGGCTATTAATATACAGTCAGCACCAATGGTTTCATTGAGGAGGAGCGACAGAGAGCATCGACCATCTACAAGATACTTACCGGGTGAGTATGTGCTGCTGAGTGATGGAGGAGAGCCTAAAAGTTTGCAGAGGCTATGGACGACGAACATAGGCAGGAGTGGATAGAAGCTATACAGAAGGAGATGAGTTCCTTACAGGCCAACTCCACTTATGATCTGGTTCGGTTGCCAAAGGGCAAGAAGACTTTAAAAAATTGATAGATTTTTAGAGTGAAGCAGACAGATGATGCTACTCACCCTCGATACAAAGTAAGGCTGGTTGAATGCTACGGTCAGTAAAAAGACGTAGATTATGATGAGATCTTTTCGTCAGTCATCAAATAATTGTATATTCTGGTGGTGCTATCATTGGCAACTAGTTTCAACGTGGAGGTCGAGCAGATTGACGTGAAGACAGCATTCCTTTATGGTTATCTTGAGGAGTTGTACATGGAGTAGCCAGAGGGATTCTATGAGAAGGGCAAGTCACACTTAGTTTTTCGGTTGGGGAATGGCTTGTATGGTTTGAAGCAGGCTCCCAGGAAGTGGTATAGGAAATTTGAGTCGTATATGGGAGAGCATGGTTATGCGCAAACAAGGTCGGACTACTGTGCATTCGTGAGGTACTTTGTCAAGGATGATTTCATCATTTTACTACTCGATGTTGATGATATGCTACTGGTGGTTCGTAATACCACTAGGATAGCGGAGTTGAAGCGCCAACTAGGCACAGTCTTCCCTATGAAGGATTTGGACGCAGCGAAGACTATTCTTCGGATGGAGGTCAGCCGAAAGAGAGTCCAAGCTGCTACACTTGTCCCAAAAGAAGTACATTTATCAGGTACTTCAGCATTTCAGGATGGATGGGTCGAAAAAAGTGAGTAACCCCCTTGCAGCTCACTTTAAGTTCACTGAAAAACATTATCTATCTACCGAGGACGAGATGGAAGATATGGAGCGGGTTCCATATGCTTTAGCTATGGGAAGCCTTATGTATGCTATGGTGTGTATGAGACCAGACATCGCTCACGCAGTTGGCATAGTTAGCAAGTATCTTTCCAATCCTGGAAGGGTACATTAGAGTGCGGTCAAGTTGGTTCTACGGTACTTTCAAGGCACTGTCGATTGGAGACTTTTCTTTGGTGGTGATGAACCGAAGTTGGTCGAGTATACTGATGCTAATATGGTTAGAGATGTAGACACGAGGCGATCAAATTCGGACTATGTGATGATGTTTGCTGGTGGAGCAGTATCATGGCAGTCGCGATTGCAGAAATGTGTTGCCTTGTCGACGACAGAGGCAGAATATATTGCGGAGACAGAAGCTTGCAAGAAGTTGTTATGGATGAAGTTGTTGTTGCAGGAAGTGGGACTAAAGCAAGAGCATGATACTTTGCTTTGTAATAGCCAGAGTGTCATTCACCTTGTGAAGAACTAGACATTTCGTAGTCTGTACACATATATTGAGACACGATATCATTGATACGGGATGTGGTTGAGAAAAAGGATGTGACGCTTGAGAAGATTCACACAAATAACAATGGAGCAGACATATTCACAAAGGTTAATCCAAGGGGGAAGTTCGAGTACTACAGAAGGATCATCGGGATGATGACCCCCTCCACATAGTAGTAGAGGGAGAAACTTGTTGAAGTGGACGGGGTTTCCAAACTATGTGGAAAATACCACGGAGACATATTAGGTATTTGTCACGCCTCGCGCCCGCATGATCGGGTATAAGTTGTGAGCGCGTCCAGCCTATATTATCATTAACAGCTGTAGACAGTTGTCTAGTTCTCGAGAATCCTCAAGTAATAATGATATCAATCTATACTTAATCACAAAACTAGAAATGGAAAGCAATCAACACACACATTCACAGTCCATAATATCATTTTTTTGGTACATATACATGTCACGCCCCGGTTCCAAAATATATAGGGAACCCAAGGCTTGAGCATGCCAGCTGTACAACTAGAATAAGTATTCTAATTTAATGGACTTATCCTAATTGTACTACGCTGTAAAGTATACTAACATATGCTAACTAATCTATATCTCAATTCACAATAAAAGATAAAAATCAAGAATAAACAATATATGTCATGGTCTGCAGCCTATTAATGTATATGTTTAATTAGACCTGAAGAAAAATATGGGCCTATAAAGCTAAACTAATAAGCAGAGAGTAAGTAAATATAAAATCATGAAAGATACCTCAATGGTTTCGTACCCCATCATCGAAACAGTAAACCACCCCAACAACCAAATAAGGACACGAGGTGACCCACCATTTCGAGACAAGACACTATCCCATGTCCCAACACAAACTGAACCTAACCATCTAGGTGTAATGCAAGTCAAAAACTATACTGCAAAGTATAAGTGGGTAGGAATGAAGCATAGCATCCGCTAGAGGCTTTCGCATGAACTAGTATAAATTTAGACCGGACCTGACGCACAATCAGGGCCACTGAAAGGATATATACCCTAGCCATACTTTGCATCACTAGCATACCTCCCGACCATGCTTTGACGTGCAGTCAGCGGCCGCTGCCAGATATATCCACCAGCAATACTCCCATAACCGAGAAACTATGAACCCATAACCGGGCAATCCAGTGAGGCTGTGGGCTAGCTCATACGCCCAGTAGTTTTCTACGCCCATGTATCACACAAGTCATATCCATGTCTAAGCGATTCATACCTCTATGCAAGTCACTATCTAGACTCCGCTAATCCATAAATGAACCGACATACGAACCACCCATATCGGTAGCAAGTCGAATACGTTGGTTCGTGCCAACTCTATGATCCTCACTCTTGTGTCGTGTATGAGATGTATCAATAGGTCAAAGAAGTTACAAATCATAACTTCAACACGTTGGAATGTCAACTATCACATATGGTCACACACACACGCACGTACACAAACATCGATAGACATATTGATGGCACCCAAGTCATACTTGGACGCACTCTACTAATGTAAAATACTAGCAAACACACAAACATCATAAATCAAGTACAAGTGCAAGATGGTAAGGTATCTTGCCTGCAGTATCGGCAAGGGCGTAGTAAACAAGTCCAACTTGTATTGTTGTTTTCTCCTGCTCACGAACTCCTATAAATAATAATATATTTAGTACCCAATTATGATTATAACTTACCATATATAGATATTTACTATAATTAGACTTAATCAATCAACCACCAATGCCATAATGGCTATATTGACTTTCTAGATGCACTACCATATATGGAACCAAAATATTATGGTAAAAATATATTTAAATCATAAAATATATTATTTATATTTCTGGAAAAATAGTGATTAAAATTCTGAATATTAAATTATATATTTATTTCACACAAAAATGTCGCCAAAATATCGCATATGTACTCTAGAACAACATGTCGAAGTTGATTCGGAACGAAGTTGAAATACATGGAAAAACTCAAAAATTAAATATTCTGGAATAGTTCAGTTTAAATTATGAAAAAAATCAATTTACATATAAAATGATTGAATTTATATCATATATTAGATCTATGATCATCGGGACACAATTTAAGGGTTTATGGTGGACTTTTTCGGTCACCGTAATCATACACGAGTGAAACGGACACATAAAAGGATGAAATATTGGAAAGTAATGACACATAACAGAAAAAGTAGGATATCAAGGGTAACCAAAAAATTTATCGAGATTTTTGAGGCATTGGAAAGGTTCCGAAAGGCCTCGAGATTCAACTCGCACGGTTGATGGTTAATTCCGGACCACCTGTCTTGTAACCGACGCCACGGTTAATCCGGGTGGAACCACGTGTGCCGTCGATTCTCAGTGAAAATAGACACGTAAACCTTTCGTTTAGATTTTGTTTGAAGGAAAACGAAGTTATAAAAGTATTTATTTCGGAATTTTGAAACAGCCTACCTGCTGTGTGAATTCAGCACTCTTCGGTGAAGTTTTCGGCAGTACAAAATTTATCTAATAGGTTAGTGTACCCTAAGATAGGCTCTATGAACCCTACTTAGACTATTTTTGGGTCGGGGAAATTTTTAGGATCGAAATGAGTCCAATAAGTCTAATATTTGACCTTGTGTGTCATTTAAAAATAAATAGCACATGAAAACTTAATTGAGTGGGACACCTTAGTTATGTGTGTAGTAGGCTCAAAATAAGTCAAAATTATATATTGAGTCATTTAGTTTGGATCGATGTCGAGTCCCGAAATCAAGTTGGAAAGTACAACAAGTTTCACGGTAGATAACATTTTGGCCTATGTTGACCCAAAAGTTGTGCAATACAAATAAAATACAAAAGAACATATTTTAGTGGGACATGATATATCAAATCGAAGATAAACTTGTCTAGATGAAAACATATGAAGGAAGTTTCTAGATATTAACATTTCTTGTGCTCCCAAAATCAAAGCTATGAAAAAGTATATATTATGATCATAACTAATAGTGGAGAAAATATATATTAATAACTATACTAAATTAGATTTTAAAAAATTAAAAAATAACTCTAGAAATCCAGGGAGCTTACAACCTACCCACCTTAAGAATTTCATCCTCGAAATTAGACATACCATATTATACAACATATAATATTAATAATAATAGATAATCAATGGCACAATCCTAACTTCTTCATGCAATCCTTCTAAACGTCTTTTCTTGCCACCAAAGTGATAAGTCGAGATCTCCTTTGTCTGGCACGGCACAACCCTCCGCTGAAGATGTACTCTTGGATGTCTGATTGATCCTCCATTTTGTCTTCAAAAATACGTTAAAGCATATAAAGAAAATATTCTAATATTGTTCCTAGATGACATTAATGCCAACAAGGTTCTAAGTTTACCTATTCTACCAAAACTAAGGCTCACCCAATTCGAGGTGCATCCTAACTTATATGATGACATCATAAAATAAAGGTCAGGAACGGTACAACTCACTATGAGGAATTCAAAACTTAGATTATGTGGACTAAATTCAAGGGGCTTCTAAGGGTTCCTAATTACCGTCAAGCTGCTATTGGTCAGCAACTCTATAAAAAAATATACTATTACTCAACACTAATTCCTCTATAGGTTAGGTCTTCAACAAGATATGAAGAATTTTCTTAATCCGCCTTAACTAAATGAGGATATAGAGGAGTTCAATCATTGCATAGTATTGATGACGAGAACACAAATCCAAGCGGTTTATGAAGAGAGAAGTTGTAAATCAAATAAAAAGAAATTTTTTAAGAGACACAATAGGTGATTTTTGTACAAGAACAAGGCACGATTTAGGTAGGCACCTAGGGTTTAGTTCATAGAGACTTGATAAGAAAACTTGAAGGGAACAAATTTGGTACCTAAGATGATATAATATTAGGCATGAGGAAATATAAAATCAAGGATTTGATCTTTGAATTTATGGCACAGCTAGAAAGAGAATAAGATCTTTCTCACTCATTGTCAAATGACGAAAATATGTTTGCAAACATAGAATAGGAAATTACAAATGAAAGGTTAATGATACGGTATCGGGCTACAACTTCTGATTACTTAGGGTAAATAAGAAAATCAAACAGGCAGGAAAAAAAATCATACCAAGTCATATTATGGTATAGCTTATCTAGTCAGGTTCTCTAAGATAACATATGATTCCTAAGATATGATTAGTCGATCTTAAGCCAGAATCTAACTTATTACATTGGAAGCTCAGTATCTTCTCTACTAGTTCACCCCATTCTATGGTCTAGCTTCATTAATATAATTTCCAATAACACGATTTAAACTGTTGATAATAAAATTTACCAAGGTCTTTAACCGTCCTCGATTCTTGAATATTAACATAGTATTTAATTATTAGTCTTTCTCCTCCGTCAATAACAACTTCTTTCTCCAATTGTTTACTAAACTCAACCTTGGATTCTATCTATCAATTTAATTAAGAATGCTCTACTTCTATTTCACTCTCACATCTCTATCATGAAATTTTCTTCATTCTCATCGCATGATGTTCTGTTTCTTGTTAGTCTTGTGAATATCGTAATCTTGGTCATGAGTCTCAATAATCTATGATTCTAGATTCTTTCATCATTTCTTCTTCTTACAACAATTTTCTAAATTCACTTTTGTCTGCCATAAAATTTGCGTCATCCATTTCTTCGAGCTAGCCTCCTCATCCTTCTTTGAACCTCAACTTCAAGTTGGATATTCGACCACACAACTTGCTTAAGTTGTATCATGTCCGCACTTCTCGCTACATTGTCATAGGTAGTCCTCGTTGTAATCTTCACCTCATTGACACTTCTCAATTTCCATATTCCAAAAAAATTCTTACGATTCTGTCATTGCTCCTCTTCAACTATTCATCCTAAACATAGTATTGCTCCTGTGATTTTTTTTCCCCCGTGGCCACTACATATACCTTAATCCAACACAACTATTCTAGTAATAATTCATCTAGGACTGCTTACTAGCCTGTATCGACGAAGGGTTTACTAATCTATTACTTAAGATAAGGTTTTCTACTCTATTCATGAATCTCTAGCTATGGCTAACCACAGAAATGGAAAATCATAAACGATCTTCAACTCAATCAACCCTTAACTCTATACTATATTTCCTATCAGTCCTATATTAATTCCCTTAGAAGTATAATCAATAATCTACACTTTTTAACAAAAAAAATATAATTCTTATAGACACGGCTAACTCTCTTACACCTTCTTATTAGGCAAGGGTCGAGGCTGAGCTAAATAGATACACATATCTATTGGTCAATCTTCTAGTCCTAGTCTCTATTGATCCATTCAAGACTACTCTCCTACTTTATCTAATACTCCTAGGTCACACATCATTATGATATTATCACTCAATAATAATCCCTCTAGTTCTTCTATTCAAGGTTCTATTTTAGGCAAAGGGTACCATAGATTAGTCTAGGGGTCTTAGGGTCTTCTTGTTAGGGTCCAGGACTACGCTGTACTCTATTCTGACTCCTATCTTAGGGAAATATCTCCATCTTAGCTATTTACCTGGTCTTATCAAGTATGGACTCCTATATCCTCTAAGTAGAAATTTTCTACTGCAGAAGGACGCTACTCCTACCTACTCGGTTCATCTAGTATAGGTGTCCATCTCTACCCTTCTCATCTTTAGACAATCACTTACTATAATATTCTATCCTTCTTACTTCTATTACACTATATAAAAATAGTTTATCAATTGCAGAGTTCGTCTTCCCGAAATAAAAAATACAAGAATTTGATACATAGAGTCTAAGAGGAGTACTTTCGAATACAAACACGAGATTTAAGGGCGATAATGGAATTCAAAGGAAATTTTAATAATAGTTGTGGATTGAGATCCTAATACATTATCCTATTGCAGGCTCATCTGGTACAGCAACGTAACCGAAATGATTTAATCAGGACCTACATGGGCCAACACAAAAATATGTCAATCCTCGGTTCTAAAATATATAAGGAACCCAAGGCATAAGCATGCCAACTGTACGACTAGAATAAGTATCCCAATTTAATAGACTTATCCTAATCGTACTATGTTGTAAAGTATACTAACATATGCTAACTAATCTATATCTCAATTCACAATAAAAGATAAAAATCAAGAATAAACAATATATGTCATGGTCTGCAGCCTATTAACGTATATGTTTAATTAGATCCGAAGAACAATATGTGCCTATAAAGCTAAGCTAATAAGCAGAGAGTAAGTAAATATAAAATTACGGAAGATACCTGAATAGGAAATAGCAACACCAAGAAGATCAACGAACTAACTTAGTATAGTCATCTACTTGGAGAGATAATCAGGTCCTCAAGGGACTAGCAAGATACATAAAAACAATACCATAATAAACTATAAATGAAACATGACAAGTTAATAAAAGCTCGGGTCATAACATGGTTTTGCACCCCATCATCAAAATAGTAGACCACCCCCAACAACCAAATAAGGACATGAGATGACCCACCATTTCGAGACAAGAAAATATCCCATGTCCCAACATAAACTGAACCCAACCATCTAAGTACAATGCAAGTCGAAAACTATACTGGAAAGTATAAGTGGGTAGGAATGAAGCATAGCATCCGCGCTTTCGCATGAACTAGTATACATCTAGACCTGATCTGACATGCAATCAGGGCCACTGAATGGATATATCTCCTAGCCATACTTTTCATCACTAACATACCTCCTGACAGTGCTCTGACGCGCAGTCAGCGACCGCTGTCGGATATATCCACTAGCAATACACCCATAACCGAGAAACTATGAACCCATAACCGGGCAATCCAGTGATTCTGTGGGCTAGCTCAAACGTCCCAGTAGTTTTCTCTGCCCATGTATCACACAAGTCATATCTATGTCTCGGCGAACCATATCTCTACGCAAGTCACTATCTAGACTCCGCTAATCCATAAATGAACCGACACACGAACCGTCCGTATCGGTAGCAAGTCAAATACGTAGGTTCGTGCCAACTCTATGATCCTCACTCTTGTGTTGTGTATAAGACGTGTCAACAGGTCAAAGAAGTTACGAAGCATAACTTCAACACATCAAAAATGTCAACTATCACATATGGTCACACACACACACGCACACACACAAACATCGATAGCCATATTGATGGAACCCAAGTCATACTTGGACGCACTCTACTAATGTAAAATACTAGCAAACACACAAACATCATAAATCAAGTACAAGTGCAAGATGGTAAGGTATCTTGCCTGCGGTATCGGCAAGGGTGTAGTAAACAAGTCCAACTCGTATTGTTGCTGCCTCCTGCTCACGAACTCCTAAAAATAATAAATAATATATTTAGTATCCAATTATAATTATAACTTACCATATATATATTTACAATAATTAGACTCAATCAATCAACCACCAATGCCATAATGGCTATATTGACTTTCTAGATACACTACCATATATGGAACCAAAATATTACGGTAAAAATATATTTAAATCATAAATATATTATTTATATTTCTGGAAAAATAGTGATTAAAATTCTGAATATAAAATTATATATTTATTTTACACAAAAATGTCGCCAAAATATCGCATATGTACTCTAGAACAACATGTCGAAGTTGATTCGGAACGAAGTTGAAATACAAGAAAAAATTCAAAAAATAAATATTCTGGAATAGTTCAATTTAAATTATTAAAAATATCAATTTACATATAAAATAATTGAATTTATATCATATATTAGATCTATGATCATCGGGACACAATTTAAGGGTTTATGGTGGACTTTTTCGGTCACCGTAATCATACACGAGTGAAACGGACACATAAAAGGATGAAATATTGCAAAGTAATGACACATAACAGAAAAGTAGGATATCAAGGGTAACAAAAAAAATTATCGGGATTTCTGAGGCTTTGGAAAGGTTCTCAAAGGCCTCGAGATTCAACTCACACGGTTGATGGTTAATTCCGGACCACCTGTCTTGTAACGGACGCCAGGGTCAATCCGGTTGGAACCACGTATGCCGTTGATTCTCGGTGAGAATAGACATGTAAACCTTTTGTTTAGATTTTGTTTGAAGGAAAACAGAGTTATAAAAGTATTTATTTCGGAATTTTGAAACGGCCTACCTGCTGTGTGAATTCAGCACTCTTCGATGAAGTTTTTGCCGATTTGTTGGCCTTTGCTCATTGTCGAAGTGCCCGTGGGGGTTCTTTGAGTTGCTAGGGTGAAAGAGGGGGAAAAGAAGGCCTGAAATCAGTTGTGGTTGCTTGCGAGGAACCTCTCGATTTTTACCTGAGAGGGAGTGGGGGCGGACAGGTTTTATGGAATTAAAATATATAAAATCAAACGATTAAGGGTTAGGATGGACTTGGAGGAGGTTTGGTAAGATTTGAAGGATATTTGATACTCCATTAAAAAGATGCACCAAGATATGTCCAAAAGGATTTAATTAGAAATCCATTTTAGGAAAGTTGTTATGGAGTTTGATATAAAAAATAGATTTGATTAATGTTGCTGCACATTAGTCCATAAAATCAGTACAAAATATGTCTAATAGGTTAGGTTACCCTAGGATAGGCTCTATGAACCCTACTTAGACTAGTATTTGGTCGGGGAAGTTTTTAGGATCGAAACGAGTCCAATAAGTCTAATATTTGACCTTGTGTGTCATTTAAAAATAAATAGCAAATGGAAACTCAATTGATTGGGACACCTTAGTTATGTGTGTAGTAGGCACAAAATAAGTCGAAATCATATATTGAATCGTTTATGTTGGGTCGATGTCGAGTCCCAAAATCAAGTTGGAAAGTACGACAAGTTTCACGGTAAATAACATTTTGGCCTAAGTTGACCCAAAAGTTGTGCGATGCAAATAAAATGCAAAAGAAATATTTTAGTGGGACATGATATATCAAATCGAAGGTAAACTTGTCTAGATAAAAACATATGAAGGAAGTCTCTCGAGATTGGTATTTCTTGTGCTCCAAAAATCAAAGCTACGAAAAAGTATATATTATGACCATAACTAATAGTGGAAAAAATATATGTTAATAACTATCTAAATTAAATTTAAAAAAATTAAAAATAACTCTAAAATTCTAAGGTGCTTACAATACATATCAATCTCATCCCGGAGACAAATTCGGCCAAACCTCGAAATAATATATAATGAATATACATGAATGATTCTATACTCATTCTAAGTCTTCCAAGAAATTCTCAAGCCAACATGCTAACACTTTGTAGATAACGATCCAGTCAGAAAAGGAGCAAAGTACATCCCCGCATAATATAACACAATAATAAATAAAGCATAAAAATTAAGTAAAAACTGAACTAGACAATGCATGATCACTGTAATGAAATGCAATCCTGCAACACGAAAAATGATTAGAATCCTAATAAAACATGTTTAATTAGTCACAGAGTCGGACAATGAATCAAGGATGCACAACTAGCATTCTATGTGATTTAAAATATTGTTTCGACATGTGGCTGGCAACGGTTTATATTCGGACTGATCAGGCTTGGTCATACATGCAGTGTATGTCAAGATATGCTTCAGACTACTAGTTTGACTACACGTCTACTCGGTATTTCCTATGTCCCCATGATTCAAAAAATTATATTGTCACGACCCGTACCCAATGTAGGGGCACGAGAAGTGGGTACGTCCAGCCTACGCCGCAGTATCGGCGGTAGAATGCTGTTTTAGGTCATGAACATAACTAACACAATATGAAATACTCTCCAAAAAGAGGCAATCACAGAAGGTACGAATCAATCACAAAACTAGAGGTAGAATATAGCACGATGTAATAGATAAGGGAATCCTCAAACTGAGGTACAAACAGAAGTGAAATAAATCAAAGTTAACAAACACAAGTCGTAACATCTCCAAAATAATACAACTCTGAATAAAAGACAACAACTGACATGAAAAGACAGAACAGTCTAAACTATCTATACTATGTATGGGTATCATCCTCAGCAGCTGCCTGAACCTTCCACGGGTCCAGGTCGCGAGTGTCATCTAAGCAAGCTCCATAGTAAGGGGTGCAGGGTTCCTCATCATCCTCTGTAATATTTTTAACATGTCCAGTCAGGACAGGAGCGAGCACAATACATCTCACGCAGATCATAACAGGTTAGAAAATATAAACATGCAAAAGAATACGATACATAAAAACTGAAAGAATGTATATGATATAAAAGAGAGAACTGGAATGGAAATATCTACTATAAATAGAGAACTATCAGTGACTAGTGATGTACAGTACAAAGTCGACATATGAATGGCTGGATTTGCACATGAATATACTAAAAAGGCTCACATGGTTATACTACTTTGGAATTGTTCACATGACTATTTATACTCCTCCATACCCCCAATCAATACACAAGGATCCAGACAAGTTATGTTACGCACATGATTTTCACATGATAGCCCAAAGATGGGTGCACATGAAGTATACATGAGGGCTCAGAACTGAGTGCACATGAATTCCACATGAAGGCCCATAAAGGGGTACACATGAAGAATAGGTTACACATGAAGCACATGAGAAACATGGCCGTACATAAGAGCACATGAGAGTACACGAGCGTACATGAACGTACATGAAGCAAATGAGTATACATAAATAACATGAGAGCGATGAATACATGATGTACATGAAACACATGACATGAAGTATCCGATGCTCCCGAGGGGGATAATATCTCAATGTAGGGATCCATATAGTACCAATCCGTGATAATATCGTGACAGCATCAAGGTAATCTAGAGCAAGAATATAATCCTAAGCAAGTTATGAAATGATCAGATAATATACTCGCAAGGTCAAACCAAGCCTAGGCTAGCACACAAACACAAGGTCAAACCAAGTTATCAACACACAATCTCATGTATATACATACCCATATACACATAATGTATTCTTAAGTTTACATATAGGAAACCATATAGGCTATATGCCATATACATATCTACATTGGCATGCACTCATATATATTTACCATATTTACATATACTAAATTCATGTAGTATATATATATATATATATATATATATATATATATATATATATATATATATATTACATATTATCTAGCAAGGTTATAGATATTATATATATACATAAATAGAGAGAGAGAGAGAGTGAGTGACATTAGCAGTAGGGTGTGTGTGTACCATGTGTGTGTGTGTGTATACAGTGGTGTGTTCTCAGTTTTAGAGTGCATGTGTGTATAGGTAGCTGGACATATAGGGTGTTCTAAGATTTTCTTGTGTATGTGCATGTGCCTCAATGTGTGTGTATAGCTGTACAACATAGGTGTCTCAACTTTTGAGTGTACCTGTGTGTATGTGTGTTTCAATGTGTGAGTGAGTGTCTCAATGTGTGTGTGTGTGTGTGTGTGTATAGATATCAATTTAGAAGTAGAGTGTGGTGTCTCAGGTTAGTGAATGTGTGAGGTAGCAGTAATGTGGGTGTTCTCTGTTTTCCTGTGTGTGTGTGTGCCTCAATGTGAACATGTATATTAGAATCAACACAGGTTAGGGTGACAGGCTTATGACAGTTCAATGTGTGTGTGAGTTTGTGTTCAGATTTGCATCATGGATTGATCATGTGTGTGTACATACCATAAATCAGTGTATATAGATTACAACATAGGTTAGGGAACATGTGTGTGTGTGTATATATCAGAAATTGGTGTATACACTGATCCAGTTATCAGTTTTAACATTCCTTTAGCACTTCGAAAGCCCAATCACCAAGCCAACATAAATCCCAACATTGTAAACTAAACTCAGACATGATATAGGATTTAACATTATAATTTAATCATCTAAAAATCAGTTTTAAACACAATTTAAACTCATGAATTCAATGACAGAACCTAGTATCAGAAAAATGGGGAAACACAAATTCGAGTTTACAACACAGTTAATAATCCAATTAATTTATTGGTAAATGATGTGACATATGTGTATGTTTCATGCAAGTGTCATGGTGTCCAAAAACTGGATACAAACGTGTCCAAAATAAACCAACACACGAACACATTGAAACAGTGCACTGACAATGTGGTGCGTGCGTGCCATGGACTTGTGCACATGACACGAGTCGAATCATGTCAAGTGCTCGTGTCCCCATGTTCGCCCAACATAGGACAACACGTTCGTGTCCATGACACGTCACCACGACGTTTCCACGAGGGACACGAAGCCCGTATCAGAGGGACGACACACGCGTGCATAGTACAGTATGAAACACGTGCACCCGCGATTTCTCTCTCGATACGAAACCATATTACATAAAATTTCTTGGGTGTCGTGTCAGACATGTGCTCCGTGTGTCCAAGAAATATTGTGTCAAATCATGTTGTGTACAGTGTGCACGACACCTCGAGTAGCAGGGCATCGAGCGCACTGCTCGTACTGCGTGTCCAATAAGAAATCTGACACGAAGGCGACACGATTTGTGTTCAGTGCAAAACAAAATAAAATCACACATATATAGCTACAATATTGTTTAAATAGTTTTCAAAAATATGAAAGAAAAGTTCTTTGGCATTTCAACAAACACCTACAAATAGAAAATGATACGTGTCTGATACGGATACGAAACCAATGCAAAACTTCACCAATCACACACGACAGCTAGGGGACACCTAGATCTAGGCTATTATGCAAAGAAATCGGGATTAAAAGATAGTTTAAGGTGTTTACCTATAGAGTATCAATCACAAAGAAAAAGCCCCAAATAGGAAGATTCTTCTTGCAAGCCAAAAGCTCCAAATTGTACCAAATCTGAGATTTCTCTCCATGAATAGAAAATAGAGTATGATTTGGTTCTAATGCAAGAAACTAGAGTCAAAAAGGAACTAAAATAAAAGAGTTATGGATTGGGGAAGAAGGACCAATACCTCTTTCTTTCCAAAGTTGTTTTGATGCAAAAGAGACAGTTACTAGGAAGAGAGATTAAATAGGGGGATCCCTATGTGGCCGGCCATGAAGGGAGAATTAGGATTAGGGTTATAAATAATGGGCTTGGGCCAAGTTTCAATGATAAATGAAATCAATCCTTAAGTCAAAAGTCTATGCACTAAATCATTTATTCTTCTATATGAAACTTGATTCAAAATAACTTAACTTGGGTTGACTTAATTTAGACTAGGGTCCCACCATGTTAATCAAGTCACCATAACTAAAAGCAATATCTAGGTTAATCTCCAAAGTCTCAACTAGCAAAAGTCACAATAACAATCACCAATGCAATAAATATCAAAATAATTCAAAGAGGTCCAATGACCAAAACACCCTCAGGCTAAAAAGATAAATAAAACATCCTAATCACATATTTGGGCTCTAGGTTAGACAGTCTCTAGGTTTTCACTAGCAAAACATCAAAATCACAATTTACCAATAAATATTTTAAAAATAATTAAAAATTACCAAAAATTATATCATAATTTAAATAATGATTATTAAAAGATTAAAATTTCAAAATTACCCTCATTTAGAAAACTGGGTGTTACAAGTCTACCCTCCTTAGAGAAATTTTGTCCTTGAAATTAATATAGTAGTACTCCTTCTAGGTCAACACCCCACAATCATAGTCTCAAAACACACAGTTCAATAATCATATGCGTCTGTCCAAAATCATGATACTCAGAATCTTCGTCATGCTAGTGAGCAAGGCTACGATAATCACAGAGCCCTCGACTAAGGTACATATCTCTAGAATTATGGTATTTAAAATTTTTGCATTGTCGCATGCTTGGCAGCAAAAACCTTAAATTCTCACACCCGAGAAATACGTCCAAAATCTGACTATATGTCCTCACTATGTCAGCTAACACGACTATCGAAGATTCTAGATCCCATAACTGAGGTGACCTAGCCCATATGACTTATCTCCCAATCATATCACAAGAACAATAGAACAAAATTGATCAATCAACAAGGAACAGATGGAATCGAATTTCAAGACAGTTATAAGAGGCAATTGCATAAATGGAATCGAGAAGAACGGAACCTGCAACAAGATCTCCAATGGCCTGTACATCCTCGACTGCCATAGCGAAAGCTCGCCCCTACTAGCCTTCCCTGGCCTGCTGCTGATGCTGCATGTACCTCTGTTGTTGAGTTGGTAAGGGTAATCCCTTCTGCTGGCCCACTAGAGCCCTAGCTCCTGCTCCCTGAACTGTCCGTCCAAAAGACTCAGGAGACTCTCTCAGCCGATGATCGGATACTTCGCAAAGCAAATATCTGCCCAACCTCTTCCGGCATTCGCCCCAATCGTGCCCTGGTTTCTTACAGAAAGGGGAAATGATAACAAGTTATTGTCCCGAGGCCTGTTGTTGCCTCTACTGCTGCTACACCTGCTAAAAGGGTACACGGTCCTGAAACTGCTGTTACTGAAAGTAGACCCTCGGCTGCTGATATTGCTGCTGAATCTGTAAGCGGGGCATCGACTGCGGATACTACTGTTGAATCTGTAAGTGGGGCCTATTGGCCGGGCCCGTACTGCCACTAGCTCCATGAGTGTCTCGCATCCTCTTCTCCTTCAGCCCAAGATCGTCCTCCGCTGCCATGGCTCCTACCAGAATCTGCTCAAAAGTGACATCGCGGCTGCTCTTGGTATACGACCTGATCTCCCTGATCGAGCCCCTGTATAACCTCTTCGTCTTCCCGGCCTCAGTAAGATCCTCAACGAATCTACTCAGACAGCAGAACTCCCAACATACTCCTCAACGGTCTGGTTTCCCTGAACCAAACTCTCGAACTGTGCCTCCAAGGCACCGAGTGCTGTATCGAAAAAGAATTTCTCTTTGAACAGTTTCTTGAAGGTTACCTAAGTCTGACCGGCTGTACCAACCCTAGGGTCCATCTGGTACCAAGTACGGGCCAAGTCCTGCATCTGACTAGCTGCTGCCTCGATCTGTAATCCAACTGGTATCTGCGCCAATCGGAATATCTTCTCAATATGCTCTATCCAATCGTCAGCGTATATGATACCCTCTGTACCTTTGAAGTCTCAGGGTCCCATCTTCTTAAAGGATTGGATGTCTGGAGTCTTCGGCTGATACTGCTGCATCTGTCCTTCCAGTGGCTGAGCAGTAACCAGCTCGACTGTCGTCTCGACCAACTGGTGGGTATCGTGTATGCTCTGTCGAAAATCAGCAGACTGGCTCTGTTGCATCTGCTACTGAGTCTCCAAGAATTACTGGAAGAAGGTAAACATCTGAGCTGCATCCACTGTCCCTGAAAGTAACTGCTGCTGGAACATATCCGAAATGACGGGGAAAGACCTCCGGACATGAGGAGGTACACTCCCAAAAGCTGTAGACGCTCCTATATGAGCAAAAATAGGAGGTACTGTGGCCCCAGCATCCACAATCGGGTGAGGGGTGGCAGACCTCTCACCAGCGTCTGCTGGGCCAGAGCGATGCGATCGTGTCTCAATCACCATCCTGGAGACAGATCAAACAAGAAATCAATATTGAGATAGAAACGATAATTCAAGGGAGGACAGTTATTCCAAGGAAGCAATCTTCAACAAGAATTTAGATGGCAGAAATTTAGTTAAGAGATTTTCCTAATGTGATTGAGTACCTCAAAAATAATCTTAATCCTACTGCAGGCTGTAGTGATACTCTAGTCCAAATACCACTACACAAACTCGACCTACATGGGCCACCACTAAAATCGTGTCACGACCCGCATCCAGTGTAAGGGCACGAGAAGTGGGTATGTCCAGCCTACACCGCAGTATCGGCAGTAGAACGCTGTTCTAGGTCATGAATATAACTAACACAATATGAAATACTATCCAAAAGGAGGCCAATCACAGAAGGTATGACTCAATAACAAAACTAGAAGTAGAATATAGCACGATGTAATAGATAAAGGAATCCTCAAACTGAGGTATAAATAGAAGTAAAACAAATCAAAGTTAACAAACACAAGTCTCAACATCTCCAAAATAATACAACTCTGAATCAAAGACAACAACTGACATGAAAAGAAAGAACAGTCTAAACTATCTATACTCTGCATGGGTATCATCCTCAGCAGCTGCCTGAACCTCCCAAGGGTCCAGGTTGCGAGTGTCATCTAGGCAAGCTCCATAGTAAGGGGTACAGGGTTCCTCATCATCCTCTATAATATTTTCAATATGTCTAGTCAGGACAAGAGCGAGCACAATACATCTTATGCAGATCATAACAGGTTAGAAAATATAAACATGCAAAAGAGTATGATACATAAAAATTGAAAGAATATACATGATGTAAAAGAGAGAACTGTAATAGAAATATCTACTATAAATAGAGAACTATCAGTGACTAGGTATGTAGAGTACAAAGTCGACACGTGAACGGCTGGATTTGCACATGAATATACTAAAGAGGCTCATATGGTTATACTACTTTGGAATTGTTCATATGACTATTTATACTCTCCCATACCCCAATCAATACACAAGGATCCAGACAAGTTATGTTATGCACATAATTTTTACATAAAAGCCCATAGATGGATGCACATGAAGTATACATGAGGGCTCAGAACTTAGTGTACATGAATTCAACATGAAGGCCCATAAAGGGGTACACATGATGTATAGGTTACACATGAAGCACATGAGAAACATGGCCGTACATGAGAGTACACGAGCTTACATGAACGTATATGAAGTACATGAGTATACATGAATAACATGAGAGGGAGGAATACATGATGTACATAAAACACATGACATGAAGTATCCGATGCTCCCGAGGGGGCTAACATCTCAATGTAGGTATCCATATAGTACCAATCCGTGATAATATCATGACAGTATCAAGTAAGGTAATCTAGATCAAGAATATAATCCTAAGCAAGTTATGAAATGATCAGAGAATGTACTCGCCTGGTATCTGAATGTCTGAAGTGAATATATTGCTTGGGATGAGGTATCTGACTCCTATTCAGAGCAACACAAGTCAAGATGTATACAGGGGATGATAAATAAAATGTATAATGCATCTGCATGCTGTCTAGGTCAAACAAGACTAAAGTCAATACTTGGTCAACTCCAGTCAACTACACTAGTCAAACAAGGTCGACTAGGTCCAGCCCTAGCCCAAACAAGTCTAATAAGTATCACTAGGCCTAACCAAGCCTAGGCTAGCACACAAACACAAGGTCAAACCAAGTTAACAACACACAATCTCATGTATATACATACCCATATACACAAAATGTATTCATAGGTTTACATATAGGAAACCATATAGGCTATATGCCATATACATATCTACATTGGCATGTACTCATATATATTTACCACATTTACATATACTAAATTAATGTAGGCAATATACATCACTCTATCTCTCTCTCTCTCTCTCTATTTATGTATATATATAATATCTATAACCTTGCTAGATAATATGATATATATATATATATATATATATATATATATATATATATATATATATATATATATATATATATAAATATATATATATATATATATATATATATATATCATATTATCTAGCAAGGTTATAGATTATATATATATATATATATATATATATATATATATATATATACATAAATAGAGAGAGAGAGAGATAGAGTGACAGTAGCTGTAGGGTGTGTGTGTGCCATGTATGTGTGTGTGTGTGTATATAATGGTGTGTTCTTAGTTTTAGAGTGCATATGTGTAGGTAGCTGGACATATAGGGTGTTCTCAGATTTTCTTGTGTGTGTGTGCCTCAATGTGTGTGTGTGTGTGTGTGTGTGTGTGTGTGTGTGCATAGCAGTACAACATAGTTGTCTCAGGTTTTGAGTGTACATGTGTGTATGTGTGTTTCAATGTGTGAGTGAGTGTCTCAATGTGTATGTGTGTATAGATATCAGTTTAGCAGTAGAGTGTGGTGTCTCAGGTTAGTGAATGTGTGGGGTAGCAGTAATGTGGGTGTTCTCCGTTTTCCTGTGTGTGTGTGCCTCAATGTGAACATGTATATTAGAATCAACACAGGTTAGGGTGACAGGCTTCTGACAGTTCAATATGTGTGTGAGTTTGTGTTCAGATTTGCATCATGGGTTGATCATGTGTGTGTGCATACTAAATCAGTGTATATAGATTACAACATAGGTTAGGGAACATGTGTGTGTGTGTGTATATCAGAAATCAGTGTATACACTGATCTAGTTATCGATTTTAACATTTCTTTAGCATTTCGAAAGCCCAATCACCAAGCCAACATGAATCCCAACATTGTAAACTAAACTCAGACATGATATAGGATTTAACATTATAATTTAATCATCTAAAAATTAGTTTTAAACACAATTTAAACTCAGGAATTCAATGACAAAACCTAGTATCAGTAAAATAGGGAAAACACAAATTCGAGTTTAAAACACAGTTAATAATCCAATTAATATGTTGGTAAATGATGTGACATATGTGTATGTGTCATGCAAGTGTCATGGTGTCCAAAAACTGGACACAAATGGGTCCAAAACAATCCAACACACGAACACATTGAAACAGTGCACTGACTGTGTGGTGCGTACGTGCCATGGACTTGTGCACATGACACGAGTCGAATCATGACACCTGCTCGTGTCCCCATATTCGCCCAATGTAGGACAACACGTTCGTGTCCCTGACATGTTACACGATGTGTCCACAAGGGACACGAAGCCCGTATTAGAGGGACGAGACACGCGTGCACAGTGCAGTGTGAAACACGTGCACACGCGATTTCTTCCTCGATACAAAACCATATTGCATGAAATTTCTTAGGTGTCGTATCAGACATGTGCTCCGTGTGTCCAAGAAATATTGTGTCAAATCATGTCATGTACAGTGTACACGACACCTCGAGCAGCAGGGCATCGAGCGCACTGCTCGTGCTGCGTGTTCAATAAGAAATCGGATACAAAGGCGACACGATTTGTGCTCAGTGCCAAACAAAATCAAATCACACAATAGCTACAATATTGTTTAAATAGTTTTCAAAAATATAAAATAAAAGTTCTATTTGGCATTTCAACAAACACCTACAAATAGGAAATAGTACGTGTCCGATACGAACACGAAACCAATGCAAAACTTTACCAATCACACACCACATCTAGGGACACCTAGATCTAGGCTATTATGCAAAGAAATCAGGATTAAAAGATAGTTTAAGGTATTTACCTATAAAGTATCAATCACAAGGAAAAAGCTCCAAATAGGAAGATTCTTCTTGCAAGCCAAAAGCTCCAAATTGTGCCAAATCTGAGATTTCTCTCCATGAACAGAAAATAGAGTGGGATTAGGTTCTTATGCAAGAAACTAGAGTCAAAAAGGAATTAAAATAAAAGAGTTATGGATTGGGAAAGCAGGACCAATACATCTTTCTTTCCAAAGTTGTTTTGATGCAAAAGAGGCAAGAACTAGGAAGAGAGATTAAATAGGGGGGATCCCAATGTGGCCGGCCATGAAGGGAGAATTAGGGTTAGGGTTATGACTAATGGGCTTGGGCCAAGTTTCAATGATAAATGAAATCAATCCTTAAGTCAAAAGTCCATGCACTAAATCATTTATTCTTCTATATGAAACTTCATTCAAAATAACTTAACTTGGGTTGACTTAAGTTAGACTAGGGTCCCACCATGCTAATCAAGTCACCGTAGCTAAAATTAACATCTAGGTTAGTCTCCAAAGTCTCAACTAGCAAAAGTCATAATAACAATCATCAATGCAATAAATATCAAAATAATTCAAAGAGGTCAAATGACCAAAACACCCTCAGGCTAAAATGACAAATAAAACATCCTAATCACATGGTTGGGCTCTAGGTTAGACAGTCTCTAGGGTTTCACTAGCAAAATATCAAAATCACAATTTACCAATAAATATTTTAAAATAATTAAAAATCACCAAAAATTATATCATAATTTATATAATCATTATTAAAAGATTAAAATTACAAAATTTCAAAATTATCCTCATTTAGAAAACTGGTGTTACATATATCAAGAAAGATTCGGAACTTGATTACTTATATTTATGATTCAGAAATAGGATTCAAACATGTCTTAAAAATAAATCATGCGATGCAAGAGTCATGATTCGTGTCGAAAATCGTGTCACAAATGAGTCATGCCAATTTATGAAATAATGTAAATTGCATTTATTTGATATTGAGAAACAAAATACGGAGTACTTGCCTTAAATCCAAGTTGCTCAAAGTTGCTCCTTAGTCCAAACCTAGCGAAAACATGGGTTAAGTGTTAGGGTTTCACACAAATTCAAATTTCTAAGTTAGCCCTCTAAAATCAAGGTCCAAATTGTACCCTCACTTCACAATATAGCTAATGAACAAAAACCCATGGCCATAACCGAATCTCAACTTGTCTTAATGGACTTGCCCAATTATCCTCAAAACTACAATAACATATAACTAAATCTTAGTCCATATAAATAAACCCAACTAAGATACATTTCTTTCAAACCCAATGCTATTTTACTATTGTTGTTGTTGCATTCTCCTAGAGAGTTAGTAACAAGATTCAAATTTGTCACGACCCGATCCCAAAATTGTCGGATTGAAATCGGATCATACCCAGCCTGCACCGTTGCGAGACGGTGGCAGTAAGCTGTTTCTACTTGCAGGTACTTTCAACAACAATTATATATTTGTCGCAACACTAATTTACGAACTTTTAAAACTTTAATTGTTCGACAAAGAGAAATACATCTAAAAATAAAACACTGAAATAAAAAGTCTGAAATGAAAATTCTTCAACTCTAACACAAAGAAACTAGAAATGAAGATAACAACTATCTAGATGGCCGGCTCATCGGCCTCAGGATCTGTGTCCACCAAGTGGGACTATGGAAGCACCGCAGGATACAGCATAGGATCATAATAGCTATTGATCAATAGCTCAGCATCATCAATATTACCTATTGGGGTGAATCCAGTCAAAAAAGGAGCAAAGTACGAGTATATATCTAACATTTTAAATAATAATAGAAATATGCAATTTTAAATAGTTTGAAATACTTGAACAATATTTTCCAGCAATTCAATATTTGAAACAATATGATTTGAATAGGCAATGTCTATGACCGGCTTGGGTTGTACAATAGCATCCTAGCGATGCGATATGGCTTATCCCCGTGTGTAAGAGGGGTAAACTCGCACAATAATACAATATGAGGGTATTGGTCATAAACGCTACATTACTCCCCCAATATCCCCACAATCAATAACAATCAATATTTGAACTCTAGGAGAGAGTTCCATGTAGCAATGTGGTTTAAGCATACAAAGTAACAATTACTAATTAAAATATCAGATAGCATAATCGTACTTGCCTTTGTTTGTATGACTGGATCGGGATGTTGATACCGGGGAGGAAATCAAGTATGTCCTCGAAACCCTACAGTTTGAGAACTCTGATTTAGAACCAAAAATAAAGCCATCTCTTGGCGTGCTAGTTACAATCTCTAGAAGTATATCCTAGTCCAATTTTTAAGTTATTTAATTAATCTAACGAGCACTACTCTAACATCGCAACTACAAACGTCAATTTGCAAAACAGCGTCAATTTACTGTTTTATTGGAAAAGATAGCATTTTCAGGTTATTTATCAAAACTTGGTATTTCATAATATAAATAAAACTAAGATTTTCCTTTAAGTGAGAAAACATTGAGTTTGTTTAATTTAACCAAAACTTGTAATTCTATCCTTTTAATTAGTGTGAAAAGATCTTATTAATTTTTTATATATAAAATTAGTATCCATTTTAATTTCGCATTTAGCTACGCAAAACAATAAACCAGAAAAGAACCGAAATCCTAAATTACACAAATACAGGGCCACAGAAATAAATATAAAAAATAGGCTGATGCCCTTACAACTTATTAGAAAGAGTTACATATTTTAAATAGCTGAGGCGAGCTTGAGTGCCGTGAAATGGTCCAAACATAAGGCCGAGGGCCCTGCACCCAGAATATGAAATAGCCAGTAACATGTTCTATAAATATAATTTAACTACAAAATAAATAGGGTAAGTCTCAGACATGGTCATGCAATCTCATGTTGCTGGCTTACGCCTCAACTTACAGGAATATCCCGTAAAGTTTGTATGTCGCCGAGGCTCATCCAACCGATACGGTCGTCGCCTAAAAGGGGATACAAAACTCACAAGATCCGTACAAAAAACCAACTTTTGTAAATCGTTTGCAAAGACCGGATTTTAATGAACTTAATTAATATTATTTTTGAAATACTTTTACGAAAAAAATTTGGGCAGCACCTCATTTGAAACTAGGAAACCCTAGCCAAACTTGGCGATTCCCACAACGTCTAGTATAGAATATATATAACTCCAGCCTTCCAAATTTCATCCACCAAAATACATAACCATTTCCCAATCACTTTCCATAAGCCAAATCCAAAGAAAACCACAGAAGAACAAAAGAACAAAACCAACTAAAAGAACTAAGCACAACACAATGAGCCTCCATAAGCTCATGGCCAAAAACTAAGCCACAGCACAACTTCATATAGCCAACTACAGAATTTTCCGAAATGAAATTCGAAAAACCCGAAACCATCAACAAATCGAGTCGAACTCAAAAAAATATCCCTAATGCAACAATATCAAAACTGATCCCCGAAACAGGGTCAGGACCGCGTCATCATCGACACGTATATGCGACACACCAATAGGAGGGACATAGGGACACGAAAATATACCTCGGGGCCCGGCTAGAGCTCTAAGATGTAAAAATAGGGGAAGAATCGAATTCTGGCGGACTCGGAATGGTCCAGAAGCACACAGCAGCGGGAACAAGTCACAGGACACGGATCGGGGATGCTGGAAATGGCAGACAGCAGGAAGCACTGTCGCGGGGCCACGGAACAGCGGGTCGGGGAGGCGACGATCAGGCTGGGCGGCCGGAGGCGCGTGCATGAGTCAGCGCTGGGAGGCGGCCGCGCCGGAGGGAGGCGGAGAAGGGTCGGCCGAGAGGGGGTCCACGAAGACGGCGTCGGCCTGAGCGGCGCGCGCAGGGGGAGTCACTGGTCGGGCGAGGCTCGGGTCGCCTAGGGATGGCCGTGGACGGGGTCGCCGGAGGAGCTCCGGTTGGTGGCTTGGGCTAGGGCATGGGGATGGGTGATGAAGAGAGAGATGGAGAGGGGTTTAATAGGGTGTGAGGGGCTGGGGGTTACGGGAAGACGAGGGGTTCGGCTATTACGGAGGAGGAGGGCTCGGCGGTTTTGAAAAGATGAGGAGTTTGGAGGAGAATATGCTGGGGAGAGGGAAAAGAAAACGAGGGAAAGGGAGGAGTTGGTGGTTACGGGAGTAAGTAGGAATAGGTTTTTTTATTTATTATGCTGAAAACCCACTTATAAATATATATGTACAAATATAGTAATACATTTTATATAATTTCATGTTTAATAAAAATAATCTAAGGATGGGTTCGGACTCGGGAACGGGTTCGGAGCAGGGCCACAATCAAAAGAAATCCAAATAATTTATTTATGAAAATAATAATTTTCCTGATCTGACTAAATATAATAAATAATAATATCAATAATAATAATAATAAACATTAAACTAATAATCCAATCATTAATAAACTTAAATTACGGGTTTTACAACCTTCCCTCCTTAGGAAATTTTGTCCTCGAAATTAAAGGCAGGGTTAGGAGTTACCTCAAGCTTCAAACAGATACGGATACTGCTCCCGCATCTCGTCTTCTCGCTCCCAGGTAGACTCGCCTGGGGAGTTGTGCCGCCACATAACTCTGACTATTGGCGTCACAGAATTCCTGGTCCTCTTCTCTCCTCTGTCTAATATTGCTACTGGCTTCTCTGGCACTGTGAGGCTGGGTCCAATTTCCAGCTCTGAATGGTCCAAGATGTGGCTCGGGTCCGGAATGTAGCGCCTGAGCTATGAAATATGGAAGACGTTATGCACACCCTCAAGGTTAGCTGGTAGAGCTAATCGGTATGCTACTTCTCTGACACGGCTCAAAACTTCAAATGGGCCGATGTATCTGGGACTAAGCTTTCTAGCTCTTTCAAAGAGAATGGTTCCTCTGGTGGGGGAGATCTTGACAAAGACACTATCTTCTGCTTCGAACTCCAGTGGTCGGCGACTGCTATCGGCCCAATGCTTCTGTCTGTCCTGAGCAATCCTGAGCTTGTCTCTAATTATTTTTACATTCTTTGCTGCATCGGTCACCATCTCAGGTCCAAGCAATACTCTTTCTCCTACATCGTTCCAAGCAAGTGGAGTGCGGCAACGACGTTCATAAAGTGCCTCGAACGGAGTCATACCGATACTAGTTTGGTAGCTGTTGTTATAGGAGAACTCTACCAAGTGCAAGTGGTCTTCCCAAGACCCTCCAAATTCCAAGACGCAAGATCTCAGCATGTCTTCTAGCGTATGGATTGTTCTCTCCGATTGTCCGTCAGTCTGGGATGGTAGGTGGTGCTGAACTTCAATTGTGTTCCCAAACTGTCGTACAAGCTCTTCCAGAAGTGAGAGGTGGATCTGGTATCCCTGTCAGATACGATACTTACCGGAACTCCATGAATCCGGTAGATATGCTGCATAAATAGTGCTGCCAACTGCTCGGTGGATAGACCAACCTTGAAGGAGATAAAGTGAGCTGACTTCGTCAGTCGGTCCACAATAACCCAAATGGCATCCTTTCCTCCTTGGGATCAAAGAAGTCATGACACAAAGTCCATCGTTATGTGTTCCCATTTCCACTCTAGGATGTCTAGCGGCTGCAATAGTCCTGCGGGTCTCTGTCTGCTAGCTTTCACTTGTTGACAAATTAAGCATCTAGCTACATACCTGGATACGTCCTTCTTCATTCCGTACCACCACACTATAGTATGCATATCCCGATACATTTTGTTAGCTCCTGGATGTATGGAATACTGCGACTGGTGTGCTTCTTGCATCAGCTCGTTCCTCAGTTTGCCAGTTGGTACGCAAAGCCTCATACCGTGCCTCAGTGCTCCGTCGCTAGCGATTGAGAATCCTTCAAGTGTTCCTGCCATCACTTGGTCTCTGAGTTTGCAAAGCGTCTCGTCTTGGAATTGTGTCTTCTTGACTCTGTCCATCAGACTTGAACGCACTTGCAACTGCATCATTGATGAATTAGCTCCTGGTACAATGGCTTCTCTTTCCAATTTTTTCATTTCCTCTTCGGGCAGTACAATCTCCAGTCCAAGCTTTTCTATGTCTTCCAGTAAGTGTCGTTCCTTGGTCAAAAATATTGCCATCGGGTATCGACTAAGTGCATCTACAACAACATTAGTCTTACCCGGATGATACTGCAGGTCAATGTCGAAGTCTTTCATCAGCTCCAGCCATCATCTCTGTCGCATATTCAGCTCCTTCTGAGTGAAAATATATTTAAGACTTTTGTGGTCTGTAAATATTTCTACTCTCTCTCCATAGAGGTAGTGCTTCCACAACTTCAAAGCAAATATAACCGCTGCAAGCTCCAAATCATGCGTGGGATAGTTCTTCTCATGAGTCCATAATTGTCTAGATGCGTAAGCAATTACTTTTCCATTTTGTTGAAGAACACAGACCAAACCATTACTGGAAGCATTACTGTAAATTGAGAAACTGCTGGTACCTGAGGGTAGCGCAAGTATCGGTGTCATTGTAAGTCTCTTCTTCAGTTCCTCAAATACTGACTGGCAATCTTCGGACCAAACAAATTCTTTATTCTTCCTGGTGAGCTTTGTCATCAGCTCAGCAATCCTGGCAAAATCCTTCACAAATTTTCGGTAGTAGCCAGCTAAGCCCAAGAAGCTTCTGATTTTTGCAACTGAATTTGGTGTAGTCCACGTCTCAATAGCAGCTATCTTCTTTGGATCTACCAAAATTCCTTCTCCTGTGACAACATGGCCGAGAAAATCCACCTTGTCTAAGAAGAATTCGTATTTAGATAGCTTACCATAGAGCTTCTCTTTCCTGAAGGTTCCCAGAACTTTCCTCAGGTGCTCTTCATGCTCTTCTTCGGTCTTCGAGTAGATCAGAATGTCATTGATGAAGACAACAACAAACTGATCCAGGTATTCATGGAAGACCTTGTTTATGAGATTCATGAATACCACAGGGGCATTCGTCAGTCCAAACGGCATAACCAAAAATTCATATTGTCCATATTTGATGTTGAACGCCGTCTTTGGAATATCCTCCTTCCTGACCTTGATTTGATGGTAGCCAAATCTGAGATCTATCTTCGAAAATACCTTAGCTCCACTTAGTTGATCAAACAGATCATCAATTCGGGGCAGAGGGTACTTGTTCTTGATGGTGATGTTGTTCAGCGCCCGGTAGTCGATGCACATCCGTACAGTTCCATCCTTCTTGGGCACGAACAAAACTGGTGCTCCCCAGAGTGAAGCTCCATCTCTTATAAATCCCTGGGCCTTTAGCTCATTAATCTGGTCCTCCATCTCCTTAGCCTTCTTGGGGTTGACTCTGTAGTATCCCCGAGAAATAGGGGAAGAACCGGGAACTAGATCATGGTGAATTCTACACCTCGATCCGAGGGCAATCTCGAAAGACTATCAGGGAAGACGTCCATGAATTCCACTATGATAGGATGAGGAGGCCCGGGTTCTTCGGTGATAGAGGAGTAGATAACACTCTCCATGTCTTCCGAAGTTCGAGAGATTTCAAACTCTGGTTCTCCTGGTGGGCTGAAGACTACACATCATATTCAAACCAAATAACATTTCATTCTAGTTATTGTTACAAATCCCTCTCATATAATCCTATTCAAACCAAATAACATTTCATTCTAGTTATTGGGCCAAACCCAATTAACCACTCTCAATAATTCCAAATATAAATCCAGCCCAACAATAATACAAACTAAAAGAACTGCAATTCCAGGCCCACTCCAGTATGGCCCACGGTTGAACCAAAACTTATTATTTGATTGCCACAAACGTCTGCAGATCAAATACTTAGCAAAACCCTCCACTAGCCCAATCCTATTTTACTACTACTGATGTACTCTTACTCTTTCTCTTCTTAACCTACTGGTCCAGTAACCCGAGCCCACAACCGGGTCCAATTTCAAATTCCTAAGTGAGCTTATAATTCTACAGCTAATTTCAGTCCCCCGAACCAAAATTCAAACTAACCCATAGTCCAACGGCTACTAACAATGTCTCGAATTCAAATTACCATATCAGGGCCAAATGAACACCAAACTGAAACAAATTCTCTGGCCAACTGCTATCAATCATCTCAAAGTTCCCACGACACACAACAGAGTCCATGGAATAGAAGGACCAATCGAGGAAGAAATTATACCTGATAGCAGGAAACATAGACACCGGTGACTTGGAGTCCGACACTACTGTTAACATATCCAAATTCGAATGGAAAGCTGGCTCAGGCACATCATCGAACACATCATGTGCAGAAACAAGAATGAAGTGTATATAAGCTCCTTGATTATTTGCTTAATAAAAACCGAAAGAAAACGATAGCACAGAGTAACAGAAGGATCAGAGGACCATACCAAGACCTCCTTTTCGAAGTAATTGATCTACTTATCTTCATGCAAAGATCAGTAACCTTCAACAGAGTCGATCTCCATAAATAGAAAGAGTCAAGATTTCATACTAACTCCTCGATCGATACTGCACAATTCGATCCACCAAGGAGTAGAGAATCAACAAAAAAAGAGGAGATGGAACAAAATAGGACTTACCAGAATGGTGAACTTTATCGCTCATTAGTCACCGAAACGAAGCCAACTCTACTGTTGATCGAAGATTATGGCGAATAGAGACTGCTGTAACGCCCCAGTCCCAAAATACTTAGGACTAAATACGTAGACATGCTTGCAGCTTACATACGAAGTATACTCCAATATATGGATACCTCGTATGTACACATAAGCTATAAAATGTAGTAACCATGAAGCTAATCTCATCCACAAATAAATATATTATAAAATCAACTTATACATGTCATTTGTACAAAAGGTTGGACGGAGACAAATCTACTACCAACTAAAAAGTGAGAAATACATAGCAACGAAGGAAGAGTCGAACGAAGCGATAGACGATCCAAGAGCTAGCATCGCGAAGGTAGATTTGCAAACTATGGACTTGGCTAGAGCATCTGCAAAAATCATAAAAGAAAACACACCAGAAGAAATCACCAGGTCCTCAGAGGGACGTAACAAGATACAGGAAGAACAGGCTATTATAACTGCAAATGTAAACACTATAAAGCTATGACCCAACCGGGTCCCTAACCATCTATGTGATATGCACTTTGAGGACAACGTTCTACGTAGGAGATGTAGGATCAGCAGAGTAAATAAAGAGTGGCAGTAAGTAGCGGTCATCCGAGTCACTATCAGCCATGGGCAGTAAGTAGCACTCACCTGAGTCGCTATCGGCCCCGGGGCAGTAAGTAGCACTCATCCGAGTCGCTATCGGCCCAAAATGTGTGTAAAAATAAATGTAGCCCCTATGCTAATAGTTGTCCTCTCTCCCCAATAATACTATACATGCGTCGTAACCACGACACACCAACACATATCGCTTCCACAACACTATTTTATACCTAATAACTGTAAAGTCTTCTAACATGCATCTATTGACAGTTATTTCCAATGCATGCACACGGGGGATCAGCCAACACGTAAATGACCTCTATATGTTACTCACAACTCACACACAACTCGTGTACAATCGCGACAAGTTAATGAGACACACTAAATTGATGGTAGTCCATTAACTCTACGTCCATATGCAAGAAAGAATATAATAAACGGGAAATATAGATACAATAACTGAATAATAAAATACAACTAAATGTAAGCAGTAAATATGGCAAGGTATCTTGCCTGGTGTATCGCCTGGTGTGGTGCGATTGTTCCGAAAAAGTCTCAATTTTTCCAATAGCCGAGGTTGAGGTGAAGGGGCCCAAATTTTATGAGAAATAGAATGCACGATCAGTCGTAAACAATGGTGATAATCTTAGAGAATTTGGAATAAAAGAATACTCATACTATTTAGAAAAATATTTATGAAAACTACACATATTACTTCCAAAATATTTTTAGGTAAATATTTGTATTCAAAATTTTATTAGCCGTGATATTTTAGTTACAAAATATTAAACTATATCTCTACTTATCAAGATACCTTTAGATAAAGCTTTGGAAATCTAAGAAGTATCATTTTCGGTAAAATCTAAAATTTGTAAAGTATACATTTATATATATTTATCCCTTAGGCCAAACTTTATTTAAAAATAGATAAAATAACATAATAAATATATTTTGGCTTTGAAAATGTAGTTTTGAAATTGCATATGGGTAAGCCTCCAAAACTTAGAGTTAATAAATAGTTTTAAAAAAAATATTAATGAAATATAACTCACAAAAATTACTTGTAATACTAGTGAATAATACTATTGATATATTAATATTCAATTATTATTATTATTATTATTATTATTATTATTATTATTATTATTATTATTATTATTATTATTATTATTATAATGATAATGATAATAATAATGATGATGTAACAACAAAGACTAGAACACACTTTAATAAGTAAGCAAACAACAAAATATAGAATAATAAAATAAAACTAAAAGTCAATGCTTCCTTAAAGCACATATGTGTTGTGCTCTTTTATTCGTGAGAGAGAGAATGACTTCAAGGCTAAAAAGGCAAAGAGAGAGGAACAGAGGGAAGAGAGTGGGAGAAGTACCTGGTCAAAAGTGCGGCGGACCGTCCCGGTGGCACGGAGGGGCCGGAGGGGAGACCCGGCATGGGGCGGCTGCTCGAAAAGACGGAGAGGCTCCCGGTGGGCGCCCGACCAGGGTGAACGCCGACGACGGAAGGGGGCTGCGGGTCCTAGATCTGGACGGAGACCCGCAGTCGCAAAGGTGGTAGCTCGACGGTGGACGCTGACCACGGCGTGGAGGTGCTGGAGGCGGGCCATGGGTGAGGTGGATCGGGATCTCGCGTACGGCTGGAAGCTCGGTGGTGGAAGCTCCCGGTCGAAGGTGCAGCAGTCGCACAGTCGGTGGGTCGGCCGACCGAAGGTGGTAGTCGTCCTGGCACGGCCACCTGAGGAAGGGTAGACGGCTCCCAGCGCACGGAGGTGCACGCCCGCGGCTCAGGAACCCGACGGCGGATCCACCCTAGCTCGACGTCAGCGGTCAGGTCGAAAAGGCATGGGGTGGAGGAGTGATCGAGCGGCGATCGTCGATAAGGTTCGGTTTTCTCCTTCTTCTTTTTATTTATGGAATGGTGGTGATGTTGATTTGGGCGGCCATAGCCACGATGGCCACAACGATAGTGATGGCGGGGCTGTGTTATCTGGTGGCAGCAGATTTGGGTGTCTCTGGCGGTTGGATCCGGTGGTGGTACGTGGTGAAGGGTGTTGGCCCATTGGTCATGGTCAAACCTGATTTTAATAATTGATCAAACTTTGTCTCGATATACCAAACAACTCAGATGTTTACTCAAGATGTTTTCGACGCTTGGATACTGATCAAGATTGGATATCTACTCAGTTCAAGACCGAAGCTATGTTTGCCACTCGATACTGTATTTCTTTATGCAATGTAATTTTTACTTTTATTGAGTCAAGGAATACATTGTACACCAATTCATACTGGCAAATAGGCTATCCAAAATCGTTTTCAAAAATGACCTATGTTTTAAAAAATATCTCTTTTTTACAAAAGCTTCTGAAGAATTTCAAAAAGTCCAGAAATATTTTTTTTAAATATTCCTGACCAACCCCGACAGAACTCGGCCAGAGTTCGGCCAGAGGTCGGCCAGAGTGAACGTTATGTGAACGTTGGATTTTTGAACTTAGTCTCCCTTCAGTTGCGGATTGTTACATAGAGTTCTGTTGAATTCTGCCCGAATTCTGACAAGTTCTGTCTTTGGAAAAACTATAAATAGAGAAGAATTCTGATCATTTCAAATCACCAATTCACTTTTATTTTTTCTCTTCTAAAGCTTACGTTTCTTTCAAAGAGTTTTCTAAAAAGCTTTCATTTTCAAATCCTAAGCCAGTTACAATTCTCTAGTCAATTTGCCGGTACGGTACAGTCTAGAAAATTTTAGAGAAATTTTAATCAGAGGCTTGATTGAAGAAAGACTCTTCAAAACTAAAGTTGGTCGAGTTCTTCGTATCAAAGCTCGCGTCTGTAGAAGTTGCAAGGACTTCGTATGAAAACTTGCGGGATTTTCTAACAGTAGATTCAACTGGAAGCTAGAGTTCTTCCGATTGGACTAGTCCTCACAAGAGGAAAACCAGTATAAATCGCTGTGTTTGTGTTTGCCTTCTGATCTCTTTTCTTTACAGTTATTACTTTGTGATTATTGATATTATTTCTGTGATCTAACTGCTAACAAGTTTTTAATCTACAATATTTCGCTGCCTACTCTATTTACCCCCTCTAGAGTATTCTGCTTTATGACTTCGTTCGATATCAGAGCGGGTTATACAAGTAAACCAAGGTGAAACTGCAATTATATTTAATTATTTTATAGATCACAGCATTACACATGGCAACTGTGAAATTTACAAGTAAAGGCCAAGCCACAAACAGACCTCCACTGTTTGACGTCACAAACTATACTTATTGGAAAACACGGATGAATTTATTCTTAAAATCTCTTGATTTTGACTTATGGTCTATAGTTATTGATGGCTACAAAAAGCCTCCTCGTATTACTGTTGAGGGAGTTTTAGTTGATAAACCCTATGATAAATATACTGAGGATGAAAAAAAAGGCCAGTCTTGACGCACGTGCTATTAATGCTTTATTTTGTGCTTTAGACAGAATTGAGTTTAACAGGGTGTCGACTTACACAACATCAAATGAAGTGTAAAAACTTCTCGAAGTAACCAACGAAGGAACAACACAAGTCAAGGAGTTAAAGATCAGCAGACTTACTCAAGAGTATGAGGCATTCAAGATGAAGCCAAATAAATCTGTCACTCAGATGTTTACGAGATTCTTAGATATTGTAAATCCTTTATCTTCATTAGGCAAAGAATACGCTAACCATGAGAAGATTTGCCAACTTCTACGAGCTCTCACAAAGAACTGGATTCCAAAGGCTACAGCAATCATTGAAGAAAACGACCTCTCAACAATGCCTCTAGAAACACTCATGTGTAAGCTACTCACTCACGAGTTGGAACTTCAAAACTTTAAAGATGCTACACCAAAGGACAAGTCAGAGAAGTCGATCGCTCTCAAGGCTCAACATAGAAGAACTGTCAAAGATGATTCTGGCGACAGCGACTCTGACTCTGAAGATCAAGCTCTTCTGGTAAGTAAATTCAAGAATTTCATGAGATTCAACAGAAGAACAAAAGACAACAACAGCAACAACAACGAGGAAGAACCTATTTGCTACGGATGTAAGAAGAAAGGATATATGAAGAAAGATTGTCCAACAGTATCATCATCAACAAAAAAAGCAGCAAATATGACAAAGGCTTCCTGAAGAAATCTACATCAAAGAAGTATGCCAATACAAGCATATGGCATGTGAGCGAAGCCAGCGACTCAGAAGAAGAATAATCGGATGACGCTGCAAATGTATACTTGATGGCTTGCGATCCAGGTAACCACTAATCCTCTGTTTGATCCTTATGATGATTTCACCTTTGAGCAACTAGGAGAGGCTTTCAATGACCTATTAAATGACTACAGGAAACTGCATAGTAAAATGAAACCTCTAAGAAGGTACTTAAAGAGTACAAAGGTGAGATAGGAAGACTTACTGACCAACTAGCTGATGTTAGAAATAATGATTCTTCTATTGAGTCTGGTGAGCTTTATTTTATTAAGTTGTTGTTACACGAGACTATCAAATTATCCAAAGAAAAAGACCAAACTATCATCCAGCTAAAGGAAGACCTATCTAAGGAGAGAAAGAATCTCCAGTGTGCACAAGTTAGAATGGAAACACTTACATCTGACTATACTAGATTATATGACACCTCCAAAAAGTTGGAAATTAGTTTAGAAAAATGGCCTGAAGTTGATGCTTCCTATTCTAATACGTGTCAATTACCGAATCATCGGAACACACCCAAACCAAACACGGTCAGACCAAACCATACCAAACCAATGCCCAAGAAGACTAATAGGCATGCATTCTTCTATACTAGAAAACCAAAACCTACCAATCATGTACCTCACACTACTTTCAACACTCAACATGCAAAATGCCATTATTGTGGCCTCATTGGTCATATATCATCTGCATGTAGAATCAGAAAGTTAGTAGATTTAAATGTTTATGCATGGATACCAATGACTAACATGTCAGGACCTTACAAGAAATGGGTACCAAGAGTTTCATCTGCAAATTATTTTGTAGGTGAAATACCCTTCACATGCTAGAAGCAAATGGATCCTCGACAGCGGTTGCTCACGGCACATGACCGATGATGCATCATTATTCGCAACACTATCGAAGAAAAATAAAGAAGGTTACGTCTCCTTCGATAATAATTTAAGAGGGTACATAATCGGTATCGGTGACATTGGTAAGGCTTCCTATCCTGTGATTAAAGATGTCTGTCTAGTTATCAAGTTAAAACATAATCTGCTCAGCATAAGCCATTTAGCCGATCGCAGTTATGACATTAACTTCGTCAAAGACAAATGTACTATAGTTGATAGCTCAACTGGTAGTACTATCTTTGAAGGTATCAGGGAAGACAACATATATGTTTTCTATCTGTTAGAAGATGCTAACAAAGCAGGTAGATGCTTGATGGCCAAGAGCATTGAGGCTTAACTATGGTATATGAGACTCGGTCATGCAAACATGGACACAATTTTAAAACTACCTACAAAGAAGTTGGTACGCGGCTTACTGAACATATCTTTCAAGAAGGATATGGTATGTAGCAAATGTAAAAAGAACAAAGCTACCCGATCCGCCTTTAAGTCTAAGAACGCTGTAAGTACCACTAGACCTATACAATTATTGCATATGTACTTATTTGGACCTAGTAGAATTGCTAGTCGAGGTGGTAAGTTATATGCATTTGTCATTGTAGATAATTTCTCTAGATATATATGGGTATATTTTCTTGCATGCAAGAACGATGCTTTATCAGAATTCGTCACCTTTTCCTAGAAAGTACAGAATGAAAAAGGTTTCATGATTACTCGCATTCGTAGTGATCATGGCGACGAATTTGAGAATGCAGAGTTCAAGCAATTCTGTGATACACACGGTTATTTGCATGAGTTTTCCTGGCCTAGGAATCCACAACAAAATAGAGTTGTAGAACGTAAGAACAGGACTCTATCTGAAAGGGCTAGAGTAATATTGAACCAGTTTAGTCTACCTAAATACTTTTGGGCTGAAGCTGTCAATACAGCGTGCTATATTCTAAATAGGGTTCTGATTCGACCTATATCGAAAAAGACTCCTATGAGTTATGGTTTGATAGAACAACCACTATTTTATATTTTAAGATATTTAATTGTAAATGCTTTATTCTTAATACTAAAGACAACCTGAGTAAATTTGATGAAAAGGCTGATGAAGGTATCTTTTTAGGTTATGCGGCAAAGAGCAAAGGGTACTGAGTCTTCAATAAGAGAACCATGATCATCGAAGAATCAATTAATGTCAAGTTTGATGAACTAAATCAATATTCAGACGATGACGATAATGAAGATGTGAGTACACCAAGTACAGCTACTTCAAAACCTTTCCACATAGATACAGAACCTTCACACCAAGCACCAGCTGAGTCTTCAAGCAGATCACATATAGCACCAGAAGCCGGAACCAGCAATCCTGAGGATATGCTAAAAGAGATAAGATTCTTGGCAAATTATCCAAATGACTTGGTAATTGGTGAGATTACCAAGGGTGTAAGTACTCGTTACTCTAATAAAGATATGGCTTCTTGTGTTGCTTTTATTTTAGAGCTTGAACCCAAAAATATTAAAAAAAGCATGTAGTGATAATTTTTAGTTAGATGCTATGCAAGAGGAATTAAACCAATTCGAACGGAATCAAGTTTGAAAACTTGTCCCCAAGGCTATTGATCATCCGGTCATTGGCACCCGTTGGGTATGCCGAAACAAACTGAACGAGAATGGTTTAGTGACTCGTAATAAGGCTTGACTCGTAGCTCAAGGAAATAATCAAGAAGAAGGTATCGACTACGATGAGACTTACACCCCAGTTGCGAGATTAGAATTCCTTCATATGTTATGTGCATTTGTATGTTTTCGTAATTTCAAATTATTTCAAATGGATGTTAAAAGCGCATTTTTGAATAGTTTTATAAAAGAAAAAGTTTTCGTAGCTCAACCTCCAGGTTTTACTAATTTCAAAAATTCTGATTATGTTTTCAAGTTGAAGAAAGCCTTATACGGTTTGAAATAAGCCCTTCGTACACGGTACGATCGTCTAAGCTCTTTTCTACTTGACAACGGTTTTTCAAAGGGAAAGGTTGACACTACACTATTTATAAAATCTTTGAATAAAAATCTTCTTTTGATTCAAATCTATATAGATGATATTATTTTTGGATCCACTGATGAATCTCTTTGTCAAGAATTTTCAAAGTGTATACAGAATGAGTTTGAGATGAGCATGATGGGAGAGCTAAAATTCTTTCTCGGACAGCAAATCAAACAAACCAACAATGGGACGTTCATAAATCAAGCAAAGTACACAAAAGATTTATTAAAGAAGTTTGACCTGGAAGCAGTCAAACCTTTTAGCACTCCAATGGCGACTTTAACCAAGCTTGATACTGATGAACAAGACAAACCCGTCGACATACGTAAGTATCGAAGTATGATCGATAGCTTACTGTACTTAACTGCTAGTCGACCAGACATTATGTTTAGTGTTTTCTTGTGTGCACGTTTTTAAGCCAATCCTAAGGAATCACATCTGTGCCCAGTTAAGCGTATCTTCCGATATTTTAAGGGCACTTCTTCTGTCGGCTTATGGTATCCTAAAACTACGTCATTTGACCTAACCGATTATTCTTATGCTGATTTTGCCGGATGCAAAGTGGATAGAAAAAGTACCAACGGTATATGTCATTTCCTAGAAAAAGTCCTAGTCTCTTGGTTTAGCAAGAAGCAAAATTCTGTCGCATTATCAACAACCGAGGCTGAGTATATCGCCGCAGGACATTGTTGTGCACAAATTTTGTGGATGAAGCAAACTTTAGAAGACTTTGGATTGCATTTCACACACATACCTATTTTCTGTGATAATACTAGTTCTATTAATTTGACTAAGAATCTAGTATGTCATTCTCGTACTAAGCATATCGAGATTCGACATTATTTTCTTAGAGATCATCGATAAAATGGAGATATATACCTTGTATAAATAGACACACAAAATCAATTGGCTGACATTTTCACAAAACCTCTAGCGGAAGATCGTTTCAATTATTTACGTCAAGAATTAGGAATTTTAGATGTCAATAATATTAATTAATTTTGTTTATTAATTAATTTATTCAATACTCAATAACTTTTTTCGAGACAAGCCTACAAAGAGTCTATCTGTCACCACGACTACGGTCGAAGCGAAGCGGTACTTAATTGTTCCCCGGTGAACTTCCGTTAGCTGTGACAGTACTCCTACAGCTAATCTGAAACAGACGCTAAGTAACGATAATTAATTTATAAAATAATATTAATTATATTATTTGAAGTTTAAAATTACTAAACTTTGAATTAAATATTTGAAATGAGTTGATGAAAAGGATATGGCCCACAAAATTTAAAAAAAAAAACCCAGGAGAACCCTAGACAAATTCGGCCCGAGTTCGGTCCGAATTCGGCCAGAGTTCTGTTGGTGCTGTAAGTTTTTAAGTCAGAACCCGAGGCCCTCCTCTTCATCTCTTCCAAATCATTTTATCACAGCAGCAGCAGCAGTCGAAGAACCCCCAAACCCTAGCTTTTCTCCACTCTTTTTCTTCCAATCTACGTAGAGAGATCCATCCAAAATTTGGATTCGTACGGAGAATCGTGTCCTCTACAACATACTTGATTCTCGGAAGGTATAACTCTTTATTTCCTCCACTTTCAAATTCTTAGGGTTACCTAGTTTTGGGAAAGAATGCCTAAGGGATTCAATCATTCTAAGAGAAAGAAGACTAATGCCAGTGAAGAGGCATCGTCTTTCGATCCGAACATGGATTCACTCTTTTTTCCGGTCCAATCGGGTGACGGCATGTCGGATGAGTTTTACTTCAAAACTCATGACCAAGCTTTGCTATGATATGCTGACTTTGTTATGCATACAGTATGCACAGGCGCTTCGATCAAATGGACTGTATTTTTTGATCATCGTCCTTTATTTGAGGCATTAGGATTACACCGTCAAGTTACCCAACAATCTCCTATAGCTACTAATGCCCTTAGACTATTTTATTGTAACTTTATGTTAGACACTTTTATCGCAAGAACTCGTGTTGGCAGAATCGATATCGAGTTCGATGATGTATTACTAGTGGAAATCCTTGGTATTCCAAACGAATGTGCCCCGCTCGATGACATTACCGACTTCGACTTTCCCGAGGGCACGACTCTTGTTGGTTTCAAGAATGAGCTTTGTGCGCCAGCACGTGCTCGTCCTGGAAAGTTCAAGGCCAATAACTTGAACTTGTTTAACTACGAGTTACATCGCATCATCTATTCCAATATTCTTCCAAAATCCACTTCAAAAGATGATGTCACTGCACTAGAACTCTCTGCCATCTATCATATTCTTAAGGGGATTCCTTTTTCTGCCCCTAAGACTATCATCCAGATGTCGCAGAAGAGAACGCAATCTCTCTTATGCGATGCTTATCCATCGCATCTTTCAGCATTTTGATATCGACTTATCCACTTGCGCTCTGGACCCTGAGCCCAAGTTTCTCAAGCTTTCTCGTCGTAGTATTGCCACTGCTCCTATACCTCCTGCACCTGCTCCTACTGCACCTGTTCCTCCTCAGACCTACCTTATGACTTTTGAGGGTATCCATCAGCACCTCTCGGATTTGCAGACTTTCTTTGTTGACACTTCCCGGAAAAATGAGTTTCGTGACGTGACTCGGTTCCAGGCTATTTTTAACTCGTTTATCGATCTCGGATTTGCTCAGACGGGTCATTCTGCTAGCTCTCTTCCTAGATAACCTACTGTATCCGGTTACCGCATTGAGGATGAGGCGGTCCATTCTCTGTTTCAGCCAGGGAACGCTTATGATTGGTACCGTAGTTCTGGTGCTACTCCATACATCTCTGGAGCTGGTCCATCCGGACATAGTCGACATGCTGGCACTGCAGATGATGATGATGACGATGAGGATGATATATGATTTTAGACATTCTTGTCTAGTTGTCGTACTATTGAGACTGATGTTATTGTCTTTGTTTACTTGGAAATGCTCCGACATTCCAAGCTAGTATCAGTACTCTTATTAGTTATGTGGTTGTGATTTCTTTTGTTATCTTTGTCTGATGAACATGTTATATGCTTTCCTTAGCCTATTTTCATTCAGTATAGCATTATTCAGTATTTCTCATAGCATTATCTTTTATTATGCTTCCATTTATAATGCATGTGATATATTTTCTGCTTATCACATTTCTTTACTGTCTGTGACATTTATACCATGTCTATGATAAATCTTTTTTATATATCTATATTTTTGTTTCTTCACTGATTGTTACTTCTATATATATTGCAGGGGAGCTTTCTCTTTTGCAATTATTTTGCTAAGTGACAATGGGGGAGAAACAAGATCTAACATCTTCGATCTGTAAGAATACAGGATATGAACAATCTACAGGAATATTTTTTTGGTACATTTGTTTTGATAAAGACCAAAGATGTTATATCGGTCAAGGTTTGTCAATTATCAAAATGGAGAAGATTGTTGGCCCATTGGTCATGGTCAAATCTGATTTTAATAATTGATCAAACTCTGTCTCGATATACGGAACAACTTAGAAGTTTACTCAAGACGTTTTGGACACTTGGACACTGATCAAGATTGGATATCTACTCAGTTCAAGACCGTAGCTATGTTTGCCACTCGAGACTGTATTTCTTTATGCAATGTAATTTTTACTTTTATTGAGTCTAGAAATACATTGTATACCAAGTCGTACTGGCAAATAGGTTATCCAAAATCGTTTTCAAAAATGACCTATATTTTGAAAATTATCTCTTTTTTACAAAAGCTTCTGAAAGATTTCAAAAAGTCCAAAAATATTTTCTTAAAATATTCCTGACCAACCCTAACAGAACTCGGCAAGAGTTCGGCTAGAGTGAATGTTATGTAAACGTTGGATTTTTGAACTTGGTCTCCCTTCAGTTGCGAATTGTTACATAGAGTTCTGTCCGAATTCTGCCCGAATTCTACCAGAGTTCTGTCTTTGGAAAAACTATAAATATAGAGAAATTCTGATCATTTAAAATCACCAATTCACTTTCATCTCTTCTCTTCTAAAGCTTACGTTTCTTCCAAAGAGTTTTCTAAAAAGCTTTCATTTTCAAATCTCAAGCCAGTTACAATTCTCTAGTCAATTTGCCGGTACGGTGTGGTCTAGAAGATTCCAGAAAAATTGTAATCAGAGGCTTGATTGAAGAAAGACTCTTCAAAACTGAAGTTGGTCGAGTTCTTCATATCAAAGCTCGTGTATGTAGAAGTTGCAAGGACTTCGTATGAAAACTTGTGGGATTTTCCAATAGTGGATTCAACTGTAAGCTAGAGTTCTTCCGACTGGACTATTCCTCACAAGAGAAAAACTAGTATAAATTGTTGTGTTTGAGTTTGCCTTCTGATCTCTCTTTTTTACAGTTATTACTTTGTGATTATTGATGTTATTTACGTGATCTAACTGCTAACAAGTTTTTAATCTACAATATTCCACTGCCTACTCTATTCACCCCCTTCTAGAGTATTCTGCTTTACGACTTCGTTCCTACAAAGGGGGGTGGCCACTCCGGTTGTGTTGGCCGAAGGACGAAGCTGGTGGTTAGGGGGTATGGTTGTGTCGGAGCTTCGGATGATGGCGGTGGTGTCGGATGAGGAGTTCGGGGTGGTGTCAGCGTGCATGGTCGATGTCGGGGGGGTTGCGAATGCGGAGAGGCCGGGTTTGATGTCCAGGCTCTGGGATTGGGTTTCGTCGTTGTCGGGAGTGTCCGACACGATATAGGTTGGTGTCCTAGGTTGTCAGATACAGGGTCAAAATCTATATATGTAAAAATAACGGATAGTGGATGGAGAATGGCGACGACACCGACACGATGCTCATCTGGATTGTGGTAGAAATTGGGTTGGTGAAATCATGGAGAAAATAAAACAAGAGGGCTCTCCTTATATAGGAGGTGGAAGCCCTATTTCGATAAGGATTGGTATTGTTTAAACTCCCCATTAGATATCTAACTTTTAGTTTAAATTAATTTAAAACCGATTCAATCAAAATCCAATCCGAATTAAATCTATACATATTCAAATCCAAACTTAATATGGATAACTCCCACATTTAAATTAAGTTTATTAAAAGCAATAAAAAAATTAAAATTTAAATACCCATAATAGTATTAATTAAATAAAAGGATTTCAAAATAAATGTTTGTATATAATAAAAATAATAAATTATTTCAAAAATTGAATTAAATAAAATCTTTTCTAATTAATTTATCAAATTTATTTAAATAACAAAACTCACATAATTTTGAATATCATTTTCGAAATAATGATAATAAACCATTCAAAAATATAAATATATATACTCGCCTGCAAAATATTTACAATTCATGATTTTTTAAATTACTATCATATTTGAACTTTAAATTAAAATAAAACTAAATTAATTATTTTGGAAAAATCTGACGAGATGCTTTATAACTTCAGGCAATAAAATATTTATCATGTAATCTTTTGAAAACTATATTTTTATGTAATAAAATGTTTTCTAAAAATATGTACCTCGCACATATTCGCACTCGACGAGCAGATACGAAAATGCAAGTTCGCACGTGACGTACAAATTACGAGAATGCGAATTTGTAAGTACAAAGCAAATATCAAAATAAAAAAAATATCGTAGTAGAATTTAGGGGGTTTACATCCTACCCAACTTAAAATAATTTTGTCCTCAAAATTTAGGAATAGGTAGGGTACAAGAGTTTAATTGATAAGGTAGTATGAACAATTCATTGGGCGAGGCAAGGAAACGACGTTTAATACAAACATGCATCGCGATTTCGATATCTCAAAAAAAAAAAATTAAATCATGAACATGGAATTGAATGTAGGTCTCTGGTTATGATAACACGAATTAGAGAATAGTAAGGAACCGAATAGATTGAAGAGAATAATTCAAACATTTAGGAGAGACAGTTCCTTGAGAGAATACAAACGTCTAGATTAGATATGATTCATTCTCGAGTTTCAAGAAGGTCGAGATAATGAATCTAGGGTCGAGGAAAAGGTAACTCAAGACGGGGATTTAGTTACATTGGTTGGTCAGTGGCTAACTATCTTAGCAATAGCTGGTGGGCAGCTAAGGGGATATCAAGTACGAGCATTATCTTTCTAAAACATGTGAAAGAATGACGAATAAGAGTTTATCGAATACGAATACGTGGTTCAAAGGCGACCGAATAATTCCAAAGAGAATTGTCAAGGCAATCGCGGTGAGACTCTAGAGGGAAAGTTTAACTATGTCTCCATCCACATAGAATAATATATGAAAGCGAACCAAAATGTACTAAGTTGATCAGACCATCACCGGTTCTGATTAGACAATATGTTAGTGGGTGCGCACCCAATAAAACATGTCATGATCAGGCTTAGTAAAGAAATAAGCTTACAAAACTTAGGCTAAATTAGCAGCATAAGATAGTCAAAATATAAGTAGGGGGTAATGATGAAGATAATTAAATAGACCAAGATCATTTAAAATCTAAGTCTTGCCCGAAATTTGGGCCCATGCAGTCGTCCTAGTGTTTCCTTATCTATAGCTTGGTTGGCTAGATAAGTCAGTATCCTTTGTATGCTACAGTCTAAGTAAACTTATCACTATGGTCACAAGGACAAAGGGTTTGTTAGGTCATGAGGTAATCTATCCAACTTACAAGAGTCAAACTAGTAGTGTGATAGGACAATGGATCAAGCAATCAAGATAAACCAAAAGTTAAGCATTTAAGGAATTAAGTAGAACACAATCACATATCGGGTCGAAAGAATTGAGTCAAGGTTGGATCTCTAATTGAAGTCAGGAAGTATTTTGGTCTCATGGTAAAGATTATAGTTTAGCCATTTTGACCAGAAAGTCGTATCATGAAAAAGTGTACAAGGAGACATGTTTTAGTGGGACATGATATACCTACATGAAGGTGGCTTGTCTAGGTCTTGCATATAAAATTTGTTGGAAGGTAACAGCTAGTATTACACTCCGAATGTCAAAGTCATGGTAAGGGACGCCAAAATATCTAAAATAGAAAGTGAGAGTGCATGAGGTGCAAAAATTTAAGTTAAAGCACGAAATCAAGAAAATAAGGGAATCTTGTAGATCAACTAAAAGAAGTTAGAGACACAGTTTCTAGAGAGGAAATAGTCTCTTAGATGGATACGATCAAAGAGCGATCAAACCATTTTTAAATTGCAAATGGTTAGAAGGTCACGAGGGAAGGTCGAGTGATTCAAGATTGAAATATAGTCAAATGGTTTGGTTGATGACTAACTACTCTAGAGTATATACTACTATCATGGTCATGAGTGATATGTCATTTAATATGGCATACTTCTGCCTATCTTGGTTGCCTATCAATATAGATTCTAATTCTATGAATTTGAGTTCCTCAGAAGTTTTCTCAATACAGCTCTCAAGATAATCTACCAAATATGTCAAACATGATCATAACTTTTAAAATTTAAATTCTTTTAATCAATTTCAATTAACCTTTATCATATCGAATGCATCACAAGTAAACTTTCATAACCAACCATCACTTTAAAATTTTCAATTCTCAAATATACCTCGAGATAAACTCTTAGCCTATTACACTCAATCCAAAACTTAAGCACAAGATTTTTAAATCATTTCATCAATCATCGTAAATCATGCGACTCAAAAAAATTACCACAATTTTTTATTTCCAATATCGAAACCTTATACTCAAAAACCTAAATAAATTTATAAATCATAAATCATAGGGCACAATTTAAAAATTAAAATTTTCCTTCAAAGTCGGTTTCATATCTTCCAAAATATTTTAAACCAAAATTTTGCCATCATTTCTTCAAACTCAAAATATAATAAACTTATAAATCGTACATTATACGACTCAGTTCAAAACCTTAAGCGCTTTTTTTCTCAACTAAACTTCCACCTTCTCTAGTCGTCTACGAAATCATAACTTATGATTTAAAACTCTTTAATATATCTTGAGATAAACTTTACCATATTACAATCCAAACTTAAACTTAACCGTAATCATGCCTCACAATTTAAAACTTTAAGATATTTCTCAAATTGATTTTATATCCCAATAAATCATAACTATTTAACAATCTCAAAAATCATAAATCAAAATTTGTTTTCTCCATCCTTTATAGAATCTATCAATCCTCTATTAGTATCAAAATGAAATTTATCTCCATCTCTACTACCCAACTTAGTATTAACTAATCCTTAAGTTTACTAATGCCTTTATGATCAATTAAGACCTCAATGCATACTAACTGTCAATGTAATCTTTTTAGCCATGTGTTTGACCTATGAGCATATAATAGTGTAGTCATCTTCCTAGCTGTCACTAAGCACGAAAAATAAGAATTCACGGTAGAAAGGTTTCAAGCAGGATGCAAATCAAAGATGGTAACGAGTGTTCGAAACTTGAAGCAAGGAATGAGGTCAAGCTTGTGGATGAGATCCTAGACTCTATTCCTATATATGCAGGCTAACATCGGTACAGTAATGCAACCGAAGTGATAAACTTGACCTACATGGGCCACCACAAAAATATATAATGCCCCAGTCCCAAAATACTTAGGACTAAGTACGTAGACATGCCAGTTGCTTACATACGAAGTATACTCCAATATATGGATACCCTGTATGTACACATAAGCTGTAAAATGTAGTAACCATGAAGCTAATCTCATCCACAAATAAATATATTACAAAATCAACTTATAAATATCATTTGTACAAAACGTTGGGCGGAGACAAATCCACTACCAAATAAAAAATAAGAAATACATAGCAACGAAGGAAGAGTCGAGCGAAGCGATAGACGATCCAGGAGCTAGCATTACGAAGGTAGATTTGTAAACTATGGCCTTGGCTAGAGCATCTGCAAAAATCACAAAATAACACACCTGGAGAAATCACTAGGTCCTCAGAGGGACGTAACAAGATACAGGAAGAACAGGCCATTATAACTGCAAATGTAAGCACTATAAAACTACGACACAATCGGATCCATAACCATCTATGTGATATGCACTTTGAGGATAACGTTCTACGCAGGGGCTATAGGATCAGCATAGTAAATAAAGAGTAGCAGTAAGTAGCTCTCATCCGTGTCACTATTGGCCATGGACAGTAAGTAGCACTCATCTGAGTCGCTATCGGCCCCGGGGCAGTAAGTAGCGCTCATCCGAGTCGCTATCGGCCCAAAATGTATGTAAAAGTAAATGTAGCCCCTACGCTAATAGTTGTCCTCTCCCTCCAATGATATTATACATGCGTCGTAACCATGACGCACCAACACATGTTGCTTCTACAACACTGTTTTATACCTAATAACTGTCGTCTTCTGACATGCATCTATTGACAGTTATTTCCAACGCATGCGCACGGGGGATCAGCCAACACGCAAGTGACCTATATATGTTACTCACAACTCGTGTACAATCATGACAAGTTAATAAGACACACTAAATTGACGGTAGTCCCTTAACTCTAGGTCCATATGCAAGAAGGAATATAATAAACGAAAAATATAGATACAATAACTAAATAATAAAATGTAACTAAATGTAAGCAGTAAATATGGCAAGGTATTTTGCCTGGTGTATCGCCTAGTGTGGTGCGATTGTTCCAAAAAAGTCTCAGTTTGTCTAATAGCCGGGGTTGAGGTAAAGGGATCCAAATTTTACGAGAAATAGAACGCACGATCAGTCATAAACAATGTTGATAATCTTGGAGAATTTGGAATAAAAGAATACTCATGCTATTTAGAAAAAATATTTATGCAAACTATACTTATTACTCCAAAAATATTTTTAGGTAAATATTTGTATTCGAAAATTTCTTATAACTTACTTTATGATATGAAACTATCTTTTTATTAGCCAGGATATTTTAGTTACAAATTATTAAACTATATCTCTATTTATCAAGATACCTTTAGATAAAGCTTTGGAAATCTAAGAAGTATCATTTCCGGCAAAATCTAAAATTTATAAAGTATACATTTAAATATATTTATCCCTTTGGCCAAACTTTATTTAAAAGTAGATAAAATAACATAATAAATATATTTAGGCTTTGAAAATATAGTTTTGAAATTGCATATGGGTAAGCCTCCAAAACTTAGAGTTAATAAATAGTTTAAAACAAATATTAATGAAATATAACTCACAAAAATTACTTGTAATAATAGTGAATAATACTATTGATATATTCATATTCAATAATAATTAGTATTATTATTATTATTGTTATTATTATTATTATTATTATTATTATTATTATTATGATGTAACAACAGAGACTAGAACACACTCTAATAAGTAAGCAAACAACAAAATATAGAATAATAAAATAAAACTAAAAGTCAATGCTTCCTTAAAGCACATATGTGCTGTGCTCATTTATTTTTTTTGAAATCACACGCACACACACAATTGGGGGGCTCGAACCTTGCCGGCCCCTCCGGATGTCCGCTCTAATACCACTAGGCTAGAGAGCTCGGACCTGTGCTCATTTATTTATGAGAGAGAGAATGACTTCAAGGCTAAAAAGGAAAATAAAGAGGAACCGAGGGAAGAGAGTGGGAGAAGTACCTGATCGAAGCGCGGTGGACCGTCCCGGCGACGCGGAGGAGCCGGAGGGGAGACCCAGCACGAGACGGCTGCTCGAAAAAGCGGAGAGGCTCCCGGTGGGCGCCCGACCAGGGAGAACGCCAGCGCCGTAAGGGGGCTGTGGGTCCTAGATCTGGACGGAGACCCGCAATCACAAAAGGGGCTGGCTCGGCAGTAGACGCCGACCACGACGTGGAGGAGCTAGAGGCAGACCATGGGTGAGGCGGATCGGGATCTCGCGTACGGCTGGGACCTCGACGACGGAAGCTCCCAGTCGAAGGCACGGCGATCGCACAGTCAGTGGGGGCGGCCGACCGGAGGTGGTAGTCGGCCTGGCGAGGCCACCTAAGGAAGGGGCGACAGCTCCCACTGTACGGAGGGGCATGCCCGCGGCTCGGGATCTCAGTGGCGGATTCGCCCTAGCTCGACGTGAGCGGTCAGGTCGACAAGGCACGGGGTGGAGGAGTGATCGGGCGGCGATCGTCGATAAGGTTGGGTTTTCTCCTTTTTTTATTTATCGGATGTTGGTGATGTTGATTTGGGTGGCCGTAGCCATGATGGCCGTAGCTATAGTGATGGCGGGGCTATGTTGTCGGGTGGTGACAGATTTGGGTGTCTCCGGCGATTGGATTTGGTGGTGGTGCGTGGTGAAGGGGGGCGTCCACTCCGTTTGTGTTGTCCGAAAGACGAAGATGGTGGTTAGGGGAATGGCTGTGTCGGAGCTTCGGGTAATGGCGGTGGTGTCGAATGAGGAGTTCGGGGCGGTGTCAGCGGGCATGGTCGATGTCGGAGGGTTGCGGATGCGGAGAGGCCGGGTTTGATGTCGGGGCTCTGGGATTGTGTTTTGTCTTTGTCGGAAGTGTCCGACACGATATGGGTTGGTGTCCAGGGTCGTCGGACACGGGATCGAAATTTGTATATGTAAAAATAACGGATAGTGGATGGAGAATGGAGACGACACCGATACGATGCACATCTGGATTGTGGTAGAAATTGGGTTGGTGAAATCATGGAGAAAAGAGAACAAGAGGGCTCTCCTTATATAGGAGGTGGAAGCCCTATTTCGATAAAGATTAGTATTGTTTAAACTCCCCATTAGATATCTCACTTCTAGTTTAAATTAATTTAAAACCGATTCAATCAAAATCCAATCCGATTTAAATCTATACATATTCAAATCCAAACTTAATATGGATAACTCCCACATATAAATTAATTTTATTAAAAGCAATAAGAAAATTTTCAAATTTAAATAGCCATAATAGTATTAATTAAATAAAGGATTTCAAAATAAATTTTTGTATATGATAAAAATAATAAATCATTTCAAAAATTAAATTAAATAAAATCTTTTCTAATTAATTTATCAAATTTATTTAAATAATAAAACTCACATAATTTCGAATATCATTTTCGAAATAATGATAATAAAACATTCAAAAATATAAATATATATACTCGCCTGCAAATATTTATAATTCATGATTTTCTAAATTACTATCATATTTGAACTATAAATTAAAATAAAACTAAATTAATTATTTTGGAAAAATTTGACGAGACGCTTTATAACTTCAGGCGATAAAATATTTATCAAGTAATCTTTTGAAAACTATATTTTTATGTAATAAAATATTTTCTAAAAATATGTACCTCGCACATATTCGCACTCGACGAGCAGATACGAAAATACAAGTTCGCACGTGACGTACAAATTACGAGAACGCAAATTTGTACGCGACATATAAATGCAAAGTACAAAGCAAATATCAAAATAAAAAATATACCGTAGTAGAATTTAGGGGGTTTACAACTGCCTAGCTCGTCGTCGATCCTGCTAGCAAGCTCGCCATCGTCGCAATTGACCGGAGATCGATCGATGGAGCAGAAAAGGAAGAACCAGTGAGCAAATCGATAGGGCTTCGTCTATGGAGTAGTGATGAAGAAGGAGTCCTTGGCTCTTACTTATAGGCAATTAGGTCGGTGAACAGTTATAATCGGACGACAGAAACCGACCGGCCATGTCGATGGAAAGGGGGAACGGCGGAGATAAAACCGACTAAGTCAGTGAATGCGAACTCGCAAAAAGATTCTAGAGGGACCGCTGAGGAGGTCGCCCACCGGAGACGTGCAGACGCGACTGTGCCTTGTCGTCGGATGTGAGAGAGCTCTGATTCGTTCTCTTTAGATCTGAGAAGAAGAAGATGGATTTTTGTAAACAGTTCAGCTGAGTTGGCTTTAAAAGGGATCATTAACGGGTTGAGTCTAACTGGTTTAACGGGTTTGGTGATCAATGGGTCGGGTTGGCCCATCAAGTAATTAGGCCTGGGCTTGGCTGACCACAGAAGCAGGTTTTAATAATGGCTTGGCCTAGATGAATCGGGTTAAAACTTAAACTCTATGGGATTTCCAGATGGCCCTAAGAATGAGTGTGGTTTAACAGATCTGAACTTGGATTGACTTAAAGCTGATGGCCTTGGGAAGAAACTTAGGTTTAGCTATTAAAAAAATGGAGGGATAATTATAATAATTGTGAAACCCATAATTTTAGAATTATTAATTATTTGATTCGTAGTGTAACTTTATTTGTAAGGTTATTATTATTATGATTATTAATATTATTACCATTATTATTATAATACTGTGGGTTTAAAATTATTTTCAAAAAAATATATAAATTGGATTTTTGGTTGCGCGACCGAGACCAGTTACCCGGAACCCAATCCTGAACCCAATTTTCCTTTCGGGACAAATTCTTTTACTCTTTTTTTTAAAAAAAAAAAGAGGGTCCAACTGGCTTGGTCGTGGAAGACCAAGCCAACACCCAACATTTCTCCTCTCCATGTTCTAATATTTCTCCTTACCACTCTCTTCCTCCTTTCCCTCTCCTCCACAGAACTCTTTCTTCTCCTCCTTCTCCTTAAAACCCACACCATCACACCACCACTACTCACTTTCCCATCTCTCATCTTTCCCTCTTCTTGAGCAAGCCCCTCCCAACCGCGACCGCTCGACCCTCTCCCGAGCACCCCTCTAGGCCACTCCCGCCGCCGTCCGGCCCCGACTCCGGCGACCCTCCGCCCACCGGACCCCCGATCCGGCCGAACCCCCTTTCCAGCGCCCCCATCTGCGCCTCCAGCCGGCGCCCCGACCCGCACGAGCGTCCAGCGCTCCCTCCGGTGATCCCCCGGCCGCCCGCGACCTTCCAGCGCGCCCGCGCGCGTTTCCCAGCGCGGTCCCGACTCCCCGGCGCCCCTCCCGGCCGCCCCGCTCCCTGCGCGCAATTCCCCGGCCGCCCGTGCCCGGCCAGCGTCTGTTTCGGTGCACCCAGCCCCTGTCCAGCGCTGTCCACGGGATTCCAAGTTCGTTCTGTGGATTTGCGCATCCCGAGTCCGAGGCAACCCTTCGGATTCTGTCGTTTTGGATAATTCCTGGTTAATCATAGTAGTTCATCCCTCCAGTGTCAATGATGAGCTTGGTCCACGAATTTTCTTTGGAAAATTCAATTTTTGGGTTACGTTTGTTTCCGGGATTTTCCATGAAACCTTCGGGAAAGTTTCTGTTGGTTTGTTTTGATTTTTCGAAACTTTCGGAAATGAATTTCTGGATAATTTGGTTTTTCGAATTGTGCTGTGATGATTTTGGATTGGTTTCGGATCCCCGAATTCGTTTCGGGTTGTTCCAAATTACTATTGGGAACGGTTGTGGTTATTTTTATATATATTTTTTAGAATTCCCTGGTTTGGGATATTTACAAGAAAATATTGGCACACTTTCCCAGTTTTTGGGTTGACCAAAAATAGAGGAAATGCTGCCGGATTTTTCTATAAAATTAATTATATAATTTTTAAAAATGGTTTTAAAATGGTTTTCGGAAAAAGATATTAATATTTTGGATTTTGGACGACGACCGTATTGGTCAATGGGCCCTGGCTAAGTGCAAACGAAACCGACATCGCTGGACGTTGAGGCATTAGCCTATATGATGATTGGACCAATATCTGAGACTCATTAATATTTAATTTATTTTTTATTTTTATTTAATTTATTCATAATTAAATTGTAGGAAGATTTTAGAACTAACACCTGTTTCGTCTTATTTTAATTTTTGTAAATAAATTGTAATGGGCATAAGCCCAGCCTGTCTATTTTCTTTGTGACCTGTAATTTTGTAGCATAGGTTTTCTATTATTTTCTGGTTTTGCGAGTTATTTTAGCGTACGCATAAATCAAAAATAGATAATTATTTTGATATAGAAAATTAATAAAGTTTTCTCACATTAAAATTTACAAGTTTTAATATTTAACAACGATCATGTTTTTCTCATTAAAATAAGAAATTTAGTTTTATATGTATAAATACGAAAAATATAAAGTTTTAATCAATTAAATTGGAAACTACGAGTTTTTCCAAAATACAAGTTTAAATGACCTTTCCCTCGTTATTAAATTATAACGCACCGATAATCGCATTTTGTTCGTGTTTAATAAATAAAGATTAAAATTGATTAGGACACAATTAGAGATTTCAACTAGCATAGTTAGCTTGGTAACCCTGGATTCTGAGTCAACTTCTCGAATGTAGCATTTTGAGGACGAGTCTATTCCCATCTCGAAGTCTTCATCCCTTCAAGTCCAGCCTATTTTGAGGCAAGTACATTTTGTGTTAGTTTACAGTTATTTAATAATCGCTTTACTGCAAGTTTAAACTACGATACAACACGAAACTCTCTCTGAGAGCACTGACTGATTGACTGTTGGGTACTGGGGGAATAGTGTAATGTTTATGACCACATCCAACTGATAACTTAGAACTGTATTAGCTTACCCCTCTTACACACGGGGATAAGCCATATCGTATCAATAGGATACAACTGTACAACCCAAGCCGGTCATATTCATTGCCTATTCAAATCATACTGTTTAACTACTATAAAACTGTTTATTTCAAATTATTTAAAAGTGCATGATTCTATTATTATTTTAACTGTCAAATTAGCATGAATTGTACTTTGCTCCCTCCTGACTGGAGATACATTTTTAGGGGATATTGAGGATGCTGAGCTGTTAATCAACAGCTATTACGACCCGATTCTGTACCCCGTGGTGCTTTCAGAGTCCCTTTTGGAGGACGCATTGACTGAGGCCGATGATCCGACTGTTTAGCTAGATTTTCCTTTTTCCCGTTTTGTTGTTTCCTTTTAAAATTTAGTTATTTGAATTCAGTATTTATTGTAGTACTTTTAATTCCAGTTGTATTTATTTCAATGTTTAATAAAGTTTTTAATTTTCGAATATTGAGTTGTGATAAAATAAATGTTGTTGTGGTTATCTGCTAATAGAACAGCTTACTGCCGCCGTCTCAACAACGGTGCAGGCTGGGCATGATCCGGTTCGACCCAATTATTTGGGATCGGGTCGTTACATGTTTTTAGTGGTGGCCTATACAGGTCCATACAACAACTTAGAAAAATATACCTAGAAATAATTAGAACACTAGAACAATGATTTGTCACAACATAGGTCCGAATTCTATATAAATAAATATTTTTGATTGATTATAGACTGGTAGGATACCTTGCTTATGTCTGTACCCTAAACCTTCCAGATTATGACCAAGGAAAAGACCACCCCTGCTGACGATGTGGTGTCATCATCCGAACACACCCCATCTCCCCCAGCACGTCCAAACCCTTCACCGTTGCAGCTGACCGACCGTCCCCATCAATCTCCAGCACTCCGCGGCGCTTACGCCACTACATCTCAAGCGGCGAACCTACACTTCCTCGGACTGAGCCGTAGATCCCTGCGGTAGTGTCCGCACCAGCTGCCCTACCAGTGCCCGTGGATCGCACCGATCTAGTGGGCATGCTACGAGGAGTGCTTGAAGCCCAGAGAGCCCAAGCAGAAGCTCATCGAGAACAGACCGCAGCCCAAGCTGCAGTCCATCGCGAGCAGACCACGATCATGAGAGAAGGCATGGAGAATGCCCACAACGTGGCAATGGCTGCCCTCGAGAGAGGAGCAACAAATTCATTGGAGCAACTACCTGCCAAGGTAAACATAAATTCAGGAGTTAAGTTTTATATCTTTAAGGCCATTCCTTTGATTAGAGGCGTATTATTACATGAAGGTCGGAGATATAAAGAGCTTTAAGAAGCAAGGCCCTCGACCTTTCAAAGGAATCGAGGGTATCATCTACGCCGATGAATGGCTAGACAGCATGGAGCGTCTCTTGAGCGTCGCTCGACTCCCAGAGGACCTCAAGACCGAAGCAGTAGGACTCCAGCTGCAAGATGTGGCAAGCACCTGGTATCAGAATTAACCCCGACTCCAGGACAAGCAGCTCGACTGGGACACCTTCAAGAGACTGTTCCGCAGGAAGTTCTTCCCTACATCAGAGATGCGGGAGATGGAAAGACAATTCCAGGACCTGAAGCAAGAAAGCATGACGGTCGGCGAGTATGCGGCAGAGTTCGGCCGACTTAGCCGCTTTGCCCAGAATTAGGTTGCTGACCCCAAGGATCGTGCTGAAAGATTCAGGTATGGACTAAGGGAAGAGATTCGTACCCCTGTGATCGCAGGTGGCGCTAAGACATATGAGAAGATCCTGATACGAGCTCAGGACGTAGAGAAGAGCCAGCCTTCTCATTCAAAGAGGGAGTATTCTGGAACTAGCAACTTTCAGGGTAACCAGAAGAGGCCCAACAACAACAACAGGCCTTCGCACCACCAGCAGCAGCACCATCAGGCAAGGACCAACGACAAATCGCCTCAGAGGCAGATCCCTGTCTGTGATTTTTGTAAGAGACCAGGACATCAGTCGAACATATGCAGGAAGAGGCTAGGACACTGCCTAGTCTGTGGGTCTGCCACCCACCAAGTGAAGGACTGCCCCTCGTCAGTTCACCAAACCGGAGTAACTCAGCAAAGAGCTCCCCTACCCACTCAACAACAACGGTTCGAACAACACCAGCAGAAGACCGGGCGAGCTTTTGCCCTAGCAGCTGATGAGCAGGAACAAGAGCAGGAACCCACCGCTGATGTCATCACAGGTTCTATTTATGTGTTTTCATATCCTGCTCTAGCATTATTTGATTCGGGTGCATCACATAGTTTCATATCATCAGAGTTTATTTCTGCACACCACCTAGATACGGGACTTAGCAAGGTGATTAGTAGAGTTATGACTGGTGGTGGTCCCATACCCATCACTGAGGCTTGTAACTGTCCCATAACTATCTCAGGCCATCAATTCTTAACACCCTTACTTGTGATGCCCCTGCCCAACTATGATATAGTCCTAGGGATGGACTGGTTAAGTGAGCAGCATGCACTGATAGATTGTCATAGAGGTTGTGTAATCTTCAGCCCACCAAGAGAACCGGAGTTTGAAATCTCTCGAGCTCCGGAAGACATGAAGAGTGTTGCCTACTCCTCAATCACCGAAGAACCCGAGCCTCCTCACCCTATCATAGCGGAATTCATGGATATCTTTCCAGATAGTCTTCCAGGATTGCCGCCAGATCGAGATGTGGAATTCACCATCGATCTAGTACCCGACTCTTTTTCTATTTCTCGGGGATGCTACAGAGTCAACCCCAAGGAGGCAAAGGAGATGAAGGATCAGATTGACGAACTGAAGGCACAAGGATTTATCAGAGACGGGGCTTCACCCTGGGGGGCACCAGTTTTGTTCGTGCCCAAGAAGGATGGAACCGTACGGATGTGCATTGATTACCGGGCGCTGAACAACATCACCATCAAGAACAAGTACCCTCTGTCCCGGATCGACGACCTGTTTGATCAACTGAGTGGAGCCAAGGTATTTTCGAAGATAGATCTCAGATCAGGCTACCATCAAATCAAGGTCCGGAAGAAGGATATTCCCAAGACGGCGTTCTACACCAAGTATGGGCAATTTGAATTCTTGGTCATGCCGTTTGGAGTGACGAATGCTCCTGCGGTATTCATGAACCTCATGAACAAGATTTTCCATGAATACCTGGATCAGTTTATTGTCGTCTTCATCGATGACATACTGATCTACTCAAAGACTGAAGAAGAGCATAAAGAGCACCTGAGAAAAGTGCTGAGCACCTTGAGGAAGGAGAAGCTCTATGGTAAGCTATCCAAATATGAATTCTTTTTAGACAAAGTAGAATTTTTGGGCCATGTTGTCACAGGAAAAGGAATTTTGGTGGATCCAAAGAAGATAACTGCTATTGAGAAGTGGACTGCACCAAGCTCAGTTGCAGAGATCAGAAGCTTTTTGGGTTTAGCTGGCTACTACCGGAAGTTTGTGAATGATTTCTCCAAGATTGCTGAACCAATGATGAAGCTTACTAGGAAGAACGAGGAATTCATTTGGTCTGAAGCTTGCCAGTCAGCTTTTGAGGAACTGAATAAGAGGCTTACAACAGCGCCGATACTTGTGCTACCCGCAGGTACCGGCGGTTTCTTAATTTATAGTGATGCTTTCGGAAGGGATTGGGCTGCGTTCTTCAACAACACGGGAAAGTAATTGCTTACGCATCTAGACAATTACGGACTCATGAGAAGAACTATCCCACACATGATTTAGAGCTTGCAGCGGTGATATTTGCATTGAAGCTATGGAAGCACTACCTTTATGGAGAGAGAGTGGAAATATTTATAGACCACAAAAGTCTGAAATATGTTTTCACTCAGAAAGAGCTGAACATGCGACAGAGACGATGGCTGGAGCTAATGAAGGATTTTGACATCAACCTGCAGTATCATCCGGGTAAGGCTAATGTTGTTGCAGATGCACTTAGTCGATACCCGATGGCAATGTTCTTGACCAAGGAGCGTCATTTGCTGGAGGACATGAAGAAGCTTGGATTGGAGATTGTACTACCTGAAGAAGAGATGAAGAAACTCGGAAGAGAAGCCATTGTACCAGGAGCTGAATCAACAATGATGCAGTTGCAAGTACGTTCAAGTCTTATGGACAGAATCAAGGAGGCACAATTCCAAGACGAGACGCTTTGCAAACTCAGAGACCAAGTGCTGGCAGAAACACTTGAAGGATTCTCAATCGCCAGCGACGGAGTATTGAAGAATGGTACGAGGCTTTGCGTACCAACTGGCGAACTGAGGAACGAGCTGATGCAAGAAGCGCACCAGTCACAGTATTCCATACATCCTGGAGCCAACAAAATGTACCGGGATATGCGTACCATAGTGTGGTGGTATAGAATGAAGAAGGATGTATCCAGGTATGTGGCTAGATGTTTAATTTGTCAGCAAGTAAAAGCTAGCAGACAGAGACCAGCATGACTTTTGCAGCCACTTGACATCCCGGAGTGGAAATGGGAACACTTGACGATGGACTTCGTATCAGGACTGCCTCGATCCTAAGGAGGGAAGGATGCCATTTGGGTTATCGGGGACCGACTGACGAAGTCAGCTCACTTTATCCCCTTCAAGGTTGGTCTATCCACCGAGAAACTGGCAGTACTGTACATGCGGCACATCTACCGGATTCATGGAGTTCCGGTAAGTATTGTGTCTGACAGAGATACTAGATTTACCTCTCACTTTTGGAAGAGTTTGCATGACAGTTTGAGAACACAACTGAAGTTCAGCACCGCCTACCATCCCCAGACTGACGGACAATTAGAGAGAACAATCCAGATGCTAGAAGACATGCTGAGATCCTGCATCTTGGAAATTGGAGGGTCTTGGGAAGACCATTTGCACTTGGTAGAGTTCTCTTACAACAACAGCTACCAAGCTAGCATCGGTATGACACCGTTCGAGGCACTCTATGGACGTCGTTGCCGCACTCCACTTGCTTGGAACGACGTCGGAGAACGAGTATTGCTTGGACCTGAGATGGTGACCGATGCAGCAGAAAAGGTAAGAATGATCAGAGACAAGCTCAGGATTACCCAGGACAGACAGAAGCATTGGGCCGATAGCATCCGACGGCCTTTGGAGTTTGAAGAAGGCGATAGTGTGTTTGTGAAGATCTCTTCTACCAGACGAACCATTCATTTCGGCAGAGCAGGAAAGCTAAGCCCCAGGTATATTGGTCCTTTTGAAGTACTCAGCAGGATTGGAGAAGTGGCTTAGCGGGTGGCTCTACCCCCAAGTCTCGAAGGCGTCCACAACGTCTTCCACATTTCGTAGCTGAGACGCTACATCCCAAACCCGAGCCATATCTTGGACCATTCGGAGCTGGAGATTGGACCCAGCCTTACAGTGCCGGAGAAGCCAGTGGCAATTTTGGACAGAGGCAAGAAGAGAACCAGAAACTCTGTGACGCCGATAGTCAGAGTCATGTGGCGGCACAACTCACCAGGCGAGTCGACCTGGAGCGAGAAAACCAGATGCGGGAGCAGTACCCGTACTTGTTTGAGACTTGAGGTAACCTCTAACCCTGCCTTTAATTTCGAGGACAAAATTTTCTAAGGAGGGAAGATTGTGAAACCCATAATTTTAGAATTATTAATTATTTGATTCGTAGTGTAACTTTATTTGTAAGGTTATTATTATTATGATTATTAATATTATCACCATTATTATTATTATACTGTGGGTTTAAAATTATTTTCAAAAATATATATAAATTGGATTTTTGGTTGCACGACCGAGACCAGTTACCCGGAACCCAATCCTGAACCCAATTTCCCTTTCGGGACAAATTCTTTTACTCTTTTTTTTAAAAAAAAAGAGGGTCCAACTGGCTTGGTCGTAGGAGACCAAGCCAACACCCAACATTTCTCCTCTCCACGTTCTAATATTTCTCCTCACCACTCTCTTCCTTCTTTCCCTCTTCTCCACAGAACTCTTTCTTCTCCTCCTTCTCCTTAAAACCCACACCATCACACCACCACTACTCACTTTCCCATCTCTCATCTTTCCCGCTTCTTGAGCAAGCCCCTCCCAACCGCGACCGCTCGACCCTCTTCCGAGCACCCCTCCAGGCCACTCCCGCCGTCGTCCAGCCCCGACTCCGGCGACCCTCCGCCCGCCGGACCCCCGATCTGGCCGAACCCCCTTTTCAGCGCCCCCATCTGTGCCTCCAGCCAGCGCCCCGACCCGCACGAGCGTCCAGCGCTCCCTTCGGCGAACCCCCGGCCACCCGCGACCTTCCAGCACGTCCGCGCGCGTTTCCCAGCGCGGCACCGACTCCCCGACGCCCCTCCCGGCCGCCCCGCTCCCTGCGCGCGTTTCCCCATCCTCCCGTGCCCGGCCAGCGTCTATTTCGGCGCACCCAGCCCCTGTCCAGCGCTGTCCACGGGATTCCAAGTTCGTTGTGTGGATTCGCGCGTCCCGAGTACGAGGCAACCCTTCGGATTCCGTCATTTTGGGAAATTCTTGGTTAATTATAGTAGTTCGTCCCTCCCGTGTCAATGATGAGTTTGGTCCACGAATTTCCTTCGGGAAATTCAATTTTTGGGTTACGTTTGTTTTCGAGATTTTCCGTGAAACCTTCGAGAAAGTTTCTGTTGGTTTGTTTTGCTTTTCTGAAACTTTCGGAAATAAATTTCTGGATAATTTGGTTTTCCGAATTGTGCTGTGATAATTTTGGGTTGGTTTCGGATCCTCGAATTCGTTTCGGGTTGTTCCGAATTACTATTGGGAACGGTTGTGGTTATTTTTATATATATATATTTTGGAATTCCCTGGTTTGGGATATTTGCAGGAAAATATTGGCACACTTTTCCAGTTTTTGGGTTGACCAAAAATAGAGGAAATGCTGCCGGATTTTTCTATAAAATTAATTATATAATTTTTAAAAATGGTTTTAAAATGGTTTTCGGAAAAAGAATATTAATATTTTGGATTTTGGGCGACGACCGTATTGGTCAATAGGCCCTGGCTAAGTGCAAACGAAACCGGCTTCGCTGGACGTTGAGGCATTAGCCTATATGATGATTGGACCAATATCTGAGACTCATTAATATTTAATTTATTTTTTATTATTATTTAATTTATTCATAATTAAATTGTAGGAAGATTTTAGAACTAACAACTGTTTCGTCTTATTTCAATTTTTGTAAATAAATTGTAATGGGCATAAGCCCAACATGTCTATTTTTTCTGTGACCTGTAATTTTGTAGCATAGGTTTTCTATTGTTTTCTGGTTTTGCGAGTTATTTTAGTGTACGCATAAATCAAAAATAGATAATTATTTTGATATCGAAAATTAGTAAAGTTTTCTCACATTAAAATTTACAAGTTTTAATATTTAACAACGTTCATGTTTTTCTCATTAAAATAAGAAATTTAGTTTTATATGTATAAATACGAAAAATACAAAGTTTTAATCAATTAAATTAAAAAATACGAGTTTTTCCAAAATACAAGTTTAAATGACCTTTCCCTCGTTATTAAATTATAACGCACCGATAATCGCGTTTTGTTCGTGTTTAATAAATAAAGATTAAAATTGATTATGACACAATTAGAGATTCCAACTAGCATAGTTAGCTTGGTAATCCTGGATTCTGAGTCAACTTCTCGAATGTAGGATTTCAAGGACGAGTCTAATCCCATCTCGAAGTCTTCATCCCTTCAAGTCCAGTCCATTTTAAGGCAAGTACATTTTGTGTTAGTTTACAGTTATTTAATAATCGCTTTACTGCAAGTTTAAACCACGATGCAACACGAAACTCTCTCTCTGAGAGCACTGACTGATTGACTGTTGGGTACTGGGGGAATAGTGTAATGTTTATGACCACATCCAACTGATAACTTAGAACTGTATTAGTTTACCCCTCTTACACACGGGGATAAGCCATATCGTATCAATAGGATACAACTGTACAACCCAAGCCGGTCATATTCATTGCTTATTCAAATCACACCGTTTAACTGCTATAAAACTGTTTATTTTAAATTGTTTAAAAGTGCATGATTCTATTATTATTTTAACTGTCAAATTAGCATGAATTGTACTTTGCTCCCTCCTGACTGGAGATACATTTTTAGAGGATATTGAGGATGCTGAGCTGTTAATCAACAGCTATTACGACCCGGTTCTGTACCCCGTGGTGCTGCCAGAGTCCCCTTTGGAGGACGCAGGGACTGAGGCCGATGAGCCGACTGTTTAGCTAGATTTTCCTTTTTTCCGTTTTGTTGTTTCCTTGGAAAATTCTGTTATTTGAATTCAGTATTTATTGCAGTACTTTTAATTCCAGTTGTATTTATTTCAATGTTTAATAAAGTTTTCAATTTCCGAATATTGAATTGTGACAAAATAAATGTTGTTGTGGTTATCTGCTAATAGAACAGCTTACTGCCGCCGTCTCAACAACGGTGCAGGCTGGGCATGATCCGGTTCGACCCAATTATTTGGGATCGGATCGTGACAATAATTAACCACAATAAGGATATATAACTACCATTCTAAATATTCTAAATGATACTCAATATAAAGAGTAAATAAATCTAACAAATAGCCATAGGAAGAATTGGCTAAGGCAATAATGTGTGGGGAAAACATATAAGTAAACAATCATAATATATTTAATAGATAAATATAATAGATAACCATATAATAGAAATATAGAAGAAATAGACAAATTCTCTGATATTAGAAAAGTGGAGTTACAAATCTACCCACCTTAGAAAAATTTGTCTTCGAAAATTTCAAATGGAACAATCGGATATAAATGGCACGATAAAAATCAACTAGCACAATCATGAATAGGAAAGAACCTATTTAGTACTACTAGGCATGATTAGAAATAAACAAAGATAGAAATTCGAAAGTTCCATGATAATGCTCAAAATCGGCAAGGCACAATCATGAATATGATTTGGCACGATTAGGAGTGGGGTCGAAATAGTATAGTCATGTTTAATATTTAATCACGACTAAGGATGGAATCAAAACATTTAGACAACAATCAATTTCAGAAATACTTTGGTTTGGCATGACTAAGAACAATCAGTTCATAATGATCAAAAATAGGCACAAAAATGGAAAGGAAATTGTCACGGTCAGTGGAATTATATAGGCATGATTATCGAAGCACTATTAAAATCAAAACTTAGACATTATTCGGATATAACAAAATGATATAATCACGACTAGTAGAATCCAAAAATTATCTAGGCACAATTAAGGACAAAATGGCTCGATTATAATTAATCAAGCACGATCGAAAGTTAAGGAAGATTTGGTTTGGCACGATTAAGAAACGATCAAAATTGGTTAAGCATTATCATGAATATAGTCAAATTTAAGGGAAATCATGATTTGGCCCAATCAGAAGTAGGGTTGAAATGATATAGTCACAAATAAAACCTAAACAAGGACAGGATCAAAACATTGATCAATATCACGATTATACGATCAAATGAATCATTTAGTTATGATCAAAGTCATTCGGGCACGATTAAGAATACAACTCATTTAGGCACGAATAAGATCAAAATTATTTAGGCACGATATAGTCACGACTAAATAAATCGTATAGGCCCCATCAAATACTTAACCAAAGACATCTAACATGGTAAAAGTCAAAATAATTAAGCACGATCACAGATAGAATCAGAATAGAATCACCTATGCGTGTAAAGTCATATAGGCATGATAGGCGTAGTCAATAAAATCTGTATAGGTGTGGTCTTGTGAAATTGAGTCAAAATCAAAGAGTAGGGAATGCAGAAAGATAATCAATAGAAATTTCAATCGAAATCTAGGCAATAGAGAAATAGTCACATAATGACAAAAATGGTCTAAACTGTGATTGAGCATTCATATTCTCACAGGTTTCCAATGGCACTCTAATCCTAAGCACCATTAGATAGACCTGCATGGGCCACCATAAAAATGTCTCATACCCGCGCCCGCATGATCGGGTATGGGTTGTGAGCGCATCCAGCCTACACTGTCATTGTCCTCGAGAATCCTCAAGTGATAATAATATCAATCTATGCTCAATCACATAACTAGAAACAGAAAGCAATCAACACACACAACCACAGTCCACCATATCTATTTTTGGTACATATACATATCAATCTCATTCAAAAAAAAAATATCAATCTCATCCCGGAGACAAATTCGGCCAAACCTCAAAATAATATACAATGAAGATACATGAATGATTCTATACTAATTCTAAGTCTTCCAAGAAATCCTCAAGCCAACCTGCTAACACCTGGTAGACAATGATCCAGTCAGGAAATGAGCAAAGTACATCTCTGCATAATGTAACACAATAATAAATAAAGCATGAAAAGTAAATAGAAACTGAACCAGACAATGCATGATCACTGTAATGAAATGCAATCCTACAACACGAGAAATGATGATAATCATAATAAAACATGTTTAGCTAGTCACAGAGTTAGACAATGAATTAGGGGTGCAGCTCGGGCGGGCAAAACCCGAACCCGATCGGGTAAACCCGTTAATGGGTTGGGTTAGGGTTGAAGATATTCGGGTTCGGGCTTGGGCTCGAGTTAAAATATTTGAACCCGATCAAAAATCGGGTTGGGCTTGGGTTCATGTGTTGGGTAACCCGAAGAACCCGAAACCCGACATATATATATATATATATATATATATATATATATATATATATATATATATATATATATATATATATATATATATATATATATTGTTTCATACTAATTAAATAAAAAGTTTAAACTATAATTTTTTTTCCCACCCAAACTCTTCAATTCCTTGTCCTAAATCTCATTTCAGTTTTAGTTTGTAATGATTGAGGCTTGATTGCTATTTGATTATGCATTTAATATTACTCTTGTTTAAAATTATTTCAAATATCATATTAGAGTCCAATAAACCCGATGGACCCGACCCAACCCGAGCCCAACCCAATCCTCCGGGCTTGGTCTTGGGCTTCATATGTTGAACCCGAAGTCGGGTCGGGCTTGGGCTTGGGCTAGGCTTATGATCTATCGGGTTGGGCTCGGATTGACCTCAACCCGACCCAACCCGTCCGAGTTGCACCCATACAATGAATCAAGGATGCATAACTAGCACACTCCAGTGTGGCCCACAGCTGAACCAGAACTTATTATTTGATTGCCACAAACTTCAGCAGATCAAATACTTAGCAAAACCCTCCACTAGCCCAATCCTACTGTTACTGTAACTGCTGTACTCTTACTCTTTCTCTTCTTAACCCACTGGTCCAATAAACCCGAACCCGCAACCTGGCCCAATTTCAAATTCCCAACTTAGCTTATAATCCTACGGCTAACTTCAGTCCCCTGAACCCAAATTCAAACTAACCTATAGTCCAACGGCTACTGACAATGTCTCGAATTCAAATTACCATATTAGAGCCAAATGAACACCAAACTGATACAAATTCTCTGGCCAACAGCTACCAATCATCTCAAAGTTCCCACGATACACAACAGAGTCCATGGAATAGAAGGACGAACCGAGGAAGAAATTATACCTGACAGCAAGGAAGGTAGACACCAGTGACTTGGAGTCCGACACTACTATTCACGTGTCCAAAATTGAATGGGAAGCTGTCTCAGACACATCATCGAACACATCATGTGCAGAAACAAGAATGAAGTGTATATAAGTTCCTTAATTATTTGATAAATAAAAACCGAAAGAAAATGATAGCACAGAGTAACAGGAGGATTAGAGGACCATACCTAGACCTCATTCCTGAAGTAATCGATCTACTGATCTTAACGGGAGATCAGGAACCTTCAACAGAGTCGATCTCCACAATGGAAAGAGTCAAGAATTCACACTGACTCCTCGATCGATACTGTACAATTCGATCCATCAAGGAGTGGAGAATCAAAAGAAAAAGAGGAGATGTGAAGGAATGGGACTTACCAGAATGATGACCTTTATCACTCACCAGTCACTGAAACGAAGCCGACTCTACTGCCGATCGGAGACGAAGGCGAATTGAGTCTACCTAGCTCGTCGTCGATCCTGATAGCAACCTCGCTATGGCCGCAATTGACCGAAGATCGATCGATAGAGGAGAAAGAGGGAGAACCGGTGAGCAAATCGACAGGGCTTCTCCTATGGAGTAGTGATGAAGAAGAAGTCCTCGACTCTTACTTATAGGCGCCGAGGTCGATGGACGGTTATAATCGGACGGCGAAAACCGACCGGCCATGTCGGTGGAAAGGGGGAACGGCGGAGATGAAACCGACTAAGTCAGTGAAGGCGAACTCGTAAAAAGATTCTAAGGGACCGCTGAGGTGGTCGCCCACCGGAGACGTGCGGACGCGACTGCGCCTCGTCGTCGGATGAGAGAGAGCTCTGATTTGTTCTCTTCAGATCTTAGAAGAAGAAGAAGGATTTCTGCAAATATGTAGTTCAGCTGACTTGGCTTTAAAGGGGATCATTAACGGGTCAGGCCTAACTAGTTTAACGGGTTTGGTGATAACTCAATTAGAGCTGTCAAAATGGGCTAAGTCCGTTGGGCCGGCCCGCCCCGCCCTCCAAAAAGGTGGGTTGGGTCGAGCATTTAGGAGCCCGCCAAACAGGCGGGCCTAGTGGGTTGGCCCGCAAGTAGCCCGCCCCGCGGTGGGCTATCCCGCGGGCCAAGTGGGTTGGCCCGCCATCTATTTTTAATAAAATTTTTAATTTTTTTATTTAGCACATATATGAGATATGTATTATAAATGATAAAAATTCTCATTTAATGCAAGTTATGACGTATAAAATATTAAATTTGGTCATTTATTTACTTGAATGAAGGTATTTTAAAGAAATATCTACTATTATAATGTTTCTTATATTTTACTTGTAATTTGATGTATATGAGAGTGAGTAGAAAATATTATATATATATAATTTTTTTCCTTTTAAGAAACTAAACAATAATTAAAAAAATTAAGCGGGCCGGCCCGCCTAGCCCGCGGCCCGCCGGTGGGTTGGACTGGGTTGGAATTTTTTCAGCCCGCCAAAATGGTGGGTCGGCCCGCCCCGCCCCGCCAAATGGTGGGTTATGGTGGGTTACGGGCCGGCCCGTCTTGACAGCTATAAACTCAATGGGTCGGGTTGGCCCTTCAAGTAATTGGGCCTGGGCTTGGCTGACCACAGAAGCAGGTTTTAATGATGGCTTGGCCTAGATGAATCGGGTTAAAACTTAAACTCTATGGGCTTCCCGGATGGCCTTAAGAATGAGTGTAGTCTTAACAGATGTGAACTTGGCTTGACTTAAAGTTGATGGGTTTGGAAAGAAACTTAGGTTTGGCTATTAATAAAAATGGAGGGTTAATTATAATAATTAACCACAATAAGGATATATTACTACCATTATAAATATGCTAAATGATACTCAATAAAAAGAGTAAATAAATCTAACAAATATCAGGAAGAATTGGCTAAGGCAATAATATATGGGGAAAACATGTAAGTAAATAATCATAATATATTCAATAGACAAATATAATTGATAACCATATTTAGGAATATAGGAGAAATGGCCAAATTCTCTGATATTAGAAAAGTGGAGTTATTGTATTCCTATATATAATAGAAATATTCCAATGAATTTGGATTGGACATTTCTATATATAGTAGGAATATCTCAATGGAGGTGGATTGGGTATTCCTATATATAATAGGAATATATCAATGGTTTAGATTGAGTATTCCTACAAATAGTAGAATACCTCAATTAGTTGTGGGTTTGAGGCTATATATACTAGGTGTTTCCTCACCACAAAACATATCTTAAAAAGTAAGCAAGAGTGCTTTACAATATTTGAGAGAGAGACATGATTGAAGACTATTGTGAAGGAGAGATCACTTCGATTGATTTTTCGAGCTCTCTTATTCTTCGGAGTCCGCATTCAATTTTTTTTCTTTCAAGTGAGTTGTGGTGATCCGTTTGGATCGGGAGAAGCTTGTAGAGGGTGTATTCTTTTTGTTTCATTAGTGAAGGTTCTTCAGGGTTGGACTACGATCGTCCCGTGATTTTTCTATTTGGGTTTTCTACGTCAAAAATATTTGTGACTCCGATTTATGTTTGACATTTTTGGTTTGTGTGCTTTTGCTCGGTTCTCTTGTAGGACTCTCCGATTTGGGGGAACAGTTTTCTTGCTTCGTTCCCAACACAGTTATCTTCGAACCACCCAACTCCCTTCGTTTGGTTCACGGAATAGAAAGGAAAGGAAATCAATTCCTGGTCATTTCCTTCTCTTTGGGAAATTGCTATTCCAATCTGTAGCTCCCCTTCCCAAAAATTTGTGAAATATTTTTTTATTATTCATTTGTTTTAAATAGTGATTTTTATATTTTACAAATAATTATTTAGTTAATTATTACGGTAGATGATTTTAGTCATGGTTAGGAATTGGAGTACATGGTGGCTAGGAATCATGGCACGGATAGTGCAGTTGTGAGCACCCTGAATTTCGGGTTGAATTTTTTTTTCATTTTATTTTATTTTTCTGATTATTTGGTTTTTGGATAAATATTTTATTCTATTTATTTATCTGTAAGTGTACTCTTTCATGCCATTGATATTTGGAGTATCAGGGATGTTCAATTCTGGAAATCTTCTTCACGGGTTTTGGAGTGGACATGATTACCTTCATGACGGTATATGGTGTCCCACCCAAACTTGTTCCCTTGTGCTCTTTCTGCTTTGTTGAACTTCGGGTCGGTGTAGACCATTTGATTGTTATTTATTTTCCCACTCTTTTCCTTGATCATTTTCAGCGCGTTACCATGACATTTAAATTGGGAGCGCAAGACCAGTCAGTTTCTTGAAACCAACTCCTCATTGATGATCTACTCGAGACGCTCGTCACCCATGACCTTTGTGTCCCACTCAGATACGTCATTTTGAGCTCCTTTTGATTCGCACAACTTTCCCGACACGTGACCCGATTTTATTTCACTCCACGGCGTCACATTCATTTTCCAACTTGATTTGTGGGTCCCCTGTCGACCAAAACCTGTCAGCCCCAACTATGGACATGGCCCACATTGAGCCTACTATCCGTTCGCTATTTGTGTCCCATTTATTGGAATCCCCATGTGCTACTTATTTGCCCATGATTATCAACTCCTAATTTTAATTCGATTTTTGCATAATGTCCGATTTTCGTCCAATCCGGCTCCACCGAGTCCAGTCCAGCCTTGTGTTGCCCTCCATCGGGACACCCTCATTTCTCTGTGTCCAAAAATAATATTCAATACCTACCTTTCTATTTCGAATATTGAGTGTAATCTCCATTGATTTTAAATCCCAAATAAATCCATTTCCCCCCTAATTAATTTCCACCCTTGATTTTTCCCTCAATCCATCATCACCATTTATTTCTCCCACACTCACAAATTCCACCCTCAGCCTCTTTTCCCTTGAAAAATATTAGTACTCATTCTACCATTTTTTAATTATTTATTGGAATTTTTCTTGAATTAATCCTATAGGAATAACCTAATATTTCCTATTTAAATTCTAGCCATTGATTTTCCTAATCAATCCCAACCATTAAATTCCCTACAACTTTTCCCCCAACCCCTTGGCAGCATGTGTAGCCGGCCCTAACATTGATGGAGAGAACACTTTTCTCTCTCTCACATTTAATACATATCCACTTTTTCACTCTCTCTCTCTCTTCCTATTACTACCACAACAAAAACAACAACAACAGCAAAAACTTCAAAAACCATGCAACTGACCTCTCTTCCCCGACCTCCCACTGGGTCGATCCGCCGCCGTGGCTCGGCCACCCATGGCCGGCGACCCCCTGTCCTCCACCACCACATCAACCTTTCCTCTCCTTCTTCCTCTCATCATCCCGAACCCCCTCCAGCACTCTTCCACAACGCAGCCACCACCCTCGTCAACCCGAGCGCGCCACCACCACTGCAGCCATGCGGCGCCGCCCCGCCGCACATGGCTGTGCACCATCCCGCCGCCCTGTCGACCACCCCGCGCACAGCCATGCGCGCCTGCCAGCAAGCAGCGGCCGCGACAGCAAGCGACTTCGCGCGCGCGGATCGCTGGTTTCCGCCGCCGTGGCGGCCACGCGCCGCCGTGGTCCCCGGCGACCACCCCCATGGGCGCGCCGCACTCAGGCAGCCTCTCCCTGGCGGCCACCATCCTCCGGGACGCGCCGTCGAGGCGATTCGTGCGTTTTGAACGACGTCCCATCGTGACGCACACGGGATCGAGTTCGTTTTGACGCCCCGTCGTAGCGACTTCGCGCGTATTTTTCCGAAGATCCGACCGTTGGATCGGCGATTTCTTCACTCCGACGCAATCTCGGTATATCCACCTTCACTCCTGTCAATTTTCGTCCGTTAATTTTATCGTTTGATACATGAAAACCGGCCACCAAGTTGACCGTTTAAATTGTATTAAATTTGGACAGTTTCGCGGGGCCAACTTCGTCAGCTTGTATCTTCTCCACTGCAGCTCCTTTTGGCGTGCTACCAGTTCCTGTGCGAAGCTGGTATAACCCTCTTACTATCCCTCCAGTTTTGTTTCATTGTGAGCTTGTTTGATTGGTTGAATTCGACGCCAAAGTTGGTGGTTCGAATTCGTAATTTCCAACTTGTAAAATTCCATTTTTGAACACGGGACTCCAGATTTCATTTCTGACACCACCATAAGACTTGTGGCGTCGTTCTGGCATGTTTTCATATAAAATTTGTTAGATTTGGAGAACGTGGGCCCGTGCACGTTTTTCGGTGCAAAGCGGGTCCCACTTTCTGGGTCAACGGGACTTTTTGACGCGGGCTCATCGGAATCCAATTCCGGAGATACCGTTGAGTTCGTATCGTCATTCTGGACTCGTTGACATATAATTTGCTAGGTTTTGGTGGACATTGGGTCTGGCACGCATTTCGGTGCAAGTCGAATACCAATATCCGGGTCAACGGGTCATTTTGAGATCGGCTCATCGGAATCCAATTCCGGAGATACCGTTGAGTTCGTATCATCATTCTGGACTCGTTGACAGGTAGTTTGCTGAGTTTTGAGAACTTTGGCTCCGGCACGCATTTCCGTGCAAACCGGAATTTCAAGTTCTGGTCAACGGACCAAATTGAGATCGGGTCAACGGAATCCAATTCTGGAGATACCGTTGGGTTCGTATCGTCATTCTGGTTGCGTGAACATATAATTTGCTATATTTTATAGACTTATTTTCTTGCACGTTTTTCGGTGCAAAACGGCTCCGACACGGACACCGTTTTGACCCGAAATTACCTTTTTGCCCTTGTGTCCAAATTGGACCGTTGGGTAGGCTATCCTAGCTAATTTGACCATTCTGGACACGTTGGCGATGTTTATTTCATCGTCCGACAATGTTTGTTGATAATTTCTCTGAGTTTAACCTTTTTAATAATTAATTCATATAGTGTTCGTATTTCGGGATTAGTACAACGAAACAGAGATCAGCCAATTCCAGTGATCTCACATCGCTAAAATTGACAAGTTGGATACGTAGATCACTAAAATAAGATTATCAACCTTACCGATAATCTTTTTATCTCGATTTGCGTGCCGTAAGTTTCGACGTACAAATAACGAAGTACACTTTATATTAGATTAGATTTACCATGTTTGACCAGAGTTGACCAGTTGACCCAAAGTCAACTATAAGTCAACGCTTGACCTAGTTTGACTAGATTATTGACCGGAATTGACCTAGAGTTAATTTGACTTAGAAGAACCTAAAATAATGTAGATTGATTATAGAGATTCATTTATTACAACTTGAACACCTTGTAATCTGTGTTGCTTTAAATAGGACTCTGTGGCTTCAGTGGGACCTCCTATACTTATCAGCTGTTCAGGTTATCGAGGCGAGTACATTCTCTGATCATTTCATATCTTGCTTAGAATTATTTCCTGCAGTAGATTACTTTACTTGTACTGTCACGACGGTCACACGGATTGGTACTATATGGATCCTTTCTTGAGATGTTATCCTTAGGGAGCATCGGGTACTCTATGTTCTGTACGTTTCACTTACATGGCGTATCATATGCTTCTTTGGTTCTTTGATCACTTACGACATGTACCCTCATGATCGTAGAGTCTTCCTGGAATCTTACACTGTTCGGTTATCCCAAGAATCCCCATTTTTATGGGACTTACACTGTTGGGTTACCCCCAGAATCCCCATTTTTATGGGACTGCTATGTATCACCTTCGGGGTCTACCACCCTTCGGGGGCTTATCACCTTCGGGGTCTATCACCTTCGGGGTCTGCTACATAGCATCATATAACATAACCTGGCTGGATCCTTGTGTATTGATCGGGGGTACGGGGGAGTATTACATGTTCATATTGTACTCTGACTCACTAGTCACTGCTAGTTCCCTATGTATAGTAGATATTTCTATTACAGTTCTCTCTCTGTTTTTATACTGCACTTCTTTCAGTACTTGTATCTTACTTTACTGCATGTTCATATTTTCTAACCTGCTATGAATTGTTGAGATGTACTGTGCTCGCTCCAGTCCTGACTGGACCTGTTGATAAATTTTACAGATAGCCTGGAGGTGCCTGCTAGCCTAGAGGAGACACAGTAGGGTTTGTTTAGGTAGTTATTTCTTTTGGTCTGGAGTTGTATTTACTTTGTGGATTACTGTATCTTTATTTGAGTTTTGAGATGTACTTCTGGGTTCATGTATCTTAGACACTTAGACTTCTATCTCCTGTATTTAGTTTGGATTTCATGTTCTATCTATCCTTATCATGTTCTACCTTAGATGTGATTGAATTTGTATCTGCTATGTCACCTCCATTCGGGGAGTATAAACTGCTTAGCTTTATATTGTTAGATGTTGTGACCTAGGACAGCGTTCTACCGCCGACACTGCGGCGTAGGCTGGGCGTCGTTACGTTCTCTTGCCCGAACTCTAGGGTGCGGGTCGTAACACGTTTTTAGTGGTGGCCCATGCAGGTCGAGACTAAAGTGTAGTGGTATTCGAACTAGAGTACCACTACAGCCTGCAGTAGGATTAGGATATATTTTGAAGGTACTCAATCACAGCTAGAAACCCTTGAGAGATTCCTGGGACGACCCTGGAGAATCTTATTTAACTTCGATTTGAAAACTCTCTTTTTCCCTTGATTGGATTCATTTTTACTTTTGTTGTTAAATTTGATTTTTGTGGATTATTGTTGAATTTGAGTTTGTATTTATTAATTTTGATGGATGATTGTCGAAATTTTGAATTTTGATGATAGTTGTTGCATTCGAGTTTGTATTTTGATGGATTTTGTTCATTTTTGAATTTTGAGATTCGTTAATAAATTGATTTGATTTTTGAGTATTTATTATTGATTTAATTTAATTTTTGGCAAGATGAAATTATATGGGCTAGGTCATCTATGTTATGGAAATCTTGTCTTCTATAGTCACATTAGCCAGCATGGTGAGGACATATAGTCTGACTTTGGATATATTTCTCGGGTGTGGGAATTTAAGGTTTTCGCAGCCATGCTAGCGGCATCGCGAAAATGTTAAATACTATGATTCTAGAGGTATGTGCCCAAGTCGAGGACTCTGTGATTATCGTAGCCTTGCTTACTAGTATGACGAGGATTTAGAGTATCATGATTTTGGATAGATGCATATGATTATCAGATTGTACTTTAAATATTTCGAACATGTTTTCTCTACCTTGTTTCAGTCCTTCAAAAAAAAGAAAAAGAAAAGAGAATTATTAATTGTTTTGCTTTGCCTCTCATTATTTAACTTAGGAGTAACTTTAGCTATTTTCATAAACCTTTGGGTAACTTCTTCCATAAATTTCTTCTTAATTCAACAAATCAATGATTTTGCTAGACTTTATCTTGGGAGTGATATTTTAGTTCTGGATTTCAAAATGGTTTCCTCTTTTAAAACGGATAAGCAGCACAGATTTTATTACCATTTCTTTCCTGCCAATATTTTATTTCCATCATTCCTTGTCATATACAATTATCATGATTACATCAATTCCCTGTCTCGTATATAATTCTGTCAGCTATACCTTGAAAACTCTTGAACCTTCATACCATTTTGCCTGAGAAATGTTGAGGAAGTGACGTAAATCATCTAGTATGGAAATGACGTAATTGGTTATCATGTGATAATTTTGTAGAAATTAAAATGTTGGATGTCAAATGTGAAAAATTCGAAATAGAGATGTGGTAAAGGTTTAAAATAAAATCGAGGGATAAATGTTATCAATTTAGAAACAATCACAGCAAGTTGGTGATGGATAATTCATGGATGTATTTCAAAACTAATGAGGATATCAGAGGTCAACCAAGTTTTGAGGACTTAGAAAATCTTGGTTATTGATTCTTGGGAACTATTACAAGGCTATGTAGAAATTTAGAGATGGAAATGAGAAATTGATTGTACTCTATGATTATGCGAAGTTGAACCAGATATTTTGAGAGGGTGACTAGAGACAAAGAGAACGCAAGGATTTTACGTTATAGAAATTATTTTGATGATTAGGAGAAATTGTAGAATTTAAAAAGGATAATATTTGAAGATAAACGTGAAGGAAATATGAAGGTTGATTTATAAAACGAGAATAAATTTTGTATGACATGGTGGTATTATGGTTGAATAAATACGAGGCTTGATTTAAACAAGTACGAGGATTCCATAAACTGGATTTGGAGGTTTCGGATCTAATTTAGAACGAGGTGAAAGAATTTGGAAACTTGATTAAATGGGTAAGTGTTGATACCTAATTAAGAGGGGTATGCTTCGTGGGAAATATTTTGGAAGTTTGAAATTTTGCCTATGGAGATTGTGGTAAAGGTTTAGATGATTGAAGGTTATAAAATTTCGAGGGTAGTCATATGAAGGTTGATTTTATATTGGGATTTGTGAGAAAATATGATTAGCAAATGGTAAACTGATAATGTTAGAGAGAGATGATTAACTGACCTTCGTATGAAATCTTTCCTTGTTTTCCCAAAAAGAGGATTTTCAACATCACTGAACCCTAGTTTCCTTAATCACGACCAAATCAGTTTCGACTATTTTTCTTATCTTGGGTTGTACTCAATTGACTTAAATTTGATTACGACCTGAATCACCATCCTTATATGCTCGTTCTCAAACTTTGTTGAGCTGTCCTCCACATTGCCTAAATTTTGATTTCCCCAATTCCATCAACTTAGATCGTATCGAGAATAAATATTTTTAATATATATTGTGATTGAATTTTTCATGCAAGTGACTTTCATTCTTAACTTTGATTTTGATTTTTCTGAACCCTTTAAAGATAATTGGTAGTTACTTTTCTTTATTTTTATGATAAGTACCAGTTTTCACATAGGATGGTAGGCTGTCTTACAGTTTTGATGATTGTTATTTCTGTATCTTTTCTAAGTTTAGCACTCTGGATTGCTTGTGTGTTTTGATACCCGATGACCGCCTTGCTTAGTATGACTAGTATACCTAGATGAGACTTTCACTACCACCGTATGCCATGACCCTGGACGTTGTCCTTTTTGATGGTATGTTTTATTTAAGTTTTGGAACTTTTATTGTGGGGGTTTGACCTAGAGGGAGTATGTACATTTTAATTTCGAAGACAAAATTTTTATAAGGTGGGTAGGATGTGAGCACCCTGAATTTTGGGTTGAATTTTTTTTCATTTTATTTTATTTTTCTGATTATTTGGTTTTTGGATAAATATTTTATTCTATTTATTTATCTGTAAGTGTACTCTTTTATGCCATTGATATTTGGAGTATCAGGGATGTTCAATTCTGGAAATCTTCTTCACGGGTTTTGGAGTGGACATGATTACCTTCATGACGGTTTATGGTGTCCCACCCAAACTTGTTCCCTTGTGCTCTTTCTGCTTCGTTGAACTTCGGGTCGGTGTAGATCATTTGCTTGTTATTTATTTTTCCACTCTTTTTCTTGATCATTTTCAGCGCGTTACCATGACATTTAAATTGGGAGCACAAGACCAGTCAGTTTCTTGAAACCAACTCCTCATTGATGATCTACTCGAGACGCTCGTCACCCATGACCTTTGTGTCCCACTCAGATACGTCATTTTGAGCTCCTTTTGATTCGCACAACTTTCCCGACACGTGATCCGATTTTATTTCACTCCACGGCGTCACATTCATTTTCCAACTTGATTTGTGGGTCCCCTGTCGACCAAAACCTGTCAGCCCCAACTATGGACATGGCCCACATTGAGCCTACTATCCGTCCGCCACTTGTGTCCCATTTATTGGAATCCCTATGTGCTACTTATTTGCCCATGATTATCAACTCCTAATTTTAATTCGATTTTTGCATAATGTCCGATTTTCGTCCAATCCGGCTCCACCGAGTCCAGTCCAGCCTTGTGTTGCCCTCCATCGGGACACCCTCATTTCTCTGTGTCCAAAAATAATATTCAATACCTACCTTTCTATTTCGAATATTGAGTGTAATCTCCATTGATTTTAAATCCCAAATAAATCCATTTTCCCCCTAATTAATTTCCACCCTTGATTTTTCCCTCAATCCATCATCACCATTTATTTCTCCCACACTCACAAATTCCACCCTCAGCCTCTTTTCCCTTGAAAAATATTAGTACTCATTCTACCATTTTTTAATTATTTATTGGAATTTTCCTTGAATTAATCCTATAGGAATAACCTAATATTTCCTATTTAAATTCTAGCCATTGATTTTCCTAATCAATCCCAACCATTAAATTCCCTACAACTTTTCCCCCAACCCCTTGGCAGCATGTGTAGCCGGTCCTAACATTGATGGAGAGAACACTTTTCTCTCTCTCACATTTAATACCTATCCACTTTTTTACTCTCTCTCTCTCTCTTCCTATTACTACCACAACAAAAACAACAACAACAGCAAAAACTTCAAAAACCATGCAACTGACCTCTCTTCCCCGACCTCCCACTGGGTCGATCCGCCGCCGTGGCTCGGCCACCCATGGCCGGCGACCCCCTGTCCTCCACCACCACATCAACCTTTCCTCTCCTTCTTCCTCTCATCATTCCGAACCCCCTCCAACACTCTTCCACAACGCAGCCACCACCCTCGTCAACCCGAGCGCGCCACCACCACTGCAGCCATGCGGCGCTGCCCCGTCGCACATGGCTGTGCACCATCCCGCCGCCCTGTCGATCGCCCCGTGCGCAGCCATGCGCGCCTGCCAGCAAGCAGCGGCCGCGACAGCAAGCGACTTCGCGCGCACGGATCGCTGGTTTCCGCCGCCGTGGCGGCCACGCGACGCCGTGGTCCCCGGCGACCACCCCCATGGGCGCACCGCACTCAGGCAGCCTCTCCCTGGCGGCCACCGTCCTCCGGGACGCGCCGTCGAGGCGATTCGTGCGTTTTAAACGACGTCCCGTCGTGACGCGCGCGGGATCGAGTTCGTTTTGACGCCCCGTCGCAGCGACTTCGCGCATATTTTCCCGAAGATCCGACCGTTGGATCGGCGATTTCTTCACTCCGTCGCAATCTCGGTATATCCACCTTCGCTCATGTCAATTTTCGTTCGTTAATTTTATCGTTTGATACATGAAAACCGGCCACCAAGTTGACCGTTTAAATTGTATTAAATTTGGACAGTTTCGCGGGGCCAACTTCGTCAGCTTGTATCTCCTCCACCGCAGCTCCTTTTGGAGTGCTACCAGTTCCTGTGCTAAGTTGGTATAACCCTCTTACTACCCCTCCAGTTTCGTTTCATTGTGAGCTTGTTTGATTGGTTGAATTCGACGCCAAAGTTGGTCGTCCGAATTCGTAATTTCCAACTTGTAAAATTCCATTTTTGAACACGGGACTCCCGATTTCATTTCTGACACCACCATTAGACTTGTGGCTTCGTTCTGGCATGTTTTCATATAAAATTTGTTAGATTTGGAGAACGTGGGCCCGGGCACGTTTTTCGGTGCAAAGCGGGTCCCACTTTCTGGGTCAACGGGATTTTTTGACGCCGGCTCATCGGAATCCAATTTCGGAGATACCGTTGAGTTTGTATCATCATTCTGGACTCGTTGACATATAATTTGCTAGGTTTTGGTGGACATTGGGTCTGGCACGCATTTCAGTGCAAGTCGGATACCAATATCTGGGTCAACGGGTCATTTTGAGATCGGCTCATCGGAATCCAATTCCGGAGATACCGTTGAGTTCGTATCATCATTCTGGACTCGTTGACAGGTAGTTTGCTGAGTTTTGAGAACTTTGGCTCCGGCACGCATTTTCGTGCAAACCGGAATTTCAAGTTCTGGTCAACGGACCAAATTGAGATCGGGTCAACGAAAATCAATTCTGGAGATACCGTTGGGTTCGTATCGTCATTCTGGTTGCATGGACATATAATTTGCTATATTTTATAGACTTATTTTCTTGCACATTTTTCGGTGCAAAACGGCTCCGACACGGACACCGTTTTGACCCGAAATTACCTTTTTGCCCTTGTGTCCAAATTGGACCGTTGGGTAGGCTATCCTAGCTAATTTGACCATTCTGGACACGTTGGCGATGTTTATTTCATCGTCCGACAATGTTTGTTGATAATTTCTCTGAGTTTAACCTTTTTAATAATTAATTCATATAGTGTTCGTATTTCGGGATTAGTACAACGAAACTGAGATCAGCCAATTCCAGTGATCTCACATCGCTGAAATTGACAAGTTGGATACGTGGATCACTAAAATAAGATTATCAACCTTACCGATAATCTTTTTATCTCGATTTGCGTGCCGTAAGTTTCGACGTACAAATAACGAAGTACACTTTATATTAGATTAGATTTACCCTGTTTGACCAGAGTTGACCAGTTGACCCAAAGTCAACTATAAGTCAACGCTTGACCTAGTTTGACTAGATTATTGACCGGAATTGACCTAGAGTTAATTTGACTTAGAAGAACCTAAAATAATGTAGATTGATTATAGAGATTCATTTATTACAACTTGAACACCTTGTAATCTGTGTTGCTTTAAATAGGACTCTGTGGCTTCAGTGGGACCTCCTATACTTATCAGCTATTCAGGTTATCGAGGCGAGTACATTCTCTGATCATTTCATATCTTGCTTAGAATTATTTCCTGCAGTAGATTACTTTACTTGTACTGTCACGACGGTCACACGGATTGGTACTATATGGATCCTTTCTTGAGAGGTTATCCTTAGGGAGCATCGGGTACTCTATGTTCTGTGTGTTTCACTTACATGGCGTATCATATGCTTCTTTGGTTCTTTGATCACTTACGACATGTACCCTCATGATCGTAGAGTCTTCCTGGAATCTTACACTGTTGGGTTATCCCAAGAATCCCCATTTTTATGGGACTTACACTGTTGGGTTACCCCCAGAATCCCCATTTTTATGGGACTACTATGTATCACCTTCGGGGTCTATCACCTTCGGGGTCTGCTACATAGCATCATATAACATAACCTGGCTGGATCCTTGTGTATTGATCGGGGGTACGGGGGAGTATTACATGTTCATATTGTACTCTGACTCACTAGTCACTGCTAGTTCCCTATGTATAGTAGATATTTCTATTACAGTTCTCTCTCTCTGTTTTTATACTACACTTCTTTCAGTACTTGTATCTTACTTTACTGCATGTTCATATTTTCTAACATGCTATGAATTGTTGAGATGTACTGTGCTCACTCCAGTCCTGACTGGACATGTTGATAAATTTTACAGATAGCCTGGAGGTGCCTGCTAGCCTAGAGGAGACACAGTAGGTTTTGTTTAGGTAGTTATTTCTTTTGGTCTGGAGTTGTATTTACTTTGTGGATTACTGTATCTTTATTTGAGTTTTGAGATGTACTTCTAGGTTCATGTATCTTAGACACTTAGACTTCTATCTCCTGTATTTAGTTTGGATTTCATGTTTTATCTATCCTTATCATGTTCTACCTTAGATGTGATTGAATTTGTATCTGCTATGTCACCTCCATTCGGGGAGTATAAACTGCTTAGCTTTATATTGTTAGATGTTGTGACCTAGGACAGCGTTCTACCGCCGACACTGCGGCGTAGGCTGGGCGTCGTTACGTTCTCGTGCCCTAACTCTAGGGTGCGGGTCGTGACAGCAGTAGCGTGTTTTGACTAGTGTTTAGCCATGGTAGGGGAATGCAAAGCCATATGAGTGTCCTAACTAGGAAAACCAGGCTAAGTTGTGACATGACCATTATAAATAAGTTTAATTAATTATTATTAGATTTATTGACCTTTCAGGAACCTGGGTGAACCAAGTTAGTCCGAACTGGGCCGAACCAAGCCCAAGCCCATGTAGTAGGGTAGTGCGTCCATAGACGTCCGTGTCGATATATATTTTGACGGTGTATTTCGCATTCTATTACAAATGGTCAAATAATTTTTTTGCTAAAATAATTGTTATCTATATAATATCAGTATTATTAATATTGTTGGGATGCTTTACTTTGGGACTATAGCATCATTGCTAAATATATTGTTAAAATTTCCTAAATTAATATGCCAGAATACTAGGGAATACAGAAGTGTATATATGGTGTGGCTTTATACACGTATAAGGTGTTATTTATAATTCTAGTAAATAGGATAAATTTGTATGTTATAACCACTTGTTACCTTTAGGAGATTTTAAGAGTACACTATGTATTTATTATACATGCACATATTTATAATCTATATATATATATATATATATATATATATATATATATATAGATAAAGATATTTTATGAAACTATTTAGAATTGGTGGACGTATTATTATTATATATGTGCATTTGCGTGTGAATATATATATATATATATATATATATATATATATATATATATATATATATATATATATATATATGAGGATATTATATGTTAATAAGAAATATAAATAAAGAATAGAAAAAGAAAAAGAGAAAGAAGCAAAGAAATAATTGAGCCCAGCCCAACCCGGGCTGTAGCAGAACTGTCACGACCCGCACCCGGATATACGGATACGAATACATGGGCCACGCCCAGCCTATGCCGCAGTATCGGTGGTAGAGCGCTGTCAAGTACCCTAAACTAACTACAACATCTAAAGATCCATAACTAGAAATGTACTCATGTCACATCCCGAAAACTAAGGAAGATAAGACAAGAAATAATAACAATATCACTAGAACAACTAGAATCTACAATGATCATATGAGACACGAATAAAATAGAGGAAAATGATAACAAAACTAGTAACTACCAGACCTAGCATTCCTGAGAGACAACTAACGGTGAAGAATACCGAGAACCACCCCAGCTAGCAACATCATGAAGTCCAATACTGAGGGCACAACTACTCCTAAAATTTTGTCAACATATCCAGTCAGGATGGAACGAGCACAAATCTCAAATAACAGTTCTAATTAGACGATATTGAAAATGTAGCAGTAAATAGAGAGAATATACAAGAAATCACGAAATGTACATGTGAGTATCATGGCAAGGTAAGCTGTAAATCTAGAGCTAGAGCAAGGCAAGTAAAACTGATCATGGCATGTACAAGAATCAAGAATCATCTATCTAAGTGTGTGAGTACTAGCTACAACATGTGGCCGGCTTGGGTCTGCACAAGGTCTACTGGCCTGGTTAATCATACATGGAGTGTATGATTAACACTCACAAGATCTACAAGAATAAACAAGGTGGATAATGACCACACATCTACACTAATACTTTCCATCCCCGACTAGTATAGTGGATCCAACCATGACACATCATGACACGCGATTCTCCGATAGGGTAGCTAGCCTTCGCAGGAATCGTGTCTATACAATGCACAAGGAACAAGAAGGACTTGCACAAGATATACCAAGGAATGCGAGGAATAACATCTCATGACGGGATCCAGAGAAATACCAATCTGTGTGAACAATGTGTCAAGAGAACAAGGGTATCTATACTATATACAAGAAACATAAACGATATCATAAAACAGAATTATTATCAGAGAATGTACTCGCCTGAGATCTGGTGGAATATGTCGACTGAGTCTAAGAACAATGCCTCGAGGGCCTATAGGAGGAATACTATATCAATATAAGGGTCTGGAAGTAAAATCAAGTCATACTAAGTCAAACTAGGTCAAGGCAAGTCAAAGCAAGTCAAACTAGGTCAATCAAAGTCTAGGGTTGACTTACAGTTGACTTTTGGTCAGTAGGTCAACTCTGGTCAACCCTAGGTCAACTTTAGGTCAAACTTGACTAAAGTTGACTAACAGTTGACTTTGGGTCAACTGGTCAACTTCGGTCCAATTCTAATCAATTTTAGGCTATGGTTGACTTCCGGTTGACTTCTGGTCAAAATAGTCAATTGTGGTCAACCAAGGTCAAAACTAGTCTAACCTAGGTCAATATTGACTCTACTTCGACGTTCAGTCAAAGCAATCAACCATGGTCAAATGGGGTCAAAGCTAGTCTCTATAAATATCTACAGGGTCAACAAATCAATTTCAGTGATGGTGAAATCATTAGAATCGACGGATCTCGAAATACAACCAAAAGAGAAAGATTATAATAATAGGATAAAAACCTACAGATGTTGTCGGATGGTGAAACAACCATCACCAACGTGTCCAGAATGGTCAAAATAGCTAGAATAGCCTGCCCATAAGTCCAATTTGGACATAGGGGCAAAAAGGTAATTTTGAGTCAAACGGTGTCCGTGTCGGACCCGTTTTGTACCGAAAAATATGTCAAAATAAAAGTGCACTAAACCTAACAAATTATATGTCCACGAATCCAGAATGACGATACGAACCCAACGGTATATTCAGAATTTGATTTGGTTGACCCGATCTTAAATTGGTCCGTTGACTAGGACATTAAAATTCTAATTTGCACGAAAAAGTGTGTCGGAGCCAATGTCCTCAAAACTAAGCAAATTATATGTCAACGAGTCCAAAATGACGATACGAACTCAACGGTATATCCAGAATTGGATTTCGATGAGCCGATCTCAAAATGACCCGTTGACCCGAATATTGGTAACTGACTTGCACCGAAATACGTGCCGAAACCAATGTCCACAAAAACCTAGCAAATTATATATAAACGAGTCCAGAATGACGATACAAACTCAACGGTATATCCGGAATTGGATTCCGATGAGCCGGTATCAAAAAGTCCCGTTGACCCGGACAGTGGGACACGCTTTGTACCGAAATACGTGCCAGGGCCCACGTCCTCCAAATCTAATAAACCTTATATAAAAATGAGCCAGAACGACGCCACGAGTCTACTTGTGGTTTCAGAAATTGAATTCGGAGTCCCGGGTTCAAAAATAAAATTTTACAACTTAGAAATCATGAATTCGGACGGCCAACTTTGGCGTCGAATTCAACCAATCAAACGTGCTCACAATGAAACAAAACTTAAGGGGTAGGAAGAGGGTTATACCAGCTTCGCATAGGAACTAGTGGCACGCCAGGCAGAGATGCGATGGAGGAGATACGAACCGACGAAGTTGGCTCCGCAAAACTGTCCAAAAATAACACAATTTAAACGGTCAACTTGGTAGCCGATTTTGATCTATCAAACGACGAAATTAACGGATGAAATTTGAGAGAAATGAAGGGGTATATACCGAGATTGAGAAGAAGCAAATAAATTGCCGATCTAACGGTTAGATTTTTTGAAAAATGTGCACGAAGTCGCTGCGACGGAACACCATTTTTGGATCCATTCCGAGCGCGTCGACGGAAACCCGTGCCAAACGCACGAAACGCCTAGGCGGCACGCCGAGGAGGAAGGTGGCGCACCCAAGGAGGTCGACGGAGTTTTCCCAGCCGGTGGAGGGCCGGCGACGGTGGCCGACGGCAGCGCTTGTGCGCGCGGCCAGCGGCCATTTCCCGGCCGGCTGCTGTTGCATTCGCTGCTGTTGCATGCTGCTGCATTTGCTGCTGTGTGCAGGGCCGGCTTGGCTGGGCACGTCAACGACGGTGGCGGAGCATGACAGCGGCGAGGGTCATGGACTGGTGGAGGTGGTGGCGTTGGATGTGGTGGTGGTGAGGTGGTGTGTTGCTCGGAATGGTGATGGTGGTGGACGCTGTGAAGAAGGAGGAGGGTAGTTGTTGGTGCTCAAGAGGATGAGGAGATAGCCATGGGAGGATGTGGTGGAGCTCGGCCATGTAGGAGGTGGAAGAGTTCGGGATAGAGGCTGAGCTGTTGTGTGTATACATTAGGAAGAGAGAGAGGGAGTAATGAGTGTGTGTGTGGAATAATAATGAGAGAGGAAAAATAGAGAGAGAAAGAGGATTCCCTCAATGTTAGGGCCGGCCACATGGAGGAGGTTGAGGGGTGTGTTGCCTTGTAGGAAATTGAATGGCTAGGATTAATTATGAGTGGAATCAAGGGTTGGAATTAAATAGGGGATTAGATTTATTTTAGGGATTTAAATCAATGGAGTTATCATTGAATATTTAAAGTAAAAAAAACTAGGTATTTAATATTTTTCAAGGGCAAGGAGAGTGAGGGCGTCATGAGAGAGGGTAACCTGAAGCTTGGACTGGGTTCGATTGAGCCGGGTCGGGTCAAAATCGGACATGGTACAATAATTAAATTTAAATAGGTGTTTATGATCATGGATAAATAAGTAACATGTGGGGGCTCAAATAAATGGGATACTAGTATCATGCGGGTAGTAGGTTTCGTGTGGGCCATGTCCATATTTGGGGTTGACAGATTTGGATCGATGTCGGGTCCCAAAATTAAATTGAAAGTCAGGTCACAAATTACGGTGGATAATTAATTGGCCTAAATTAACCCAAAAGTTGTGCGAAGCAAATGAAGCACAAGATGGTGTGTCTGAGTGGGTCACGAAGGTCATGGGTGAAGAGTGTCTCGAGTAGATTAGGCATGACAAGTTGGTTTCAAGAAAATGACTAGCCTTGTGCTCCTAAATTAAAAGTCACAGTAACGTGCTTATGATGATCAAAGATAAAAGTAGGAAAATCAATTAATAATTAATTAAAGATCAAATGGTCTAAATTGACCCAAAGTTGTATGATATAAAAAGAGCACAAGGGAACGAGTTTAAGTGGGACATGATATATCAACATGAAGATAATCTCGTCTACTACAAACTTCAAGAAGAAAGTTTTCAGAGACTGGCATCCCTGATGCTCTAGAAATCCAAGTCACGGTAAAGAGCATTTAATGATCAAAATTAATTAAATCAAAAATAAATTATCGAAAAATAATTCATTTAGAAAATTCAAAAATAATTCCAGAAATTCAGGGGGCTTACATCCTATCCACCTTATAAAAATTTCGTCCTCGAAATTAAAATCACCCAATAGGTCAAGCTAAAACATATAACTGCTATGGCTACAGTACCCAATCTGCTACCCTTGTGATCATCTATGTTGTTTCTCTCTATAATCATTTGGTTCAGGTTCAACATGCTTCTTCCATAAAAACTATGTCATTTTACCCCTTAGAATCTTCATATCAATAAGAACCTTTACATATACTCTAAAATATAGGTTATCCTCGAGATACGTATATATATATATATCAACAATGATTGGCCATCAACCAAAATTCCAATCTCAATAGCAATTTGTTTGTTTCTTTATCCCGTCCTAAGTATCTTTATATTATTAATCACAAGCTCCATGAAATTATACATTCAAAACCTATTATTGGCATTGAGCCTTCTCTCTTTTACTGAAGAACTCCTGAATATAAACCCTCAAATTCAAACTCTTAATTCATTTACCGAATTATTTATTACCCAGGTACATATGTCCATGTTTTGTTCCTGCTATCTTCCGATCTTGCATGCAATGTCATCTCTTTTTACTTCATTCCATATATCGATCTATCCTCCAATCATAAGTAAATGATTTGTAGATAACCAATAATCACTTGGTCATCAAAGTCTTATAATGTTCAACCCTCGAATCTCAACACAAGATTCTAGTCCTTAATCCGTAGTCACAAAAATATAATATTCTTTACTCCTTCTAAGATACCTTAAAACCAATCTATACTATCAAACGAATCATTCTTAATGGTTTCTAAGTCCACTATAGTCAGTCAATCATATCTGTCCTATAAGCTTAACCCAATAAATCTTCAAGAAAATATACTCATCACAATCACACATAATAACATATTATAGTTACACTACAGAATCTGTTAACAAGGTTTGGCTATTTCAGTCATCAATTAAATAGAAGGAAACAAAGGCCTAAGACTGGGTCGAGCAATCCATATCATTATTCAGACAAGGTAAGGGTCAAACAAGACAGGAAAGATTGTCGAAATATTTCCAAGAATAGTACGAGGCCAACGAGATGCATAGGACGTAGTCGAAGTAAAACTCAAGAACCATATACCTCCGTAATTACGTCACATGAAGTTACTATCGCGCTAGTGTGCATCTGGCTGCGATTAACTTCCTTGTTCATAATACAACTGATTGCTGCAGTGCACAGCTGCAACGCCAGATAATATAGATTCCTGAACTTAACTTGGCTAATATCCGTGAAATATTTCCAAACAATTTTTGCAAAATAAAGGAGAAGATGTTAGTCAAAATGCTTAGGGAGTGGTCCAAGTAGAATTCGAGAAACATATTTAACCATGATATTGTTATCTGAAGTCATGCCTCGCCAGTATTTCTCTGGATGCAAACTCCCGATTCTGTAATACAAGGATAAATTACTTTTCGAACTTTCCTTGAATCAATCCATGAGGCACTTTCAACAATTACTGGGAAGGACAAGAAGAATTACTCAAGAGGCTAGCGAAGAAGAGTTTAGTCAAATCATATGAAAGATAGAACACAAAATAATCATGTTGAGAAAATCCTAGTTAGGCTGTAGATAGACAGAGTTAACCAAGACGGGGAAGAATGATTATAAGAATTGTTCTTGCTCATCCGGTCATAACGAAGTGATCCGATTTAAGATACAGTCTGATAACCATACATGTCTTCCTAAAATTTCCTTGCCAGAATTTTTGCCATGCCAGTAAGCATAGCTGCAATAAACGATGGAGTTCATAACTTGGGTATACACCCTATAATTATGTTATCTAGATTCCTTACCACGTCAACCGGTATTGCTGCAAGAAAATCTAAATTTCATAACCAGGATAGTATATCCAACATCAGGCTCCACGTCCATGTCGTGCTAGCTAGTATGACTGCGATAAATTCTAAACTCCATAAATAAAGTAGACATTTATCGTTCTCATCGAATATGTTTATCAGAATATCTTAACTCAATTCATAAAAACTGATCTTAGATACAAAGTCAAAGTCAACAAAGAACGAACATCAAGATTCAAAATTCAACGACGAATCAAGGATAAGCAAATGGGAGCTAGCGAAAACAGATTTCGATGCAGGGTTTAGGAAAAGTTCTCAGGAGAAGTCCCAAAGGTACTATCTAGGTCAAGATTGAAAGTTCTGGAATATAATCTAAATAATCTCAACCTTGATATAAGATTGGCAATTCATATTCTCGTCTGAACCTAAAAGATATATAAGTTCAACTTCTAGTTCCCTCTGGGTCCACAACTCATCCCAAGAAAGAACAAAGTTTGATACGGACAATTATTTTAAAAATCAAGACGAATAGAAATAAGTGGGAAAAGATTTGAAGAGCTTTCGAATAAGATTCCCAGGGGTCATCCCTGGAATCTACCAAGAGTTCCTAATATGCGACTGAGTACCAAAATCCTAAAATATTCCATGACTCAACCTTAATCCTATGGCAGGCTCGTAGTAGTACAGATACGCTCAAGCACTACCACGACTTCGCATTAATTGCAAAGACTGACCTGCATGGGCCACCACTAAAACGTGCCACGACCCGCACCCGGATATACGGGTACGAATACGTGGGCCACGCCTAGCCTACGTCGCAGTATCGACGGTAGAGCGCTGTCAAGTACCCTAAACTAACTACAACATCTAAATATCCATAACTAGAAATGTACTCATGTCACATCCGAAAACTAAGGAAGATAAGACAAGAAATAATAACAATATCACTAGAACAACTAGAATCTATAATGATCATATGAGACAAGAATAAAAAAGAGGAAAACAATAACAAAACTAGTAACCACCAGACCTAGAACTCCTGAGAGACAACTCACGGTGAAGAATACCGAGAACCACCCCAGCTAGCAACATCATGAAGTCCAATACTGAGGGCACAACTACTCCTAAAATTTTGTCAACATATCCAGTCAGGATGGAACGAGCACAAATCTCAAATAACAGTTCTAATTAGACGATAGTGAAAATGTAGCAGTAAATAGAAAAAATATACAAGAAATCATAAAATGTACATGTGAGTATCATGGCAAGGTAAGCTGTAAATCTAGAGCTAGAACAAGGCAAGTAAAACTGATCATGGCATGTACAAGAATCAAGAATCATCTATCTAAGTGTGTGAGTACTAGCTACAACATGTGGCCGGCTTGGGTTTGCACAAGGTCTACTGGCCTGGTTAATCATACGTGGAGTGTACGATTAACACTCACAAGATCTACAAGAATAAACAAGATGGATAATGACCACACATCTACGCTAATACTCCCCGTCTCTGACTAGTATAGTGGATCGAACCATGACACATCATGACACGCGATTATCCGAGAGGGTAGCTAGACTTCGCAGGAATCATGTCTATACAATGCACAAGGTACAAGAAGTACTTGCACAAGATATACCAAGAAAATCGAGAAATAACATCTCATGACGGGATCCAGAGAAATACCAATCCATGTGAACAATGTGTCAAGAGAACAAGGGTATCTACACTAAATACAAGAAACATAAACGATATCATACAACAGAATTATTATCAGAGAATGTACTTGCCTGAGATCTGGTGGAATATGTCGACTGAGTCCAAGAATAGTGCCTCGAGGACCTATAGGTGGAATACTGTATCAATATAATGGTTTGGAAGTAAAATCAAGTCATACTAAGTCAAACTAGGTCAAGACAAGTCAAAGCAAGTCAAACTAGGTCAATCAAAGTCAAGGGTTGACTTACAGTTGACTTTTGGTCAACTGGTCAACCTTAGGTCAACTTTAGGTCAAACTTGACTAACGTTGACTAACAGTTGACTTTGGGTCAACTGGTCAACTTCGGTCCAGTTTTAATCAATTTTAGGCTATGGTTGACTTTCGGTTGATTTTTGGTCAAAATAGTCAACTGTGGTCAACCAAGGTCAAAACTAGTCTAACCTAGGTCAATGTTGACTCTACTTCGACGTTCAGTCAAAGCAGTCAACCATGGTCAAACGGGGTCAAAGCTAGTCTCTATAAACATCTACAGGGTCAACATATCAATTTCAGTGATGGTGAAATCACAGGAATCAACGGATCTCGAAATACAACCAAAGGAGAAAGATTATAATAATAGGATGAAAACCTACAGATGTTGTCTGATGGTGAAACAACCATCACCAACGTGTCCAGAATGGTCAAAATAGCTAGAATAGCCTGCCCATAAGTCCAATTTGGACATAGGGGCAAAAAGGTAATTTTGAGTCAAAACGGTGTCCGTGTCGGACCCGCTTTGCACCGAAAAATATGTCAAAATAAAAGTGCACTAAACCTACCAAATTATATGTCCACGAATCCAGAATGACGATACGAATCCAAAGGTATATTCAGAATTGGATTCGGTTGACCCGATCTCAAATTGGTCCGTTGACCAGGACATTGAAATTTCGATTTGCACGGAAAAGCGTGTCGGAGCCAATGTCCTCAAAACTAAGCAAATTATATGTCAACGAGTCCAGAATGACGATACAAACTCAACGGTATATCCGGAATTGGATTCCGATGAGCCGATCTCAAAATGACCCGTTGACCCGGATATTGGTATCCGACTTGCACCGAAATACGTGCCAGAACCAATGTCCACTAAACCCTAGCAAATTATATTTCAACGAGTCCAGAATGATGATACGAACTCAACGGTATATCCGGAATTGGATTCCGAAGAGACGGCGTCAAAAAGTCTCGATGATCCGGACTGTGGGGTCCGTTTTGCACCAAAATACGTGCCAGGGTCCACGTCCTCTAAATCTAACAAACTTTATATGAAAACGTGCCAGAACGATGCCACGAGTCTATTGGTGGTGTTAGAAATTTAATTCGGAGTCCCGGGTTCAAAAATAAAATTTTACAACTTGGAAATTACGAATTCGGACGGCCAACTTTGGCGTCGAATTCAACCAATCAAACGTGCTCACAGTCAAACAAAACTTAAGAGCTAGGAAGAGGATTATACCAGCTTCGCATAGGAACCAGTGGCACGCCAGACGGAGCTGCAATGGAGGAGATACGAACCGACGAAGTTGGCTCCGCAAAACTGTCCAAAAATAATACAATTTAAACGGTCAACTTGGTGGCCGATCAAACGACGAAATTAACGGATAAAATTTGAGAGGGATGAAGGGGTATATATCGAGATTGAGACGGATCAAATAAATCATCGATCCAACAGTTGGATTTCCTGAAAAATATGCACGAAGTCGATGCGACGGAACGCTATTTCCGGATCCATTCCGAGCGCGTTACGACGGAAACCCATGCCAAAAGCCACGAAACGCCTAGGCGGCGTCCCGGGGAGGAAGGTGGCGCACCCAAGGGGGTCGCCGAAGTTTGCACAGCTGGTGGGGGGCCGGCGGCAGCGCCTGTGCGCGCAGCCAGCGGCCATTTCCCGGCCGGCTGTTGCTGCATTCGCTGTTGTTGTATGCTGTTGCATGCTGCTGCATTCGCTGCTGTGTGTGGGGCCAGCCTGGCCGAGCACGGCGACGGCTGTGGCGGAGCATGGCAGCGGCGAGGGTCGTGGACTGGTGGAGGTGGTGGCATTGGATGTGGTGTGTTGCTCAGAATGGTGATGGTGGTGGACGTTGTGAAGAAGGAGGAGGGGAGGAGTTGGTGCTCGGGAGGAGGAGGAGATGGCCATAGGAGGATGGTGGTGGCGTTCGGACAGGGAGGAGGTGGAGGAGTTCGGGATGGAGGCTGAGCTGTTGTGTGTATACATTTGGAAGAGAGAGAGAGTGAGTAATGAGTATGTGTGGAATAATAATGAGAGAGAAAAAGTAGAGAGAGAGAAAGGGGATTCCCTCAATGTTAGGGCCGGCCACATGGAGGTGGTTGAGGGGTGTGTTGCCTTGTAGGAAATTGAATGGCTAGGATTAATTAAGAGTGGAATCAAGGGTTGGAATTAAATAGGGGATTAGATTTATTTTAGGGATTTAAATCAATGGAGTTATCATTGAATATTTGAAGATGAAAAAACTAGGTATTTAATATTTTTTAAGGGCAAAGAGAGTGAGGGCGTCATGAAAGAGGGTAACCTGAAGCTTGGACTGGGTTCGGTTGAGCCGGGTCGGGTCAAAATCGGACATGGTGCAATAATTAAATTTAAATAGGTGTTTATGATCATGGATAAATAAGTAACATGTGGGGGCTCAAATTGTAGCACCCACTTTTTGAAATAAGGGTATTTTAGTCATATTAGTCATTTTGTGATTTTCTTGATACAATTGACTTGTGTTTGTTTAGCAGTTGGTTTAACCTTAGATAATCCATATTAGAGACTAACCATGACATATGAGGATTATTTAGCTAATTAGAATTTATATTATGCTTTGGTTCAATTTAGAAGGCCATTTGACCATTTTTAGGCTATTTAATTAATTGGCCTTTTAAGCCTTTCTGTTAATGGGCTTAAACTCAACTTAGATAGAGAAGAGGGGCCCATGAACCAACCCTAACCCTAGGAGGACTAGTATGGCCGGCCAAACAGAAAACCCCCTCCCTATATAAGCATTTGCATTGGTTTTGACACCCCCTTTACAAAATCCTAGTTTCTAGCTCTCCAAAACCCTAACCTTTTCATCTGACCTCCGTTTCACCTCAAACAAAGTGCGTCATGATCGTGGGAAGGAGGATAACTTGCTGGAGCATTGCTAGCAAGGAGTTGGAGGCGTTTGCTCAGTGGAAAATGGTCGTCTCATTGATCGAGGAGTCAGTTTCATTGATACTTCAACTCTCAATAGGTAAACACCTAAGTACTATAGTTTTTCTTGATTTTTCTTTATGGTAGCATGTATCTAGGTACCCTCGACCCACCCATGAAGTTTGGTGAAATTTCGTGTCTGTTTGATAGGCGTGTCGGACGCGTATCGGATTAGGGTTTAATGTGTTCGATGATTTGTCACTTAGAATTCAATACTGTTATTATTGCAAACTAATTTCGTGTTTTGATAGGCCTAGATTTAGGGATTCCTAAACCCTAGGTTTATGCAAGAGTTGACACGTATCCGTGTCCAAAAATGGACACGCACGCGTTGCACGAGGACCGTGCGCGTGTCCTGCTGCTGCCGTGTCCGTTCTCGCTGGACACGACGACTCGACGCGCAAAATTTGGTGAGTGGGTAGGGGCCATGTCTGACATGGTGCCCATAAAGTTTGGTTTAGGTTCGTGGAGAGTCGAGAGAGAAATTGACGTGGCACTGGATTTGGCCTGTCGCACGTGCGCGCCAGTTTTTGGCGTCCGATACGCGTGTCGTGCGACTCGGACACGCATCGTGTGGCCAGTGCAGACATGTGGGCTTGTAGCCCTACATGTGGGCTACATGTAGGAGCGACCACGTGTCATAATTTGTTCTGTGTCGAGCCCTAGGTCGCATGACACGCATGCACGAGGACTAGGTTCCAGTTTTGATACTCACGTATCCTGGACACTTCGTGTCATATTTTCTTGGACACAATTGCACCTGAACTTCATGTTCATACACGTGACACTTTACCAACCTTTAGTTTCAAACATCATTAGGTTTTTTGAATGTTTTAGGTCATGTTAGGTTTAGTGTTTTTTGTATCGGGTTTTAGTTCAGACTTCTTTTCATGTTTCAGTAATTTTGGTCTGTTTTCATCATATGTCGATGTGAATTCCAGGGTAAATCCACCTGTAGATCCTGTATGACCCTATCTAGGAGTATCTACTAGTTTGCATAATGGAGAGGGTGTGTTCGAGTATGGTTTTGACATGGGGTATTCAAATATGTATTAATATAGATTATCAAGCCTATAGCTGATACTTGGGTTGATGTAGGATTGATTTTAGGAATGCTGAGTTCAGTTTAGTTGATTGATTAGTTTAGGACTAGTTGTTGTAGTTAGAGTAGGATTTGTTTTTGAAATGTATATATGTATGTGTGTATTGGGTTAGATAGGCTGAACTAATAAGGGGTGTTTTGTGATGAAGAATTCAGGAAAATAGACAACTGCAGTAGCAGTAGGCATGCCTATGTACATGTGTCCAAGTATGTAGATGCATTGGGGTGAGTTGTGAGGATGTAGAATTGAGATTTCCTTATTTTAACTAGAAAATTCCTAAAAGATACCCTAGCCTAGAGTTTAGTAGTTATTAGTCTAAGTATGGATACTAGACATAGGGTACTATGAGTTAGGGTAGTATTATGTGAATTTCTTTGGTTGTTAGGCTTAGGCTTCCTTGGACCTAAGATAACACCAACTCATCACCCAAAAATCAACACTAAGACTAGTAGTGACCTAAATTTGACTTGTAGGCTAGTTGGCCAAACTTTGACCTAGTTTGACTAGCCTGGTTGACCAAAGTTGACCCAAGGTTGACTTTGACTTAGATTGACCCAAATCATGTAGAATTTGCATTGAAGGCTTTTCTTATGATATTTTAGACAGTATTATGACATGTGGTTATTTTAAATAGGATCTTATTACTCCAGTCCAGTCACTTTTCATCATCAGCAGTTTGGATTGCCAGGCGAGTACATTCTCTGATCTTTTCATGCTTCTTTGGATATGTACTCTTGTTATAGACTAGTATACTTGATGCTGACACGACGTTCACACGGACCAGTACCCTCTGGATCTTTTCATGCGATGTTATCCCCTCGGATACATCGAGTATGTCATATTCATGTACTTTATCGTGGTCATCATGTACTCCATGTATTCACATTTATCCATGTGCACTCATATGTTATTCATGTGCACTCATGACCATATGAGTTCTATGTATACAGTAGTTGTTATCCATGTGCAATAACATAACATGCTTTGATCCTTGTGTATTGGTTGGGGGTAGGGAGAGTGTAGTTGGTTATGTGATCATTATCCCCAGTAGGTATCCATGTGCATTCCATAGCTGTATCCATGTGCAACCCAAGCTGTTTACATAACCAATTCATGCTCTGATTCACGTAGAAGGTTACATTCTTTACTTATCATATTATATCTCAGCTTATATCTTCTCTCCTGTTGATTTCTCTTTACAGCGATTCATGTATAGTTTTCTATAGCTTGCTTTATATGTACATTCCTGATATGAACTATTGTGAGAGATATGTGCTCGTTCCGTCCTGATTGGGCATGTTGAAAATTTTACAGGTGATGATGAGGAGTACTGTCCTACTTATTATGGGATTGGCTTAGATGACACTGGCGACGTGGACCCACAGGAGGATCCCACAGTCGCTGAGGACTTGCCCATAGTCTAGCTGAGACTTAGTACTTTATTTTGTATTTTCTGTTTGAGACTTTAGGAGTGTACTTGAGATTATTTTTGGTGGTTTACACCTAGACTTTTATTGTGACTCTCTTGAGATTCTTCTTCTATTCCATCTTAGTATTGTGATTGAGTTACGTATTATTTTACTCTCTATTCATAGCTTATTTAGATTGTGTTAGATATGGTGACTCAGGACAGCGTTCTACCGCCGACACTGCGGCGTAGGTTGGGCGTTCGTTACTTCTCGTGCCCTTACACTGGGTGCGGGTCGTGACATAAATAAATGGGACACCAATATCATACGGGTAGTAGGCTTCGTGTGGGCTATGTCCATATTTGGGGTTGACAGGTTTGGATCGATGTCGGATCCCGAAATTAAATTGGAAGTCAGGTCACAAATTACGGTGGATAATTAATTGTCCTAAATTAACCCAAAAGTTGTGCGAAGCAAATGAAGCACAAGATGGTATGTCTGAGTGAGACACGAAGGTCATGGGCGAAGAGTGTCTCGAGTAGATCAGGCATAACAAGTTGGTTTCAAGAAAATGACTAGCCTTGTGCTCCTAAATTAAAAGTCACGGTAACGTGCTTATGATGATCAAAGATAAAAGTAGAAAAATCAATTAATAAATAAATAAAGATCAAATGGTCTAAATTGACCCGAAGTTGCGCGATACAAAAAGAGCACAAGGGAACGAGTTTGAGCGGGACATGATATATCAACATGAAGATAATTTCGTCTACTACAAACTTCAAGAAGAAAGTTTCCAGAGACTGGCATCCTTGATGCTCTAGAAATCCAAGTCACGATAAAGAGCATTTAACGATCAAAATTAATTAAATCAAAAATGAATTATCGAAAAATAATTCATTTAGAAAATTCAAAAATAATCCCGAAAATTCAGGGGACTTACAAGAACCCCCCAACCTGCCATGGGCCCAAGCCAAGCTGAGCCCACCCAAACTCCTTAGAACTAAATCCCAGCCCGAGCAGGGAATCCCCAAGTCGAACCCGAAGCACTGCTCATCCCGCGTGTATATTAACGTAGAGAGAGATCGAGAGAATCTCGATTAAATTCCAAACCCTAACCTACGCCGCCGACCCCTACATCTGGGCGACCCACCAGCGACTGCTCGCCGCCGCCGACGCCACCGCAAGCGGTCGAGAACCGCCACCGAACCCAGGCCGCACGACCACATCAATGGCAGAACATCAGTTGCTCGACCCAGGTACGTCATCTCATTGCTCCTTCATCTCGTAGTCAATCGACGAACCGATTGGTTCGTCGTAATCACAATATATAATTAGATTTATTGACCTTGCAGGAACCCGGGTGAACCAAGTTAGTCCGAACTGGGCCGAACCAAGCCCAAGCCCATGTAGTAGGGTAGTGCGTCCATAGACGTCCGTGTCGATATATATTTTGACGATGTATTTCGCATTCTATTACGAATGGTCAAATGATTATTTTCCTAAAATAATTGTTATCTATATAATATCAGTATTATTAATATTGTTTGGATGCTTTATTTTGGGACTATAGCATCATTGCTAAATATATTGTTAAAATTTCCTAAATTAATATGCCAGAATACTAGGGAAAACTGAAGTGTATATATATATATAAATATATATATATATATAAATATATATATATATATATATATATATATATATATATATATATATATATATATATATATATATATATATGGCTTTATACACGTATAAGGTGTTATTTATAATTCTAGTAAATAGGATAAATTTGTATGTTATAACCACTTGTTACCTTTAGGAGATTTTTAAGAGTACACTATGTATTTATTATACATGCACATATTTATAATCTATATATATATATATATATATATATATATATATATATATATATATATATATATATATATATATATATATATATATATATATATATATATATATATATAGGTAAAGATATTTTATGAAACTATATTTATATATATGAGGGTACTATATGTTAATAAGAAATATAAATAAAGAATAGAAAAAGAAAAAGAGAAAGAAGCAAAGAAATAATTGAGCCCAGCCCAACCCGGGCTGTAGCAGAACCCCCCAACCTGCCATGGGCCCAAGCCAAGCTGAGCCCACCCGAACTCCTTAGAACTAAATCTCAGCCCGAGCAGGGAATCCCCAAGCCGAACCCGAGAGCACTGCTCATCCCGCGTGTACATTAACGTAGAGAGAGATCGAGAGAATCTCGATTAAATTCTAAACCCAAACCTACGCAGCCGACCCCTACATCTGGGCGACCCAACAGTGACTGCTCGTTGTCGCCGCCGCCACCGCGAGCGGCCGGGAACCGCCACCGAACCCAGGCCGCACGACCACAGCAACGGCAGAACATCAGTTGCTCGACCCAGGTTCGTCATCTCATTGCTCCTTCATCTCGTAGTCAATCGACGAACCGATTGGTTTGTCGTAATCACAATATATAAGGCTTTCTTCCCTTTCAATTCGTTCGAAATCTCGATAACCAGAACCCTAGGAAAATCGAGTCAAACCTCGACAAAAACAGTGCCAATACACTCTGTTTTTTGCTGTCAGATCACCAACTTCGGAGACTGTTTCTAATTGCCTATTGATGTTTTCTTTAAAACTAATTAAAAACAGTTGGATACAACCTATAGGGCTTTGTAAATGTTTTTGTAGAATCGAATTTCGTTGATCGTATGTCGAGAAATCCGACTCCCAAAACTGACAAAAAACTGTTTTCGAAAATAGTAAATTTCAATAAAAACTTTCGATACGACGTGCATCCCGCCAATTCAGACGACGTGGTCGCAAACTGAAAGCATCAAAAGGTGCGTATCGACTTCGTGGACGTGTGAGCTTTGACGAAATTCAAATTGGTCGCGTGTGCGCGACGAATTTGATGCATATCCGTCGAAATTTACTGTATCGACCTATGTGCAAACTTCCCAATTACTTCGTGCACGCTCGTCAGATTGAGACGAAACTTACGCTAACAGGACCGTATCATTTTTCTGCTGCTGTATGCCAAGTTTGGTCAAATTCTGAGACAGTTGATCGGATCACTGTTTTGCGGGCCCTACGGTCCGATTCAACGGGCGATTTTGTGCACGGTCCCTCGGAATCCAAAATTGGACATACCGTTGGGTTCGTATCATCAAACCGGATCCGTATACATGTAGTTTGACAACTTTAGAGATCATTTACTCTGGCACGCTTTTCGGTGCAAAGCGGGTCCAACGGCGGATATCTTTTTTGCCCGAAATTACCGTTTTGCTCCTGTATTCAGAATTTGACTTAAGGACAAGCAATCCTAGCTAATTTGACTATTCTGAGAAAATCGGTAATGTTTATTTCAGCTTTCGGAGACAGTTGTGATGATTTGGACTTTACGGCTCAACAGTTGACTATAATTTGTGGGATCTGCGTGCACCCTCCAGGCAAGTATACCTTGCCAACTTGTACAAAACAATTTATATGCATGTTCATTTTCTCGCTGCTGTTCTTTTCTTTACATTCGTGATTGCTTTATTCCATGTCTAGTACACTCATCATGTTATAGTTTTACTTTACATGTTTCTAGTTGTCTGCACATTCTTGTTCCTCTCGGTTATGATATTTCTATCTGTTACACTGTGTTAGTTTCATGTGTATTCCTTGATAGAGTCGTCTAGTCCTACACCACTATTCCCTCGACTTGATTATAACTTGACTTGACTTGACATGACTTGAGTAGGACTTGACTTTGATATTCTATAGATTGTGAGTACTTACCTTGACTACGGTCTATAGGATTTTTATACTAGGATTGGCTACCGTCTTGGTTGTGAGTACTTGCCTTGACTGCGATTGAGACACTATAGATTGTGAGTACTTGCCTTGACTGCATTCTATAGCCTTGACCTATTAGCCATTTCTAGTATGGCATGCCAGTGTCTTAGGATCCTTGTGTTTAGATCTTGTGTCTTAGTTCACTTTGCCTCGTTGGATATCCTTGATTGTTCCTTACTTCTTTGTATATTTGTACTGTTACATGTTGGCTTGTATATTATGTATCTTACTAGTCCTCTGAGGACCTGATGATCTCTTCAGGTTTAGCGACTGCATGGAGTTAGTTAGTAGAGCGGGATGGTAGAGGATTGCGATGCATGATACAAGTATTTGCTTGTGATATTTCTTTATTATCCTCTCGTGCATTATATTCAGTACCATGATATACTCTGCTTATTTATTGACTCATATCATTCTTGGAGTCTAATCGAACAATATGCTAATGGGCTGCAGACCATGACCCATACCTGTTCATTCATGTTTCATATATTCTTGTGGATTGAGATATAGTTTAGATTAGACATGATACCCTACTCTGGACAGCTTATACGTACTCGAGTCGGGCTAGATTCAGCTCGATACGTAGCTGGCATGCTCACGAGCTCGCGTCCGAAAACGGGGTGCGGGTCGTGACACAATCTATTTTTCATTCCAGTGTTTGGAAATTCCAAGGAACTTTAGAGGTAAAGTGAATCCTTGGTGTGGAAAAATAAATCCTTGGATGGATGCGGGGAACCATTCTCCCCCTCATTTTTTCTTTCTTTGGGAATCATTTTCCTTTTCCTTCTCTTTCCTTTGTGCATCCAAACATACGAAAGGAATAACTTTCCTTTTCCAAGGCCACGATTCCGCAAACTAAATGTGGCCTTACTATAGCTGTATTTCTATGTATGTATATATGACATGGGAGCTTATATCTTGATAACCTTAATGTGTGGTGATCTCATATATGATCAACACATAAGCTTTCATATCAATGCTAGTATATTTACGTACGTTGTACATGTTGGTGTTTTTCCTTGTTGTTGTTGGTATTTTGCTTTAGAAACTAGAATGATAGTCCCACATTAGAAAAACCAAATGGATGGTATCTCTATATAAAGCTTTGCTTGTGTTGAGAGATCACATGAAGTGTGGAGAGGCATATGGGTGCTATCTGGAGGCATTTTTCTAGTGGAAAGAAGGATAAACCAACAAAGAAGCATTAATGCTTTTTGTCATGCTCATAGGATAATTCCCTTATGGAGCTAAGCCCCGAAGGAGCTTAGCGACTCGGACTCGGACACGGACTCGGGCTCAATGGCACAATCGGTTACGACCAGGATTAGGATTAGGATTTTTGCCCTTCTCTATAAATACTCTCTTTGTGCCTTCATTGAGGACTTACGCTAAAAATAAAGAGACAAATAGAGTTGTGCAGCCATTGCCATTAGAGTTCTTCGAGTTCATGAAAGGAGGTAACAATGAATATTCCAGAAGTTCTTTCGAACTTGCTGGTTCCTGGGAGCAGATCGCAATAGGGCAAATCTTGCTTTGAGCAACGGTAATCTTTATCACCCCATCAAAGTCGTTGCATCAACTTCGGTTGAGAACAAATTTTTCTCTTCATTACATCAACTTCAGTTGAGAACGAATTCTCATCTTCGTTGCATCAACTTCGGTTGAGAACGAATATTCATCTTTGTTGCATCAACTTCTGTTGAGAACGAGTTTTAATCTCTCTTAGGAGAATGAATTTTTCGTCTCTCTGGAAGTAAGAGATCGAGATTTCCATCTAACGATCTGTTTCGAGAATAACAATCTCAAAGAAAGATTCAGATATGATGGAGAACAACCGTGCACAACTTCTCGATACAAGTTTTAAACTTCAGAATTTGACGGGGAGTACTTTAACATATGGAAGAGAAAGGTCAGCCTCAATCTTCAACTCATGAGCGTCGACTATGTGTTGACAGATCCTGAGCCTTTGATTCCATATGGTAAAAATGCTTAAAGGGTTGCTGAAGCCACCGCTTTACAGTCGAAGTGGAGGCAGTATAACAACCTCTGCAAGTTGTTGATCTAGAACTCGATAGAGGACTCTCTGGCAGAGTCATACAGAAAGACGGTCAATACAAAGGACATCTAGAAGTCTGTATAGAATCTCTATAAGGCAGATGAGAACAGAAACAAGATCCACGTGACCAAAAAGGTCCGCAAGGATGCGGTTTGAGGACGACAAAACCATGTTGCCTCAAATTAAGGAGTTCCTCAATTTACATCAGAAGCTGGCGGATGACGGCATACCCTTGGTTGATGCTTTTGTCGTCGGTGGTATTGTCGCCAAGCTCCCACCTGGGTGGAGCAAATTTATTGCGGACATGCACCGCAAGAAGATGGAAGTAAATTTGGAATGCCTCTTGCACTGGATACATATTAAAGACGAGTTGAGGGCTCAACTCAAAGTGGACACTTTATCCAAGCAGATGGCTAAGGCTAACATGGTGCAAGGAGGAAACTCTAAAGGGAAGCAGAAGGCTCCCTACCAAAAGAAGAAAGACCTTCACCATCTGAAGGTGAAGTCGGCTCAGTTCAAGCCCAAGTCCAAAGAACCAAGGACTTGTTTCAATTGTGGCAAGAAATGCCACTGGAAGAGTGACTGCAAAGAAAAACCAAAACAAAAGGAGCAAGGTGAGGATAACTTTGTTACTATGATTGTGCAGGTTGACTCAGCTGAGATTGAACGGACTGGTGGATAGACACTGGGGCCTCGTGTCATGTTTGCTCAAAGAAGGAGTGGTTCACTACGTACCAACTTATTTCTGAGAAGATTATGGTGGCGAACCAGACACAAGCTGAAGTACTCGGGATCGGGACGGTGGTATAACAAATGACTTCGGGAAGTTGTAGGCCTTTTGTACCGAAAGGATATTCAAACTTCAACTTGTAACTCCTATGGAGATAGTGAATGCAATTTCTTCTTCTGGTGACTCTCTTTAGTTGTGGCATAACAGACTAGGACATGTTCATTATAAAAGAATAAATAAGATGTCTAGTCTAGGGCTTATCTTGGAGAAGTATGAGGTCTGTGCGCAGACAAAGATCACAAAAAAATCATTCAAGCGGGTAAACCGAAGTACAGATCTTCTGGAGTTGGTGCACTCAGATATCTGTGACTTCAAACAGTTCTCTACAAAGCCCGAGATGAAGTTCATCGACGACTTCTCAAAGTACATATTCTTTTATCTACTCAATTCTAAAGATGAAGCGTTTGAGAAGTTTAAGGACTTCAAGGCTGAAGCCGAGCGTCAAACCAGACAACAACTTAAGATACTCAGAAGTGATCGAGGTGGCGAGTATAGGTCTCATGAATTTGCATTGTTCTGCTGAGAAGATGGAATTATCAACGAGACAACTCCTCCATACTCCCCTTATGCAATGGTGTTGCAGAAAGGAAGAACAAAACGTTAATAGAGATGATGAACTCAATGCTCTTGACTGCGGGTCTTCCAAATTGCTTCTGGGGTTAAGTAGTGCTTACAGCTATGTTCATATTAAACAGAGTGCCGCATGCAACTTCAAAAGTTACTCCTCATAAACTCTGGTTTAAGGTCAGACCCAACTTAAATGTCATTTGAGTGTGGGGGTGTCTGGCGTATGTGAAGCTTCCAGATTTGAAGATTCAGAAGCTGGGAACAAGGACAACAAAAACTATATTCCTGGGTTATGCTGATAAGAATGATGCTAGAAGGTTCCTTGATATTGAGTCAAATCATATCATTGAATCTCACGATGCAAAATTTCTTGAAGATAAATTTACAAGACACAAGAACATTGTTCTCGTGGACATTCCGAAGAACAATGTGAGTGCGCAGGAGCCTCACGTGTAGTCCAAGAAGATGTTGTTGCTATAGAAACAACTTTTGTACCAGAACTCGCAGAACCTGTACCTAAGTAAGTGAGAAGTCAGAAGGACTTAGGAGAGAATTTCGTCAGCTATCATGTGGAAGCAGATCCACTTACCTATGATGAGGCGATGAAGACCAGAGATGCTATCTTCTCGAAGGAGGCTATTAATGATGATTACGACTCGATAACCTCCAACAATACGTAGGTGTTGGTCGATCTGCCTGAAGGAGCAAACCAATCGGATGTAAATGAATCTTCAAGAAGAAGATGAAGGTCGATGGAACTGTTGACAAATTCAAGGCAAGGTTAGTTACAAAGGGGTTTTCTTAGAAGCAGGGGATCGATTATTTCGATACATGCTCCAGTTGTACGGATGATGACCATCAGGATGTTGATTGCTCTATGCACAATTCATAAGCTGGTAATTCATTAGATGGATGTTAAGACCACTTTTCTGAATGGTAAATTGACCGAAGAGATTTACATACAACAGCTAAAAGGATTCGTCGTCAAGGGCCTTAAAGACAAAGTTTGTAAGTTAATGAAATCTATGTATGGTCTGAAGCAAGTTGCCAAGATGTGGCATGAAAAGTTTGATAAAGTCATAAGATCAAACGGCTACAGGGTCAGCGAGATGGACAAGTGTGTGTACATTAAGTTCGCTGACGGGAGAAGAGTTGTCATTTGTCTCTACGTAGACGACATGCTAATCTTGGGTACAGATCTAACAAGTGTCACTGAGACAAAGACGTTTCTCTCATCTAAGTTCAGCATGAAGGACTTAGGGGAAGCTGATGTTATCCTGGGGATAAAGATTGTCCGGACAGAAAGTGGAGTGGCATTGTCACAGTCTTACTACATTGAGAAAATGCTCATACGTTATGGGTATCAGGATCTTTCAGGAATCGATACGCCTTATAGGTATGACAGGAAGCTGAAGCCAAATCCAAGGGAAGTTTTAGACAGTTGGAATATTCAAGCAACATCGGGAGTTTGACGTATGCGACTACTGCCTGTCACGACCCGCACCCACTGTGAGGGTACAAGAACATAACAACGCCCAGCCTACGCCGCAGTGTCGGCGGTAGAACGCTGTCCTAGGTCACAACATCTAGCAATATAAGCTTAAACAGTTTATACTCCCCGAATGGGGGTGACATGATAAAGTAGACTCAATCACAACTAAGGAAGAAGAAGCACTATATGATATAAAACTCAAGGAAAAATAGATGATAACATAGCTGATAGATAGATAAAAGAAACTGTTGAATGAAAGAAAATCCCAAATACATCAGAAAGTCTAAGTGTCTAAGATAATACAAGTCCCAGATCCCAAGTATCAATAAGTACAATCATCCATGAAATACTGAAATGAAAGCATTCTAGTCTAAGGGTGTGTCATCCACAGCTAGTGGGACCTGCTGCTGGTCCAGGTCCAAGCACTCATCTAAAGTAGCACCGTAATAGGTAGGACAGCCAGTCTCGTCCTCATCCTCTGTAATATTTCAACAGGTCCAGTCATGACAGAGCGAGTACAAAACATCTCAACAAGTCATAGCAGAAAAGGAAATATAATCATGCTAGAGAATAAAATACATGATCTGAAGAAATAGCATAATGTAAAAGAGAGACTGTAAGTAAATATCTATGATATATAGAGAGAGACAGTGCTAGTGATTCAGAGTACTGCATAAACATGTGAATGGCTAAGGACTGATTCATGATTACACTACTGGAAATTGATTCATGATTACACTACTTGGATTTATTCACATGTTCACTTATACTCCCCCATCCCCAATCAATACACAAGGATCCATTCAAGTTACGTTAAGATTCATGATTATACTACGTTTCCCATAAAGGGTGATTCATGAATTGATTCGTGATGGCTCAGTGATCATGAGGGTACATGGGTCACTAGCTGATTCTCGAAGATTCATGATAATAGAAGCATATGATACATGATGTAAGTGAAACACACATGACAAAAGTATCTGATGCTCCCGAGGGGGATAACATCTCATGAAGGGATCCATATAGTACCAATCCATGTTACCAACGTGTCAGCGTCAAGTAAGATAGTCTAAAGTAGGAAATATAATCCTAAACATGATATGAAATGATCAGAGAATGTACTCGCCTGGTATCTGAGTGTCCAACTGAAAAGTACTGTCCGAGGAGTGGTGTCTGGCTCCTATTTAGAACAACACAAGCCACTACGAGTCTACATTGATAATAAGATACAAATCAATGCATTCTACATGAATCTAGGTCAATCTAGACTAAAGTCAACACTTGGTCAACTCTGGTCAACTCTGGTCAACCCTAGAAGTCAAACTAGGTCAACCAAGTCAAACCTAAGTCAAACTAGTCTAACTAGGTCTAGCAAGCCATTTCTAAGTCTAACTAGACTACATAAGTCAATTCTAGGCCCACTAGTCTAATAGACACACCATAGGCCAATAACACATATGCACTTATACCATTATCACATATAAAAGTATATGAATATCCCTATATACATATAGGCTAGTATATCCATATGCCTACCTATATAATATATATATATATAATTACACATTTACAAGAGAAAATATATATATACATATATGTAATATAGAAATAACTTAGAATACAACCTATAGGCCAATGAGTATACCATACAACTTATGTGTCCACATACATACATATACCCATGTGTATAGAGAGGGGACACTAGTGTAAGTGTCCAAGTATATGTGTGTGTGTGTCCTAGAGGATAGGGTGAACTAGGAACCTGTGTGAGTGAGTGACAGTTGTGTGAGAGTGTGTGTGAAGCTGTGTGTTAGGGAGTAAACATGGCAGTGGTGGTGTGTAATGTGTTATGGGCTGTGTGTGTGTGTAGAGAGTGAGGGAAAACAGTAAATAAAAGTGAAGCAAACAGTGAAGAAACTGATATCTCAGATTAGTCATCACTAAACCCCAACCCAGTCATCCCCATGATAATTCAGATTCACAACACTAGTAATAGAACTCAAGTTGAAATCTCAGTTATAAGGGAGGTTCAAAATGCAGGAAAAATAGGTTTTCAGTTGTATAAGGACTGTCAAAACAGTCCTCAACTAATGGACTCAGATTTTGAGTCAAACCCACACCCAAAACAATCCAAATTCGACACACACATAGGATTTATGTAGGAACACAAGCTAGAGGTTAAATTACAAGTAATTAACAGTGTAAAAAGGGTTTAAATGATTGACAAAACTCACTTTAGGAAACTGGACAGAAAATAGGATTGGTCTGATACAAGATATTTCAGAAAAAGAAAGAAAATGGAAATAGCAATGAAAATTATATTAAGACACAAATTTTTGGGTTGGTAATAGATAAACATATTGTACACATGCTACACAAGTGGTTTGTGTCCACTAAATTGGACACAAACGTGCCCAGTACAATAAAACCCAAAATCAGGTAACTGGATACAGCAGACTTGGGCAGTCTCGTGCGGGTGTGCACGCGTGTCGTGCACCCGACACAGGCCTTTCCAAGCCTCGTGCTCGTGTCCCCAACTAGACTAGGTATAGGTCCTCGTGTCCATGTGTCTGCATCGTGTCAATGTGTGTCGTGTCCAAAGTTATAGGGCCGTGTCAGTGCGTGTTTATACAGTGGACACAGTCAGGGAAAAACTCGTGCACGGTCGATTTCTCATCGACCAGTGCACGAAGTCCCACGAAACTTGGAGAACGTGATGTCAGGGGGTGCCCCAACGTTCCCTCAAAGTTTCGTGTCAAGGAGATACGTGTCGTGTCCTGTGGAGACCCCGAGATGCAGGGGATCCCCCAGGCCGCGCACGAGTGTGTGCAGCACACGTGCACGCGTGTTTGAAATGACACGACACGAGCACGAAACCAACTCAGTCCAATAAAATCTTGTAAGCGACATCAAAACGAGATTTCCCATTCAAAAATTATTCGAAAATAACACAAAATAATCCACAGTGGCATTTCCACAAACACATAGCTCAGGACACTGATACATGTCCTGTTAGGACACGAAACGACACAAAAATCTGGGGATTCCTATTCCTATAGTTTGGGTAGGTCTAGGGCTCCCTATTCATGCAATAATTTCAGGATTCTATGGTGAGAATAAGAAGTTACCTCAAAGTGTCAAAACCCCTTAAAAACTCTAAAGAGAGATGCTCTTCTTGATGGTGAAACTCCTCCAAATTGTTGGAAAACTGAGAACAACCAATTCCAACAGCAAGAAAACAATAATTAGAATCTATTGCAACTTGTTTGGATTAAAAAGGAGGAAAAATGGATTTATTATGAATTTCTAAAGATGGGAGCTCACCTCTTTCTTCTTGAAATGGATTCCTATGGAAAGGAGGCTAGCCCTAGAAATTAGGAGGGGTTTTATAGTGGGGGAATCCCTAGGTTGGCTGGACAAAATGATTGGGTTGCTAATTTGGGCTTTGGGCCAAGTCACAAAGGCTATTGCTAAGTTGTTTATTAAATGGTTAGAACCATAAGTCATGACTGATGAAGTTTTAAACCATATTAGCCTAAATAACTCCAAATCACTCCCAACTAGTTCCAATGACTTAAACCTTATTACATTAGGTCAAACCAAGGTTACTTAACCTAACTAAGTGGCCATAACCTAGATTAGTCACTAGGTTAGTCTTCTAGTCAACACAAGTCAAAGTCAACTATAGGCCCAAAACAATTATCCTAAAAATCACCAAAAATCATATTAATTCTAATAAATCATAATAATACATAATAATTCCAAAAATTCCCAAAATTTGAAAAATGACCAAAATACTCCCAAGCTAGAAAAGTGGTAGTGACAAATCTACCCTCCTTAAAAGAATTTCGTCCTCGAAATTGAAAGGCGAAATACATCTGATGAGAAGGATAGAAAGCATACCTCACGGTCCAAAAAGATAAGGGTAGCGCTCGCGCATCTCATCCTCCCGCTCCCAGGTAGACTCTCCTGGAGAATGATGCCTCCATGCGACGCGTACCAAGGGTATCACCTGGTTCCTCAGGACCTTCTTCCGTCGATCCAGAATCTCTACTGGCTGCTCTGGATAGCTGAGAGAAGGCCCAACCTCTATCTCTGAATGATCGAGCACATGGCTAGGGTCAGCCACGTACCGCCTCAACTGTGATACATGAAATATGTTGTGGACCCCCACTAGTACAGGCGGCAAGTCTAGCTTGTATGCAACATCACCGACTCTCCCGCTGATAACGAAAGGGCCGATGAAGCGCGGACTAACCTTCTCGCCTCCACCGAAACGTATCGTACCACGAGTCAGGGATATCCTCAAGAAAACCTGGTCTCCGACCTAATCACAAGCAAGGTCTCAATTAATTATAATAAACAACATGATCAAAAATCACAAACAAGGAAACCTAAATCTAATCCTACTCTAATCTGTACCTCAAACTCCAAGGGCCTCTGGTGGCTATCGGCCCAGTGCCGATGTCTGTCCTGCGCCATGCGAAGTCTGTCCCTGATGAGCTTCACCTTCTCGGCCGCATCAACAACCATCTCTGGCCCCAGTAAAGCTCGCTCACCAACATCATCCCAGGATAAGGGTGTACGGCACCTACGCCCGTACAGAGCCTCGAAAGGTGACATCTCAATACTGGCCTGGAAACTATTATTGTAGGCAAACTCCACCATATGAAGATGATCCTCCCAGGAACCTCCAAAGTCCAGGACGCACGTCCGCAGCATATCCTCAAGGGTCTAAATAGTCCGCTCCGACTATCCGTCCGTCTAGGGGTGGTATGCAGTACTAAACTTGAGCTGAGTGCCCAAGCTAGTCTGCAGACTCCTCCAGAAATGGGAAGTAAAATGGCTATCCCGATCTGAGACGATGCTGACCGGAACTCCGTGAATCCTGACTATCTGCCGCATATACATCTCCGCCAGCCTCTTTATAGACGTACCCACCTTGAATGGCAACAAGTGGGCCAATTTGGTCAACCTGTCAACGATGACCCAAATCGCGTCTTTCCCTCATGGAGTACGCGGCAATCCTGAAACGAAGTCCATCATGATATGCTCCCATTTCCACTCGGAAATAGGCAGTGGCTGCAATAATCCACCGGGTCTCTGCCTCTCTGCCTTGACCTGCTGACAGACCAAGCATCTAGCCACGAAGCGAGCCACCTCCCGCTTCATTCCTGACCACCAAACATGCTCCCTCAGATCCCGGTACATCTTGTTGGCACCCGGGTGTATGGAGTACTGAGAACTGTGGGCCTCCTGCATAACCTGCTCTCTGAGATCTCCACTGGGCACACATAACCTGGAACCGTGCCTCAAGGCACCATCCTCTGCAAGAGAAAACTCGCCCTCCAGCAATCCTGCTCGAACCTGCTCTAGGAGACACCGCAGAGCAACGTCCTCAAACTGTGCCGACTTGATCCTCTCCACCAAGTCTGACTGGATCTGCATCCCCCATAGCTGCATCTGCACTTCTGGTACGATCACCTCAATCCCAAGGCTCTCCAAGTCGGCAAGCAAATACCGATCCATGGTCAAACACATGGCTGTCAGATACCTACTCAAGGCATCGGCAACCACGTTGGCCTTCCCTGGATGATACTGCTGTGCAATGTCGAAGATTTCATCAACTCCAACCATCTGCGCTGTCTCATGTTCAACTCCTTCTGAGTGAACACATACTTTAAGCTCTTGTGATCTGTGAAGATCTCCACCCTTTCACCATACAGATAATGCTTCCACAGCTTCAGAGCAAATATCACTGCTGCCAGCTCCAGGTCGTGGGTAGGGTAGTTCTTCTCATGGGGACGCAATTGCCTGGAAGCATAGGCAATCACCTTCCCGTGCTGCTGCAACACACAACCCAGCCCCTTTCCTGAAGCATCACTATAAATAGTGAAACCACCTGATCCTGAAGGCAACGTCAGAATCGGAGCTGTCGTAAGCCGCTTCTTCAACTAATCAGAAGCTTTCTGACACTCCTCTGACCAAATATACTCAGTATCCTTCCGGGTCAACCGTGTCAACGGCTCTGCGATCCGGGAGAAATCCTGCACGAATCTCCGATAATACCCTGCCAGCCACAGGAAGCTCCTGATCTCTGCAACTGAAGTCGGCGCTGCCCATGCCTCAACTGCTACAATCTTCTTGGGGTCAACTGAGATACCATCTCCAGTCACCACATGCCCCAAGAAGTCCACCCGATCCAAGAAGAACTCACACTTGGAGAGCTTCCCGTAAAGCTGCTCCTTCCTGAGAATCTCCAGTACTATCCTCAGATGCTCCTCGTGCTCCTCCTCAGTCTTAGAATATACCAAAATATCATCTATAAACACCACCACAAACTGATCCAGATACTGATGGAACACCTTGTTCATCAGGTTCATAAATACAGCTGGTGTATTGGTTAGCCCAAACGGCATAACCAGAAACTCGAACTGTCCATACCGCGTCCTGAAAGCGGTCTTGGGAATATCCTCCCTCTTCACCTTCTCCTGGTGATATCCCGACCTCAGATCAATCTTGAAAAATACCCGAGCTCCGCTCAACTGGTCAAATAGATCGTCGATCCGCGGCAGTGGGTATTTGTTCTTGATCGTGAGGTTGTTGAGTGCCCTATAGTCAATACACATGCGTACTGACCCATCCTTCTTCGGCACGAACAACACTGGTGCTCCCCATGGCGACGAACTCGAGCGGATGAAGCCCTTGTCCTGTAGCTCATCCACCTGCTTCTTCAGCTCCACCAGTTCACTGTTGTTCATCCGATAGACATGCTGAGAGATGGGTTCCGCTCCTGGAACCAAGTCTATCGTGAACTCTATGTCTCTGTCTGGTGGTAATCCCGGTAACTCCTCTGGGAAAACATCCATATACTCTGCTATCAAAGGGTATGGAATCGCCTGCTCCTCCACCGAGACTCCACAGAAGACTCCGCTGCTCTGCTCCACCTGCTGTCTGGAGTACTCGAACTCTGGCTCCCCTGGCGCTCCGAAAAGAACTCTACCCCCTCTGCAATCAATGTTGGTGTGGTGCCTGCTCAACCAATCCATGCCGAGTACTATTTCGTAGTTCGGCAATGGCATCACGAGCAGGCTTACCTCCAACTCAAGGCCCCCCAAAACTACTCTCCGACCCTTATAAACATCACGCACGAGGATAATGCCACCCCCGGTCGTGATCTTGTAAGTCCTAGGCAACGATTCAGCTATGATACCGTGTCTAACCGCAAAAGATACTGATATGAAACTATGCGAAGCACCAGAATCGAATAATGCAAAAGTTGGACTGGAGTCGAGAAGAACCGAACCTGCGATTAGCTCTCCTATCGCCTCTGCATCCTCAGCTGCCATAGCGAAAGCTCGCCCCTGTTGGCCTCCCCTGGCCTGCTACTGGTGCTGCACAAACCGCTGCTGCTGAGTCGGCAACGGTCCCTTCTGCGGTCCCCCTGCTCCTCCTCGTCCCGAGAACATAGGGCACTCCCTCAGCTGATGGTCTGCTGCCCCACAGAGTAGGCACCTGCCTAGCCTCTTCCTACACTCGTTCCACCCGTGTCCTGACTTCTTGCAATAAGTACAGGGGGTGACCTGCTGCCTCGGTGCCTGCTGCTACACCCTCTGCTGCTGATGCTGTACTGGCTGATGCCTCGGCTGCTGAAACTGCTGCGGCTGGAACCTCTGCTGCTGGTGCTGCTGCTGCTGAAAGTGTGGCCTCTTAGCCGGTCCTCCGCTACTGCTGCCTCCCTGGGAGTCTCGCCCCCTCTTGAGCCTAAGCTCAAGATCATCCTCTGCAGCTAGTGCGTCCACCAGGATCTCCTCAAATGTAGCACTGCGGGCATTCTTGGTGTAGGACTTGACCTCCTTTACCAAGCCCTTCCGGAACCTCCGGGCCTTCGTCGTCTTGGACAAGTCATCCATAAATCTGCTCAAGCGACAGAACTCTCCTGCGTACTCCTCCACGGACTGGCTTCCCTGGACCAGGGCCTCGAACTGGGTCTCGAGGGTTCCCAGTGCTGCGTCTGGAAAGAACTTCTCCTTGAACAGCTTCTTGAATGCTGCCCAAGTCTGTCCTGCTGTGCCGATCCTCGGGTCGGTCTGGTACTATATCCGGGCTAGATCCTGCATCATGCTGGCCGCTGCCTCTATCTGGAGCCTCGTCGGAATCTCAGCCAGCCTGAAGATCTCCTCCATATGCTCGATCCACTCATCGGCATACAGGATCCCCTCTGTCCCTCGGAAGTCTCTCGGGTGCATCTTCTGGCAGTCCTGGATGCCTTTCTCCTGTGGCTGGTGCGGCTGCTGGACTGCTACTGGCTGAGCCACGACTCTCTCCACTGTTGTCACTGCCAGCTCAATGCCTCGAGTGAGCTCTGCTGTCTGTCTCTGCTGCTGGGTCTGCTGACCCTCCATGTACTGCCTGAAGAAGGCTAGTAGCTGCACTGCGTCCACTGTCCCTGGAGGTGGCTGCTGGTAAGGATCCTCTGGGAGAATTGGGTCCTGCCTCCCTGCCGGTGGAAGCATACCCCCTGCTGCTGCTGCCGGGGCCTCAATACGAGCAAAGGTGGCAGGAGCTGCAGTCCCCTGGCCCTGCTGTACTGGCTGGGAGGTAGCAGTCCCCTCCATAGCATCCTCATGAATGGTACGCTGCGATCGAGTCTCTACCATCCTGAAGATAGACAAACAATAGTATCAATTTCTGAGAAAGAAGCGAAATAACAAAGGCGGATAATTATAATTCAAAGGATCAGCTGAAAAAGGATTTTAGATGGCAATAAAAGAAATTCTCCTAAAGTGATTGAGTACCCTTAAAAATTTATGTCCTATATCCTATAGCAGGCTGTAGTGATACTCTAGTTCGAGTACCACCACACTTCTAGTCTAGACCTGCATGGGCCACCACTAAAAATGTGTCACGACCCACACCCACTGTGAGGGTACGAGAACGTAACAACGTCCAGCCTACGCCACAGTATCGGCGGTAGAACGCTGTCCTAGGTCACAACATCTATCAATATAAGCTTAAACAGTTTATACTCCCTGAATGGGGGTGACATGATAAAAGTAGACTCAATCACAACTAAGGAAGAAGAAGCACTATATGATATAAAACTCAAGAAAAAACAGATGATAACATAGTTGATAGATAGATAAAAGAAACTGCTGAATGAAAGAAAATCCCAAATACATCAGAAAGTCTAAGTGTCTAAGATAATACAAGTCCCAGATCCCAAGTATCAATAAGTACAATCATCCATGAAATACTGAAATGAAAGCATCCTAGTCTAAGGGTGTGTCATCCACAGCTAGTGGGACCTGCTGCTGGTCCAGTTCCAAGCACTCATCTAAAGTAGCACCGTAATAGGTAGGACAGCAGCCTCGTCCTCATCCTCTATAATATTTCAACAGGTCCAGTCAGGACGGAGCGAGTACAAAATATCTCAACAAGTCATAGCAGAAAAGGAAATATAATCATGCTAGAGAATAAAATACAGGATCTGAAGAAATAGCATAATGTAAAAGAGAGACTGTAAGTAAATATCTATGATATATAGAGAGAGACAGTGCTAGTGATTCAGAGTACTGCATAAACATGTGAATGGCTAAGGACTGATTCATGATTACACTACTGGAAATTGATTCATGATTACACTACTTGGATTTATTCACATGTTCACTTATACTCCCCCATCCCCAATCAATACACAAGGATCCATTCAAGTTACGTTAAGATTCATGATTATACTACGTTGCCCATAAAGGGTGATTCATGAATTGATTCGTGAAGGCTCGGTGATCATGAGGGTACATGGGTCACTAGCTGATTCCCGAAGATTCATGATAATAGAAGCATATGATACATGATGTAAGTGAAACACACATGACAAAAGTATCTGATGCTCCCGAGGGGATAACATCTCATTAAGGGATCCATATAGTACCAATCTGTGTTACCAATGTGTCAGCGTCAAGTAAGATAGTCTAAAGCAGGAAATATAATCCTAAACATGATATAAAATGATCAGAGAATGTACTCGCCTGGTATCTGAGTGTCCAACTGAAAAGTACTGTCCGAGGAGTGGTGTCTGGCTCCTATTTAGAACAGCACAAGCTACTATGAGTCTACAATGATAATAAGATGCAAATCAATGCATTCTACATGAATCTAGGTCAATCTAGACCAAAGTCAACTCTTGGTCAACTCTGGTCAACTTTGGTCAACCCTAGAAGTCAAACTAGGTCAACCAAGTCAAACCTATGTCAAACTAGTCTAACTAGGTCTAGCAAGCCATTTCTAAGTCTAACTAGACTACACAAGTTAATTCTAGGCCCACTAGTCTAATAGACACACCATAGGCCAATAGCACATATGCACTTATACCATTATCACATATGAAAGTGTATGAATATCCCTATATACATATAGGCTAGTATATCCATATGCCAACCTATATAATATATATATAATCACACATTTACAAGAGAAAATATATATATACATATATGTAATATAGAAATAACTTAGAATACAACCTATAGGCCAATGAGTATACCATACAACTTATGTGTCCACATACATACATATACCCATGTGTATAGAGAGGGGACACTAGTGTAAGTGTCCAAGTATATGTGTGTGTGTGTGTCCTAGAGGATAGGGTGAACTAGGAACCTGTGTGAGTGAGTGACAGTTGTGTGAGAGTGTGTGTGAAGCTATGTGTTAGGGAGTAAACATAACAGTGGTGGTGTGTAACGTGTTATGGGCTGTGTGTGTGTGTAGAGAATGAGGGAAAACAGTGAATAAAAGTGAAGCAAACAGTAGAGAAACTGATATCTCAGATTAGTCATCACTAAACCCCAACCCAGTCATCCCCATGATAATTCAGATTCACAACACTAGTAATAGAACTCAAGTTGAAATCTCAGTTATAAGGGAGGTTCAAAATACAGGAAAAATTAGTTTTCAGTTGTATAAGGACTGTCAAAACAGTCCTCAACTAATGGACTCAGATTTTGAGTCAAACCCACACCCAAAACAATCCAAATTCGACACACACATAGGATTTATGTAGGAACACAAGCTAGAGGTTAAATTACAAGTAATTAACAGTATAAAAAGGGTTTAAATGATTGACAAAACTCACTTTAGGAAACTGGACAGAAAATAGGATTGGTCTGATACAAGATATTTCAGAAAAAGAAAGAAAATGGAAATAGCAATGAAAATTATATTAAGACACAAATTTTTGGGTTGGTAATAGATAAACATGTTGTACACATGCTACACAAGTGGTTTGTGTCCACTAAATTGGACACAAACGTGTCCAGTACAATAAAACCCAAAATCGGGTAACTGGATACAGCAGACTTGGGCAGTCTCGTGCGGGTGTGCACGCGTGTCGTGCACCCGACACAGGCCTTCCCAAGCCTCGTGCTCGTGTCCCCAACTAGACTAGGTATAGGTCCTCGTGTCCATGTGTCTGCATCGTGTCAATGCGTGTCGTGTCTAAAGTTATGGGGCCGTGTCAGTGCGTGTTTATACAGTGCACACAGTCAGGGAAAAACTCGTGCACGGTCGATTTCTCATCGACCAGTGCACGAAGTCCCACAAAACTTGGGGAACGTGATGTCAGGGGGTGCCCCAACGTTCCCTCAAAGTTTCGTGTCAAGGAGATACGTGTCGTGTCCGGTGGAGACCCCGAGATGCAGGGGATCCCTCAGGCCGCGTGCGAGTGTGTGCAGCACACGTGCACGCGTGTCTGAAATGACATGACACGAGCACGAAACCAACTCAGTCCAATAAAATCTTGTAAGCGACATCAAAACGAGATTTCTCATTCAGAAATTATTCGAAAATAACACAAAATAATCCATAGTGGCATTTCCACAAACACATAGCTCAGGACACTGATACGTGTCCTGTTAGGACACAAAACGACACAAAAATCTGGGGATTCCTATTCCTATAGTTTGGGTAGGTCTAGGGCTCCCTATTCATGCAATAATTTCAGGATTCTATGGTGAGAATAAGAAGTTACCTCAAAGTGTCAAAACCCTTTAAAAACTCTAAATAGAGATGCTCCTCTTGATAGTGAAACTCCTCCAAATTGTTGGAAAACTGAGAACAACCAATTCCAACAGCAAGAAAACAATAATTAGAATCTATTACAACTTGTTTGGATTAAAAAGGAGGAAAAATGGATTTATTATGAATTTCTAAAGATGGGAGCTCACCTCTTTCTTCTTGAAATGGATTCCTATGGAAATGAGGCTAGCCCTAGAAATTAGGAGGGGTTTTATAGTGGAAGAATCCTAGGTTGGCTGGATAAAATGATTGGGTTGCTAATTTGGGCTTTGGGCCAAGTCACAAAGGCTATTGCTAAGTTGTTTATTAAATGGTTAGAACCATAAGTCATGACATATGAAGTTTTAAACCATATTAGCCTAAATAACTCCAAATCACTTCCAACTAGTTCCAATGACTTAAACCTCATTACATTAGGTCAAACCAAGGTTACTTAACCTAACTAAGTGGCCATAACCTAGATTAGTCACTAGGTTAGTCTTCTAGTCAATACAAGTCAAAGTCAACTATAGGCCCAAAACAATTATCCTAAAAATCACCAAAAATCATATTAATTCTAATAAATCATAATAATACATAATAATTCCAAAAATTCCCAAAATTTGAAAAATGACCAAAATACTCCCAAGCTAGAAAAGTGGTGGTGACACTGCCACAAGGCCTGACATAGCTTTTGCCGTGGTGATGCTGAGTCGGTTCACGAGAAACCCAGGGATGGAGCACTGAAAAGCTGTGAAATGGGTCATGAGATACCTCAAAAGGACTTAAAAGTATGCATTGTACTACTGTGGAGATATAAAAGTAGTATAGGGCTTCAGTGATGCAATATGGTGCTTAGAAGTAGAGAGTAAAAGGTCCACAAGAGGATATGTTTTCTCCATGGATAGAGCTGCTATATCGTAGAAGTCGAAGAAACAGACTATGTTGTCTCACTCTTCTATAGAGTCTGATTTATTTGCACTGGCGGCTACAGCGGATGAAGCAGAATGGTTTTGGGAGCTCATGTATAATCTTTTATTGGTTGGTGTACAGATACCGACGGTACCGAAATACTGCGACAACCAGGCGACTGCAGCGGTAGCATCAAATAAACTCTTTAATGGAAAGAAGAGGACTGTGCGCGTAAAGTACATGAAGTTAAATGATCTTATTAAAAGAGGAGTCATTACCGTAGTGAATGTTCGAAGTCAGGAGAATCTGGCAGATTCGTTCACCAAATATCTCAAGCGCCAGCTGGTTGAAGACACAGCAGGTAAGACGGGCTTGAAGACACTCTGATATTATGTCTTTGTAATTCTACTACAAAGCTTTATGCTATTAGTTCAAAAAGAAATCTATTATGCATCTGGCTTTTAGTTCAAAGAAGGACTATTGACTGGAAGAATATCCGGAACAGTAGGCAAATCCTTTGAGATGTTGCGAGGTTATGAACCCAGAACCACTATTGTCTACTGATTGTTCTTTACAAAGAATAATGTCATGTGGGAGGATGGCTTGGAAGCCTTAATGAGTTTTCGGGCATCTGGGATGCCTGGTGTACTTTACAGAAAGTACGAGTAGCACAGCACTACAAAGGAGCACAGTACTCCAGGCTACAGTGGGGTGACACCACATGATGTACCTAGTGAGGGTAAAGCCTCGGCTTCGGGCCAAGTCACAGCGGCGTAGCACCACACATAGGCAAGAGGGCCTAATATTGTATGATAAAGAGTGGTAGGCAGCACTACAAAGAGGTTGGGCCTCATGTTACAGTAGGTGAGACCACAAAAGGCAGTGCCTGGGCTTTGCAAGTCATGTCACGACAGCGTAACACCGCAAGGAAGCAAAAGGCTTCATGCTGGATAGTTTGGCACTACAAAGAGGCTGGGCCTCATGCTACAGGTGATATAACACCACATGAGATAGTACCTCTGTCACGACCCGCACCCGCTTTTCGGATACGAAGCGTGTCCAAGCCCAGCTACGCATCGAACGAACTCCAGCCCGACTCGAATACGTAAACGTTGTCAAGGCTATGGTATACTGCCAAATCATGGCAAACAAATCTATATCTCAATCCACAATAAGAAGATGAAACATGAATGAACACTATGGGTCGTGGTCTGCAGCCCAGTAGCATAAATATCTGATAAGACTCTAAAGAATATAACAAGAGTCTACAACTGAAACAAGGAACATGATATCTCATGATAAGGAATGAAAAGCACGAGCGGATAATAAACACAATAACGGTACCTGAATCCCGCAATGTATCATCACGTCTGTCATCCAGAACTACTAGCTAACTCCATACAACCGCTAAACCTGAAGAGATCATCAGGTCCTCAGAGGACATAGCAAGATACATAATATACATGCCTATTTAACAGTTTTATTATGTGCAAGAAAATAAACAAGAAAGACAGGAACACGACAAATGACTACAAACACGAACACGAACACTAACACGAATACGAACACGAACATGAATACGAATATGAACACGAATACTAGAACAACTACGTATAAATGAACTGCCGGAAGAACGATAATCACGATATCAATGGAAGAAACCAAACCCTCATCCCGAGTGTGGACTCTCTGGTTTGAACTAAGCGCTAACCCTCGTCCCGAGTGTGGACTCTCTGGCTAGCTCACGGCAAGACACCCTCGTCCCGTGTGTGGACTCTCTGGTGTAAATGGTCAGCCCTCGTCCCGTGTGTGGACTCTCTGGTGCCATTTGATCACGACAAACGCCCTCGTCCCAAGTGTGGACTCTCTGGTGCACCAAACAACCCTTGTCCCGAGTGTGGACTCTCTGGTTATGTACAACGATAATCAAGGCTATGGCAGTTCACTACACGCAACCGTTCTATGACACAAATCAAGCAAGGTACTGACGAGAACTCCAAATGTGAAACACAAGGCCAAAACATGAACATGGCTATAAACAATAAAAATAACTCCACAGAAAATAACACGAAAAGCACATGTCCATAAACAATCAAATGACTGAAAAATGAAAGGAAATGCATGTACGTAAAACTGTAGAGGAAGGCAAGGTATACTTGCCTGGAGGTTGCACGCAAATCCAATAACAATCTAGTCCACTGCTAAGCCATAAAGTCCAAATCATCACAACTGTCTCCGAAAGCTGAAACAGACAATGCCAACAGTCTCAGAATAGTCAAATTAGCTAGGATTGCTTGTCCTTAAGTCTAATTCTGGACACAAGGGCAAAACGGTAATTTCGGGCAAAAACGATGTCCGTCGTTGGATCCGCTTTGCACCGAAAAGCGTGCCAGAGTCAATGGTCTCTAAAGTTGTCAAACTATATGTCTACGGATCCAATTTTTCGATACGAACTCAACCGTATGTCCAAAGTTGGATTCCGGCGGGCCGTGCACAAAATCACCCGTTGAGTGGGACCGTGGAGCCCGCGAAACGGCAATTTTATCAACTGTCTCAGAATCGGACCAAACTTGGCATACAGGACCAGAAAAATGATACAGTCCTACTGGCGTAAGTTTCGTCTCGATCTGACGAGCGTACACAAAGTAATTGGAGAATTTACAAAGTGCACGATACGGGGAATTTCGACGGATACGTATCAAATTCATCGCGCACGCGCGACCAATTTGAATTCCGTCAAAGCCCACACGACCACGAAGTCGTTACGTAGCTTTTGATGCTTTCGGTTCGCGACTACGTCGCCCGGTTTGGCGGGACGCACGTCATGTGGAAGATTTTTCTAGATTTTTGAAAACAGTTTCGCATGTTTTTTTCATGATTTCAACCCTATTTATCTTACTACATAAACCATTAGAAATACAACCACTGATGGGGTTTACATCTCGGTTATATTGTCTAGAAGTTTGTTCAAATAGCTTTCGAAAAATCATCATAGATTATCGGATATTCGCCTTCCAACTTAGCGGAGAAGTCGCCAAAACAGGACATGTTTTCTATGGGTTTTTTCCAACTTTCAGGAAAGTTTTTCTTCCCAGATTTAATAATAGACCTAAAACCAGTAGATAGATCTCCTAGTCGATCATGTCTACTAGGCGTAGGACTTTACGGAATCGAAAATGATGGTTCCTATGTCGAGAGGGGTGTATGCGAAGTACCTTTCTTGAATGCACTGTCGCTGCCGGTGTTGCGGTTGCCTCCGCGCGCTCCGGCGATCTCCAACGCCTCGCGCGGCGGCGTAGGCGGCCGTGGGGGGTCGTCTGGGTAGGGTGGCGCTTTGTTTGTTTAGGGTTTAGGTTTTATCGAGAGAACCCCCCCTCTCGTTCTTGATACTTATATTTGCTTCTCGCGGTTACGGAATTCCGCTGTGGGTTTAGGGGGGGTGCTCGGGCTCGGCTTGGGCCTGAGGCTGTGCTGGTTTTACATGCTGTTTGTTTTGACTTTTAAAAAATTTAATGGATAGGTCTGTGGGGGCTTTAGCTGTGGCCTGGGCTGTGGGGAGCTCGGGCCTTTGGGCTGGGATTGTCCCTATGGGTTTATATTCTTTCCTGTTTTATTATACTATATCTTATACAAATATACATACATGTATATTACTATATATATACACTTACTATATATATATATATATATATATATATATATATATATATATATATATATATTTATATATATATATATATTTATATACAAGCACGTATACACCTATATAATATATTTATATATATATAAATCCAGATGCACATATTTAGTAGCGTATATACATACACGTACATATATAATATATTTTTATTTTTATTTATATATACACACATTCACATATACACTCGTATATATTTATATATATATGTATATACATATACTCATACTCACATATACATCCATACAGAATATATATTTATATAGAAGCACACATGTATACATATACAAAATAATATATAATAAGAAATGGAGCAGCAGCTGCGGGCGGGTTCCATCTTGGTCTCTTCGCCCCCCACCGGCATCTGGTGGCAGGGATGGCCGGTGGGCCTGCCCGGTCCGGCGACGCCGCTTTGGGTGTTCGTACCCTTCGGAGCCCCCGCTTCCTTCCCAGGCTGGCCAGCTCTCCAGTGCCCCCCCCACCCGGCGGCCTCTCGCCGTGGTTTCCCCCCCACCCTCCTCCCCTCTCCTCCCTTCTTTCTCGGCGTCGTCGGCGGCGTCGGAGGCCCCGGGCTAGGCGCGGCGCGTCGCCGGTCGCTCCCCCTCCGGCATCCACTGCCACATCTACCGCTGCTCCGCCGCCGGCCTTTGCGGCAGCGCCGCATGGTCTTCTGCCTGGGCCACCTGCGCGTGCGACATCTCCTACCTCCGACGGATCATCGTCTCCCCCTCTGGCGACTCCGCTTTCGTGGCCGGCGGCTCCCCTCGCCGCCCCTCAGCCGTTCCTCCTTCCGTGGCGGCTCCCACTGCGTTGCCCTATCTCCGATGGCCGTATCCCGCGCTCCCCCCGGCTTCCAGCGGGTCTGGAGCGTCACCCGCCTCCGCCCGCCCTGCCCCGACGGACTTCCCTATGGCGCCCGTGGCCCCCCCTCGTGGGCGACGGTGGCCGCGTCGCGACCCTCCGCGCTGTGGCCCTCGGCGCCCTTCTCCGCCGTCCCAACGTCCTCGTCGGCGTCGGTCGGCGGACCCGTGGAGTGTTTCCCCCCTGCCTCCTCGCCGTGGCCTTCGGCGAGCTCCTCCCCCGCCCGGACGTACTCCTCGGCGGCTGCGGCGTCGTCGTCCTCCCACCGCTACGCGCTACGGAGTTACTCCTAGCCGCGGCGCTCTCCCCGCCCCTCCCTCGCCCCCCCTCTTGGCCTCTCTCGGCGGCCATCTGGCTCCCCCACCTCCCTCTCCCTACCCTCCCCCGCCCCTCCCGGCGCTCCTTCCCCCTCCACATCCGCCCGTCCGAGGGTCCTCCGCCCCCCCGGAGTCCCCCTCCCTCGTCGACTGGCTCGGTCCCATCCGGATGACTCACCGCCGCTCCTGGCCCCTCCGCCCCCGCCTCCCGCCCCGTGCGTCTCGCCGGCAGGGGGCTCGTCCGTCCTCTCCTCGTCGGACCGCCCTCCTTTCGGCCGTCCCATCCTCGCCGGACCTCCATCCCTCTCCCAGCGCAGGACCCGAACCCCCACCGCCTCGGGCTCAGCGCCCTTCTTGCGCTGCGCTCCCCCTCGGGAGCAGCGCCCCCTCGGGCAGTGCAAACGCCATGAACCCCCTCCTTGGGCCCAGCGCCCACCCACGTGGGCTGGTGAATTTCAATTTTGAAATTCAATTTTGTTTCTCCCACGAAAAAAAAACCTTTTTGGGCCACATGCCATTCCGGACAGCCAGTGAGCCAGCACGCTTACCTATGCACGTTTCCCTCCCTCGGGTTTCGTGCGACGGTTCGTAATCGGATTTCGAATTTCCACTTTCTGTTTAAAAAAAACAAAAAAAAACAAAAAACAAAACAAAAAAAAACATATACAAAATAATATATTTTATATATACATACACATACACTTATGTATATATTTATATATACGTATATATACATATTTATATACATATTCACATATACATATATATATATATATATATATATATATATATATATATATATATATATATATATATATATATATATATATATTCACATATACATTTATATATCCAATTATTTACTCTATATATATATATACACTACAATTTGGGAAAACGTCTACTAGGTTACTGAATTAAAATACTACCTCCCAATGCATGTCTACACGGTCGTTTTGGGTTGCACTACATGACTACCTAGGCTTGGGCTTGGTTTGGGTCCAGCCTGGCCAATTTGGTTCAACCGGATCACTCAACGTCAAATAATATAATAATAATAAATAATTAACTATTTATAATAGTCATGTCACAACTTGGCCTGGTTTTCCTAGTTAGGACACACCGATGGCTTGGCACTCTCCTACCATAGTTAAACACTAGTCAAAGCACGCTATTGCACTACCCATGCCATGATTCCTAGTTGTCTTGTATTTCAAAACTCAACCATGGCTACAATCATCTACTGTAATAATTAACTAAATGATTTTTTACAAATTACTAAGAATCTTATTTAACTCAAATAAAATAAAATAAAAAATATTTCCAAATTTTTGGGAAGGGGAGCTACAAATCTACCCACCTTAAAAATAATTTCGTCCTCAAAATTCTAATTCATAACTATTTCTAAAAATTAAAATCTACTATCACTTTAATCTCCTCAAATTTAATTCCTCAAAAATATTTTATGGCCTTCTCTAGTCATTGTCGCAGGCTGTATCAGTACAGTTACGTAACCGATACGATATGCTCTGACCTGCGCGGGTTTGGTTTTTCTAGTTAGGACATCCCCATGGCTAGGTTTTCCCGGGCATGGCTAGTACACTAGTCAAGGCACACTGTTACATCTTCCGTGCCACAAATCATAGTCGTCTAGTACTTCAAAACTCAACTATGGCTAAAGTCATCTACCGTAATAATTAACTAAATAATTATTTACAAATTACTAAGAATCTTATTTAACTCAAATAAAATAAAATAAAAAAATATTTCCAAATTTTCGGGAATGGGAGCTACAACCTCGGCTTTGGGCCATGTTATAGCAATGTAGCACCGTAAGGAAGCAAAATGTTTCATGCCAAAGACCCTTTACAAGAACTCACCTAAAGTGTATGGAAAGAGATGTAGGGCATCTCTTGAAGAAAATCTTGTAGACACCCAAGATACATACACCGAAACCAGGCTGGAACATGGCCTTCAATGTGCAGCCAGAAGCGCAGTTGATGTTATTATGTGAGTGGAAAAAATTGCAGTTATGGTGCAGAATTCAAGGCTTAGTCCATTCTTGTATCATGCTGTCATTTAACCCACACTGGAAGATTCAAGTCGTAGCGACATCTATCCTAATATACGATGGACAGTCACTGTGGGGAATACTTAACCCATATATAGAGATATATGGGGGATTATTGGTGTTTTTGCTTGTTGTCGTTGGTATTTTGCATTATAAACTAGAAAGATAGTCCCACATTAGAAAAACCAAATGGTTGGTATCTATATATAAAGCTTTTCTTATGTTGAAAGATCACATAAAGTGTGGAGAGGCACATGGGTGCCATGTAGGGACATTTTTCTAGTAGAAAGAAGGCTAAACCAACAAAGAAATATTAATGCTTTTTGTCAAGCTCATGGGATAATTTTCTTATGGAGCTAAGCCCCGAAGGAGCTTAGCAACTCGGACTCGGGCTCAAGGGTGCAAAGTGGCACTTTGTTGGCGCACCTTACACTTAGCACATCAGCATCGGTACAAGGTGCATTGTGCGCAGTTGATGTGCTTGTGCGCTCGTCTTTACACGAGTCGCATGCATAGGTGCTGCGCAGGTGTCATAGGGCTACGGCGTTGGGCACGCAGGTGCAACAGCGTTATGGCGCTGGGCGCACAGGTGCAGCGGGGCTGCGACGTGCTGCGCGCTTGCATTGGACGCGTAGGTGCCACAGGACTGCGGCACTACTGCGCTGCTTCTCGGCTGTACTGCTTTACAACTACCCGCGCAGGTTGATCGGCGAGTGGGCTATGGGGCGCATGTGGCAAGTGATATGGCTGGTTGGAAGATTTGAGCGGTTATGGAAAGATTGAGTTAATTGATCAAATCCGATCTTTGTGGGATTTGAATTTAATTTATTCAAATCTTTCCATTATTCGCTCATATCTTTTCGCAATCGGTTATGGCCAGGATTAGGATTAGTGTTTCGGCCCTTCTCTATAGATACTCTCTTTGTGCCTTCATTGAGGACTTACGCTAAAAATAAAAAGACAAAAAGAGTTGTGCGGCCTCCGCCATTGGAGTTCTTCGAGTTCGTGAAAGGAGGTGGCAGCGAGCGTTCCAAAAGTTCTTTCGAACTTTATGGTTCATGGGAGTAGATCGCAATAAGGCAAATCTTGCTTTGAGCAACGGTGATCTTTATCACCCCAGCAAAGTCGTTGCATTAACTTCGGTTGAGAATGAATTTTCATCTTCGTTGCATCAACTTCGTTTGAGAACGAATTCTCATCTTCGTTCCATCAACTTCGGTTGAGAACGAATATTCATCTTCGTTGCATCAACTTCGGTTGAGAACGAGTTTTAATCTCTCTCTTAGGAGAACGAATTTTTCGTCTCTCTGGAAGTAAGAGATCGAGATTTCCATCTAACGATCTGTTTCGGGAATAACAGTACATAAACTAATTTTTTTATTCTTAAAATACAGTTAAAACATTTGAATATATTTGAATAAAGATTTGTTATATATGTTTATATTTTAATTAGAATTTTTTATAGATTTATTTATATTTTAAACATATTTTGTTATAAATGTACGTGGAAAAAAGATAGGGTTATCGGTCATACGGAAGAGGAAAAAATTAGTTGTAGAATTATTATTATCGTAATTCATAATGTTTTTATTATTAATTATTAGAGGATTGGGTAGGCAATTATATTAGATTTAGCATGCTTATATAATTTTATAATAGCAAATACATTTCTTATGAAGACAATATTCCTTTAATGTCATTTAACGACGAAATACTTGTAAATAGGCTTCTTTAACGCAAGATGAGTAGATTAGGTAGCATGTTATGGGTTGTAAGGTGATTTCAATGTGTTTAAGCATGTGGCCTAGATTGATGATTTTTGGACATATATATTAAAAGGTGGAAGAGGACGATCAAGAATCGATGGTGTAACTTGAAAGGGGATCCCTAAGTAATTTTAAAGTTCAAACTAGTGGATGTAGAATAACATTGTTAATACTAAAATAAAAAAGTAGAAAGAGTGGCTTCAGGAGAAATGAAATATAATTTCCAAAGGAAGCCTGGAATGTTACTAAAGTGAGGCCTGGAATGTTACCAAAGTGAAGGGCTCATCCACAAACGGCACGGCTCAATTTTGAGTCGTTGGAATGTGATCCACAAAATAGGGTCAGATTTTCGTGTCCCTATGACATTGTCACTTTGAGACATCAACACTAATGGACATCTATTACTAATGGACACATATTGGTACACTACATCATATAATTGAGTACATTTATTTTTAACTCCCACCATAAATGTGGGGATTACCATGTAAGGATTAATACACTTTTTCATGAGATCAAATCTATCCCACCATAATGTATCAGAAAGTGTTATGCCTTTACCTACTGACCACTTGAGCACAACAAATTCCGAAACACATGTAATCTTTTTTCACAAGCTGAATTAAGTGACTTTTTAAATGTTTTTAAAAAATCCAAACCCCAATAACCAATTCAATAATGTTGGGACACAGCGAAAATAAATCCAAGAAATCAGATAATATCTCAGAGAAAATTCACAACCACAAAGACAATGACTTACGTGGTTCGGTCAAAATGCCTACTTCCACAGACGAGAGTGATTTAGTTCCACTATGAAGAAGAAAATTTATTACAATAGCTCTCAACACTTCTCTCCTTGCACTCAAGAACTCTCTACCACAAAGATAAAGGAAAAAAATCTTAAACTTTTGTGTTGAACTTATTCAACAACTTTAGCCCTCTTTGTTGAACTTATTCAACAACTTTTATTAAGCATAATGAGATATCCTTGTATTGAACTTATTCAACAACTTATATTGAGCACTCTTGGAGATGTCTTTTGTGAAGAACCTTTAGACCTCTTTATATACCATATAAATTCCATCATATGTAGGCCTAAAATCCAACATTATGTAGGATTATATATTAAAAATTCAATCCTATGTAGACTTACATATATTAGAAATCCAATCCTATGTAGGATAACAACATATATGGTCAAATCCAATCTTATATAGGATTACCATATATACGGTGAAAAAAAGGTCATGGGCCTATTTTTGGACACTTTCCTTCATATCTCCACCTCGGCAAGGTTTTGCCATAAAACTGAGCCGACACGCTTCTCCACTGCATTGCTTCACCAAATCAATCACTCGTCAATTCCGCCTCTAACGGCTCTCAAGCAAAACTTTTCCACTGGCTCTGGAGAAGCTTTTTTCTTCTTGTACACTCTCATGCTGTCTATAGCTCGCTTGTCTTTGGGCAATGGAACCAAATCCCATGTACAGTTCTTGTGGAGAGACTCAATCTCTTTCAACATAGCCACCATCCAGTTCTTGATGCTGTAGAAGCATGGAATTTCAGGGCGCATCTATATGCCAGAATTCCTATGCGCTCAAATACTACTCAGAACATACGCCAGGGAGCTAAAACGAAGTACTTGGCACAACAAGACAGCAAAAGTATAGACATCAAAAGGATTTTTTTTATTTTCATATAAAAGTCTATTACATGTCTAGAAGGCTTTACAAAGGAGAATTTCTACAAAAAAGAAAGATCCTAAGACTACAGCCAGGCACAGCAAACTGCCATGTGCCCCCACCAGGCGCATCATCAGTCAGGCGCATCACTTCAGCGTCTCAGTCAGGCGTGTCCCTTCATCGTCTCAGTCAGGTGCAGCCTTCAGTGTTTCAGTCAGGCGCATCTCTTCAGCGTCTCAGTTATGCGCATCATGAAGTATCAGCATATGTGCCTAACTTCGATCCGATCAAATGCTTCGACTAATAAAGCATTTATTGAGCAGAACGAGGACGGGCGACTAACCCCACCCTAGTTGGAGGAAGAGCTTTCCAAAGCCCAAGGAAGAGGAGAGCACCGCAATCGATCCACGGCTAAAGGAGTAGCTTTTAACACAACCAGAATGGGCAACACCCACTCTGGCAGGAGAAAGAGCTCTCCAAAGCCGGGAGCACCGCAATTCTGATCTGCGGCTCTTCCAGCATAACGGGGATAGGGCTCGAGCATCCGGATCTTTGGATCCAACAGACACCTTCCGCCTGCCTCAGAAGCCCTCGACTCCGACTTTTGGATATAACAGTCACCTTCAAGTGCATGAACGAAGATAAGTCGTCGTATCTTCACCCTCGGGAGCATCTCGTCAGCAAAATGTTCTCGACCAAACAAGTCCATTCGGGAAGACGTGAGAGAACGAGAAGCAAACTCTCTCCTTGCCACTATTTATAGACCGGGCAAATCAAACCCATGTGCCAAGTGGCGGGCTCTCCGAATCCCGTACAATGGATTTGCATTTATGGTGATGAACCTGACGCTTCAAATTCGGCCAAGTCAAAACGGCTATTTAAAGCACTTAAAGAACACAAAAGTTGGACCAATAAAGGCACGTCATGGAAAAGGATGCACCGGTCAGACACCGCGCATCGCACAGACGTGCCCATCAGTTCCAAGCGTCCCGTATGGATGCACCCAACAAAGCGCATATCCATGCATCCTAAATCAAACATGGACCCATGCACCCATTTCGACTCGTCACCCATCAAGCAATTAATGCTTAAGTGACAGAGTTGGCAGCATGTCCCCCGAGGACTGGACAGTTAGCAGCTTCTTCAGAAGACGAAGCGTTGCTGACATCAGCATCATCATTACTTTCCTTCGACAGTTACGACCCACGTGGCCGACCAACCACTCGCATGCGCCTCAGCAGCCATGCGCCTAAAGACTCGTATGCGCCTCAAAAGCCGTACGCCCCGACCGGTTCGTGACTCCTGAAGGTTGTGAGCCAAAGTCTTCTCATGCGCCCAATTTCAGGCACATCCTACCAGATCACTCTCCACCAAATCCGAGATCTTTGTGCTACGGACACGTGCCACGTGCCCTTTGACTCAATTCAGCCTATGAAGGGGTGCTAATCACCCAAGATCTCAGCAACTGAAAGATCCTCTCCCCTGCTACGTGTTAGCTCATAAATGTAGCATAAAGGATTCAACCCACAAATGATGGTAGATCATCCATGCACCTCCCGCAGCTTCAACCACGTGGGCGTCCCTACGTATAGGCGCATCCTACATATGTGCCCATGAGCTGCCAGCCTGTAAACTATAAATAGAGGGATCATTTCCTCCTTACGGACCACGTAATATACATACGTACACAGACAGAAAAAGGAATCAGAGTTATCATCAATAAAGATCGGAAGAGACACTCAACGTCTTCTTTCCATCTGCAAACTCCAACACCAGAGTAACTCAGACCTTCAGAGAACCGAGAACCATCGTCAGATCGTCAACGGAGTCAACGCATTACCACTCGCTCCATCGACACAGGGACCCAGAAAAACAAAAGTGTTATCCTAGGACTACATCTAAGTCCTACATTGTAATACTGTTCTGTTTTTAATTGAAATTGCAATAAAAGATTTTAATGGCAAAAAAGTTGGCGACTCTGCTGGGGACCTCTTTTTCCTTCACCGAGAAAGTTATGTCGTAATCCGACGATGTGAAGGTGGGCTCCTCCCACAAGATGCTGGTCGTACGCCTCAATCAACAGGCGTATGAGGAGTTCATCTCTGAAGGCAGCGCAAGTCCTTCGAAGCGGCTGCCAAAGTCGAAGAAGACTCGCCAAGTCTGGGTGCGCAAGGTCAAGGCCCCTGGCACCACTGAAGGGGATGTGCCGATGCAGTCCACCCTTCTCGCTGACGTCCTCAGCAGCCAGGATGCGCCTACCGGTACAGCGCATCTCTCGGGAAAACGTAGTGTTGACCACATTTCCCTGCCATCTCCTTCTCAGACAAGAAAGATGCGCCGACGGAGCAAGGGCGCATCTAACACCCTGCACAGTAACTCTGATGCGCCATAGAAGGCTTCTGTCTTTGACATACTCACTCGCTGTCGTGGCAAAAAGAATTTAGACTCTAAATACTATGCACCCCAGAGGGCTGGTACGAAGAAGTCCAAGGCAGCACGGACCATGCTCCTCAAACGTGCTATGCTAGCGGCAAACCGGAAGCATGCGCTCACAAACACACGCGCTGCTGACGGTAAGCTGTATAAGATTGACTCGGGTACTTCTGCGCCAAAAATGAACCGACCTTCAAAGTCCTTGCCTCACATGGGCGCATCTGTTGCGTTCGCAACCAAGTCGAGCAAGGCAAACTTTATGGTCTTGAACCCCAGCGCCTACATAGGATGTGCGTCTGTGGCTGGTTCAAGTCACTATAAATGTTGTACCCCCACTACTGATCTGAGCGCATCTTCTGCGTTCGTTCAGGGGGCGCAGCATTCACCTGACCATCCCGGCGCTTGGCCTTGCCATGCGCCTGATGGGGGTATGAAGGTGGCACTCTCACTTGACCACCCCGACGCTTGGCCTTGCCATGCGCCTGATGGAGGTGCGAAGGTGGCACTCTCCTCCAATGATTTGCGTAATGTGATCAATCACAAGCTCCGATCAGGAGAGTCGACTGACAAGCACAATGCGCCCCTCACAGGGCACACCTGTGCTGTAGACACTATCAACTGTTGTTGTAAAACAGCAGTCCCACCACCAAGGCAGTCGGTGTTCTAGCGACTTCAATCATCAACACCCCTCCAACGTCGCCTCGGGAAGAAGGTGTCAATTGAAGAGGAGCCAGAACTAAAGGTCGTTTCTTGCAACGTAATCTCTAACTCCTCGTCAATCCGAAAGGTGACTGGAAACTCCTCGGTCTCGTCCTCATCCAAGAGCCAGCCGAGGAAAACCAAGACAAATGTCCCGTCCTATGGAGTGTTTGAAGGCACTCGGAGGAGAAAGAAGATCTTGGAGGAAGCTGGGGGTAGTTAAATCCTTGTTGATCGTCCTTCTGAAGACGAAGACGTCCTCAGCACAGCTGGGGGTAGCCAAGTCCTTGCCGATCTTCATCCCCAAGATGAAGATATTCCCCAGAACATAGCTGGAGGTAGTCAAGATGAAGCTCCAGGAGAAGCAACTCCTCTACAAGAGAGCGAGGCTTCAACCGATCCATCCACTTCCAGCCATATCATGACAGTATACATGACTGGAGGTGATACAGAGTCGGATATGCCGCCAGCAGACCTCGTCCAGCACATAAATACTTTGGAAGGGGGACTCAAAACCCTCTATGCCTCCATACAAATACTGACTCAAGCAGTGTTTGAGATACGGTCAGCTTTGGCAAGGGCACCTTCTACCGGTCCTGACCCAGGGGCCAATGGAGAATTAAGTGTACCCCTTTAACGGGTATCCTTGGATACAGATCGTCGCGAAGCACCACGGACGTTGGAGCCATCAAATGCTCAACTCCAGGCTGTACCACCTTTCCCGACTCCCAGCTCCACGGAAGACGTGGTTGAGATGATCTGGAACTTGCGTGAGCGCTTCGAGTCCAAGAACAGACAGGAGGAGCACCAAAAAATGGGGATTCCACAACCATACCCCCTCGAATGGAACAAAGTGGTTTACCCTCCCAAGTATAAACCACAAACATTGATGCCATACGACGGAAAGGACTCTCCACGCCGCTATCTGACGTACTTCCAGTCTCAAACGGGACATCTTCCGAAGGAAGACGCGCTACTCACCAGCTTATTTGTCGGGGCATTGAAAGGAGTGGCTTACGACTGGTACTGCAGTCTCCCTGACAACTCAATATCTTCCTTTGATGACTTGACGCGTCTCTTTCTCGATCATTTCTACGACAGAGAGAAGGACATGACAATGGCGTCCCTCATAGAGATACGTCAGAAGGAGAAGGAAACAGTTTGAGCATTCATCGAACGGTTCCAACAAGCCTACTTCAGACTGCCCCCGGGCATGCCAGAACATGCACTCCTCTCCTCCTGCAGCATGAACATGTTTTTTGCGATCAAACTCTGGCTCAAATCCACTCCTCCTCCCTACTGGAGTTCATTGATCATCGAGGCCGAAGCAGCAGAAAAGAAGGCGTCTAATGCTCATCTTCTGGGAGTCAGTTTTGCTGCCTTTGAGGATAAGGGAAAACGGCCTACAGCCAACAACCTTGGACGATAGACGAAGGGGAAGCAGGCGTTGACTGTCAATGCCTCCAAAGATGCACCAAAACCTACTCAGAAGCCTCCACTTGCACCGAGGCCAAAAGAGGTTTATTCTTTTAACGATGAAGACACCCTGCAATACTTCGAGATATTGAAGCAGGGTGACAAGATCAAGTTGCCGGACCCGAAGCGTCCCGACGAGTTTGGAAGAGTGGACAATCCGAGGTACTGTCACTACCATCAGTTTGTTGGACATCCAACTAAGGACTGCTACGTCCTCAAGAACTACATCCGGCGCATGATCAATGCGGATGTCATCTCCGTCGACTACGAGGAGAAAACGGTCACGGCCAACCTGGTGTCACTCTAATTTGGCACCTTGTCGCCAACCACAACACAAGATGGCGTCATCCCCATCCCAAAGACGACAATGGAGGTGGTTAACCTACCACCTACTCGCGACAACGTGAGTGGACTCATCCCACTCACCACATCCCGAAGAGAGGTCTTATGGGTTCATCCTGACCTCGTCTCTGAAGTTACTCAACCGGAGGTACGCTCTGCCTCCAAAACAAGGGCAGGAAGATCAAGTCTTTCCGCATGGTCTCTTCCTCTACGGAAGAGGCACTTTCTGTACAGACGCATTCACATAAGAACGCCCAACCTGACGAATCTGCCGTCGAGGTGGTGCCTCCTTGTACCGTCCCTGCTGTCTAGGAAGAGGGCCCATCCAGGCCTCCAGCAGCCTATAAACAGAAGCATGTAGAGGCCCGTTTCGACAAGCCTTTGTGAAAGGAGAATGCTTCGAGACTAGCCAAGCCCTACAACTTCGACATACTAGCACAACTAGCCAGTAATCCTGCCCGCCTATCTCTGTTCGAGCTTCTTCGTCTTTCTAAGGACACTCGTGAAGCTCTCTGTGAAGCCTTGAAGGATGCCGAATCCTTCATCAGTCAGGTCAAGCAGCCTGAGGATACCTCGACCATATGTGCGTACTGCCATTGTGTGGATGAAGTTATCCCCAACATAACCTTCACCCAACAAGACATGCTGCTCAAGCATAACTGACACAATAGGCCACTGTATTATACAGGGTATGTCGGTTCCGACAAGGTGAAGCGGATTCAGATTGATCCAGGGTCTTCCCTCAGCATCATTCCGAAGACGCTGCTCTCAACATTGGGGATCCCAATATACCGTCTAGCGTATTCTAACACTACAATCAGCGGTTTCAATGCTAGCAAAAGTGAACCCCTGGGTAAAATACGGCTGAAATGTCATATCGGTAACCTCCAAACCGAGGTGACTTGCTATGTCGTGGACGCTGACGTCAACTACAACCTCCTATTGGGTCGTCCGTGGTTGCATGAGTACATGGTGGTGCCATCTACACTCCACCAATGTATGAAGTATGTGTCCACCAACGACATCATCTGGACAGAGTTCACGGACATTGACCCTTTAAAGGGGGTCGAAGCCTACTTCATTGATTCTATCATGTACAAGTCGCCCGACGAAGGGGAAGCCAATGATGCTGACGATGAAGCAGAAAAAGACAGAAGAGCCAGACATGGAGCCAGAGATGATTTCCGACGCTCCTTTAAAAATTTGACTCAAAGGAAAACCGCCTCAGATGTTGCCTCCCATGACCATCAAGCTACCTGAAAAAGCACCAACTGCTCTAGGTAGAACACCTAATGAAGCTTCCTTGAAGATACGGCTCAAGGGAAAGCCGCCTCAAACATTGGCTCCCCTTGTGGCAAAACTACAGGGGAAGGCACCAATCACTGAAGACGCAGTTGAGGCACCTCTGAAGGTGTGTCTTAAAGCTGCCGAAGAAGGCCCACATAGCCCTCTCGGACCCCAAGGTCAAAGCTGCGGTGGACTCTCCCAAACCAACCCCAGTACTCACAGATGAAGAGCTAGGAAAATACATATCTGCTGATGAGATGTACCCTCTATGGATAATGTAATCCCGCGGGACAAAATCTCGTATTTCATTAATAATAGAGTGTCTTTTAATTATTCTAGTCTTCCACATTGGAATGCCATGTATACATTAGATAACGCTTTTCGGTCGTTGCAAACACAAATAACGACCGTCAATCATGTAAATCGAGTTGTCCCATCCCAAGGGGTCTGTTTCGTAGTCCCACCGCAGAATCGAGACGAAGAATCCATCATCTTCGACAAAGTCGAGCGTCATCAAGACCTCCCGCCACTCGAGCAAGAACCAGATATCGGCAGAATACAAGTCTATCGGTACACGGACAAGGCAAAGTACCTCATCCAAAAGATGGATTACGATCTAAAAAGCAACAAAGGCCTGAACTACGACAAGGGTCGACGTCTTCCTCTCCGGCTCCCAACACCTAAAGGAAAGTTGCAGGACTACTATTATCGAACTCGACGGGGGGTGGGCTATGTCACGCCACCGGCAACTCCAGAGAGTTCGGAGGTAGAAGAAGTAGAATATTTTTATTCGTCCGAAGCATCAACTTGGGATTCCGATACCAGTATCAGCTCAGTCTTCAAGAAGGTGCTATCTGTCAACATGGCATCTGCACAATCCCAAGAAGATAAAGGTGAAGACCAAACGCCGAAATTCTTTGAAGAAGAATCTTGGGCTCAACGCCTAGGAGCGCAGTGGGAGTCTCATTTTGAATTACGCGAACCCCCTACCGAAGACGAAGTCGAGCAGATCGACCTTGGGGATGGATCTTCTTCCAAACCCATCTTCATCAGTAAGAGTCTAAAGGGACCAGATCGAGAATCTTTAGTCCGACTGGCTAAAGAATATATCGACGTCTTCGCCTGGAGCTACGAAGATATGTCGGGACTTGATCCCCATATCGCAATGCATAGACTTAACATCTTACCTGATGCCAAGCCTATAAAGCAGCAACAACGACGTTTTCGTCCTGACGTCATGAACGCTATCGATCAAGAAGTGGACAAACTTCTGACCAGCGGGTTTAACCGTGTAGAACAATGCCCGGATTGGGTGGCCAACGTCGTCCTTGTCACCAAAAAGAATGGGAAGGTACGGGTTTGTATCGACTTCAGAGATCTCAATGCTGCTTGCCCGAAAGACAAATTTCCACTTCCGATTACCGACGTAATGATCGATAATATATATGGCTTTGAACGCATGTCTTTCATGGACGGGTATTCAGGCTACAACCAAGTCAAAATACTCCCCGGTGACGCAAAGCACACGTCATTTAGGACACCGAAAGGGGTTTTCTGCTACACAGTGATGCCCTTTGGCTTGAAGTACGCTGGTGCTATATACCAACGAGCTATGAGTACCATCTTCCATCAACATCTACGCAAAACAGTCGAATGCTATGTTGACGATATCGTAGTCAAAAGCAGTCTCAAAGGTGATCACCTACAAGACCTAAAGACAGTCTTCGATCTCATGCGAGCGCATCAACTCAAGATGAACCCCGCTAAATCCTTCCTCGGAGTTTCTAGCGGAAAGTTCTTAGGCTTCATTATTACGGCAAAAGGCATTCATGTCGATCCCGAGAAGACCAAGGACATCCTTGACATGGACCCTCCGAAGAACCTCTGAGAACTTCGAGGCATGCAAGGGCGTCTTGCATACATCCGAAGGTTTTTAGCAAATCTTTCCAGAAAATGCCAACCCTTCACCCAGCTCATGAAGAAGGGAGTCTCCTACGTCTGGACGAAAGAATGCCAGAAAGCTTTCAATGATATCAAGGCTTACTTGACGAGCCCGCCAGTCCTGGTGGCACCCGTCGCTGGCAAACCATTTCTCCTCTACGTCCGTGCCATGGATCATTCCCTCGGCGTTCTGCTGGCTCAGAACAACGATGCGGGCTATGAGCAAGCTATCTACTACCTCAGTAGGACACTGATCTGGGCCGAACATCGGTACAACCCCGTAGAAAAGGAGTGTTTGCTTTGGTGTTCGCCATCCAGAAGACTCGCCATTATGTCTCGGGCCAGACAATTCATGTCACCTCCCGAGTCAATCCGCTCAGGGTTCTCATGACGAAGCCAGGATCATTGAACTCTCGGCTAGCTACATGGGCGATCCTATTGATGCCGTACAATATGGTGTTCGTTCCACAAAAAGCCGTCAATGGTCAAGCTCTGGCCAACTTTTTAGCTGCACACCCCATCCCAGAGTCCTCCAGACTTTATGATGACATCCCGGATGAGGTCCAAGAATCAAACGTCACCGAAGAAAGCTCCGTCTGGCGGATGTTTTTTGATGGCACTTCAAGAACAGGCCCCAAAGGCCAAATCATCGCCGGAGTGGGGGTAGTCTTAGTCTCCTCCGATCAGCTGGTTATCCAGCGTGCTTACTCCCATTCGAAGCCGTGCTCCAACAATATTACCGAGTATAACGCTCTCATCATGGAACTCCAGCTGGCACAACAGCTGGGAGTGGATCATCTGGAAGCCTACGGCGACTCAAAACTCGTTGTTAACCAGATCAGAGGGCAATACGAAGTTCGCCATGAAGATCTGGTTCCTTACCATGAAGTTGCATTGAACATTATTTCAACCTTCACCAAGTTCTTCATAGAACACATACCTCGGTTACAAAACCTGGAGGCTGACGCTCTGGCTGGCCTCGCAACCTCAATGGCAGCACCCCTTGGAACTCAACACTACGTCACGGTAGTTGGTCGAGACTTGGTATGTCCTAAAAACAACCTATGCTCACAAATGGACCATGCCATGTCAACAAGTGCTGGTGTTAATATCCGAGACTGGAGGTTCCCGTTTATCGACATCGCTGTCTACGGAATTCTTTCAGAAGACCCGAAAGAAGCCATCTCAGTCAGGAGGCATTCCCTTCAATTCTATAATAATACAGCTACTAAAATACTGTACCGACGCTCCTACGATGGACTTCTCCTTCGATGCCTGTCCAATGAAGAAGCAGCCGAAGTCCTTCGAGAAGCTCATGACGGAACTTGCGGGGCTCATCAACCTGGGCCTAAGTTGCAGGATCGACTACGACGCATGGGTTACTACTGGCCAACCATGGCAGCCGACGCTGTTGACTATGCCAAAAAGTGCCATGCGTGCCAGCTCCACGTTGACTTCATCCATACACCGTCGGAACCACTACATCCTACGGTCGCTTTCTGGCCCTTTGAAGCTTGGGGCATGGACATTGTGGGACCTATCACCCCTCCTTCATCGAGGGGACACTGCTTCATCCTAGCTATCACTGACTACTTCTCCAAATAGGCAGAAGCAGTTCCACTGGCGGAAGTGAAGAGCTCTAGGGTGATCAGCTTTATCAAGCACCATGTCATCTACCATTTCGGGGTACCTCGAAGGATTATCCATGATAACGGTCCTCAGTTCATCAGCCATGTTTTCAGCATATTCTGTGACAAGAACCGCATTCAGAATGTGGCATCAACCGCCTACAATCTGGCAGCAAACGGATTGGCCGAGGCTTTTAACAAGACTATCGTCAAGCTACTCAAAAAGGTCGTGTCATCCAACAAATGCAACTGGGACGAAAAGCTTGGCGAATGCCTTTGGGCCTACCGCACAACAGTACGGACTCCGACGGGTAATACACCATTCTTCTTAGTCTACGGGAGCGAAGCGGTACTGTCTCTCGAGATCCAGATACCCTCACTCCGTGTAATGATCACAAATCAACTAACGGAAGAAGACAATCAACGTCGCCGTCTGTGAGAATTGGAGACACTTGACGAAAAATGTCTCCTAGCTCAACAGCGCATCGAACTCTATCAAGCCCGCATATCACAGGCTTCCAACAAGAAGATCAAGCAGAGGACTTTCCAAGTAGGCGACCTGGTTCTGGCAGTCTGGAGGCCGATGGTGTTGACTCACAAAATACCAGGAAAGTTCAAGCCAAAATGGGAGGGACCTTTCATCATAGAGACGGTATACTCAAACGGTGCTTACCGCCTCGCCCGATCAAACGGGGACTTGTTCATGATGTCCATCAATGACAAGTTCCTAAAGAAGTACTACTCTTGACATCTTTCAGCTATGTACTTCCACCTCTACCTAGCAAGGGAATCAGTGGACCTGATCATCAGAGCTCACATCCACCTTCCTTTCACAAAAAATCCTATGCTTTCGGAACCCAGTTGTTCTATTGCATTCTATCTCCAGTAAAAGGACAACAGCGTCCACATTACCTCTTAGTTGCTCCTCTACGCCCTACAAAGCGGAATCTTACGCTCCGTAAGACTACGCTACCCATAATGTTTACCACGTCCACATTACCTCTGAGTAAATATCCGATACAGACAACCCCCGCGTTGCCGTACATTGATCGCAGAACTTCCATGTCCATATTACCTCTGAGTAGTTTCGGGTATCTCCCAGAGTCATTCCTACCACATCCATAACACCTCTGAGTAGGAAGATTCCATCATTCAAACCCCATATTTGCCACGTCCACATTACCTCTGAGCAAACTGTCGGTTCTCTCAAACTTATTATTTGTACCTAACGACCAAGGTGCGCAAAAGATAATAGGTCCACACAAATCACAAGTTCATGACAATAAAAGATGAACACACCACAAAATTCTTTATTTTTCATCTAAAAAGTAAAGGATTACATCCCCAGCATATAACAAAAAAAAGAAGACTACAAATCCCTAGGCATCATTAGGATTGGCGGACAGCTCTTCGATCCGACGCCTCAAGTCTGCAGCCCGGGTCTCTGCAGTCGCCAGGACCCGGCGTTCAGCTTCCTGCCGCATCATCTCCACAGCCTCGGGAGTAGTATCGTTCTCATGCTTGGCGTCCAACTCCTGCCATTGGTGAGTCAGAGAAAGAATATGGCGAGTAACAACTGCCTCTTCCTCCTTGGACGAGATGTGCTCAGCCAGGGCCCGCTCAAGATCTAACATAAGTTGGGCCCTCTGGTCTTCTAGGAGGCAAATCCTGGCAGTAACCTCCGCTATACTAGCCTCCAATGAGGCCCGCAGCTCCACCTGCTCCTGTGTGGATTGAGACAGTCTCTTTACTGCAGCCTCAGCAGCGGCCACCTTGCCGTTCCAGATGGCCACCATGGCCTGATAAGATGACTCAACCTCAGCTATCAACTTCTTCTTTTCTGCTTCTATCAGAGCAAAAAAGTTATTCCGTTAGATACTCTGCAGTTCAGAAAGATGCTGGTCGAGCTCAACCACCGACTCCTCCAGAATTACAGTCATGTGATCGTGGCCACAGTGCGAACGTATCAAACCAATGGAAGAGAGCGCCATAGCTTTCGCCATCGCAAAACTCCTATTTGCATTCAGCACCGTTGATACGACCCTCTGCAGCATCTTGTACACTGCTTTAACAACAAACTGAACATACTCATCTGCATCATCCAGCACTTGAGGCATCATGGCAGGAGTTGCAGGAGGTACTGTGATAGATGGCGGGCCTGAAGAAGACCCACCAACTTCAATCTGTGAGGCTGAAACCTCGGCATCAACGGACTCTCCCTTAACAAGGGCCTAAACTTCGTCAGTGGCCCGAGGAGCCAAGAGAGCGGAAGCAGCCGAAAGGGGCGTCGATATCGTACCCTAAGTTGAAGGAGCAACAGGGGGTTCCAGCCGACCCTTGCCCTTCTCAAGCTCGGAGGGACCACCGACGTCAGGGGCTATCTCCTCCGCATCCAACACGCTATCAGCAGGCCGCACGGGACCTCCCCCCTCTGGCAAAGCAGCAAGATCAGCACTTGTTTCCTAACTAGGCTCCCCTGGAGTCAGGCTCGACGGACGAGTCTCATTTTCCTCTCCGAATCTCTCCGCGGGGATAGAATCTCTCGCTACTTCCCGGTCGGCAGCCATCTCAGCCTCCGCTCCTGAGTCTGGGGTAGGGCTCGGCAACGCTGCAGCCGACCTCCCCTTATCATGACAAGAAGGGGAATCAGCCCTCTCCTCCGTTTCAACCATGTCTGTTGCTCCTGCAACAGGCTCACTCATCTCTGGAGGAACGTCATCTGAAGAGGAAGAACTCCACTCCACTTCCTTATCTGGAAGCCCCGTACCTGCGGGATCCTCAATGTCAGTGGCCCCCACGGCGGCTTGTACACTCCCGGGACTGCTGTATCCTCAGCTTTCCTTCCAACATAATATGGAGATACTAAAATCTCCGCAGGGACGACATTGTCAGGATCCTCCTCCACGGGAGACGTTACAATCGGAGGAATGTGCTCGTCAGAAGAGCTCGCCACCTCCTTCGGTTTACTGACGCCCGGTTTCGAAACTCGGATTTTCTTCTTCAATGGTTCCTACAAAAAGAAAGTATATGTCACAAAAATGACAGAATGAGCCAGACTATGGGGGACGTCTTTACCTCAGCAGAAACTGATTCCATTGGCATTATAGGCGGCACTCCCGTAGCTCCCACCTTTAGAGTCGTCGCTTTTCTCGGCCTTTTTAGTACAGACGAACCGGCTTCTGCGTCAGCCCGCCTCTTTCCAGCTGGGGGATCTTCCCGAATGCCTCTCGTTGATGCTGCAGCAGCAACCCGATATCCCGCCAACTCTGGTGGACGATATGACCGGGCCGCCGCCAACATGTTTTTCGTAGCCTCTAGCTGAGTTCCAACGATGAAACTAGTCTCCCTGTCATATTCAGGAGGCACAGTATTCATGGTGCAATACAACTTAACAGCCGAATACAGGATCTGTGGCCGAGGGTTATGAACTGGTGTATTAAAATGAACCCCAGTGCACCCGAAATTGTAATATTGTCAACCCCGGGCTCCATCCAGTAAACTTCCAACAAACCCCAGACTGTTACTGGGGTTCCGTAACATTAGCTGGGTGTAACCAAACTGGCGAGCAAACCGGCTCGGCAAATACAGCTCCAGATAACACTTATTCCAGTTGCGGTAGACCAAGTGGGAAGGCCGAATACTTTGTAACCAACGAAACCCCTATTTCGACAGAGTGATCGCATCCTCACCGGAGTCTTCCAAATCTTGGTCAGCCTCGAAATCTTTGAAGATGGGACTGACCTCGACGATCTCCCAACCCTGAAGATAAGACAAAACTCTCCTACAGACGGGGACACCGGTGTGCAGCCACTTCCTCTTATTGAAGCGGCAGATAAGGGCATCACCTTCAATGTGATCGTCTTCAGGACCCAGACTCATCACGTTCGGGTGATGCAGAATTAACCATCCCATCAGATAATAGAACGACAGTTCGGCACGGGGAAAGTTTTCATTCCTACCTCGTTCATGAATGACATTTCCTGCAAATTCTCGTAAACCTCGCAGCAGGTTACACACCATTGCGGAGAGTAGAGCCAGGCGACAGCCAAAAACCAACTTCACAGCTGGCAGGATTAGGTTCCGGGTCACCCTCTCCACAGAGCCTGACCCGTCTGAAAAGACATAATCCCGGAGCCAAATTATCAGATAAGCAGCCAACACTGCTTTGGACGACATCCGATGAGTAAGGTGCCAGAAACAGCTATAGGAGCGTTCGTCCGACTGCCGGTCCTCGTTTTTTCGGGGACTCTTCTCACTTAGCCTGCTCATTTCAGAGAGCACCGCGGAACTGGAAAGCGCTGGCGGAGTTGTAAACTGAAAGGGATTCTCCTTGTCTTGCTCAAAGACATAATTTCTCCAAGCAGTCACATGAGGCTGTGACCCACCCTTATCCCTCTTCTACATATAATAATGATGACTCGCCACTTCCTTGAAGACGGCTATCATCTCCTCTGCTTTGTCCCCCAGGACTTGGAACTCTTCGTTGGTCGGGAAGTATTCCTCATAAGGTTCTGATCCCCAAGGGAGCCTTGATACCTCGTACATTTCATGAAGTGCGAATCCCAGTTCCCCCACTGGAGTGAAGAATGTCTCGGTCTGGGTGTTAAACATCTCCAGGAGCACGAGAAATATATGCCTGTTGATGTCGACGCCTACCTGGGTAGCACGGATTGCGGGAGTCAGCCCAATTTCCCTGAGTTCGGTTTGGAACTTCATGAGAACCCAGAGCGTCAGCCTGTCCCACTTGGAAATATAGTGACACCAACCCTCTACCCGAAATTCACCTTTCGGGTATGACTGCTTCAACGACAGTATACGATTTACAAAAGTCTAAGCGCCAAAAGCAAATGTGTTGGTAGGGACGTCACTGTAATTCTCCCAAGACGCAGAGTCCGCCAGGTGAAGGAAGGCCCAGCTCGCATGGCGGCCAAAGTATCCCTCTGATTGGAGGTAGCATCGATCTTGATGGTGCCTGCCACCGCTCCCCCCTGGGACGGGGTTAGCTCCCAAGACATCCTCCTCTTGGAAGCAAGACGACAGAAAGCCGTCAAAGGCCATTGACGCTCAAGTTGCTTAACGGTCATGTGCACCCATCTTGCTGTAAAGAACCAATCTTCCTTGATCTTTAACACCTTTGCTTCAGTAGAAGTAAGGCGGTCCCCAAATAGGAACTCAGGCTTCAAGAAAGTCATATTATCATAAATGGCAGATTTTAAAACACTACGCTCCATCATCCGTTGGAGGAACCCATGCTGTTGTTTTCGGATTTGGGTTCTCTCGGGAGGCTGATCCAGCATAATGGCAGCTTGGGCAAGATTTATCACCTCCTCGTTATAATCTACTCCCATCTGACAAAGAGCAGCATCTAGAAGCACTTCGTTCAAGAGCGGGACGGTCATCGACACTAGCGGTCAGCAAAAGAAGTCAAAAACTCAGATATGTTAGAACAACAAAAATTCTGAGTTACGCTCTCATCAAAAGCGCATACACTGAACCAAGGCTTAGGCGCATCTGGAAAGAAGCTTCGGTGCATCATCAGGGTCTAAACCCATGCACATCAGTAATGAAGCTTTGGCGCATCATCAGGGTCTAAACCCATGTGCGTCAGCAGTGAAGCTTCGGCGCATCATTAGTGTCTAAACCCATATGCGTCAGCAATAAAGCTTCGACGCAACATCATGGTCTAAACCCATGCGCGTTAGTAGTGAAGCTTCGGTACATCATCACGGTCTAAACCCATGCGCATCAGCAGTGAAGCTTTGGCGCATCATCAGGGCCTAAACCCATGCGCGTCAGCAGTGAAGCTTCGACGCATCATCAGGGTCTAAACCCATGCACGTCAGCAGTGAAACTTCGGCACATCATTAGGGTTTAAACCCATGGGCGTTAGCAGGGTAGTTTCGGCGCATCATCAGGGTCTAAACCCATGCGCGTCAGCAGTGAAGCTTCCACATATCATCAGGACCCAAGGTCCTTGCGCGTCGGCGTATGTGAGTTCAAAAAAATGGCCTACTCGAGTACAGAAAGGTACGGTAAAGAGCGACGAAACCCACCAATCACCGCCGGCCGAACGTCGACGGGCGTCCTGGGGACATCATCCACAGCAGCCTCCACAGGCTCTTTTTCTTTGCCTCGTCCTCGGCCATCACCACCGCGAGGAGTTTTGGGGGCCATATCGTGAAAGAAGAAGTTAGGGTTTTTCGAAAGAAGAACTCTAGAGAAGAAGAAAGCAAAGAGGAGAAGAACCCTCTCTCTCCATCAGACGCCTATTTATAGGCTTGGACATATGCGGAAACCGATGAGGAGTGATATCAGCCACCGCTTAGGGTTCTGCGAAATGATAACTGCAAATAATCCAAAAAGATCATCATTAATCTTTTATGATTACTTCGAAGCGTTATCATTTGCATTAACTGAGAGGAGCATGCGCCCCATCACTGATGCGCGGAGCAATCATGCGCCCGAACAGTCATGCGCCCCGTTGAAGACACCACCATGCTTCTTATTCAAAGTATTCCAAAACTTGACAAAAAGTTTTGAAAACTGTGAAGGGGGTCTTGTAGAAGCATAGAATTTCAGGGCGCATCTATGTGCCAGAATTCCTATTCGCTCAAATACTACTCAGAACATAGGCCAGGGAGCTCAAACGAAGTACTTGGCACAGAAAGACAGTAAAAGTATAGACATCAAAAGGATTTTTTATTTTCATATAAAAGTCTATTACATGTCTAGAAGGCTTTACAAAGGAGAATTTCTACAAAAAAGAAAGATCCTAAGACTACTGTAGAAGCATAGAAAATACTAAAGGAAATGACTCATACGGCTAGGAAAGATCCATGCGGCTCAGAGGACTCATGTGGCTCAGAGAATCATGCGACATAAGGAGCTATGCGGCACAAGGAATTCCATGCGGTTCAGAAGACACGTGGCCTGATAGTGCTCCCCTCCGACCCATGCTGCATTAATTGCTATGACGGCTGACCCCTCTGAAAAGTTGACAGCCCTGACACAAAGGCAGGTAATTATGACTCTGTCATAATGATGAATCTCTAGGGAAGAGGAAAGAAATCTCTGACACAAATCCCCTGAGAGCCATAAAAATGTCACGTGGCCTTGCCACGTGGGCGTTCGTATGCGGCTCGCTTCTCATGCGGCTCAGAATAAATCATATGCGGCTCAGGCCATAGAAGCCTCATGCGGCTCGAGCAAAGGACTTCCCATGCGGCTCAGAGTAAATCCATCCTATGCGGCTCAGGCCATGAAAGCCTCATGCGGCTCGAGCGAGGACTTCTCATGCGGTTCAAGAGAATCATGTCTATGTGGCCCAGGCGGATATATACCTATGCGGCCCACAAGGATTACTCCTCTGTGGTTAGAGGGCTCAAGAGAGGGCCACTGCCCACGCAGCCCTGACACGTGGGCTTAAGCATATGCGGCTCACATTCATATGCGGCTCACTAGTCATGCGGTCCAGACCCCCCCAGCAGCTCCTAGTACACGTGTCCTAAACCGATTAATTCCTCAGATTTGCTGCCATTAAAGATTGGGTCAAATCCCAATAATCTGGGACACGTGGCAGAAGAATAGATCTAATTTATTCGCAGATATCAGAAGATCAGTATAAGGAAGATTTATTCCAATCAGCATTAATGGCTCATGGGATTTGGTGTAATCTACACCTAATAGCCCAGATTCATCATAATCAAGATGAATGGCCTAGATTGACCAATCCCCAAGCCGCCGCCATCTCTAAAAGCTAATCATTGGCAACCCTAATGATCACATCCCACTATTATAAATAGCAAGGTGCCATTCCCTTGTAAGATATACAATTTCAGAGAGAAAAATATGTATATACAGAGAGACTCCCCAATAGTCAGAGAAAAGAATACGCAGAGAGAGAGAGAAGCCAGAAGAGCAACAGAGGAGCAAGAAGAGCATTTCTTCGTCAACGCCAACCATCTTTTCACAAGGAGCCAAGGCTGCATACCGATCGTCCAAGGAGTAAGGCAGGGCTGCCGTCGCCTTCCCGAGCCTCTATCGTCACCCCCCAGAATCTAAAATAAACAATTATACTTAGACTGCTGTACCTAGGTTTTCGTCCCTAGGCTTTCTTTGTACAAGCGAGTTTGAAACGTGAAGTAAAAGTTCGATCCTCCGATAATTGTTCTGTTCTTTCATATTTTATGGCAAACACGATGGCGACTCTGCTGGGGACTAACTTCTCCACGGCTGAGGAGTTGGTGACGCAATCGGATGCAGCCAAGCTTGGCTCCACGCAACAAAAGATGGTCGCCCGGTTCGACCAACAGGCGTTCAAAGAAATGCTCTCCGACAAGAGCACTGGCCCGGTCCAGAAGCGAGCCCGCACAAAGAAGGCCCGTAAGGAGTGGAGGCCCCGATCCTTCGTTCCTGCTGAAGCTCTTGCAGAGACATCCTCTGTTGTTCAGGACGGCGAGCAAGATTCCCCTGCGGCCCCACTTCAGATCGTAGACAACTCTGCTGTCCCCAAGTCCGGCAGAAGAAAACACTATGATGCTGGACTTGCAGGGGCAAAGAGGAACTCTATAAGATCCGAGCCGCATAAGGTTATCAGCCGCAGGGAGAAAGCTCATGCGGCTACATCCTTCAGCCGCAGGAAGAAAGCTCATGCGACTACATCCTTCAGCCGCAGGGAGAAAGCTCATGCGGCTACATCCTCCAGCCGCATGAAGAAAACTCATGCGGCCATATCTGTCAGCCGCATAGCTTATGCGGCTACAGTTGCCAACCACACGAATAAAACTCATGCGGCTGTGGGAGTCAATCGCTTGCAGAAAACCCATACGGCCACAATTGCCAACCACATGCAGCCAGCCTGTACGGTCGTGACTCCTAGCCGCACAAAAACAATCCGTCCGACGGCAGAAGACAACCGCATGCAGACAGCCTGCACGGTACCCAACTCTAGCCGCATAGCGTCCGTTTCACGCTTCTCTCGATCAGTCTTCGACCATCTCTCATACGGTCCTGACTCTGATGATTCTCTGGATGATACGCCAGACTCTGTGGTACCCAACTTGGACTCCTCCTATTACGCATCCACAAGTGCTAAAAGGAGGAAGTCTAGGGCAGCGCGGGTTCATCAGGCCCAGTCAGCTGTTCCAACCTCTGACTATCGGGGCGTCCCGTTGACTATCACACGGGCCTCGGATGGGAAGTTGTATACAACCGCTCGAGTCCAGCCCCGGGCGACAAACAGACAGAGTGATTCCTCTGACCTACGGGAGGCGATCCTCCACAAACGTAAGGAAAGAGAAGGAGTATCGGCGTACAAAGAGTCCTCGCTTGGACATCGCTACACCCAAATCATCGTCAATTGCTGCTGCAACAACACGACAGTGACGGAAGATCGACCGTCCGTCTTCCAAAGGTTACAGCACCCGAACTCAGAAGATGAGGCACCTCCTGTTGTCTCCTGCAATTCTGCTCAAAAAGTCCCCACCAAAGGGAGAAGGAAAAAGACGAGTATCTCCAGTCCCAAGATATCAACCACCACAGCTAAGAAACTATCGTCTAAACGGTCGTCCTCTACTGGTGTATTCCAACACACCCGTTCAAAGACAAAATTTACCGCGATGGAAAATTTATTATCCACATCGCTGGGGGTTGAGAGAACTGGGGGTAGCACTCCTCCGAACATCCGCAATAATCCGATGTTTCAAAGAACCGAGCCCGGACAAACAACTCTTCCATCAGGGGCAACAGACGCCGATGTCCCCGAGGACATCCATAACTCTCAAGACGAAGCAAGCTCTGAAGCTGGGGATACCGTTCCCTCCGAGTCCGAGCCCGAAGAGAACATTCCCACCTATCCCGATGACTTCTCGGTGCATGGGTACGACTCGGAGGGCACATCCTCCACCGTTCCTTCCATCCCTCCTCATGTAAGGACGGTTTTCATGACGGACAGCAATCAAGGTGGTTCCAATGATCGCTAGCGCATCGACAATCTCGAAGCCATATTACTTGCTTTGGTCAAATCTGTAGATGAGATTAAAACGGCCCTGCCCACTCTACATGGAGGAACGCCTGGTCAAACAAGCACGGGCCCCGCGGTCAATATAGATTCAAACTCAGCGGTACCAAACCCGGGCAATAATCCTCCCAAAATAACAGCCCCTACCGCGACAGATGAGACCCGAGAAGTAAGGAGAGAGGTCCAAAAGCTCCGAGCCATGTTCTATGCCCGAGAAAATGCTCAAGATCTCAGAATACGGCAACCATACCCTGCTGAATGGAGGGATGTTCCATTCCCACCAAGATATAAATCGTTCAATATCAACCCGTATGATGGCAAAACCTCAGCAAGTCGGTACATCACTTACTTTGAGGTCACCACCGACCATCTGCCCCATGATGATGCGATCCTCACACGGTTATTCATCGGGGCATTGGAAGGAGTCGCCTTCGATTGGTACCGCAATCTACCGGACAACTGCATCCACTCCTTCGCCGGCTTCAAGCGCCTGTTCTTGGAACGATTCTACGAAGTAGGACAGGACATCACTATGTCCACTCCCATAGACGTCGTCCAAGGGGAGAAGGAGTTGACAAAGAATTACATCGAACGGTTCCGCCAGACCGCCATGAAGCTGCCTTCCGGAAATCCAGATTCCTCTTTGATTGAAATTTGCCAAAAGAGACTGCTTCCAACGATCAGTCTCTGGATGGGCGAAAGTCAATTCAAAGATTGGAAGGCGTTCATCATCAGTGCCACAAGCGCCGAAGAACGACTGAAGAAGGCTCGCCAACTGGGAGTGCACATCTCAGAAGGAGAAAACAAGGGCAAGCGTCCCAACAACGATAATGGGGGTAACCCCTCCAACAATCGGAACAGCAAGGGAAAGCAGGCTATGGTGGCCGACACGGCCCAGAAGCCCGAGTCACAACCAGCAGACAAACAATGGCCTCAGATCACTTACTCTTTCGAAGACGGCCACGTCAAGCCTATCTTGGACATGCTCATACAAGGAGGTAGAATTCAGCTTCCTCCACCAAGACGGGAGCCTCGGCCGGCTGATCTGGAGAACCCAAAGTTCTGCCATTACCACCGTTATGTACACCACGCTATACACGACTGCTACCAACTAAAACGGTACATCCAAAGCCTCATCGATTCGAACGCTCTGGCCATCGACTTCGAAGAGGTAACCGTAGCAGCCAATATGGTGTCCGTACAATTCGGCAGCTTCCCTCCGACGGAGACTCAAGACGGGGTAATCCCCGTCCCTCTGGCAACGATGGAGATTACCAATCTTCCACCTCCCCGAGAACAGGCTGCTGGTCTGGTACCTCTCACCACCTCACAAGGGGAGATCATGTGGGTCCATCCAGACTTGGTGTCAGAAGTAACTCGGCCCACACCATCTTCTACCAACAAAAAAAAGAGTAGAAAAATTAGGACCTGCCACACAATCTCAGCAGACAACGAGGAAGCTACAGCCGTCGTCACGCGATCCGGAGCGTAATCCCAACCTGTGGTTGACAGCCCAGCTGAAAATCATCAACCTACTACAACTGATGCTCCGGGACCGGCTCAGCCTTCGACGACCGACAAGCCTAGGCCGAAGGAGACTCGCTTCGACAAATCTCTTCGAAATGACGCAGCCCAAGGGCTAGAGAGGCCCTATAACTTTGACATCTTAGCACAATTGGCTAACACGCCGGCCAAATTATCACTGTACGAACTCCTAAGGCTCTCCAAGGACGTTCGTATTGCATTGAGCGAAGCACTCCAAAATGCCGATACTTATCTGGCTCAATCTAACCTCACCGGAGAGGACTCGCCCGTAGATCTCCAAGACAGCGCCTGCACGGGAGCAATGCCCAATATCGTCTTCACTCCACAGGACATGCTCATCAAAACCAACCTACATGATCGCCCGCTATACTACACGGGATACATCGGCGACGTGAAGGTGGATCGGATGCACATTGATCCTGGCTCTTCCATAAGTATCATCCCGAAGGGTCTGCTACATCATTTCCGCATCCCAATGCATCGTCTGACACCTACAACCACCGCCATCAGCGGTTTCAATTCGGACAGGAGCTACCCTATTGGGAAGATTCGTCTGAAGTGTCAAATTGGTGACCTCCAATCCGAAGTCACCTGCTATGTCATAGATTCAGACACTTCTTACAATATCCCCTTGGGGCGCCCATGGATACACGATTATATGATCGTGCCTTCCATGCTACACCAGTGCTTCAAATACGTCGACAAACACGGCTTCGTGAAGACAGAATTTGCTGATATCGATCCCTTCAAAGGGGTCGAATCTTACTACTCGGACTCCTGCTTATACGAAAAGTCGAAGAGGCACCTTGATGAAGGAAATGAACAAGCTAGTACCGAAACGGCCATGGGATCAGAAGGACCCCTGACGATCCACCTCCAAGCTCGCAAACCGGGTAAGTCTGCACCTCTTACCGCCACTCTGCGGAAGGACGCGATCAGCCTCTCGGCGCAAGAGGAGCAGATGATAATTCTGCTGCCAAGGTCCGGTCAAGTGCCGAGACCCACAACGGGGCCACTGACAATCAGACTGCCAAGCGTCAGTCAACCCCAAACAGGGAAGCTCAATCCCTCCGACAAGCCGCTGACGATACGCCTTTCCAAGAAGGGTCGTCACCTCGATACAAGGTCTGACACTTCTAGCGAACCAACCACTCCTCGCCCCACGTCGAGTACCAAACTGGGGGTTGCTAGTCTGCCAACAACACTACGCCCAACTCCATCAACTGAACCACTGACAATCAAGCTTCCTAGGTCGTCCTCTCAGTCTTCATTTACGCAGGAGGTAGCCGAAGAGGAACCGGAGCTAGCCAAGTATATGGCTACCCACACCAATGTCCCCTCCGCTGATGATGTAATCCCCCTAGAAAAGATACCTTACTTCATCAATAAAGGGTTATCTTTGAACTACACCGAGCTCAATAAGCTATGTACAATGTATGCTATGGAACACGGTATAGGCACTCATCTACACACACAGGTAGCAAATGTGCACACTGTAATCCATCTTATTCCAGCAGAAGACGCTTACCGCATAATCGAGGGAGGGGACCATCCCATCATCTTTGGCAGGAAGGACGACCCGCATCCCTTCACCATAAAGGAAGCAGACCTCGGGTCAGATGCCGGGAGACTGCCTCTGTATCTTTATAGCCCTCAGTCCAAATATCTCATACCGAAACAGGGGTATGATCTGGAGAGGATGCCAGGTTTGAACTACGGCACTGGGCGACGATTACCTTTGAAGCCACCAGTCCCGACGGGCAAACTACGAGACTACTATAGCAAAACTCGATGCGGGTTAGGGTATGTAACTCCCACAACGACCCCTGAGAGTTCGGATGAAGAGTGTGACTGGCAGTCACATTCAACCGGGTCACCAAGTTCTGACTCAGATACCAGCATCGGAGACATATTCAGACAAGTCCTGTCAGTCAACATGGCATTCACCGACGCTTATAAAGAAGACGAAGACATCCCCGAAATCCTCGAGCTAGAGCCATGGGCCCAACAATTGGACGCACAATGGGAAAAGCGGTTCAAACTGAGAGAACCTCCTACTGAAGATGAGGTCATACAAGTGGATCTCGGCGGCGAATCTTCTTCAAAACCGATTTTCATCAGTAAAAGCCTAACTGACGAAGAACGGGAGTCGCTGTTAGAACTTGTCAGAGAGTACATTGATGTGTTCTCTTGGAGCTATGAAAACATGCCAGGGTTAAATCCTGACATCGCTCTCCACAAACTCAACGTACGGCCGGATGCAAAGCCAGTCAAGCAGCAACAGCGACGCTTCTGCCCGGGCATCATGGACGCGATCGAAGCCGAAGTCAACAAACTGATAGCCAGCAGCTTCCGCAACCTGAACGAGGCATGCCCCAAAGATGAATTCCCCCTTCCTATCACAGACATCATGATCGATAATACTTGCGGCTTCGAACGCATGTCATTCATGGATGGCTTCTCGGGGTACAACCAAATCAAAATATCTCCTGACGACGAAAAGCATACATCATTCCGAACACCGATTGGCACGTACTGCTACATAGTCATGCCTTTCGGTTTAAAGAATGCTGGTGCCACATATCAAAGAGCCATGAGCATCATCTTTAGAGACCACTTACGCAAGACGGTGGAGTGCTACGTTGACGATATAGCCGTTAAAAGCCGTAGCAAGGGAGACCATCTGCAGGATCTAAGGACGATATTCGATCTAATACGAACGCACAATTTGAAGATGAACCCCACGAAGTCCTTTCTGGGCGTATCCAGTGGGAAGTTCTTAGGCTTCATCATCACTGCAAAGGGTATCCATGTAGACCCTGAGAAGACAAAAGCAATCATGGAGATGGGTCCCCCAAAAAATCTTCGCGAACTCAGAGGCCTTCAAGGAAGGCCAGCTTACATCAGAAGGTTCATTTCCAACCTCTCCGGGCGATGCCGACCATTCACGTACCTCATGAAGAAAGGAGTCTCATTCGTATGGGACGAGGAATGCCAGCGTGCTTTCGACAGCATCAAAGAATATTTGTCAAATCCTCCGGTCTTGGTAGCCCCAGCCCCTGGAAAACCATTCCTGCTCTATGTACGAGCAATGGAACACTCCCTCGGTGCCCTGTTGGCACAAAACAATGATGCAGGCCATGAACAAGCTATATACTATCTCAGTCGAATGATGGTTGGACCCGAGCACCGATATACCGCGGTTGAGAAGGAATGCCTCGCCTTGGTGTTCGCCATTCAGAAGACGCGACACTATGTCACCGGACAAACGATACATGTGATCTCACGGGTCAACCCTCTCAGAGTCCTCATGACCAAACCAGGGGCACTTAGCTCTCGACTCGCTACAAGGGCAATATTGCTGTCCCCTTATCATATGATCTTTGTCCCACAAAAGGCAGTTAAAGGTCAAGCCCTGGCAGACTTCTTAGCAGCCCACCCAGGCTCGGAGTCCTCCAGAATATATGAAGAGATCCCAGATGAGGTCGCCGACTCGCATGCAATCTCTCACGATAACATATAGCGAATGTTCTTTGACGGTGCTTCAAGGACCGGACCTAAAGGCAATATAGTCGTCGGAGTCAGGGTAGTGCTGGTCTCCCCTTCCGGATTGGTGATCAACCGCGCCTATTCCCCCACAGAACCCTGCTCTAACAATGTGGCCGAGTATAACGCTCTGGTCATTGGCCTCCAACTTGCAAAAGAACTGGAGGTAGAATACCTTAAAGCATACGGTGATTCCCAACTAATCGTCAATCAGATCCGGGGTTCGAACGAAGTCCGCCACGAAGACATGATCCCTTATTACCAAATAGCTATCGATATCATCTCGTCATTTGAGGGGTTCTTCATCGAGCACGTCCCCAGACTCCAAAATATTGAAGCCGATGCCCTAGCCGGTCTTGCCGCTTCCTTAGCAGTTCCGAATTATGATCGCCAATCAGTGGAAGTGATAGGCCATGAACTGGTCTGTCCCAAAAATAATGTGCAATTCGTGGCAAGTTATTCCGCACAGACGATCGATGACGCCCCAGATTGGAGACAACCATTCATCGACTTCGTCGTCTACGACATCCTGCCCGAGAACCCAAAGGAAGCCACTTCCATCAGAAGGCGTTCTCTCAGATTCTTCTACAATACAGAGACGAAGATGCTGTATCTCCGCTCCTATGACGGATTATTACTTCGGTATCTGTCAAACGCAGAAGCCAAAGAAGCAGTACGAGAAGCTCATGACGGTGTCTGCGGGGCCCACCAGCCCGGCCCAAAACTACAAGATCGTCTTCGCCGAATGGGCTACTATTGGCCCACGATGGTGGCAGATGCGATCGAATATGCTAGAAAGTGCAAAGCTTGCCAAGTCCACACGGACTTCATTCACCAACCATCCGAATTTCTACATCCGACAGTGGCGTCCTGGCCATTCGAAGCATGGGGAATGGATATCATTGGTCCAATCACCCCACCTTCCTCCCGAGGACATCGCTTCATACTTGCGATCACTGATTACTTCTCCAAGTGGGCAGAAGCTGTCCCACTCGCCGAAGTCAAGACTTCGAACGTGATCAGCTTCCTGAAGCACTACGTCATCTATCGCTTTGGACTGCCCCGAAGGATCATCCATGATAATGGTCTGCAGTTTACAAGCCACACATTCTATCGATTTTGCGATAAACACCGTATCCAGAATATCTCTTCGACGCCGTACAACCCGGCAGCAAACGGGTTAGCAGAGGCGTTCAACAAAATAATCATCAAACTCCTCAAGAAGTTTGTCTCCTCCAACAAGCGTGACTGGAACGAGAATCTCGGCGAATGCTTATGGGCTTATCGCACCACAATTCGAACAGCCACCAGAAATACGCCATTCTCCCTAGTGTACGGGAGTGAGGCAGTTCTCCCATTAGAGACTCAAATACCCTCACTCTGCGTCGCCCTCACTTATCAATTGACAACGGATGATAACTACCGACGTCGACTGCAAGAATTAGAAGCCTTAGATGAAAAGCGCCTCCTAGCTCAGCAAAGGATCGAGCTATACCAAGCACGCATCTCAGGAGCCTTCAACAAGAAGGTCAAAATCAGAACATTCCAAGTAGGTGATCTTGTTCTGGCAGTCCGGAGGCCGATGGTCATGACTCACAAGACCGCCAACAAGTTCCAGCCAAAATAGGAAGGTCCATTTGTCATCGAGGCTGTGTTCTCCAACGGTGCTTACCGCCTCGCCAAGCAGAACGGAGACTTGTTCATGTTGCCCGTCAACGGCAAGTTCCTGAAGAAATACTATGTTTAAACAATATTCTCTAAATCCTCGAGTCACGTACCCGCTGGTACCACTGAACTCGCTCCATAAAATTCTAGATTATTGAGTCATGTATCCGCTGATACCACTGAACTCACCCTCGCAGTTTTCCAGATTCTCGAGTCACGTACCCGCTGGTACCACTGAACTCGCTCCATAAAATTCCAGATTATTGAGTCATGTATCCGCTGATACCACTGAACTCACCCTCGTAGTTCTCCAGATCATTGAGTTACGTACCCGCTGGTACCGCTGAACTCACACTCACCATTCTCCAGATTCTCGAGTCACGTACCCGCTGGTACCGCTGAGCTCGCACCCACAATATTCTAGATTTTCGAGTCATGTACCCGCGTGTACCGCTGAACTCATGCCCTTTTTCCACAAAGATATCCCAAATTTCCAAGTTATGTATCCGCTGGTACCTCTGAACTTACACTTTGATTCCAACATTCATGGATCGTCGAGTTATGTATCCATCGGTACCCCTGAACTTACATCCCGGTCACTCTTTTGAAAGAAAGTCATGTATAATCATACCACTGAACTCTCTTCCTACAAGAGATCCTCCCTCATGATCTAATACCTGTACTCCCAGTGCACAACAGAGGTAACGGGTCCACAAACTTCCAAGACGGCCATGTCCTCATTACCTCTGAGCCGTTCCACTTTCGCCAAAAACAAATCACCCCCTACGTAGAACTTCCATGTCCTCATTACCTCTGAGTTGTTCTATGTGCCCTCCTTCATTGAGCCCACTCCTGTCATGTCCCCATTACCTCTGAATGGGAAGGCTTCGTCGAAGAAACCTTCATACTTGCCATGTCCTTATTACCTCTGAGTAAGTATGATGATCCCCTTTCGACCTATTATCTGTACCCACAACCGGAGTACGCCAAGGGTAATAGGTCCACAAATGTCCTCTGTTGACCATCAATATCCTCCGTCGAGTTCACTCCTGCCATGTTCTTATTACCTCTGAGTAGGAACACTCTACGTTTAAAAAACCTTCTCACTTGCCATGTCCTCGTCACCTCTGAGCAAGTATGTCGGTTCCCCTTCATCCTATTATCTGCACCCTAAACCAGGGTACGCCAAGGATAATAGGCCCACAAATATCCTCATCTAAATTTCTCAGCATAAATCTATCACCTCATCAGGCCCCAGGAGCCCAGCTGCTCTACGGCATTCCTTTTTCTCAATACCAAGACCACCCATGACCACTTCGCTATGGCTGTTTCAGGTACCCTGATCAAAACTTATTACCTCTGCCTAAAACCAAGGTACGCCATGGGTAACAGGTCCACAAATATATCCCCTATACGGGGAAAACATCACCACAATATCACGAGCGCAGCAAACAATACAAATGAAGGGTAGAATTGAAAGTACTCTTTATTTGAAGGAAGAAAAAAGTATTACATATTTTCGGGATCATGTCCCCTTCAGAAAGAAAGAAAACAGAAACAAAACAAGAAGAAAAAGCCGACTACATTTCTGCATTGCACAACTCCAAGAGACGATTTTTCACTAAGGCAGTCCCCCGATCAAGCCTCTGCTTAGCTCGACGCTCGACTTCTTGGGATAACTGCTCTGCATCATTAAGAAGAGTATATGTCTGCCAGTTGTCCTCCATCTTCTTGAGGGCAAGCTCTAGATTAGCAGAAGCCCTACTGTACTTATCAGCCTCCTGGATAGCAGTCTCTTTCTTAAAACGAGCGGTCTTAAGCTCTGACTCTAGGAAAGCCAGTTTTCTCTGGAGTTCAAGGATATGTTCCCGGGTATCGGCTACCCTGCGGGAAGCATCCGCTTCCCGAGTTGAGCAATCTTCAGTCCGACGGCTCCACTGGTCGTACAATCGAGTCAGATCCCGGCGGTCCTTCAATATAGCCGGTTTAAGCGATTCCCGGGCAGCCATCACCTTCTCCACCGCAGTAATGAGAAAGTTGTGCTCTTGATTTATGGCCGCAGGTAAATCAGTCTGTTGCAACAAGCAAAACTGAGCCACGAGACGATCAGCTTCTAATAGCTTCGACTCCAAAAGCGCAGCCAATTCCCCTACTCCAGGGAGTGTCTTAAGGATGGCAATCTGGCCTCCGACGCATCGACGGGCCAGAGTAAAGGGAGTCCCCCTTTCCACTGCTGCCTCGACCCCTCTCTTCAAATGATGGTGGAAGTCGGCAACCACATCCTGTAACGCGTCATCCAAGACCTCCGTAGAGGACGGCGTCAGAGGGAGAGTGGCAGACGGTACCGGAAGAGCAGCTTCAGAAGTTACTGCACCCGCCACCAAGGAAGCAAATTTTGTACGGAAGGATGCTTGGATGGCGGCTAACTCCTCTTCCGCCGCCCGAAGAGCCTGGATGCTCGGTAGGGAGGAAAGGTTGACCCCCGAAACTACATTCGCAAAGGAGAACACAGGGGGCATCGCCTCTTGTTCCAGTTGCACTGCTACCCGGGACCCCGAGCTCAACCCAGACAAGGGCCCCTCGGCACAGAGAGGCTCTGTCAGGCCCTCTTCGGTAGGGTGCGATCTAGCAACATCAATCACTGGCAACGAAGGGTTGAGATCTAAACATCCAAATCAACCATTAGTCGACATAATCTGAAAGAAAAGATGACAAGAACACATAGGCTTATTCACGAACTATGGTTCGATCTGTATTACCAGGGAAAGAGCGCGGAGACAACGGCTCGTTCACAGCCGGCGTAGTTTCTCCACCCACAGAGTCATCATGTTGGGGTTCGAACGTCTCAGGGACGGGCGCAGTAAAGCCCTCATCCCCCTGGGTTGAGGTTCCAGCATGATGGGAATCCTCGATCGTAACTGGAAGCACCCCAGCAGCAATGATAGCGGTGCACACGCCACTAACTAAATGAGATAGGACCGGATCAGCCTCGGTAATCGGGTCCTGAGGGGCGAGCTCATCCGACGCCTATAAAGAGCAAAAGAAACAATAATTAGGCCGTAACATAGAAGAAAAAAAGAAAAAGAGGAAACAGCTAAAGCCTAAATCATCTCAGGAACAACGTCCTCATCATCAATAAATAGCCGACGACGTCTTACCGCAGCGTGCTTCGTGGAAAAAGGTCGGTCATCGACGCTATTTACGCGCCCGCTTCGCCTACGCGAAGGGCCAGGTACCGCAAATGGTTGATCCTCCACCACCTCGTCAGACAAACTAGACGAGTGACCCACGGCCCTTTCCGTCTGCACGACAGAGGGGTGATTCCCAACCTCCTCGCCCGAAGAATGAGATGAGTCATCAGTGTCTTGATCGTCGTCCTCCTCATCCGCCCTAGTAGACTCTGAGTCCGGCACAGGAACCCTGTTCGCCCCCCTCTTCCTCTTCTTGGATCCTTCTGGCTTCTCAGCCAAACCGGTGCCAGTAATGAAGCTATCATTCATATCACAACCAACAGGGGGTTTGCTCGCCGCAACATGATAAAGGGCCACTATATACAAGATATCACCCTCCACCTTGGCATCAGGGAGTGAGAAGCTGGCTCGGGTATGGGTCGCATTATAATAATGCCAGGCCCAGACACCATCGAGCACACTGCCCTCGAAGCTCAAGCAAGCGCTAGGGCGATCCAGGAACAATTGGCTATACCCGAATTGACGGGTAAATCTACTGGGCAGATAAGGCTCCAGGTATACTCTATTCCGGTAACGATACACCAAGTATGCGGGACGGATGTTGCGTAACCAAAGAAGCATCTTCTCAGATAAAAGTTGGGGGGATCAACGCCGTCAACATATACCCTCCTCATTTCGCCGGGGGTGAACTCAGGGAGAGATATGAAGAATTCGGGCCCATCAATTCTTGCCAACGCCCTCCGGCAGGCCGGCATGGTATCATGTTCCCAAGGCTGATGACGATACCGGAAAAGAAAGGCATCATCAACAGACACGTTTTCATCAGGTCCCGGCCTCATCAACGACCGATAGTGCATCAATAACCACCCCATAAGGTAGTGGTATGGTAGTTCTATCCGTTTAAAGTCCATCGACACATCGTGAGCAATGACTTTGGATGAAAAAGCGTGAAGGCCGTGGTGTACGCTACACACCATGGCCGGAAGGAGCGCCAGTCTTACCTTGAAGACCAATTTTACAGCAGGAAGAATGAAATGGCGGCTGATCGTTTCTATAGAACCCGCGCCGCCCGAGACTACACAGTTGCGTAGCCACACCATCAAGAACCCAGCTAAGATGGCATTATCAGACATCTCCCGGGTACCATAGTGGAAATAACTGAGGGAGTCAGTGCTACTCCCAAACCGGTCACGGGTAGACTTCGACTTCTTGACCTTCGACTTCATATCCTCTACCTCCTCCGGGGTTCGAGGAGTTCGAGACGAAACTTGACCGGAAGGACGCAACTTGAAAAGATACAAAATCCAGGCCTTGGTATGAGGAGTGTTCCCTTCTGAACTATTTACTTTCTTGATAGCCATCTGATGGCAGGCACTGTGATGACACAACAGTTCTTGGTACACGGCAACGAAACCAGGAAATCGCTGGTCCAGTGCTTCGAGTTCTTCGTTCGTCGGTGTATATACTTCAAAAGCTTCACCTCCCTACGGCAGTCTAGACACAGTGTTCATTTCATGAAGAGCAAGCCCCAGTTCTCCCCCGGGGGTAAAGAAAGTTCCTGTACGCCGATTATACAGCTCCAATAGAGCCATAAACAAGGGCTTGTTAATAGGCAACCCGTAGCAGGTACCCCTGACGGCGTAGTAGAGATCAATTTCCTGAAGGAAGTCCCCATACTGCCTCAAAATCCATGAGGTAAGATTAGTCCATGTGGGAATGGGGTTGATCCAATTCAGCAGCGACAACCTGCCTATGGGATAAGACCCCTTGTGAGTGAGCTGATTCAGAAAAGTATCAGCTAGGGTGAAGGTAAAATTAGGGCCAGTTGTGTTTACAAAAGTGTCCGGGAGCAGCCCCATCACAGTCCGACTCACGGATTCCTTGCCTGCACATACTAAACCCGTGCGTCTGTTGTAGTGAATTTTGCTCACAAACATTCCCTGTTGGGTGGGAGTCAGGGAGCCCACCATAGTCCTGCCCCACGGTACCATGTTAAACCATGAGAGAGGATAATACCGCTCCATCTCAGGGATATGAATCTCTACCCCGTCTACAGAAAAATCCCAGTGCTCTGAGACGTCCAGCAATCGGAAGTTCTTTATGGAAAAGGCGTCCCCAAAGAGAAAAGTCGGTTTCAGAAATTCTCCATCCAACTTCTTCGAATTCATCATTGAACAAAGAAAGCGGAAAGGTTGTTTATTAATAGCAGCCACTCTCTCCTTAGGCTCGTTAGTGGAAAGCTGATCCTCAATACGACGGATTAACTCGTCAACCTGTACGTTTGCGGCATGCTGAGCTGAACCCACAAGGAGCTCTCCTGCTGGATTGGTTGGGAGGTTCACTAAAAAAAAGGAGAGAGAAAGAAGAAATAGGATTAAAAGATTGCTAAAACAAAAAATTACTGAACAAAGAAGCTCTCGCCAGCCTATGCGGTTCAGGTCAATAAGGTCTTATGCGGCCCCAGTCCAGTTGGGTCTCAAGAAATACAGTGGCGAGGAAGCCTATGCGGTTCGAGTCAATACAATCTCATGCGGCCCAAATCAGATGGGAGTTCCATATGACTCTAGATCGATAGCTTATGCGGATTGGATGAATATACACAGTTCTAACAGAAAAACTCATGCGGCGCAAAATGCTATGCGGTTCAGCCTGCTAAAAACATATGCGGCTCCGTTCAGAGGAGACTTTATGTGTTTAAATCCTTCTTCTGCGGTTCAAACATGGGGCATTGTCTATGCGATTCGGGCATAAAAAAGTCATACGGCCCATACAGCATATGCGGCTCTGCCATCAACTTGGGAGGAGGCTTGTGCATAAATATGCAACAGAGCCATAAGTACTCAAGATCCAAATGCAACCCTTACCCTTAAAGGCTGGACGAACGTCAGAGGGCATTTCGGGCGCTTCACGCTCGACGGCGGACGAGGACGTCACCCTCTTTCCCTTCGCGGCGGCAGAAATAACTTTAGAAGACTTAGGAGCCATTGCTTCGACGAGAAGACAAGAAAGATCAGAAAGAGAAGACAAGAAAAAAGAGTGAACGAAAGAGAAGGTAAAGAAGTCCCTCCGGCTAAAGTCACCCGTATTTATAAACAAAGACGGAGCGTTTCGATCCCCGTGCATACACGTAAACCGACTCGTCGGTTATCAAAAGAAGCCGCCAAAAATGAAGGCCAAGCTCCTCGGATCCTGCACCAAAAAGCGGCCTTTAAAAAATCAACAACATTTAAGTGCTAAAGATTGCCGTATGTGGCAAATAATGACGTGGTAAGAAGCTATGCGGCTGAATAGCCTCCTACGGCTGAGCCATCTATGCGGCTGTACAATCCATACGGCCAGGACTTCTATATGGCGAGAATTTCATATGCAGCAAGAAGAACACGACCATGCTTCTTATTCAAAGTATTTCAATTTTACAAATTAAAAACTTTGAAGGGGGTCCTGTAGAAGCATGGAAAATACTAAAGGAAATGACTCATGCGGCTAGGAAAGATCCATGCGACTCAGAGAACTCATGCGGCTCAGAGAATCATGCGGCATAAGGAGCTATGCGGCCCAAGGCATTCCATGCGGTTCAGAAGACACGTGGCCTGATTGTGCTCCCCTCCGACCCATACTGCATTAATTGCTCTGATGGCTGACCCCTCTGAAAAGTTGACAGTCCTGACACAAAGGCAGGTAATTATGACTCTGTCATAATGATGAATCTCTAGGAAAGAGGAAAGAAATCTCTGACACAAATCCCCTGAGAGCCATAAAAATGCCACGTGGCCTTGCCACGTGGGCGTTCGTATGCGGCTCGCTTCTCATGCGGCTCAGAATAAATCCTATGCGGCTCAGGCCAAAGAAGCCTCATGCGGCTCGAGCAAAGGACTTTCCATGCGGCTCAGAGTAAATCCATCCTATGCGGCTCAGGCCATGAAAGCCTCATGCGGCTCGAGCGAGGACTTCTTATACGGTTCAAGAGGATCATGTCTATGCGGCCCAGGCAGATATATACCTATGCGGCCCACAAGGATTACTCCTCTGTGGTTAGAGGACTCAAGTGTGGGCCACTGCCCATGCAGCCCTGACACGTGGGCTTAACCATATGCAGCTCACATTCATATGCGGCTCACTAGTCATGCGGTCCAGACCCCCCCCCAGCAGCTCCTAGGACACGTGTCCTAAACCGATTAATTCCTCAGATTTGCTGCCATTAAAGATTGGGTCAAATCCCAATAATCTGGGACACGTGGCAGAAGAATAGATCTAATTTATTTGCAGATATCAGAAGATCAGTATAAGGAAGATTTATTCCAATCAGCATTAATGGCTCATGGGATTTGGTGTAATCTACACCTAATGGCCCAGATTCATCATAATCAAGATGAATGGCCTAGATTGACCAATCCCCAAGCCGTCGCCATCTCTAAAAGCTAATCATTGGCAACCCTAATAATCACATCCCACTATTATAAATAGCAAGGTGCCATTCCCTTGTAAGATATACAATTTCAGAGAGAAAAATACGTATATACAGAGAGACTCTCCAATAGTCAGAGAAAAGAATACGCAGAGAGAGAGAAGCCAGAAGAGCAACAGAGGAGCAAGAAGAGCATTTCTTCGTCAACGCCAACCATCTTTTCACAAGGAGCCAAGGCTGCATATCGATCGTCCAAGGAGTAAGGCAGGGCTGCCGTCGCCTTTCCGAGCCTCTATCGTCACCCCCCAGAATCTAAAATAAACAATTATACTTAGACTGTTGTACATAGGTTTTCGTCCCTAGGCTTTCTTTGTACAAGCGAGTTTGTAACATGAAGTAAAAGTTCGGTCCTCCGATAATTGTTCTGTTCTTTTATATTTCATGGCAAACAACTACAGCCAGGCGCAGCAAACTGCCAAGCCCCCCCTTTAATGTCTGTAGTTCGTATTACGTATCTTGGAATATGTGTACGTATTTTCTCTTGTATTGCATATCTCTTGGCTTGGCTCGGTTTATTTTGGGTTGGTTCGGCTAGGCTTGGGTTGCCTTGGTTCATCATGAACCAAAGGGAGAACCCCTACCTACCACCCCCATCATCATTTATTAACCCATTCCTTCATTCTCTCTCTTCATTATTCTTCTTCTCTACCATTACTTCTTCAACCACCAGAAGGGAGAGAGAGGGAAAGCTTAGGCAAATGCAACTTGCTTCATGATGGATCTCAAGTTTTATTGTTCCATTCTCTTTTTTACTTGATTCTAAGCCTCTTTAGAACTTGGCATCTTTGGATTTGATGGATGGATTCTTGTAGATCTAAGTTTGTAACTTTTCAGTTTTTCTTAGTTTTGATCTCTAAAACTTGGTTATTTTCAAAAACTAATAGCTCTATGTTGTAGAGAATTCAATTTCATACAGTTTTGGCTTTTATTTCGCTTGATTTCGACTTCGGATGAGGAAGTTATGGCCATGGCAAGTTTTCGGAACTTTTATGGCTGAACTTGCTGTTTGGGGACGATGAACCCCATGCGCCGGGAGGTCATGCGCCGGGAGGCCATGCGCCGATTTGTGCAGGAATCCCATGCGCCGATGGCGCAGGAATCCCATGCGCCGAATTGTGCAGGAATCCCATGTGCCGATTTGTGCAGGAATCCTATGCGCCGATTTGTGCAGGAATCCCATACGCCAATTGCGCAGGAATCCCATGCGCCGATTTGTGCAGGAACCCCATGCGTCGGGAGGCCATGCACCGATTTGTACTGGAATCCCATGTGCCGATTACGCAGGAATCCTATGCGCCAGAATTGCTCTATTTCGCTGTTTTTGCCTGTTTAAGTTGTTTTGTAGCTAGAATCTCGAAAAACTCAAAACATAAAAGTTGTAGATCTTTTTCTTGGCTTCAAGAATATGTCACTAGTTGTTTTATGCAAGTTTCTCTCATTCATGATAAGGTAAGAATAGAACACGATAGTGGCCCGCCGTGGCACAATCTTAACAAGTAAACTGACATGATGTATCTCGATAAACTGTTACGACAGCTAGCCTGACATGACAAGTAGGAATGACCTGGACACCGTGGGCGATTGTGTTTGTACAAATAAACTAGTACTGTCTTGCATCATGTCTATGATAGGGATCCCTGAGTACCACGGTCAGGGATACCTACTGCAATTGACTAAGGCTAATAAACTAGAATAATTCAGTAGTCATGAAGAGATTTCCCAGCTACAGGCAATCCCGTTATCTGGGCGTATTCAGTGGACTTGTAGCCTACCGATGAGTAGGGCACATTTCCAGCACACTGTCACGTGTTGTATCATTCATAAACGGACATTCGACTTGGATAACCTGGATGGTCTGCAGGGCTTGTGGCTGTTGGAATAATCTCATTGCATCTTGCTAGTAATTAGGCATGTGATAACCCTAGTTAGTTAAAGTATCAAGCCGTACTTATTGCTTGGCCGTGATTGATTAGACGGAGTCCAGCCCAGTCTAGTTTGTCATGATCCTGTACAAGATTGTATCATGACATGATTTCTTGTATCGATAAATGATGGGATACCAAGTTCTGTTCAGATGAAGGGTTACAACCCCGGTCCTTATTTGGTTTAAGGGTTGTAACTTGGCTATCTGAATAGTTCTGTGGTTATCTTATCATATATCGTCCTGCTTATTGTGCCTGCCTTAACAATAAAGATCAGGGATCCAGTTCTGTTTAGGCGAAGGATTACAATCCCGGTCCTTGTTTGGTTTAAGGGTTGTAATCTGGCTCCCGAAGCAGTTCTGTGTCCTCTTTTTATTTATTGTCTTATTGTATCCCCAGACCCTGCTCGTCATGTTTTACTTATTTCAGCGGCATGATTATTTATACTGGCCTTAACAATAAAGATCAGGGGTCCAGTTCTGTTCAGGCGAAGGGTTACAACCCCGGTCCTTGTTTGGTTTAAGGGTTGTAACCTGGCTTCCAGAGCAGTTCTGTGTCCTCTCTTCATTTATTGTCTTGTTACCCTACCAATGGTATTTGAGACGGGTTTCTATTCAGGTGAAGGGTTACAACCTCGGTCCTTGTTTGATTTAAGGATTGTGACCTGGCTACTTGAATGGTTTCCTCGTACTCAGTTTACTGTTGTTATCTCTATTATTATCAGTTCTTTATTTATTATCTTTAATATTCTATTATGATATGCTGGTTTTAGTTCCTAAGTAAAACCTCCTTTGTGGCACTTGCTCTTTCTGGGGTCTAACCCAGCTGGTTTTATATGGCCAGATATCGGAGCAGCACCAGAGGATCTACCGACCTTCCAGCCAGATGGTGACCACCAGACGTAACCCTGGCAACGAGTGGGTTTCTTTTTGTTCTTCCACTTTATTGTAAAATTATTCTTTTGAGGCATTTAGCCGGCGAGCACATGTTAGCTCGTATTGCATCTTTATTTACTATCTGCCTACGGGCTATAACATGATTAACAAATCCTAGGGTTGATCATGTATGACTAAACTCTTGCTATTCCTGACATTTTGTATGACCAGCTTCATGATCATCCGAATATGTAATGTATGGGATGCCTTACTATTGTATATTTGGTGCTCTGACATCTTGTTACTATTATTTGCTTGCTTGAGATTGAGATAATAGGCGTGTTCATGACCATAGGAGACTGTTGGCTTGTAGTTAAACCCTCATGTATCTAGACAGCCGTGACCGTATAGTGAGGTGGGTTGTACTTCAATATATGTAGCTGGCTATGTACGCCCCCGCTCTCTAGTATTCTGGTCCTGGGGCGTGACATGGTTTAAGTGGTGGCCCATGCAGGTCTTGTAAATCAATATATGTAAGGGTTTACTGAATAGATGTCTCAATCAGTACTCGCCCTTGATCTCTGCTCATATTTTCAAATTCCTGAGAATCTTGACTTGATCATATGTTTGTATCGTTGATCTGTCATGGTCCTTCCTTATTGTTCCCTATGTCGTCTTCTTCAGCGGCATTGTTCCTGGACCTACCGATCAGCAAGGCGGAGCACCTCCCGTGGACCAGCAGCAACCTGGAGATCAAGCCCAGCATTCAGAAGTAGCCTCCAGAGTCATGACTACCGAAGAAGAACCACCAATTCAGCCCGTCCAGCATGCAGAACCTGAGGATGGCACTTTGGTGGGTCTCATCAGGTCCCTATTAGCTTCCCAGGATCGTCGCGAAGATGCCTTACACCAGGCGGTGGCAGATGCTTTGACCAGAGGAGGTCATCAGGGTAATAGCGCGGCCAACAGCTTCAAGCGCTTGAACCCTCCCTTCTTCGATGGCAGTGAAGATGCGATCGCTGCATATGCATGGCTTCAGGACACCGAGGTGATTCTAGAAGCAGCCAGGATTCCAGAAGCCGAGAAGGTGGCCGTAGTGCGCCTGCAGTTGTTGGATCTTGCCCGCAGCTGGTGGACGGTGCAGGCCGTTGGATTAGTAGCCCCTATTGCCTGGGCAGCATTCAGAGAGAGATTCCAGACTAAGTATTTTGATGCTGTAGCTCGGTATAATCTACAGACGAGGTTTACCAATCTGAAATAGATGGGCAGGACGGTCGATGGATATACGGCCGAGTTCTCCAGGCTTAGTCGGTTTACTCCCACCTTGGTGGCGACCGAGTTCGATGGAGCCCAGTGGTTCCAGCAGGGGCTCCACCTAGAGATTTTATTGGCGGTGGAGCAGTTTAAGCATCAGACTTTTGATGCAGTATTGAGAGAACCCAGGAGGCATGAATATACCTCCCAGAGGATCGTGGATAGGACCGGAGGTCGGAAGCGGTCTCACAGTCAGATGAATCAGTCATCAGTACCAGCCCCGGCAGCCAGGGCTTTGACCATTAGAGCTCCGAGGCGGGCGGCCTCAGTGACGTCGGTTCAGCATTCTACCCCGACGCACCCTCAGCAGCAGAAGCAGAAGCAGTCTTCCGCAGTGGGATATTCACACTACAGGAAGCCAGGGCATGTGGTATCAGAGTGTCGCAGAGCACAGGGTTTGTGCTTGGTTTGTGGTGCCCCGGACCACGGGGTTAGGAATTGCCCGAACAGGGGGAGTTCATCGGCCTCCTCTAGTCCTACAGTTAGAGGACCAGCACTAGTCCAGCAGCAGCAGCTGCTGCAGTACCCGTTCCCAAGGCCATTGCCGACGCAGGCCCAGGCATTCCAGCAGCAGAGACCGCAGCAGTATGTCCAAGCCCAAGCCCTGATCTAGGGCAGACAGAGGAATTTTTAGCAGAGGGGACCCGCACCCAGAGGACATGGTCAAGTGCTGGCTTTGACCATGGGAGAAGAAGGAATAGCACCAGGTGAGGTAGTGGCAGGTACTATTCTCATCAACACCTTTCCAGCTTCAGTATTATTTGATTCTGGTGCCTCGCATTCATTTATGTCTGCACGATTCGCGACACGGGTAGGACTGGAGCCCGAGTCATTATCAGTAAGGCTCAATATACTTACTGGTAATGGACTTGTGGGAGTAGATAGAGTATTTTTCTCGTGTCGGATCGTAGTTAGCGGTAGGGAATTCCCCGTTAGATTGATAGAGTTCCCGATGGTCGATTATGATGTGGTCTTAGGGATGGATTGGATGAGGGACCAGTATGCTAGATTAGACTGCCACATTGGAAGGGTTATTTTTAGTATTTCAGGCGAGCTGGAGTTTTCCTTCTCCCGAGGCGAAGTTGAACCTTCTCCTCCAGTGTTGCGGATGGCAGTAGCAGTAGTGCAGTTACCTCGGATAGTCGAAAAGTTTCCAGATATTTTTCCCGAAGAGCTTCCAGGGATGCCGCCAGAACGGGAGATCAAGTTCACCATCGACTTGATTCCCGGAACAGCCCCAGTGTTAGAGAGAGTCTACAGGATGGCGCCATCAGAGCTGGAGATATTGTACAAGATGATTGAAGAACTTAGAACCAAGGGATTCATTCGTGCTAGTGGACCGCCTTGGGGAGCCCTGATGCTTCTTGTGAAAAAGAAGGATGGTACGTCCAGATTATGTATAGATTATCGTACCTTGAACTCAGTGACAATCAAGAACAGATATCCTCTCCAGAGGATAGATGACTTGTTTGATCAACTCAAGGGGGCAGCAGTGTTCTCAAAGATCGACTTACGGTCAAGATACTATCAGATCAGAGTCAGAGAGCAGGACATCCCAAAGACAGCTTTCAGATCTAGGTATGGGCATTGGGAGTTCCTTGTTATGCCATTTGGAGCAACCAATGCGCCGGCTGTATTCATGGACCTCATGAATCGCATCTTTATGCCCTATTTGGATCAGTTCATGATTGTGTTCCTAGATGACATTCTGGTCTACAGCAAGAGTGAAGCGGAGCATGAGCAGCACCTCAGAGATGTTCTTCAGATTCTCAGAGAGCACCAGTTGTATGCCAAGTTCAGTAAATGCGAGTTCTGGCTCGATCGTATTTCGTACTTGGGTCACATCATCACCCGAGGAGGAGTTGAAGTGGATCCCCAGAAGATCATGGCCATTGAAACATGGCCAGTGCCTAGCACGGTTGCAGAAGTTCGCAGTTTTCTTGGATTGGCCGACTACTACCGGCAATTTGTTTCGGATTTTGCTCGAATTTTAGCACCATTGACCCAGTTGACCCGCAAGGATGTGCAGTTTGCTTGGACAACAGAGTACCAGGATTCTTTTGAGAAGTTGAAGCGAGGCTTGATGACGGCACCCATTCTCACGCTCCCAGATAGAACCGGAGGATTCTCAGTGTATTGTGATGCTTCAGGCAGAGGCTTAGGATGTGTTCTAATACAGCATGGGAAGGTAATAGCTTATGCGTCACGGCAACTTCATGATCACGAGAGAAATTACCCAACCCATGATTTAGAGCTGGCAGCGGTAGTGTTTGCACTTAAGTTGTGGAGGTACTACTTGTATGGAGATAGGGTAGAGATTTTCACCGACCACAAGAGCCTGAAGTATGTGTTCACCCAGAAGGATCTCAACATGCGTCAGAGGAGGTGGCTGGAGCTACTTGTGGATTATGATGTCAACCTGCAGTATCACCCAGGAAAGTCCAACGTTGTTGTAGATGCATTGAGCAGGAGAGCCGGAGTTTATTTCCTAACAGTACAACCAGAGCTGTTAGCCGATCTTCAGAAGATGGGTATAGAAGTTGTTCTCCCTTCCAGTGTGGTTTTGATGGCCAGCATGCAAGTTCAGTCCACTATAGTCGAGAGAATTCGGATGGCGCAGTCGGTCGATTCCAAGCTTCAGCAACTTAGAGCAAAATATGAGGCAGGATGAAGACCAGAGTTATGTATCCATGAAGACGGCACACTTCGGCATGGGAAGCATCTTTGTGTATCCAGTGGAGATATCAGACAGGAGATCATGACAGAGGCTCACAGTTCGCAGTATTCCATTCATCCCGGCGGTACGAAGATGTACCGTAATATCCGTCAGTACTTTTGGTGGAATGGCATGAAGAGGAAGATAGTCCGGTTTGTCTTTCGATGTTTGGTTTGTCAACAAGTTAAAGCCGAACATCAGAGGCTAGCTGGACTACTTCAGCCCTTGCTAATTCCAGAATGGAAGTGGAAGCATATAACCATGGATTTCATGACTGGATTACCTAGATCCCCGGCTGGCAGAGATGCTATTTGGGTTATTATAGACAGGCTCACGAAGGTGGCTCATTTTCTCCCGTTCAGAGTCGGTCAGCCGACGGCTCAGCTAGCAGAGATGTATCTCAGGCAGATCGTCAGGCTTCACGGTATACCAGTCAGTATCACCTCAGACAGAGATTCCAGATTTATATCGCACTTTTGGCGTAGCTTGCAAGAAAGTTTGGAAACTCACCTCCAGTTCAGCTCAGCGTATCACCCACAGACAGATGGCCAGTCAGAATGTACGATCCAGACTCTCGAAGACATATTGAGATCTTGTACACTCGACTTCGGTGGTTCGTGGGAAGATCACCTGTACCTGGTAGAGTTCTCGTACAACAACAGTTTCCAGGCCAGCATCCAGATGGCACCGTTCGAGGCACTGTATGGTAGGAAGTGCAGATCCCCGCTAGCATGGGACGATGTCGGAGAGAGACAGATGCTCGGTCCGGAAATGATTGCCCAGACCGTTGAAGTGGTCAAGAGAGTTAGAGATCATATTCGAGTTGCCCAAGATCGCCAGCGTCATTGGGCCGACTCTCATCGACGACCCCTTGAATTCTCGGTCGGCGACCATGTATTTCTGAGAATTTTGCCTAACCGTGGCGTCATTCGTTTCGGCGTACGGGGAAAGCTTAGTCCTAGGTATATAGGGCCATTCAATATTCTGGAGCGAGTAGGTGTTGTGTCCTATCGTTTCGCTCTTCCGCCGTCGCTAAGAGAAGTGCATGACGTGTTCCATATATCTCAACTATGACGGTATATCCCGGACCCGAGCCATATCCTGGATCATTCGGAACTGGTTGTTGGTACCAACCTTTTGTATGAGGAGAGGCCCGTATCTATATTGGACCGGAGAGAGAAGATACTCAAGAACAAGACTATTAGTTTAGTCCGAGTTGCTTAGGATCATCCCTCTTTAGGTGAGTCAACGTGGGAGCGTGAGGATAATATCCGATCGCGATATCCCGACCTGTTTGACTCGTAAGGTATAATGTCTTCCTTATGCCTTATGCTTTCAATTCCTTGCTTGAATAAATGACTGCATGATAGACTGCTTGTTATAGCTTACGATTATTATAGCTTGTCCTTGCAATTTTAGCCTCTTGATTAAATTTTGAGGACGAAATTCTTTTAAGGAGGGTAGTGTTATAATGCCTGTAGTTCGTATTACATATCTTGGAATACATGTACGTATTTCCTCTTGTATTGCATATCTCTTGGCTTGGCTCGGTTTATTTTGGGTTGGTTCGGCTAGGCTTGGGTTGCCTTGGTTCATCATGAACCAAGGGGAGAACCCCTACCTACCACCCCCATCATCCTTTATTAACCCATTCCTTCATTCGCCCTCTTCATTATTCTTCTTCTCCACCATTACTTCTTCAACCACCAGGAGGGAGAGAGAGAGGGAGAGCTTAGGCAAGTACAACTTGCTTCATGATGGATCTCAAGTTTTATTGTTCCATTCTCTTTTTTACTTGATTCTAAGCCTCTTTAGAACTTGGCATCTTTGAATTTGATGGATGGATTCTTGTAGATCTAAGTTTGTAACTTTTTAGTTTTTCTTGGTTTTGATCTCTAAAACTTGGTTATTTTCGAAAACTAATAGCTCTGTGTTGTAGAGAATTCAATTTCATACAGTTTTGCCTTTTGTTTTGCTTGATTTCGACTTCGGATGAGGAAGTTATGGCCATGGCAAGTTTTTGGAACTTTCATGGCTGAACTTGCAGTTTGGAGACGATAAACCCCATGCGCCGGGAGGCCATGCACTGATTTGTGCAGGAATCCCATACGCCGATTGTACAGGAATCCCATGCGCTAATTTGTACAGGAATTCCATGCGCCAATTTGTGCAGGAATCTCATGCACCGATTGTGCAGGAATCCCATGCGCTGATTTGTGTAGGAACCCCATGCGCCAGGAGGCCATGCGCCGATTTGTGCAGGAATCCCATGCGCCGATTGCGCAGGAATCCCGTGCGTCGGAATTTCTCTATTTCGCTGTTTTTGCCTGTTTAAGTTATTTTGTAGCTAGAATCTCGAAAAACTCAAAACATGAAAGTTGTAGATCTTTTCCTTGGCTTCAAGAATATGTCACTAGTTGTTTTATACAAGTTTCTCTCATTCATGATAAGGTAAGAATAGAACACAATAGTGGTCCGCCGTGGCGCACTCTTAACAAGTAAACTGACATGATGTATCTCGACAAGCTGTTATGACAGCTAGCCTGACATAACAAGTAGGAATGACCTGGACACCGTGGGCGATTGTGTTTGTACAAATAAACCAGTACTGTCTTGCATTATGTCTAGGATAGGGATCCCTGAGTACCACGGTCAGGGATACCTACTGCAATTGACTAAGGCTAATAAACTAGAATAATTTAGTAGTCATGAAGAGATTTTCCAGCTACAGGCAATCCCGTTATCTGGGCACATTCAGTGGACTTGTAGCCTACCGATGAGTAGGGCACATTTCCAACACACTGTCACGTGTTGCATCATTCATAAACAGACATTCGACTTGGATAACCTGGATGGTCTGCAGGGCTTGTGGCTGTTGGAATAATCTCATTGCATCTTGCTAGTAATTAGGCCTGTGATAACCCTAGTTAGTTAAAGTATCAAGCCGTACTTATTGCTTGGTCGTAATTGATTGGATGGAGTCCAGCCCAGTCTAGTTTGTCATGATCCTGTACAAGATTGTATCATGACATGATTTCTTGTATCGATAAATGATGGGATACCAAGTTCTGTTCAGATAAAGGGTTACAACCCCGGTCCTTGTTTGGTTTAAGGGTTGTAACTTGGCTATCTGAATAGTTCTGTGGTTATCTTATCATATATCGTCCTGCTTATTGTGCCTGCCTTAACAATAAAGATCAGGGGTCCAGTTCTGTTCAGGCGAAGGGTTACAACCCCGGTCCTTGTTTGGTTTAAAGGTTGTAACCTGGCCCCCGGAGCAGTTCTGTGTCCTCTCTTCGTTTATTGTCTTATTGTAACCCCAGACCCTGCTCGTCATGTTTTACTTATTGCAGCGGCATGATTATTTATACTGGCCTTAACAATAAAGATCAGGGGTCCAGTTCTGTTCAAGCAAAGTGTTACAACCCCGGTCCTTGTTTGGTTTAAGGGTTGTAACCTGGCTTCCAGAGCAGTTCTGTGTTCTCTCTTCATTTATTGTCTTGTTACCCTACCAATGGTATTTGAAACGGGTTTCTATTCAGGTGAAGGGTTACAACCTCGGTCCTTGTTTGGTTTAAGGGTTGTGACCTGGCTACTTGAATGGTTTCCTCGTACTCAGTTTACTGTTGTTATCTCTATTATTATCAGTTCTTTATTTATTATCTTTAATATTCTATTGTGATATGCTGGTTTTAGTTCCTAAGTAAAGCCTCCTTTATGGCACTTGCTCTTTCTGGGGTCTAATCCAGCTGGTTTTGTATGGCCAGATATCGGAGCAGCACCAGAGGATCTACCGACCTTCTAGCCAGATGGTGACCACCAGGCGTAACCCTGGCAACGAGTGGGTTTCTTTTTGTTCTCCCACTTTATTGTAAAATTATTCTTTTGAGGCGTTTAGCCGGCGAGCACGTGTTAGCTCGTATTGCATCTTTATTTACTGTCTGCCTACGGGCTGTAACATGATTAACAAATCTTAGGGTTGATCATGTATGACTAAACTCTTGCTAGTCCTGACATTTTGTACGACTAGCTTCATGATCATCCGAATATGTAATGTATGGGATGCCTTACTATTGCATATTTGGTGCTCTGACATCTTGTTACTATTATTTGCTTGCTTGAGATTGAGACAATAGGCTTGTTCATGACCATAGGAGACTGTTGGCTTGTAGTTAAACCCTCATGTATCTAGACAGCCGTGACCGTATAGCGAGGTGGGTTGTACTTCAATATACGTAGCTGGCTATGTACGCCCCCGCTCTCCAGTATTCTGGTCCTGGGGCGTGACACCCCCACCAGGCGCATCATCAGTCAGGCGTATCACTTCAGCATCTCAGTCAGGCGTGTCTCTTCAGCGTCTCTGTCAGGCGTACCCTTCAGCGTTTCAGTCAGGCGCTTCTCTTCAGCGTCTAAGTTATGCACATGATAAAGTCTCAGCATATGTGCCTTACTTCGACCCGATCAAATGCTTCGACTAATGAAGTATTTATTGAGCAAAACGAGGGCGGGTGACTAATCCCACCCTAGCTGGAGGAAGAGCTCTCCAAAGCCCAAGGAAGAGGAGAGCACCGCAATCGATCCGCGGCTAAAGGAGCAGCTTTCAACACAACCAGAATGGACAACACCCACTCTGGCAGGAGAAAGAGCTCTCCAAAGCCGGGAGCACTGCAATTTCGATCTACGGCTCTTCCAGCATAACGGGGACAGGGCTCGAGCAACCCGATCGTTGGATGCAACAAGCACCTTCCACCTGCCTCAGAAGCCCTCGACTCCGACTTTTGGATGTAACAGTCACCTTCAAGTGCATGAACGAAGACAAGTCGTCGCATCTTCACCCTCGGGATCATCTCGTCAACCGAATATGCTCGAGCAAACAAGTCCATTCAGGAAGACGTGAGAGAACGAGAAGCAAACTCCCTCCTTGCCACTATTTATAGGCCGTACAAATCAAATCCATGCGCCAAGTGGCGGGCTCTCCGAATCCCGTGTAATGAATTTGTATTTATGGTGATGAACCTGATGCTTCGAATTCGGCTAAGTCAAAACAGCTATTTAAAGCACTTAAAGAACACAAAAGTCGGACCAATAAAGGCACGTCATGCAAAAGGATGCGCCGGTCAGACACCGTGCATCGTACAGACGTGCCCATCAGTTCCAAGCGCCCCGTATGGATGCGTCCAACAAAGTGCAGATCCATACGTCCTAAATCAAACATGGACCCATGCGCCCATTTCGGCTCGTCACCCATCAAGCAATTAATGCTCAAGTGACAGAGTTGGCAGCACGTCCCCCGAGGACTGGACAGTTAGTTGCTTTTTCAGAAAACGAAGCATCGCTGACATCAGCATCAATATTACTTTCCTCCGACGGTTACTACCCACGTGGCCGACCAACCACTCGCATGCACCTCAGCAGCCATGCGCCTAAAGACTCACATACGCCTCAAAAGCCGTGCGCCCCGACCGGTTCGTGACTCCTGAAGGTTGTGAGCCAAATTTAGTGGCCCATGCAGGTCTACGTTAATCACTTCGGTTATATTATTGTGCCGTCGTGAGCCTGTACATAGGATTAGAAACTTAGGATCTCATCCACGTGTCTTGAAAATAGTATTGATCTCTGTCCTTGATTTCTATTTGAATCTTTGGCTTGCATCCTGCTTGAAATCTTCGTGCCATCTAATGTTTCCTTTTATTGTAGTAAATGGATTCTCAAGACAGGAACAACACTTTCTTGAACACTCCACTGGCTACAGGAGGATTCTTCTCGTACATGACTCCGTCAACGCAGGGAGGCCAGCTTACTCATCAGGGCGACCCGGCTCAAACGCAATACTCAAGATTCCGCAGAGACGACTTTCCTCCACCAACACCCTTCTATCAGCCTGCACCCTTCCAGCCAGCATATGTTCCACATCCAGCACCCACCATGCACCCTGCACCAGCGACGTATCCAGCGACTGCCATGTACTCAGCACATGTTCTGCCTCCGCCACGTCCACTGGACAACGTTGCCCTTCTCGGAATATTCCAGCAGCTCATGACTTCTCAGACGCAACAGGCTGACGTCTTCCGTGATACTTTGAGGGAGGCTATCCAGACTAGAGATGCTCTATGACCACGTCCTGGAACTTCCAAGAATTTTATGGACCTTAGGCCCAGAGAATTCAAAGGAACGGAAGGGATTCTCTACGCGGATGAGTGGTTAGAGAACGTAAACCGCAACCTTCGGAGGGCTCGAGTTCCTGAAGACCTGAAGGTCGAGAATGCCGGCATACAGCTTTACGACATCGCCCTCACTTGGTATAGAGACGAGCCTCGGTTCACCGTGCCAGACGTGACTTGGGAGGAGTTCAAGGAGCTGTTCAAGACGAAGTTCTATCCTGAAGCAGCTCGTGAAAAGTTGGAGAACGAGTTCGAGAGCCTGGAACAGGCAACCTCTCCGTCGACGAATACACCGCAGAGTTCTCCCGCCTCAGCCGCTTTGCAGACGCCTTGACCCCTGCAGCCAAAGCCAAGAAGTTCAGGAAAGGACTTTCATATGAAATTTGCATAGCTATCGCCACCAGCCAGGCCACAACTTACGAGAAGATCATGAAGATCGCACAGGCGGTAGAAACAGAATTGAAGCGTAAGCGAAAGAGAGACAGAGACGCACAAGGAGGAAGCAGCAACCAACCGAGAGCGGCAAAGCGATCCAGTGTTCCAGAGAAGACCGCAGCACAACAGTATCAACAATAGCCACAAGCAGCCCCATATTAAGTCCAAAATGTTCTCACCTGCCAGTATTGCACGAAGAGGGGCCACGTCCAAGAAGAGTGCCGCAAGAGGTTAGGGTTGTGTTGGACTTGTGGTTCCAACCAACACATATCTCGATTTTGTCCGAAAAAAAACGCGACTGCCCTACCACTACCAGCCGCACAAGGAGGAGTTGACGGAAGTTCATAATAGATCATAGTAATAGTACAGTTGTGAGTCCTATATTAGGTTTTGTGAGAACATGGAAACATTTTAGTAATAGCAAGTTTTGACTATTCATTTATATCACAGCTTTATTTGAATTTCGAGGACGAAATTATTTTAAGGTGGGTAGGTTTGTGAGTCCTTGGCCCAATTTTTTTTCTCTTATATAATTTTTTTTCTAATAGTTTCTCCTCTACATATTTCTTTTATGATGAATGTTAAATGGAAGAATAGGTTTTGCAATTAAACGAAGGGAGGGAAGCTTTGCAAATTCCAATTAGAGAAGGGGATTTTGTGCAAACAAACCAATTCAAATTTAAATAGCCGACCTTGATGGGCTATGCTCGAATAGGCTCAGAAAGGGATGAGTTCTCCAACTCCATTAGAGATCGAGGAGATCTAATTTAAAACTGATGCTTCTTATCCTCTCCAATAAATCAAAACCGTATATTAGGTTGGAAAGAGGGGTAGCCGATCACAAAAAAAACCTAACTCCTTCTCCACCACTTTGAGTTCATGAAGGTCTTGTGATCGGGAAGGAAGTCTGGCAAGGAGAGCTCTCGATCCTCAAAACAGGTAATAATTTCCCCCTCCATCCATTGAACCCTGTGACTCTTAGTATCTAAATAGTTCATTATATCTAATGGGAATAGAGGTGTTCGTGTTAATTCCTAAATGAAATCCTAGATGAAGGTGTAGTGGTATGGGTTATGGGATGACCATGGTTTCGTGATAGGGGGTCCATACCACCTTACTGAAGCATCCTATTTTTCCCTCTTCCACTATTCTAGATCTTTTATTATGTCATTTTTCTTCACTACACTTTTGAGATTGTAAAAAAAATCCCTCCAAGAAGTCAATATTTAATAATTCCCAATTTGATGAACTGGAAGAATCTTGATTTTGTGAACAAAGCATCAATTTCTTACCATCTAAAGTGCTAAGTGTTCTCGCAAATTATAGGCTAAAGTTACCTCTCCAAATTGACTTGTCATATACATATCAGGATAAAAGAAGAATGCATATTTCTCTGTTGCATATTGTTAATATTCATCTGGGGTTTTGGTTAGCTTTGAAACAGCCTTAGTAACTCCTCGAACTGTGTAATTGATCTTTCTTCATCAAAAGTTATTAAGGATATACCATCTATCTAGTCCTTTTATATCGTTGTGGAAGAGTAAGCATTGTTCATGCTCATGGGAGAGTTAGATTGCAGACAACTTTTGGCAGTTACTAATCAGCTTTTCTTCTTCTTCCTTCTTTGATATTGTCATGCTCCATAGTTCAAAAAGTACAAGGATTTTCGTTCATGCAATACTTCAACATCGTTGGAACATGATTATAAACACTCTCTCTATAATTGATACAAGAATGGCACAGACAGTTTTTATTTAAGGTTACAAGTAATAAGAAACATTTTCCCTCGTTCTGGGCCTATACCTACTTAATATCAAAAGAAGCTTTGGCTTCTGGAGTTTCTCAAGGGTAGGTATTTTGGGGTCTATGCAGCCAATATATGTAATCTCCTACCATCTCCAATCTTCATACTGTTGAACGTATTCTTCAATACTTAAAGAAGTCTCCAGACCCCCCATAGACTGTCTTCCTCTCTGTTTCTCATAGTTTAGACAGATGTTGCTTACGTCACCTTTGTTGATGGTGAGAAGTATCTAGACGAGGGTCTCCTCTACAGACCAGCTTCCTCTCTCTCTCATAGTTTATACAGACGTGGCTATTGTACGTTATTTGGTAACAACTTCGTCACTTGGAAAAGTAGGAAATAAAATGTTGTCGTGTGTTTCTCTGCTAAAGGTGAATACCCTGCAATGGCTCAATTCGTCTTTGAGCTAACTTGGCTAAAGGATTCTTTTGTTTGAACTCGTTATTCCCTTCAATCTCCTGCTACTTTATACTGCAACAACAAAACTGCCATCTTGTTTAAATTACCTTTTTCACATTTCTATTTTTCTTTAGCATAAGTCTACAATTGTTTTACTGACTGATATCTCACTTTAACCTTGGCTCTTACATTGTGTATTGATCGTATCCTTAGTGTTCATCATGCAAGGGTGCAAGACATATGAATACCTCCCTATATCTGTTCTCTCGAACACTTCGTATGCAGGTTTTTCCAACACATCTGTTGGTTCTAATACCCCTACTGATTTACTACAAGCCAAATGTTTTCAGTCATATATTTTCACTTAGCGATCTGTCCCGCCCTCCTTTTTATACTGCCATTCGAAATCATACACAAGCATTGCATGCCTTATTCTGCCATTCAATTAGAGCTCTGTCCAAAATTCTGTAGGTACCATTTCATCTATTTAGTTTCTAGTATTGAAATGACAAATGCCACAGTATCAAATATTTCTTCAATATGTTCACTTTGGAGAGACACTTAGTGTTTTAGTTTTTCGCATAAGTGGTAGCAGACATTAATTTATCTGCTGAATTATCGGAATGACCAAGTTATGAAGTTATCATTAATTCTTAACACAAGCTACTGTTTTCTCATAACCAAGTTATGCTCCACTATTGAAGTATACATGCTGCACTTAAGTCCAGATTTCAGTTTCAGACCCAACTGGGTTCTGGACTCCCTGAATACTCACGTAACAGAACACCACATGTCCTGCATATTGCTACAACCCCTTAGGCCATTTATGCAGTCACTTGGGTACATAGTCTTGTCCACTGCTTGACTAAATCTTCACACATGTCTTCTTAGTCTTGCTAAATTGGTTAGAAGGTATCAGACCTAGAGAGAGTGCTGGGACTGAAGGATCATAGCACAGTAGTGACAGGTAGTACTTAGGGCATTTAAGCAAAGAGTAGTGGCCAAGGCCCATTATACTCCAACATGGAGAAACAATTATGATTGCAGATAGTGTATTATAGAGTACTTAATGTAGTTCAGGTAATATCAAAACCAAGTATAGTTAGCTTGCCATTGCCCAGTTTTGTATCACAGTAGCAGGAATACAATGTTAACAAATCACAAGTAGGTTGGTAAGCCTTAGACTATATACACCTATCAACTAAATACAAATAAACCTAGTAATGCTAGATAACCAAACTAGACAGTTTGGTACTCTTAATTGATGAATTGATCATATTGAATTATAAACAGGTTATCTGGATCTCGAATACAGATTATTGACCCGTACCAGCAGCTCAGGACCACAGGCAAGTATACCTTGTCTTCCGTTACAGTTTTATTTACATGCTTCTCTGCTTTCATTATTCAGTTGACCGCTGACATGTGCTTCGCCATTGCTCACAGTTAGCCTTGTAGCTTTATTGGACATGATTTTCACTTGTACTGGTTTGCGTTGTATCGTAGGACGATCACGTTATAGATTGAACTGCTATTTTCTTATTTTATTTGTTTCCAACCTGCGAGTCCACACACGGGGCGAGGGTTGTCCATTGCACCTGCGAGTTCACACACGGGGCGAGGGTGACTTGTCTTGAAACTGACCTGCGAGTCCACAATCGGGGCGAGGGTTGGTATTGCCTTTATTTTTTTTCGTTTACTTGTTTCAGCAGTTCATTTATACGTAGCTGTTCCTACATTCATGTCTCGCGCTTGTTTAGTTTCTCCTGCTTATATCTTGGATTTCTTTCATGCATGTTAAATTGTTAGAAAGACTTGTATATTATGTATCTTGCTAGCCCTCTGAGGACCTGATGATCTCTTCAGGTTTAGCCGAGTATTGAGCCAGGTGCACGCGAGCAGGTTTGAGCCAGCATTGGACCACGGTACTACTGCAGACAAGGGTACTTTGATGATTAGCAGTTTTGACTCGATTATTCCTATTTTTTGTATTATTTTATTCCGTCTACTGGTAGTGGATTTGTGTCCACCGGACGTGACTTGGATTCATGATGAGCTGGATACTCTATTTTTATTACCATTATTCAGTTTCATTGTGTTAGTGGATTATATCATATCTTGTGGATGAGATCTAGATTGCCTTATTAGATTCTGTGACTTGTTTATGTACTAGCCAGCGTTCTACCGCCGACACTGCGGCGTAGGCTGGACTTGGACATGCCTCGTATCAGAAAAGCGGGTGCGGGTCGTGACACCAAAGTCTTCTCATGCGCCCAATCCCAGGCGCATCCTACCAGATCACTCTCCACCAAATCCGAGATCTTTGAGCTATGGACACGCGTCACGTGCCCTTTGACTCAATTCAGCCTATGAAAAGGTACTAATCACCCAAGATCTCAGCAACTGAAAGATTCTCTCCCCTGCTACTTGTCAGCTCACAAATGTAGTATGAAGGATTCAACCCACAAATGATGGTGCATCATCCATGCGCCTCCTGCAGCTTCAACCATGTGGTGTCCCCACGTATAGGCGTATCCTACATATACGCGCATGAGCAGCCAGCCTGCAAACTGTAAATAGAGGGATCATTTCCTTCTTACGGACCACGTAATATACATACATACACAGACAGAAAAAGACATCAGAGTTACCATCCACAAAGATCGGAAGAGACACTCAACGTCTTCTTCCCATTTGCAAACTCCAGCACCCAGAGCAACTCGGATCTTCAGAGAATCGAGAACCGTCGTCAGATCGTAAACGGAGTCAACGCATTACCACTCGCTCCATCGACACAAGGACCCAGATAAACAAAAGTGTTCTCCTAAGACTACATCTAAGTCCTACATTGTAACACTGTTTTATTTGTAATTGAAATTACAATAAAAGATTTTAATGGCAAACAGCTGCTAGTATCTTTGACAGTCTGTCTGAAGGTGATAGGCTCGTCAACCTCCACTGGTAGTGCATATGCCGCCACATTTAAATGTCCCTAATGCTTTACCGGTTCATCAAATCCATACTTGTGTACTGGCTTTGTAACACCCAGTTTTCTAAATGAGGGTAATTTTAAAATTTTGTCATTTTAATCTTTTATTAATGATATTTAAATCATGATATGATTTTTGGTGATTTTTAATCATTTAAAACTATTTTAAAATCATGACTTGTGATTTTGATGTGCTTGCTAGCGTAACCCGAGAGACTGCCTGACCTAGAGCCCAACCATGGTATTAGGATAATTTATTTTCACTTTTGAGCATGAGGGTATTTTGGTCATTTGGCCTCTTTGAATTATTTGATGATTTATTTAATTGGTATTTTTTATTTTTGACTTGAACTAGTTGAGACTTGTAGACTAGCCTAGAAGCTAACCCTAGTTATGGTGACCCTATTTTAACTCAATTTAACCTACTTTTAGTCATTAGAAATTAGTTTTAAAGTAGGAAGGATTAGTTTAAGTGAAATAGTGCATGACTTGTGACTTAAGTTAATGACTTATGACTTACCAATTTCATGACTTATAATTAAGCCATAGGCCCATGACTTAGGCCCAAAACCAAATTAAACCCACTCATGGCAACCACAATTAGGGTTTTTCCTTGCCTATAAGTATTCTCTTAGTGTGTTCTTGCATCTTTTGTTCTTGACCTAATTTTGGAAGGAAAGGTATTTTCCCATTGCCCTAAAATCCTATTTAATTCATTTTAACTCCTTTTTAATCCTAGTTTTTTGCATTAGGATCTAATTTATGTTTGTTTACTAATTTTGGAGGTTCACCTCAATTTGTGTGCCATTTGGAGATTTAGAGTTGCCATTTGGAATCATCCTCCTCTTTGAGGCTTTTCTTGAGCATTAACACTCAATAGGTAAACCATCTAAACCCATTGTTTTTCCTAATTTCTTTGCATATAAGGCTAGGTTTTAGGGTTTCGTAGCTGTCCCCGAGATTTGGGCACAATTTGTGTCCATTTCGTGTCCGTATCGGACACGTATCATAATAGGAATATAGGTGTTTGTAGAAATGCCTCTTAGGAAATTATTTTCATATTTTTAAAAACTAATTATATAGATATGTAGATCTACATGTGTGTATTAATGTTTGTGAAGGTTGTTTAGTATTTCGTGTCCGTTTGTGTCGAGTTTCTTGGCTTAGACATGCAGCACGAGCCCTAGGCTGTGTCCTGCATATCGGGGGCTAGAACTCGTGATAAAGGACACGTCAAGACACAATTTTTTATAGAGAGCAGGGGACAGTGACTGTCACCATGCTCCCAAAATTTGGGAGCTTGTCGTTGAGTATACGCGGTGCAATCGCGCCCGCACTGGTCGTGCGCTGTCACGCGCAGGCGGCTGAACACGCGCACGGGCACTGTTGACACGGGTTTCGTGTCGTGCCTATGTGTCACGTGGATACGATTCAGGCTAACACGAACCTATCCCTACCCTAGGCGTAGCTCTGGACACGCACACGAGTTGTGTCGTGTCGTGTGTCGTGTGTTAGACGTGCGTGCACACGTGCACGATGATTGTGTGCACAGTTGTGTGTCTGTGTTAGTGTGGTATCTTGGACACGATTCGTGTCTAGTTTTTGGACACGAAGACACTTCCTAGTGCACTCACACATGTGACACTATTTACTAACTCACTAATTGTGATTTAAATGATTAAATTGGGTTCGAAATCATGAATTCCCTAATGTGCTGATACTCACTGATACCCTATACTAAATTTGATTTTCGGGTTTTAAATTGTTTTTTTAACTGTTTAGATGCTGTTAAATATTAGAAATAGGTTCACCTACATGTGTGCTAGATAATGATCATGTTAGATTTGCAAATTGGATGGTTTATTGAATTCAAACCCTTGATTTCCAATATGAACTGATACCACTCGGCTGAAATATTTTTCCTAAATTTGATTTACATTTTACCTGTTTTAATGATGATTGAATGTTAAATTGGACTCACCTTCATAATTGATGAATGATGAACATGTTAACCTTGATTTATGTTGATGCAATAGGTGTTGGTTTCGTTTTTGGGTTTCCTGAGAATGGTGTTAACACACAGACACAAAACTGGAACTGTCATTTGGTTGACAGCCTGAGAACAAATGTTCTCCTCAATTGAACATTTTTCTACATTTGGTTTCAACTGGAATGATTTCCTGAGCACATCTGTGATGTTAGGATGGTATGGCAGAGGATTAGTTGATTGTTTTCGAATTGGGTTGAGTTGCACTTCTAGGATTGTTCACTAAACTGTCAGTGGTTTAACAAATCTGAACTCACACCATCACACTCACAGATTTTCCCATGTTACTTCCTCACACCATCACACTCACATTATTTCCTGCCACCTATCTACACACCCACAGATTTTCCCTCACACCATCACACATATTTTACTTGATACTTCCTATCAATGTTACTCACACACACATATATGAAATTCCTGCTACACTAGGACATTTACACACACACACACATCCCACACACAGTCACTCACACACCCTAGTTTATGTCCCTGTCACACACACAACTAAAATGAAGTCACACACATTCTGAAATCTGTCACACACATTTCCTATCACCCTAAGCCACAATTCCCTCACACATGACACTCATTTACTGTCACACTGTTTTCCCTCATTCACTCACACACAGGAAACACACATATCCCTCTATGTGACATCCTATCCTAATTATTCCCTGTACACACACACACACACAAAATCTGAGAACTAATTCCTGAGAATTCCCCACTGTTACACTAAACTGTCATTAAACTAAGTGCCACACACACACAAGTTAGCTATAACACTTGACACCCTTGCACATGAGCCTAAATCTGAGTTTGACACACTCTATGACACATATACACTCATTGACATTAACCCTCTATTAACCCTTGACACTCTAGCTTGACACTACATTATGTTTGACACTCTGACATCTCCACACAAGCTGCCATATCTCACACACACACACATGGATCTCCCCTTTCCCTTACCTCTCTATATATAGATATCAAAATATATTATATATAATGTAGCCTATATACATGGTAAATCACCCTTGCTAATCCCTTCCTTTTTCCCTATATATGAGATGCTAGTATATAGGGCTATGCACATGAATACATGATGGTATGGTATGTATGCAAGTAAGATAGAAAATCCCTGTATGAATAATGTGATTATGGAAACATGTATGTCAGAAAGAGTAATGCATGATAAATGAGATAATGAATGCATGTATGTACACAAATATTACGTACTATATATAGTTGTTGAATGCCCAATATTGTAAGCCTAATATAGAGTGCCTATATTGAATACCTATATATACATTATATATATAACTTGTGGTGTTGGCTTGTATAACCTTGTGATTGGTGTGTGATGCTAGCCTAGGCTTGGTTAGGCCTAGTGAGACAGGTTAGACTTGTTGGGCTAGGACTTGACCTAGTTGACTTAGCCTTGACTGGTATAGTTGACTAGAGTTTACCAAGTGTTGACTTTAGCCTAGTTTGACCTAAATAGCATACAGATGCATTACAGGTTACATTTATCATTCCATGTAAACATCTTGACTTGTGTTACTCTAACTAGGAGTCAGGTACCTTATCTCGGACAGTACATTTACTACAGCTATTCAGATACCAGACGAGTACATTCTCTGATCATTTCATAACTTGCTTAGAATTATATTCCTGCTCTAGTTTACCTTATTTGATGCTGTCACGATATTATCACGGATTGGTACTATATGGATCTTTTTATGCGATGTTATCCCCCTCGGGAGCATCGGATACATCATGTCATGTGTTTCATGTACATCATGTATTCCTCGCTCTCATGTTATTCATGTTTCTCATGTGATTCATGCTCGTTCATGCATGCTCATGTACTCTCATGTGCTCTCATGATTGGTCATGTTTCTCATGTATCTCATGTATAACCTATACTTTATGTGCACTCATTTATAAGCCCTCATGTGAATTTTATGTGCACCCATTTATGGGCCTTCATGTGAATTTCATGTGCACTCATTTATGAGCCCTCATGTATACTTCATGTGCACCCATTTATGGGCTTTCATGTGAAAATCATGTGCATAACATAACTTGCTGGATCTTTGTGTATTGATTGGGGTATAGGGGAGTGTAAATAGTCATGTGAACAATTCCAAAGTAGTATAGCCATGTGCGCCTCTTTAGTATATTCATGTGCAAATCCAGCCGTTCACATGTCGACTTTGTACTCTAAATCACGAGTCACTGGTAGCTCTCTATTTATAGTAGATATTTCTATTATAGTTCTCTCTCTATTTACATGGAGTACTTTCTTTCAGTTTTATATAACGTACTCTCTTGCATGTTTATATTTTTTAACCTGTTATGATCTGCGTGAGATGTATTGTGCTCACTCCCGTCCTGACTGGACCTGTTAAAATTTTTACAGAGGATGATGAGAAACCCTGCACCCCTTACTATAGAGCTTTCCTAGATGACACTCGCGACCTGGACCCCTGGGGAGGTTCAGGTAGCTGCTGAGGATGATACCCATGCTTAGTGTAGATAGTCTAGTCTGTTCCTTACTTTTATGTTAGTAGTTGTTTGGATTCATAGTTGTATTATTGTGGAGACTGGAAGTTTATTTTATCTGATGTTTATGGAGATGTTATCTTAGACACTTAGAATTCTATCTGATTGCATCTCTGTGGATTCATTTCGTTCCATATCTATCTATCTCTTTATCGTATTCTACCTTAGATGTGATTGAGACTGTGTTGTTATGTCACCTCCATTCGGAGTGTATATACTGTACATGTACCTTTATATTGTTAGATGATTGACTTAGGACAGCGTTCTACCGCCGACACTGCGGCGTAGGCTGGGCGCTGTTACGTACTCGTACCCTCACGGTGGGTGCGGGTCCTGACAAGCTTGAACGATCTTCTTAGCCTAGTGGTGGCCAAGGAATCTTGCTGCTAGTACTGCTCTTTCTCTGGTTGTTGCTTTTGTGGGGCTTGATGAACATCTTCAAAAACCTCCACCTCATCTGATGCATCCTCGGATGACTCAATCTCAACAGTTTGAGATTTGCTAGATACACCACCATCATGATCGGACTCACTCTTCTTGCTTGAAGCCAACACTAAAGACTCATCGAATGTGACATTCCTGCTGATTAAGAACTTCTTATCCACCAAGCAATATAGACGGTAGCCCTTCACTCCTTGTGCATATCCCAAGAATATGACTTTCTTGGCTTTTGGATCCAACTTACCCTCATTGACATGATAGTAAGCTTTGAATCCAAACATGCACAAAGTGCTGTAATCTGCTGGTTTGCCAGTCATCACCTCATATGTAGTCTTACAATCTATAGCTGGAGTTGGTGATCTATTAACCAAGTACCGCGTCATGTGTATAGCATCCGTCCACCTTTTTTCGCCTAAATCAGCATTGGAGAGCATACATCTTGCTTTCTCAAGTAAGGTTCGGTTCATCCTCTCTCACTACCAAAATAAGTCATATTGGCGACGAGATTAGCGATGTCGGTTAAAAACGTCACTAATTTTGTTGTATTTAGCGACGACTAAAGCAGACTTCGCTGAACGTCACTATCAGCGACTTTCAGCGACAGTTTATGACATGCATTATGGTTTGGAAAACAAATGTCGCAGTTTAGTCGGAGAACGACGTTGTTTTGTTTTAGGCAGCAAAATTTAACGACTCCTCCACTAGAATGTCGGTAGTATATTAGTGGACAGCAATGTTTAGCGAAGTCTTTTGCGGACGTCGCTAAATTATTTTATATAGGGTTGCTGGCCTATCGACTTTTCATTATTTTCCCCCAAATTTTCATTCTCCCACTCTCCCCAAAATTTCTCTCCCCTCCCCCTCTCGTCTCCGGCGACCCCCTCCCCCCGATGACCCCCTCCCTCCGACGACTACCATCCCCTCTGACGCTGATCCAGTCCTCCACCGCCGACCTTTCATCGATGCTGCTCCAGTCCTCTACCGCCGACCTACTTCGCCCCCTGCCCCAGCGACCCCGACCTGACCCCGACCAAAGCAGGTAACCCTAACCCTATCTCCATTTTCCTGACACAATACAGACATACTGACACAGACATATACAGACACGACACACACACACGTTGACACTGACACACACACATGCTGACACAGACATGATAGACACACGCTGACACGACACACACACACATTGACATAGACACACACACACTGATACGTACACGACACACACACGCGCTGACATAGGCACTGACATGGATATGACACGTAAAACGCTAACATTGATACTGACACGACACACATCTTATGTAATGTGTGTGTGTGTGTGTGTGAATTCTTTGATTGGGAAATTTAGAATTGAAATTAGGTATATGAATTTATTTGTAGAGAATTTAGAATTGACATTTTTAGGGAATTTAGATGGACCATATTAAGTCTAGATTTCTAGTATCGTTAGAAATTTCCCAGAAATTACCCTATTAATAACCCAGTATCATAGCTCTTGGACTAGAAATCGTTAGACCACTACTTGAAAGATTTTAAAAGGGGATCAGAAAACAGTTAAGTGTATGAAAGTGTCCAAGTGAGAGGTGTGTATGTGTATATGTTTGAGTGAGGGATGAGTGAGCTAGTGAGGGTTAATATATAATCTATATAAATAGATACATATATAAGGGTATAGAAATATATAGTTATAAGTGCTAGCTAGGTATCGCCAAGTATTTCATGGTAAGTGCTAGCTTGGTAAGTGCTAGCTTGGACACTCCGAGGTCAAGTTTTTCTTGTGGGCTCACAAGGAACACATGACGATAGAGATATCATTATCTCTTATGTTAAGTGTCTGTGTTAGCCTGAAATCAAGTGTCCATGTGTGCCATTCTCTGGAAATTAAATTTACTTATGCAAGCCTTTTGGGGCTATCAGAGTTATACCAAAAAGTTGAACAACTTAGTCTTTTATAGATTTTTTTTAAAAATCTAGTATAACGTTGATAGCCTCAAAAGGCATGCATAAGTAAATTTTATTTTCAGGAAATGACTCACAAAGAACACGTGATAACACCTAAGTGTATATTGTAGTACCTAGAGTGTATCGAGTAAGTATCCTAGTAGTATATAAGATGAACGTGTGTATAGTTAGTGTCATGGGTATTTGAAACTGTATCCTAGTACTAAGATATAAGAGAGCATCAATGTGATATTGTGTACCATGGTACATGATATCCACATGATATACAAATACCTAGAGTTAAGGTGATATGTAGGTAAGTGCTGGCTAGGTATCTTAGATACATAGGTAAATATCCGTGTCAGTCTGAATTCAAGTGTTCATGTCAGCCCTTCTCTGACAAGTAAATTTACATCTGTAAGCCTTTTGAGGTTGTTAGAGTTCTACAATTTTTAGACAAATAGAAGAAAAGATAAAGAATGAAAGGAGTAAAAAATCAAAAAAATAATAAATAAAAAAAATCTTAGAAAAAAATTATAATATTTGGCCTTTTCTAGTATTTTTCTAAAATCATGTATAACTCTAACAACCTCAAAAGGCTTGTAGAAGTAAAAAAAATTGAAGAGAAGGGCTGACATTGAACACGTGACAACACTCATTTAATACTCATGGATCTATGCATCCATTTGGACAATATACTCGAATAATGTGTATCTATCTTTACAGAATTATCTTCAAATGGATATGAATTACTATTTGCCGCATCGTTCGTGGATGTACAATCATCATTCTGATGAAATATGCGGTATTCGAAATGAATTTACTTCACTACTTATCCTAAACGGGGAACAACTAGGTTGGACTGGTAGACAGTATGCAAGACTAAAGCCAAAAATACCTACGATGTTGATGAAATAGCTTATCAGGAAGACGAGCTACCTCTCGTAACAAATACAGTTGACGTGGACAATGGATGTTCCATATTACACGTCTAATCATGTAGAAGAGGTAGAAGTATCCGAAAAGAAAAATAAAGTATATGAAAGCAAAGATGAGGTGGAAGAGGAAGATAAGGACGCGGAGAATTAAGAAGATAAATTTTCAGAAGATGATTGAAAAGAAAATAAAATATAAAATATGTTTAACCACTAATTAATCTCCATGCAACAATTATTTAGACTTGTGAAATGTACTATCATTTTGTTTAGCCCCTAATTAATCTCTATGTTTCCATCAATCTTACCAGATGGAACCCATGACCCGAGCACGTCGCTTGAGAGAGGCACAAATAGCTACTAAGGAGGAAGTGGTACCTCCTGCTGCTGAGGAGGAAGTGATGTCTTCTGCTGCTGAGGAGGTGATACCTAAAGTAGAGATCAAGGTTAAGGAAGAAGTGCTACATCCTACTATTAAGGAGGAAGTGATTCCTAAAGCCGAGATCATTGTGAAGAAGGAAGTGGCACCAGAAGGCAGTGGCACCGGAAGTTTGAATCATCCAGCTATTATAGATGATCCTGATCACGTGGAGCCTTCTTATGCGTGGTGGCTGAAGGAGTGGTATATGCCCCAGCGTAGAGGGTAGAGTTATATATATGATATGACTTTTAACCAGATTTGTCTTCGGTAGACTTATTTCTGGATTAGACTTGGATGTTTTTACAACTCTGGATGTTTCTTGTTATTTTCTAAACATGGTTATTATCTAGACTTAGATGTTTTTGGATGCTATTATCTAGACTTGGTTATTATCTAGAAATTCAGCGAAGGGTTGCTCTGGGTCTATTTTTTATAAACTCTGATATGTTAGATGCATGGAGATTGGATTTAGAATATGTATTACATTTTTTGTATATATTTTTTTATCAGATATGGCAGGACGAAGAGGATCGTACCTCGGAGCATCCCGTGTTGGTAGAGGTTCCACCGGAAGAGGAACATCCTGTGCCAGTAGAGGTTCCACCGGTGGACTGAGTGCTACTCTGTTATCGAATAATAGTTCCGGACCCTCGTCTCCTAGTACTCCAGTATACCGACCAGTCGCATCCCTGACTACGTCGACAGTACGTGGCATTACTCCTGGGATGGCAGTTCCAGGCCTGAGACTACCCCATCTAACGTTCCGAATACTGACGGCACTATGGAGACAGAGGAGCAAGTGGAGGATTTCGCACCTACTCCATCTCCATATGATCCTAGCAATCCCCCATGTGCCCCTCCGGACGAGACAAGGATGGAGATTTGGTCCGACGGGCCTACAAAGTAAGTTAATTAGTTAACATTAATTTATATATATATATATATATATATATATATATATATATATTCATGAATATAATTTTCGTTGTGTGGATATCGTCCCCTGTCAGTTCAGAGGGCATTGGAGCTATTTCTGTGGTCCAACTACGATGGCCCTTGGATCAACTGCTCGGATGCCTCGGACGAGAGGAAGGCATTCTGGTTTACCCACTTCAAGGTAACTAAAGTATATTGCTTTTAGTATAAATTATCTTTTATGCATATTATATAACTAACTAATTTAATTCTTGTAGAAAATATATTTTTATCCACCACACCGGGCTGAGATGATTGAGAAGCAATTTCCTGCCGTTGCCGCCAAGTTGTTCGGGGATGCGATCGACGACCAGAAGGCTCGAGAGCGCTCCGAAAGACCGATCCATGGTTGGATCACTCCCGAGCAGTGGACTATGATGAGGGCTAGATTCGACGATCCTAGGTACAAGGAACAGTCGGAGAAGGCGAAGACGGCTAGGACGAGGACAGGAAAGTGGTATGGTGGCTCGATTCCCATGACGAAACATTTTCGTCGCCTGATATATATTTTACTGTAATATATTATTTTAATGAAAGTAGAAATAAAATATTTAATTTCAACAACAGACAAATTATTATAACAGATAATGAGGGGTGAGGATGCCTACATGGTGACCGTCTTCCTGGCCACCCTTCGGAAGGACGAAAATCTCATCGATGATAGGGCCACGCAGAGCTATGTAAGTATTACTTTACGTGTAACTAACTTTAGTATAACTTAAGAAATTTACAATACATATATCCATAGACGGGGAACAACTAGGTTGGTAGTAAATATTATGCTTATCGAGATGCATACTTTTCTAGGATGAGTATCTTAGACTAGAGCGTGAAATTACTAGTGCACCAACGGAGGGAGGGACTGGTACTTCCTTGCAACCCCCTTTGGCTCGAACGTTGGACGAGCTCTGGATGACCATCTTTGGTGATCTTCAGAAGGGTACGTACTACGGTACGAGATACTACGGCACCTTTGTGGTGACGCAGTCATCCAGGGCCCCCTCTGCCAGTGTATATTTTCCACAGCCCTCACAGGAGTCGGCCCGAATGGAGGAACTCCGTCGCCAGGTTACTGAGCTGCGTGACGAATTGTTACGAAGGATTACGGAGTAGCCCCAGTCTCAACCGCAGATGGACGATGAGGCGCTTACCGCACAATTTGATATGCTCGAGCGTACCATTAGGGAGACGAGCGAGAGGACGGATCGTGACGTTCAGGTGGTGCAGGAGAGGACATTACTTTCCGTTTAGGCATTGCAGGGGTCGTAGGTGGCCATGGGCGATCAGCTTTCGATGCTGGTCGTTGTTATGAATTCCACCAACTCTGGACTGCTAGCCATGGAGCAGACACTTCCTGGTCGTACTTTGGCATCCACACCAAAATAAAACCCTTGCCTTCCAACTCATCAATTTGGGTCACCAACTCTACAGCTTCCTTCGTATTGATCTTGTAGCAATGCTGGGACTTCGACGCTGATCCGGGCACTAGGTCGATGCTGAACTCCACATCTCGATCTGGCGACAATCCTGGCAACTCCTCGGGAAAGACGTCGAAAAACTCTGCAATCAGCGGGTGCGACAACTCTTAGTATTCTGCAACTACTCCGAAGTAGACTCCCTCTGGCCTCTCTGCGACCCATCTTCTGACCTCGAACGACAGAACTCCAGGCGGGCTGAAAGTGACCTTCCCTTCATGGCAGTCTATTACAGTAAATTGCTCACTCATCTAGTCGATGCCGAGGACTACATCGAATCCGGGCAATGGCATCACTAGAAGTTGAGCCCTAAGCTCCTGTCCAGCTATAGTGATAGGGCAATCCACCATCTCACTAACTGGCACTACCCCTCCTCCTGTCATAATCCGACAGTTCCTCCTAGTGGGCTTAGGTGTGAAGCCATATCTATGCAGAAACTTATATGATATAAAGCTATGTGTGGCTTCAGAATCAAATAATGTAATGACAGAAAATGAATATATGACAATAGAACCTGTGATAACATCTGGAGCTGCATCCTCATCCTCAACCGCGGCCATGACGTAAGCACGTCCCCGCTGTGGTCCTCCCCTCTGCTGCTACTGATGCTGTGTAAATCTATACTGCTGAGGTGGTAGAGCTGGTCATCCTCTCTGGGGTACAGCAGGCAGTGCTCTGGATGGTACAGGTGGAGGTCCTCCAGCTTCTCGGGGTCCCCCTGCTAGTCTGGCTGTGGCCTGCTGGCAGTCTCTCATCTGATGTACGTCTGACCCACAAAATAGACAAAGTCCGAGCCTCTTACGACAGACCTCAACGTGGTGTCCTGGCCGATGATAATATGTGCAAGTGACTCCCTACTGTCTCTGATGTTGAACTGCTGGAACTCTGGCAGGACGATGCTGAACTGCTGCCGGATGAGGTAGCCTCGTCTGAGTCTGAATCTGCGCCCTCTTCGTCGGAGCCTGGTAGCTGCTACTGCCGATGTCCCTATCCCTCTTGGGCCTCGGGTCCATCTCCTTCTCCACAGCCTGAGCAATCTTGAGGATGCTCGAGTAAGTCGTCGCTGGCTAATCGCCACTGCGTGCCGTATCTCTCTGGTGAGGCCTTCTTGAACCTCCAAGCCCTCTCCTCTGGCGTACCGACTAGGTTCTCTGTGAACCTGCTGAGTCGAGTGAACTCTGACGTATACTCGACCATTGTCATAGTCCCTTAATGTAAGGCCTCGAACTGCATCCGAAGCTCGTCTCTCTCGATATCGGGGAAAAACTTCTTCTTGAACAGATTTTTGAAATCTGCCCAAAGAACCTGGGGTGCTGCTAACTGGGGCTCCTCGCGGTACCAAGCTCTGGCAAGGTCGAAAAGTCGCATTCTTGCAACCTCCACCTTCAAGTCATCAGGAATTCTCGTCATCTTCAGCGTTCGCTCCGCATTTTTTAGCCACTCATCCGCATAAACAATCCCCTCGTGGCCCCAGAAATCCATCGGGCAGAGGTTCTGGTAGTCCCTGGCGGTCCCCGATCTCGGTGCTGGAGGTGCTACCGTCTCTCGAGTCCTGAGTGCATCAACGACGGTCGCACTGAACTGTCCAGCCTAGTGGTTCTGGGCCTCCATGAACTGCTGGAACACGACCATCACCTGGGCGCCATCAAACATCATCATCGGGGGCAACGGAGAAAAGATAGGAGGCAGTGGCGGAAGCTGATCTACTGGATCGTCTGGTGTGGGTTGTCCCGAACTGCCTGCAACTCTGAGCTGATCCGCTGTCTTCTTTGTGTTCACCATCCTGCAATAGAAAGAAAACGTCATTGATTAACAAACCCTAAAACCTAAAAATAAATAATGTTTTTATAATATCAATGCACCTGATATGCCTGATATACCTTTATTTCCCAATTTTTCCTATGATGTGATCAAGTTTCCCTAATGTAATCAAGTCCCCCAATAGTACACTAATACCTAGGTACCATTAGGATATACCTGTATGGGCTACCACTAGAAATATGTCACGACCCACTCCCGAATAATCGGACACGAGTCGGACATGCCCAGCCTTCGTCGTTAAACACGATGAAGTATATCTAGGGAAAACTATAAATCCAAATAAGCATGAATGTAAATCACAGCATCTAATATCAAATCCCAGAATCTCAAATACAAGTCTAAGAGTTATTACATTCCAGAAAATATAAAATATACTGATGTCTCTAATACAAGTCAAGATAAAGCTAAAAAGGAAAATACTAGGCTTCCTCACCCTCTAAGTCCTGGGAAACATCAACTGGCTCAAAGGTGCCTCCAGGCTTCTGTCCGTAAAAAGTGTCACAGATAGCCTCCAACTCACCTGCAACATATCCTAGTCAGGAGCGGAGCTAAGTATATCCAAGAAAATGAACATGAACATCATGGTATGAACAAGAATACAGGAAATATATATAAAGTACGAAAAATGAGAACAAGACATGAAACCTGAACATGAATACTGAAAAGTAAATACATGGAACATGAAATAAGTCCTGAACATGAAATAGATAATGAACATGAAGTGTGCAATATATCGAAATACATCCAGAGTGTGTGATCGGCTTGGGTAGATTCAGGAAAGATGAAATGGTATGGCTTCGGTCCCGCGTGCACGATGCGGGGCCTAAGCTATTTACATGAAGAGTAACTCGGGTTTGATCACACATCTGTAGTATTCTACCCCCCCCCCCCAGACACAAGTAAACTCAAGGAACCAGATACCAGACAATCTCGTGAAATATCGTGTCAACCAGAAGATACAAGAATGAATATACAAGACATGAAGAAATGGACAAGTCCAAGGAGTATACTTGTCTTGCTCAGGGTGATCAAGTGTGGAATGGAATGCTGGATATCCTCCTGTTATATGGTTACAATTGGTTAACATTATACTAGTTTCAATCAGTGATTTGTCTTTTAAAAATAGGCTTAACTTATAGAATATCATTATCTATACTCTAAATTAGCAAAATTACACATTGATATGTACTAAGTCTATATATAAATCCTCTACCACAATTATTATCTAAATAGACAAGGTTTAACTTCCAACAGTAACAGTTGATTACAAAATTATATATAGGTATAGTGCCTTTCATAGCTACACTATAACAATCCTCATTTAGTCAAAGAGGAAAATAAACCAAACTATTCTTCAAATTAAATTCTAATTTTTACTAAAGAGTTACACTTCTAAACAACCTATCCTAGCAGGTAACTAAATAGCCACTCCAAGTATTCAGTTTGATCAGGTTATTGATAACCCAGGGTGATCAGTCCTCTAACATGGCTCACCCATATCAGTCTATAACAGGACTCACATATATTAGTCCTTATCAAGACATACATATATCAGTGTAGTTAAGATAATGACATCAACTATCCTGGACATAACAGTCTCCATGTTGCACTGAGTTTAACCTACTTATGTATTCAGAAATGAAAATTAGCTTCCACACACTCTGTTGAAAGCCTACAGTCCTCTCTAACTCATATTCAGAGGAGCTAAGATGGATTATAGATCCTGCAATTAGTCTTAACCTGGGACATCAACACAACCTTGCAAGAGACTTACTAAAATCAGTTTTCCTAACTAACAGTTGAACACAATTCATGCTTGATTGTTCAGTAGAGCATTCCCAATACTCAATCCAATAGAAGGTTGTCCAAATCAGTTATCAGTAGGTAAGTCCCTAATGTATCATAAATTTAGCCAAGCCAATCCATATTCCCATGTTTCCATTTCCTAGCAGTATCTATTACCTGAAATAATTTCAGAACAGTCTTCAAAGGATCAGTCCTGATCAGGATTGATACTAATGGTCGAAATAAACTCCAATCAGTCCTAATATCAGAACTGATATTAACAGTTTCAGTCTACTGAAACCAAACTAACTCACTGAATAACTTATCAATCTAAGTTTACAGGGATTCATGTCACCTCTCAATACAAAGTCTTTAGCTTATATCAATAGGAAGGATGGCACTGAGCTAAGATAAGCTTGAAGTAAATTCTAACTTTTGGACAGTGGAATAGCAACCTGTTCGATAAGAAGAATTAAACTTCCTACCTGCAGCTATGCAGTAAATAATATGAATCTGCAACCCAGTTGGAAATTACCAAGCACTGACTCATTTAAACTCTGATACAGCCTGGCCCAATATCATGTAGATAAATACTGTAGGTTTCTATGGAATCAGCAGAAAGGATAGGAATTTAAGGTTAATCCTACAGGATCTTGAAGTAAAACTCGATTTGGTTCAGATCAAAACAACTAAATCCAACATCAGTCAAGATACACTCTCACCCCCAGTCCATGGACATTTTATTATTCACAAATTACTCCATGATGTATTTAGCAAATTCAAAACATTCCTGGACAGTTACTAATCTCAACTGTCAAGTAAGGTTTTGCAAAAATCTACCAATTAACCCACTGTTACTCACTAACAGGATATAGGAATTAATTTAGGTATCATACCATTCTATCAGTCATAGACATATGGCAAGAGACTATATAATCCCATATAAAATTAGTTTAAACTCACAACCACTCAAGCTACAATTTGACTCTAAAAATAGAACAATACTCCATCTATTAGAGTGATTCCTAACTTCAATGCTAACCAATACCCTGTCCAAATCATGGAATCAAATTAAACTATAGAACTATAGTTCATCAGCTAATGAGAAATTACCTGGAAGTACTAACTACTAGTACAAGTTGATTCCAGGCGTCGAACACAGCTCTCTCGAACTAGAACTCCGATGCAATCCTATCACACATTTCATCAAACAATTGATTTCAAGAAAACCATGATTCCCATATCCAGCCTTTCTCTGTTTCTTTCGAAACCTAGGCGTGCAAAGAGCCAAATTTTATTTTCTTCAAAAATGAACTGGCAGAACCCCAGGAGAACTCGGGCCGAGTTCGGCCAGAGTTCGGCCATTTGGAACGTTAGTGAACGTTGGGTTTTTGAACTTGGTCATCCTTCAGTTACGATTTGTTACAAAGAGTTCTGTCCGAATTCTGTCCGAATTCTGTCCGAATTCTGTCAGAGTTCTGTCTTTGGAAAAGCTATAAATAGAGAAGGATTTCGATCATTTAAAAACACCAATTCATTTTCAATCTCTTCTCTTCTTAAGCTTATATTCTTCCAAAGAGTTCTTAAAATCTTTCATTTACAAATCCCAAGCCAGTTACAATCCTCTAGTCAATTTGCCAGTGCGGTGCGGTCTAGAAGTTTCAAGAGCGATTATAATCAGAGGCTTGATAGAAGATTCAACTCTTCACAATTGAAGTTGGACGAGTTCTTAGTATCAAAGCTCGCATTTGTAGAAGTTGCAAGGACTTCGTATGAAAACTTGCAGGATTTTCCAATAGTGGATTCAACTGGAAGCTAGAGTTCTTCCGACTGGACTAGTCCTCACAAGAGGGAAACCAGTATAAATCTCGGTGTTTGCGTTTGCCTTCTGATCACTTTTAAATTCTGGCATTTACTTTTGTGAATATTATTTTATCTGTGATCTAACTGCTAACAAGTTTTTAATTAGCAATATTCTGCTTCCTACTCTATTTACCCCCCCTCTAGAGTATTCTGCTTTACGATTTCGTTCCTACAATTGGTATCAGAGCGGGTTATATAGGTAAAGCAAGGTAAAACAACAGTTATATTCAATTTTATATAGATCATAGCTTTACACATGGCAACTGTGAAATTCACAAGTGAAGGCCAAGCCACAAACAGACCTCCACTGTTTGACGGCACAAACTACACTTATTGGAAAACACGTATGAGTTTCTTTCTGAAATCTCTTAATTTTGACTTATGGTATGTAGTTATTGATGGCTATAGAAAGCCACCTCATATTAATATTGATGGTGTTTTGGTTGAAAAACCCCATGACAAATATACAGAGGAAGAAAAGAAAAAGGCCAGTCTTGACGCACGTGCTATTAATGCTTTATTTTGTGCTTTAGACAGAACTGAATTTAACAGGGTATCTATCTGCACAACTGCAAATGAAGTGTGGAAACTTTTTGAAGTCACACATGAGGGCACAACTCAAGTCAAAGAATCAAAGGTCAGCAGACTTACTCAAGAGTATGAGGCGTTCAAAATGAAGCCCAACGAAACAATTACTCAGATGTTCGAGAGATTCTTGGATATTGTAAATCCTTTGTCCTCCCTAGGCAAAGATTACATTAACCATGAAAAGATTCGCAAACTCCTGCGAGCACTTATAAAGAACTGGATTCCGAAGGCTACTGTAATCATTGAAGGAAACGACCTCACTACCATGACACTTGAAGTACTCATGGGTAAGCTACTCACTCATGAACTAGAGCTACAAGACTTTGAAGAGCCTGTACCAAAGAAGAAGACGATCGCTTTCAAGGCTCAGCACAGAAGATCTTCTGAAGATGATTCAGACAATAGTGAATCTGATGCTGAAGATCAAGCACTCCTTGCAAGAAAATTCAAAAGATTCTTAAGATATGAGAAGAAGACAAAAGGGAACAATGGCGGCAACAGCTGGTATCAAGATGACGCTGTCTGCTACGGCTGCAAGAAGAAAGGACACATGAAGAAGGACTGTCCTACAAACTCATCAACAAGCAAGAAGAGCAACAGATACGAGAAAGGGAACCTGAAGAGATCAACATCTCGGAAGTATGCCAACACCAGCATATGGCATAAAAGTGAAGTCAGCGACTCAGAAGATAAACAATCAGAAGACGCTACAAATGTATGCTTTATGGCATCCGATCAGGTACTCTCTGAACCTATAGTTGATACATATGATTACTTTACCTTTGAGCAATTAGGAGAAGCCTTCAGTGAACTGTTAAGTGATTACAGGAAACTGCGTAGCAAATATCAAAACTCTAAGAAGGTACTCAAAGAGTACAAAGGTGAAATAGGAAGACTTACCGACCTACTAGCTGAGGTTAAAGATAATGTTAGTAAGTCTGGTGAGCTCTCTTCTATTAAGCTCTTATTACACGAGACTACCAAGTCATCCGAAGAAAAAGACAAGGTTATTGACCAACTGAAAGAAGAACTTTCTAAAGAGAAGAAAAGTCTTCAAAGTGCACAAGTCAGAATGGAAGCACTCACTTCTGACTATACTAAGTTATATGACACTTCCAAAAGATTGAAAATTAGGTTAGGAAAACAGCCTGAGACTGCTGCTTCCTACCTAAAACGTGTCACTTACCGAAAAATCGAAACATTCCCAAACCTAACACTGTCAGACCTAACCCTATCAAACCTTTGCCTAAAAAGGTTATGCCCAAACAGGATAATAGATATGCTTTCTTCTATACTAGAAAACCTAAACCTACCAACCATGCACACCACTCAGCTTTCAATACTCAACATGCTAAATGTCATTATTGTGGCCTCATTGGTCATATATCTTCTACATGTAGAATCAGAAAGTTAGTAGATTTAAATATTTATGCATGGATACCGAAAACTAACCAGTCAGGACCCTACAAGAAATGGGTACCAAGAGTTTCATCTGCAAATTGTTTTGTAGGTGGGACGCCCTTCACATGCTAGGAGCAAATGGATCCTCGACAGCGGTTGCTCACGGCACATGATCGGTGACGCTTCATTATTCGCAACACTGTCGAAGAGGAATAAAGAAGGATACGTCTCCTTCGGCAATAATTTAAAAGGGTATATAATCGGTATTGGTGATATTGGTAAAGCTCCCTATCCAGTGATTAAAGATGTTTGTCTTGTTACTGAGTTAAAACATAATCTGCCCAGCATAAGCCATTTAGCTGATCACGGTTATGGTATTAACTTCGTAAAAGACAAATGTACTATTATTGATAGTTCAACTGGTAGTACTATATTTGAAGGTATTAGAGAAGACAATATATATATTTTCTATTTGTTGGAAGATACTAACATTTCAGGTAGATGTTTAATGGCTAAAAGCGATGAGAGCCATCTGTGGCATATGAGACTCGGTCATAAAAATATGGATACTATTTCCAGATTATCCACGAAGAAGCTAGTATACGGTTTACCGGACATTACATTCAAGAAGGATTCGGTATGCAGTCAATGTGAAAAAAACAAAGCTACTCGATCCACTTTCGAGTCAGTAAACGTTGTATGTACTACTAGACCTCTACAATTGCTACATATAGACTTATTTGGTCCTAGCAGAGTTGCTAGCCTCGGAGGTAAGCTATATGCATTTGTAATTGTAGATGATTATTCTAGATACACGTGGGTATATTTTCTGACACGCAAAAATGATGCATTATCGAAATTTGTCGCCTTTTGCAAGAAAGTACAGAATGAAAAAGGTTACATGATCACTCGTATTAGAAGCGATCATGGAGGCGAATTCGAGAATGCAGAGTTTGAGCAATTTTGTGACACACGATTTTGTGCACGAATTCTCCTGCCCTAGGACTCCACAATAAAATAGAGTTGTGGAACGTAAGAACAGAACTCTATCCGAAATGGCCAGAGTAATGTTAAACCAGTTTAGTCTACCCAAGTATTTCTGGGCTGAAGCTGTCAATACAGCTTGTTTTGTTTTCAATCGAGTTCTAATTCGACCCAAATCGAAGAAGACTCCATTTGAGTTATGGTGTGATAGAATTCCATCAGTTTTATATTTTAGAATATTTGGTTGTAAATGCTTTATTCTTAATACAAAAGATAATTTGGGAAAGTTTGATGAAAAGGCCGATGAAGGTATATTTTTAGGTTATGTGGGCAAAAGTAAAGGATACAGAGTCTTCAACAAAAGAACCGTGATCATCGAAGAGTCAATCAATGTCACCTTTGATGAACTAAATCAAACGACAATCGATGACAATGACGAAGATCTCAATGTACCCAGCAAAGCACCAGTTGATCCTCCTAGAGAAGATCCAGGAACCAGCGACCTTCAGAGTCTGCCAAAAAGATTGAAGTTCATGGCTGATCATCCAAAGGACTTGGTAATTGGTAAGATTACCAAGGGTGTAAGTACTCGCTCCTCTAATAAAGATATAGCTTCTTGTGTTGCTTTTGTCTCGCAGTTTGAACCCAAAAATATTGATGAAGCATGTAGTGATAATTTTTGGATAGATGCTATGCAAGAGGAATTAAACCAATTTGAACGGAATCAAGTTTGGGAACTTGTTCCCAAGCCTATTGATCATCCGGTCATTGGCAACCGATGGGTATTCCGAAATAAACTGAATGAGAATGGTTTAGTGACTCGTAATAAGGCTCGACTCGTAGCTCAAGGATACAATCAGGAAGAAGGTATCGACTACGATGAGACTTATGCCCCAGTTGTGAGATTAGAATCCATTCGCATGTTATGTGCATTTGCATATTTTCATAATTTTAAGTTATTTCAAATGGATGTCAAAAGCGCATTTTTAAATGGTTTTATAAAAGAAGAGGTTTATGTAGCTCAACCACCCGGTTTTACTGATTTCAAATTTCCTGAATATATTTTCAAGTTGAAGAAAGCTTTATACGGTTTGAAACAAGCTCCTCGTGCTTGGAACGATCGTCTAAGCTCTTTTCTACTTGATAACGATTTTTCAAAGAAAAAGGTTGACACTACTTTGTTTATAAAGTCTGAATAATAATATTTTTTTGATTCAAGTCTATGTAGATGATATTATCTTTGGATCTACTGATGAATCTCTTTGTCAAGAATTTTCAAAGTGTATGCAGAATGAGTTTGAGATGAGCATGATGGGAGAGCTGAAGTTCTTTCTCGGACTGCAAATCAAACAAACCAACAATAGGACGTTCATAAATCAAGCTAAGTACACAAAGGATCTACTAAAGAAGTTCAACATGGAAGCAGCAAAGCCACTTAGCACTCCAATGGCGACTTCAACCAAGCTTGATATTGATGAACAAGGCAAACCTATCGACATACGTAAGTATCGAGGTATGATCGGTAGCTTACTTTATTTAACTGCCAGTCGACCAGACGTTATGTTTAGTGTTTGCTTATGTGCACGTTTTCAAGCCAATCCTAAGGAATCACATCTGTACGCAGTTAAGCGTATCTTTTGATACCTTAAAGGCACTTCTTCTGTCGGCTTATGGTATCCCAAAACTATATCATTTGACCTAATCGATTATTCTGATGCTGATTTTGCCGGATGCAAAGTAGATAGAAAAAGTACTAGCGGCACATATCATTTTCTAGGAAAAGCTTTAGTCTCTTGGTTTAGTAAAAAGCAAAATTCTGTTGCATTATCAACAACAGAGGCTGAGTATATCGCTGCAGGACGTTATTGTGCACAAATTTTGTGGATGAAACAAACCTTAGAAGACTATGGATTGCATTTTACACATATACCCATTTTCTGTGATAATAATAGTTCTATTAATTTGACTAAGAATCTATTATGTCATTCTCGTACTAAACATATCGAGATTCGACATCATTTTCTTAGAGATCATCAACAAAATGGAGATATAGACCATGTATACATAGACACACAGAATCAATTAGCTGACATACTCACAAAACCTTTAGTGGGAGATCGTTTCAACTATTTACATCGAGAATTAGGAATTTTAGATATCAATAATATTAATTAATTTTGTTTTATTAATTATTTATTCGATACTCATAAATTATTTTCCAGACAAGCCTAAAAAGAGTCTGTCTGTCACTACGACTACGGTCGAAGCGAAGCGGTATTTAAGAGTTCCCCGGTGAACCTCCGTTAGCTGGGACAGTACTCCTACAGCTAATCTGAGACAGATGCTGTGTAAAGAATATTAATTTGTAAAATAATATTAATTATATTATTTTGAGATTTAAAATTACTAAACTTTGAATTAAGCATTTGAAACGAATTAATTAAAAAGAATGTGGCCTCATCTGAATTATATAAGGCAACCCTTGGCGAATTCGGCCAGAGTTCGGTCCGAATTCGGCCAGAGTTCGGCTGGGTATTTATATATACCAGCACCAACCCGAGGCTTCCTTCTTCTTCATTCTTCTCCACATCCTCATAACAGCAGCTCCGCCCCTCCGAAACCCTAGTTCTTCTCCATCATTGTTCTTCCAATCCTTGTGGAGTTTCTCGTCAAAACTTTGGATTCGTGCGGAGTTGTCATCCTCTGTAACATATCCAACTCTTATAAGGTATAATCCCTTCTTTCCTCCACTTTTCAATACTTAGGGTTTGTAGAAAAATTTTGGAAAAGAATGCCTAAGTTCAATCCCTTCAAGAGGAAGAAGACCAATGCCAGTGAAGAGGCATCGTCTTCAGATCCGCATACGGATTGCCTCTTTTCTCTGGTCCAATCGAACGATGGTACGTTAGATGAGTTTTATTTTAAAACTTCCGATCAAGCATTATTGTGGTACGCCAAATTTATCATACGTACTATTTGCACCGGGTCGTCGATTAAGTGGACTGTCCTTCCGGATCACCGTCCTTATTTTAAGGCATTAGGGTTACAATATTTTGTCACCTTACAATTCCCCGTTGCCACTAATGCCTTTAGATTATTCTATTGTAATTTCGTGTTAGACACTTTTACAGCGAGGACACGTGTCGGAGGAATTGATATCGAATTCACTGATGAAACGTTAGCGAAAATCCTTGGTATCCCAAACGGAGGTGCCCCGCTCGATGACATCACTGATTTTGATTTCCCCGATGGCACGACACTCGTTAGTTTCAAGAATGAACTTTGTGCACCCGCATGCGTTCTTCCTGGAAAGTTCAAGGCTAATAACTTGAACTTGTTTAACTACGAATTACATCGCATCATCTATTCCACCTTACTTCCAAAGATGATGTCACTGCACTTGAGCTTTCTGCTCTTTATTATATTCTTAAGGGGATTCCTTTTTCTGCCCCTAAGACTATCATTCAGATGATGGGTAGATATCGCGGGAGAGACCGCAACCTATCTTATGCGATGCTTATTCCTCGCATTTTTCAGAGATTTGATATTGATTTATCTACTTGTGCTGTCGACCCCGAACCCAAGTTTCTTAAACTCTCTCATCGCAGCATTGCATCTGTTCCACCACCTACTGCACCTACTCCTCCTGTACCTACTCCCACTGCTCCCACACCACCTGTTCCTCTTCATTCTTACCCTATGACATTTGAGGGTATCCATCAACACTTATCAGATCTGCAGTCTTTTTATGTTGAGACCTCTAGGGAACACGAGTTCCGTGATGTGACTCGGTTCCAGGAGATTGCCAACTCCTTTACCGGTCTGAGGTTTGCACAGACGGGTCATTCTGCTAGCTCTCTGCCTCGAGACCCTTCTGTTTCTGGCTACCGCATTGACGACGAGGCGGTTCACTCTCTGTTCCAGCCAGGGAACGCCTATGATTGGTATCGTACTGCTCGTGCCCCTCCTCGAGACTATGTCGGTGAGTTTTACGCTGGCGCTACTCCTCGTACTTCTAGTGCTGGTACTTCTAGAGCTGGTCCTTCTGGACATGCTGGAGCTGCTGCTGATGTTGATGATGATGAGTTTTGAGATGTTAGATTATTGAGACTGTTACTTTTGTCTCATGTTTACTTGGAAATGCTCTGACATTCCAAGATTATATCAGTACTCTTTTTTTAGCACTTTTTCTATTATGTGACTATTCATGGACATGGTTTTGATTATGCCTCAGTTTTGGCATTTTAGTCTATTATTCAGCACTTTATATGTTTCAGTATTATGATAGCACTATCTATCTTTTGCTGCTTCATACTTTCTCAAATACTGCCTGTGACAAATACATGCCTGTGTTGTGTTCTCTAGACTATCTGTTTTCTTTTACTGTTTATACCATGCCTGTAAAGATTATTCCTATATTTTTTATTGTGTTTCTTCACTGTTTGTTACTTATGCATTGATTGCGGGAGAGCTTTCTCTTTTGTAATTATTTTGCTAAGTGACAACGGAGGAGAAATAAGGATCTAACATTTTTGTGAATACAGGTTATGAACAATTTCTTTTTGGTTACTATTTTGAATTGATTCCAAGCTTAGATGTTATATCGGCAAGGTTTGTCAATTATCAAAATGGGGGAGATTGTTGGCCCATTGGTCATGGTCAAATCTGATTTTAATAATTGATCAAACTCTGTCTCGATATAAATACAAGTCAACTCAGATGTTTACCTACGACGTTTTGGACACTGCTCAACAATGGTTATCAACAATGTTCAAGACTGAAGCTGTTTGCCATTCAGAATGTACTTCCTATTAAGCAATGTAATTTTTCATTTTATTGAGTCTAGGAATACATTATACACCAAGTCGTACTGGCAAATAGGCTATCCGAAAATGTTTTTCAAAACCATCATATTCTTTACAAATGACCTACGTTTTTGAAAATATTCTTTTTACAAAAAGCTTCTAAAGGATTGTTCAAAAAGCCAAAATTTATTTTCTCCAAAAATGAACTGGCAGAACCCCAGGAGAAGTCGGGCCGAGTTCGGCCAGAGTTCGGCCATTTGGAACGTTAGTGAACGTTGGGTTTTTGAACTTGGTCATCCTTTAGTTACGGTTTGTTACAAAGAGTTCTGTCCAAATTCTGTCCGAATTCTGTCAGAGTTCTGTCTTTGGAAAAGCTATAAATAGAGAAGCATTTCGATCATTTAAAAATACCAATTCACTTTCAATCTCTTCTCTTCTTAAGCTTACATTCTTCCAAAGAGTTCTTAAAAGCTTTCATTTTCAAATCCCAAGCCAGTTACAATCCTCTAGTCGATTTGCCAGTTGTCACGACCCGCAACCGGTTTTCAGATGCGAGCTCGTGAGCAAGCCAGCTACGTATCGAGCAGACTCCAGCCCGACTCGAGTACGTATAAGCTGTCAAGGTCATGGTATCATGTCTAATCTAAACTATATCTCAATCCACAAGAATCATATAAAGCAAGAATGAACAAGTATGGGTCATGGTCTGCAGCCCATTAGCATATTGTTCGATTAGACTCCAAGAATGATATGAGTCTATAAATAAGCAGAGTATATCATGGTACTGAATATAAAGCATGAAAGGATAATAAAGAAATATCATAAGCAAATACCTGTATCATGCATCGCAATCCTGTACCATCCCGCTCTGCTAACTAACTCCATACAATCGCTAAACCTGAAGAGATCATCAGGTCCTCAGAGGACTAGCAAGATACATAAAATATGCCACTATGACAGTAAATAATATGCATAAAGGGAATGACAGAAATATGACACTCTACTTCTAAACAAATACATGATAACGCAACATCAAGGACAATGTTCAACACTTGGGCTAATAGACAGAGTACCATGACAATCGTAGCTCATCCGAAACTAACGACCAACAGAATAATCACAATCGCATCTCCTCCGAGAATAACGACCAACAGAATATCACAATCGTAGCACGAAACTAACGGCCAACAGAATAATCAATACAACCGAAGCTCATCCGAACTACCGGCCAACAGAAACTATCATATAGCCCGCATGCCTAGTAAATGTCCTCTATGTCACAAGGAACTATACAGGTGTCCAATCAAGTCAAATGAAGTCAAGTACAACTAACAGGTCAAGACATATCAAGTGAATGTGACTCGCGACAAGGCAACACTATCAGGACCTATACATGAATTAGAGTGATATACAGAAGGAAAGAAATAACGTATGTGCACATAAAGTGAGAAAAATAGTAATGGCACGAACAAGAGAAACAAGAACCAAATATGACAGAAAAAGAAACAACAATATAGAAAATGCATAAAATACTGTATAGTGGGCAAGGTATACTTGCCTGGAGGTTGCACGAAGAACTAACAATGTAACTCCAATCAATAAGTCAGAAAGTCCATGTCATCACAACTGTCTCCGAAAGCTGAAATAAACATTACCAACATTCTCAGAATAGTCAAATTAGCTAGGATTGCCTGTCCTTAAGTCCAATTATGGACACAGGGGCAAAACAGTAATTTCGAGCAAAAACGATGTCCGCCGTTGGACCCGCTTTGCACCGAAAAGCGTGCCAGAGTCAATGGTCTCTAAAGTCGTCAAACTACATGTCTACAGATCCGATTTTTCGATACGAATCCAACCGTATGTCCAAAGTTGGATTTCGGCGGGCCGTGCACAAAATTGCCTGTTGAGTGGGACCGTGGGGCCCACAAAACGGTAATTTTATCAACTGCCTAAGAATTGGACCAAACTTGGCGTACAGGACCAAAAAAATGATACGGTTCTGTTGGCGTAAGTATTGTCTCGATCTGACGAGCGTGCACAAAGTAATTAAAAAATTTGCAAAGTGCACGATACGGTGAATTTCGATGGATACGCATCAAATTCGTCGTGCACACGCGACCAATTTGAATTCCGCCAAAGCCCACACGACCACGAAGTCGATACGCAGGTTTCGATGCTTTCAGTTCGCGACCACGTCGCCCGGAATGGCGGGACGGACGTAGTATCGGACAATTTTCTAGTTTTAAAAACAGGTTTTTGTCAAAGTTTGGGATCCGATTTCTCTGCGTGTAGTCGATATAATTGGGTTCTACGAATTGGGTCGTAAAGCCCTACATGTTATTTCAAAGTATCTTCAATTAGTTTTTTGAAAATCTTAATATGTTGTTCGAAAATTGGCCTCTAATATGGATATTTGGACTATTTTACTGTTTCGATTTCGAACAGTTTTTCTCGAAGTTTAGGTCGATTTTCTAAGCCGACCACTCGACTATATTGAAAACTAATTTATGGAGAGTCGAGAGGGTTAGGTTGGCTTTGTATACGAGAAAACAAAACAACGAACGATCGAACGAGGGGTGAGAACTTTAGCTGCAAAGTGGGGGGTTCGACCTGCCATTGCTGCTGAGTTTCCTTCCTGTTTCGTGTATGCGCGCGCGCAGCTGACGGTGGTCGGCCTGCTGCCGGCCGGCGGTGGTCCAGGGTGGCCGCCCACGCGCGCGTGGTGCACCCAGGTGGGTGGCGGCGGTGTTAGGGTTGGCGAGGGTCGATAACTTTCCCTCGATCTCTCTTTACTGTTTCGTATATATATCACTCGGTTTCCTATTTGCTGAGCGGGGAGGAGTTCACGTACGGGTTGGGCTGAGATGGGCCGGGCCCTGTGGGTTTTAGCAGGTCGGTTCAGTTGGGGGTCAACTTGCAGCCGTGAGGGGCTGGGCAAGGACAGCTTGGCCGAAAGCTGGTTTTAATATTTCTCTTATGTATAACTCTATGTATATATATATATATATATATATATATATATATATATATATATATATATAAATATATATATATATAAATATATATATATATATATATATATATATATATATATATATATATATATATATATATATATATATATATATATATATATATATATATATACACACACACTCTGCGATAAATACTAGGAATTTATATATATATAATATTATAAAAGAAATTCCTATAATCAATGGTTGTAACACATACATTAATCTTTATTACTAAATTACAAACCAAACTCTATTTATGTATACAGCCTAATATAGATATACCATATACATACACTTCTATGCTCCCTTGTATTTATAACCTATTAAACTAGAAAAATCCAAAATATATTTTAGCAATGCTATCCTATATCCTAAATAAATATACAATCAATAACATTGATATTATATATATAATGATAATAATAATAATAATAATATTTTAGGACAATATTTTATCTAGTAAATCATTAAAGTAAAATATGACATACCCTCATAAAATATATAGATATGGCGTCTTTGGACACACCGCACGACTACATGGGCTTAGGCTTGGTTTGGGTTCAGTTTGACTAGTTTGGTGCGACCAGGTCACCTAGACGTCAAATAATATTAATAATAAATAATTAACTTTTTATAATGGTCATGTCACAACTTGGCCTGGTTTTCCTAGTTAGGACATTCCTATGGCTAGGTTTCCCCGAACATGGCTAGTACACTAGCCAAGGCACACTGCTACTTCTCCCGTGCCACAAATCCTAGTCGTCTAGTACTTCAAAACTCAACCATAGCTAAAATCATCTACCGTAATAATTAACTAAATAAATATTTATAAAATTCTAAAATCTCCATTTAAATCAAATAAATAAATAAATAAATATTTCAAAAAAATTCCGGGAAGGGGAGCTACACCAGTGCGATGCGGTCTAGAAGTTTCAAGAGCGATTGTAATCAGAGGTTTGATAGAAGATTCAACTCTTCACAATTGAAGTTGGACGAGTTCTTCGTATCAAAGCTCGCATCTGCAGAAGTTGCAAGGACTTCGTATGAAAACTTGCGAGATTTTCCAATAGTGGATTCAACTGGAAGCTAGAGTTCTTCCGACTGGACTAGTCCTCACAAGAGGGAAATCAGTATAAATCTCGGTGTTTGCGTTTGCCTTCTGACCACTTTTAAATTCTGTCATTTACTTTTGTGATTATTATTTTATCTGTGATCTAACTGCTAACAAGTTTTTAATTAGCAATATTCCGATGCCTACTCTATTCACCCCTCCCCCCCTCCCTCTAGAGTATTCTTCTTTATGATTTCGTTCCTACAGTGAAGTCGTGTCTATGCAGAAACTCATATGATACAAAGCTATGTGTGGCTTCAGAATCAAATAATACAATGGTAGGAAATGAATATATGATAATAGAACCTGTGATAACATCTGGAGCTGCATCCTCCTCCTCAACTGCGGCCATGACGTAAGCACGTCCCCGCTGTGGTCCTTCCCTCTGCTACTGTTGATGCTGTACAGATCTCTGCTGCTGAGGTGGTAAAGCTGGTCCTCCTCTTTGGGGTGCAGCAGGCAGTGCTCTGGGTGGTGCAGGTGGTGGTCCTCCAGCTCCCCGAGGTCCACCTGCTAGTCTGGCTGTGGCCTGCTGGCAGTCTCTCATCTGATGTGCGTCTGACCCATAAAATAGACAAAGTTTGAGCCTCTTGCGACAGACCTCCATGTGGTATCCTGGCCGATGATAATATGTGCAAATTACTTCTTGCTGTCTCAGATACTGAACTGCTGGAACTCTGGCAGGACGATGCTGAACTGTTGCCGGATGAGGTGGCCTCGTCTGAGTCTGAATCTGTGCCCTCTTAGTCGGTGCCTGGTAGCTGCTACTACCGATGTCCCTATCCCTCTTGGGCCTCGGGTCCATCTCCTTCTCCACAGCCTGAGCAATATTGAGGATGCTCGAGTAAGTCATCGCCTAGCTAATCGCCACTGCGTGCCGCAGTTCTCTGGTGAGGCCCTTCTTGAACCACCAAGCCCTCTCCTCTGGCGTGTCGACTAGGTTCTCTGCGAACCTGCTGAGTCGAGTGAACTCTGACGTATACTCGGCCACTGTCATAGTCCCCTGCTGCAAGTCCTCGAACTTCATCTGAAGCTCGTCTCGCTCGATGTCGGAGAAAAACTTCTCCTTGAACAGAGTTTTAAAATCTTCCCAAAGAACCTGGGGTGCTGCTAACTGGGGCTCCTCGCTGTACCAAGCTCTGGCAAGGTCGAAAAGTCGCATCCTCGTAACCTCCACCTTCAAGTTATCAGAAATTCTCGCCATCTTCAGCGTCCGCTCCGCATTTTTCAGCCACTCATTCGCATAAACAATCCCCTCGTAGCCCCAGAAATCTATCGGGCAAAGGTTCTGGTAGTCCCTGGCAGTCCCCAGTCTCGGTGCTGCTGGTGCTGGCGATGCTACCGGTGCTGGTGCTACCGTCTCTCGAGTCCTGAGTGCATCAACGATGGTCACTTTGAACTGTGCAACCTGGTGGTTCTGGGCCTCCATGAACTGCTGGAACATGGCCATCACCTGGGCACCGTCAAACATCATCGTCGGGGGCAACGGAGGAAAGATAGGAGGCGGTGGCGGAAGCTGATCTACTGGAGCGTCTGGTGCGGGCTGTCCCGAACTGCCTACAACTCCGAGCTGATCCGCTGTCTTCCTCGTGTTGACCATCCTGCAATAGAAAGAAAACTTCGTTGATTGACAAACCCTAAAACCTAAAAATAAATAATGTTTTTATAATGTCAATGCACCTGATATACCTGATATATCCTTATTTTTCGATTTTTTCTATGTTGTGATCAAGTTTTCCTAGTGTAATCAAGTCCCCCAATAGTACAATAATACCTACGTACCATTAGGATAGACCTGTATGGGCCACCACTAAAAATATGTCACGATCCGCTCCCGAATAATCGGACACGAATCGGACACGCCCAGCCTTCGTCGTTAGACACGATGAAGTAAGTTGTACCAATATCTAGGAAAAACTATAAATCCAGATAAGCATGAATGTAAATCATAGCATCTAATATCGAATCCCAGAATCTCAAATACAAGTCTAAGAGTTATTACATTCCAGCAAATATAAAATATACTGATGTCTCTAATACAAGTCCAGATAAAGCTAAAAAGGAAAATACTAGGCTTCCTCAGCCTCTAAGTCCAGGGCAACATCAACTGGCTCATAGGTGCCTCCAGGCTCCTGCCCGTAAAAAGTGTCACAGATAGCCTCCAACTCACCTGCAACATATCCTAGTCAGGAGCGGAGCTAAGTATATCCAAGAAAATGAACATGAACATCATGGTATGAACAAGAATACAGGAAATATATTTAAAGTACGAGAAATATGAGAACAAAATATGAAACCTGAACATGAATACTGAAAAGTAAATATAGGAAACATGAAATGAGTCCTGAACATGAAATACATAATGAACCTGAAGTGTGCAGTATATCGAAATACATCCAGAGTGTGTGATCGGCTTGGGTAGATTCAGGGAACATAAAATGGTACGGCTTCGGTCCTGCGTACACGATACAGGGCCTAAGCTATTCACATGAATAGTAACTCGGGTTTGATTACACATCTGTAGTATTTTTTCTTCCAGACACAAATAAACTCAAGGAACCAGATACCAGACAATCTCGTGAAATATCGTGTCAACCAGAAGATACAAGAATGAATATACAAGACATGAAGAAATGGACAAGTCCGAGGAGTATACTTGCCTTGCTCAGGGTGATCAAGTGTGGAATGGAATGCTAGATATCCTCCTGTTATATGGTTACAATTGGTTAACATTATACTAGTTTCAATCAGTGATTTGTCTTTTAAAAATAGACTTAACTTATAGAATATCATTATCTATACTCTAAATTAGCAAAATTACACTTTGATGTGTACTAAGTCTATATATAAATCCTCTACCATAATTATTATCTAAATAGACAAGGTTTAACTTCCAACAGTAACAGTTGATTACAGAATTATATATAGGTATAGTGCCTTTCATAGCTATACTATAACAATCCTCATTTAGTCAAAGAGGAAAATAAACCAAACTATTCTTCAAATTAAATCCTAATTTTTACTAAAGAGTTACACTTCTAAACAACCTATCCTATCAGGTAACTAAATAGCCACTACAAGTATTCAGTTTGATCAGGTTATTGATAACCCAGGGTGATCAGTCCTCTAACATGGCTCACCCATATCAGTCCATATCAGGACTCACATATATTAGTCCTTATCAAGACATACATATATCAGTCTAGTTAAGATACTGACATCAACTATCCTGGACATAACAGTCTCTATGTTGCACTGAGTTTAACCTACTTATGTATTCAGAAATGAAAATCAGCTTCCACACACTCTGTTGAAAGCCTACAGTCTTCTCTATCTCATACTCAAAGGAGCTAAGATGGGTTATAGATCCTGCAATTAGTCTTAACCTGGGACACCAACACAACCTTGCAAAAGACTTACTAAAATTAGTTTTCCTAACTAACAGTTAAACACAGTTCTTGCTTGATTGTTCAGTAGAGCATTCCTAATACTCAGTCCAACAGAAGGTTGTCCAAATCAGTTATCAGTAGGTAAGTCCGTAATGTATCATAAATTTAGCCAAGCCAAGCCATATTCCCAGGTTTCCATTTCCTAGCAGTATCTATTACCTGAAATAATTTTAGAACAGTCTTCAAAGGATCAGTCCTGATCAGGATTGATACTGACAGTCCAAACAAACTCCAATCAGTCCTAATATCAGAACTGATATTAACAGTTTCAGTCTACTGAAACCAAACTAACTCACTAAATAACTTATCAATCTAAGTTTACAGGGATTCATGTCACCTCTCAATACAATGTCTTTAGCTTATATCAATAGGAAGGATGGCACTGAGCTAAGATAAGCTTAAAGTAAATTCTAACTTTTGGACAGTGGAATAGCAACATGTTCGATAAGAAGAAGTAAACTTCCTACCTGCAGCTATGTAGTAAATAATATGAATCTGCAACCCAGTTGGAAATCACCAAGCACTGACTCATTTAAACTCTGATACAGCCTGGCCCAATATTCTGTAGATAAATATTGTAGGTTTCTATGGAATCAGCAGGAAGGATAGGAATTTAAGGTTAATCCTATAGGATCTTGAAGTAAAACTCGATTTGGTTCAGATCAAAACTACTAAATCCAACATCAGTCAAGATACACTCTCACCTCCCAGTCCATGGACATTTTATCATTCACAAATTACTCCACGATGTATTTATCAAATTCAAAACATTCAAGAACAGTTACTAATCTCAACTGTCAAGTAAGGTTTTGCAAAAATCTACCAGTTAACCCACTGCTACTCACTAACAGGATCTAGGGATTAATTTAGGTATCATACCATTCTATCAGTCATAGACATATGGCAAGAGACTATATAATCCCATATAAAATTAGTTTAAACTCACAACCACTCAAGCTACAATTCGACTCTAAAAACAGAACAATACTCCATCTATTAGAGTGATTCCTAACTTCAATGCTAACCAATACCTTGTCCAAATCATGGAATCAAATTAAACTATAGAACTATAATTCATAAGCTAATGAGAAATTAGCTGGAAGTACTGACTACTAGGACATTGATTCCAGGCGTCGAACACAGCTCTCTCGAACTAGAACTCCGATGCAATCCTATCACACATTTTATAAAACAATTGATTTCAGGAAAACCATGATTCCCATATCCAGCCTTCCTCTGTTTCTTTCGAAACCTAGGCGTGCAAGGACTTAGTTCAAACTCAAGGATCGAAATCTAAACTACCAATTAACAGAAACTCAAGGGATCTGATTAATTCAAGATCAAAACCCCATAATCCAACAATGAATCCCAAGATCGAAGAATATGAAGTAAGAGTTACAAAAATACTTACTCAAAATATTGATTGATGCCTCTACTGATCGTTCCTTAAGTCCAATTACTGATGTTCCTAACAAAACCAACAATCATGAAGGCCAACTGATCAATACTATGATCAGAAAGTTCATTCACAGTTTAAGAACTAAAATGGAGAATCATTGCTCACCAATTAAATAAAATCATTAGCAAGGAATTGAAGATCCGATCACAACTAGAAGTAGGGGTGAGTGTCGGTATAATCGGTCGGTATTTGGTTGGATTTTTTGGTATTTTTTAAAATCGGTATTTAAAAAATCAATACCAATATCGTATCATTTAGAATCGGTTTTTTTCGGTTTCGGTTAAATCGGTATTCGGTCGATTTTTATTCGGTATCGGTATTTTACCATTTAACATTTGATCAATCAACACACTTAATATGAACCTCTTAACATAGAAAAATATTTTTTTACCTTTTTTGGAAGCATTAAATTTCAAAGCCAAGCCTCTACCAAGCAAGCAATTAATCAAATTTATTAGAATAATATGTAACAAGTCACAAACACCTAAAAAGAGCTTAAAAGATCAAACACGATCACTAAGTTTTATTCTTAGTATAAGTTTAAGTACACTAAAATTCATTTCAAAATTATATGAAAACACAAAAATATGAGCTCAAAAGACCAAAACTCAATTCTTAGCATTCTTAAAATATCTTCAAGTCCACCAAAATTTATTCTAAGTTCTAACAAACTAATTTCCAACTAAAACAAAGATAAAAATGAAAAAGAGTAATATAAAATTAATCACGAACAACATTCTAACGAAAAAATGTATATATATATATATATATATATATATATATATATATATATATATATATATATATATATATATATATATATATATATAATATATATATATATATATATATATATATATATATATATATATATAATCGGTTCGGTTCGGTATTTTCGGTATGGTATTACATTCAAACCGTTACCACTACCATTATACCATATTTTAATCGGTTCGGTAATTCGGTATCGGTACATAATTTCGGTTCGGTTTTTCGAAATATTTTTAATCGGTATTCGGTCGGTTTTTCGGTAGCGGTCGGTATTTGCTCACCCCTCACTAGAAGGCCTTTAGGAACTCATTGCCAACTCGAAGACGAGTCTTCACAATGATCAGATGTGTCTCGATCGACTTCGATCTAGAATTCAACGAGAACAGAGTTACTGGATGATCAAGGAATTTGCAATGCTTGGCAATTTCACGAGAGTTCCTCACCTCGGCGGCTCCTGCAATTCCGGTCAAACTCTGCTACAGCTGGAGTCGTCGCCACCACTGGATGATCACCTCAGTCTTCAAAGTACAGTGCCTCTGCCATGATCCTTGTCGTTGCCAATTCGAAGAGATCACCCAGAAACTAGGGTTAAGGAATTTGGAAGGATGAAGGAGAACAGTGAGATGTAGATCTAGAATTGGCTGGGATTAAATAGGAGAATTATCGAGTGAATTTGGAGGGAAATTGGAATTAGAGCTATAGGGAAAAACGGTTAGGGAAGGAGTGGAGGATTTGAACATTTATTGTATTAAAGGAACATTGTTGTTTCTTTATTCCGATTTCAACAGATTAAAAATATGGGCATGTTGAGTTGGGCCTTACCAACTCAATTAGCAAAAAGAAAGGAAAATAATAAATGAGAGAAAAATACTATTGCACAAATGGTATATAAAATTAATACAGGAGGATAACCTAGAGAAAAATTATTATATATTTAGAAAATATGGAAGGTGGGGTTACATAGTCTACTAATGTCGCAAAGGACGTTGCTATTCATGTTTCAGAACGTCGCTAGCCTGTGTCGGAGACGTCGCTAACGGACGCCAGACGTCGCTAATACCATGACATTGCAAACCCAAAATGTCAGATAGTACGTAACTAAACGTTGCAGATTACGTCGCTAACTGCTGAACTGTCAGCGACAATTAGCAACGAATATCTATGTCGCTAATTAGCAATGCCTCGTCGGCAAATGTCATTATCCACTAAAAAGGTAGCAACGTCAGGGAATCGCAAATGAACATCGCCATGGCGACGAACAGCGACGTATTCTGTGTTAGCGTCCAGGTAATACGTGACATGTAGATTTCCTCGCTAATTTTGTCGCTAAACAAAATCAGCGACGTTTTTTCTATTTTGCGACGGCCTATGGCGTCGCTAATGTGACTTATTTTGGTAGTGTTTGCTAACCCATTCTGCTGCGACGTGTTCTTGACAGTCCAATGTCGAATGATACCTTCTTGAGCACAGAAATCTTTGAAAGGTCCATAGATATGTTTTTCGTAATTGCTCGACGAGTACGACTATGTGCGAGCGTACATATTTATGAAAAATATTTTTTCTATTTTTATAGTTTAAAATAATATAGATAATAATTATTTTTAGCTATCGTACCTAAATTTCCAAGTTTATGATTTTAATTATGAAAAGCATTTCATTTATACAGATATAATAATAAATAATTTTCCTATAAAATGGTATATTAGAAAAATATATTTATGTAAATATTATTTGGACATACATATATATTTCATAATTATTTATTAGTTTATTTTTAAATAATAATATAATTTTCAAAATTATTATTATTAGTATTTTTGGAAAATATATTTTAAAATTATTGTGGCAATTTAAATCTTGATTTGATTTTATGGATTTATTTAAATAGTTAATTTAATATCTATATTTGAAATTTGATTGATTTTAAACTAAAGGATGGAATTTAATTAGATTTAAATTGATTTAGATTTGGATTGAAATTTATTGAATTTGATTTAAAATAAATAGAGGAATTATCTAAAGGGATTTGCAACTATCATAATCCTTATCTAAATAGTAGCTTCCACCTCCTATATAAGGAGAGGCTCATTATTCTCTATTCCATTAATTTTCTCTACCTACAAATGTGTTTGTGCATCGTGTCCGTGCACATCAAGCCATATCCATTCACTTCTTCTATTTTTCATCCAAATTGATTAATGTTCTCATTAAAGAAATTCTATTTTCTCTTCCATCTATTTTCTCTTATCACAAATTCTTACTATCCTTTTACCGACAACCAAGTCCGTCTATCCTAGTAGTCCTTAAATTTTGAGTACGAAAATTTTCAAAGGTGGATAAATTTGTAACTCATCTTCCCGAACTTATTATTTTTTAAATTATATCTATATATTTTTATTTCGTGTTTTAAAAATAATTTTCGTAGAAATTTTGTAAAAGATATTTTGTGATTACTTTTGTTACCAAAAACTAGTTTTAAATTAATGGTTTGAAATAATATTTCTAAAAAAATGTTCTCAAATTTTTTATTTGAAATATAAAATATGTTTTTATTATTTTTGGTCTTCTAAAAATTGGTTTAAAAAAAGAGCAATAAAAGTTTTTTTTCTATTTATTTTTAAATAACGATTTGGATTTATAAAAGTAAGTTTTATAATATTTGATGACATCGAGTATTATTTTGATATGTTAATCAGTTATTTGATTATATTTGAATTTATTTAAATTATCTTGATGGTTATCAACTATACTTTAAATTATGTTGATAATTTAAATATTGTTTAAAATACTTACGATGACTAATTGGAGAATTACGATTTGTACAATCTAGATTTAAAATATTATTAGATTAAATAATTTATTTATTATTTGATTTAAATTATTTTGATAAATATTAGATATTATTTTAAAGTCATTATGTTGAGTTTGATTTGGATTCATATGATTTGAATTATTTGATAATATAGAATAATACTTAAAGTTATTATGGTGATCATTTAAAGGATTGCAATCAAATTGATTTATTTTTAAATAATTTATTTGATTTAAATTTATGGAAAGATTTATCCATTAGAAATTCTTATCCTATTGGAATCATATCTAGCATTAATTAGATCGTTTCTTATTTAAACCAATCCTATTCCTATCCAAATTAGTTGGTAATCATAATCATCCATATTGATTTAGTTCTAATCCTATCATAATTTGCTAATTGCTAGCCATTATATATATCTATCGAATCTATGAATAAAATCATCTTTCAAACCATCCTTGTCAAAATTTCTCTCTTTTTTCGTCATAAATTCAGCCTCAATTTTCAAAGGTTGTAGCAACTTCGAATGACCATAACTCCCAACTCCGGACTCCGTTTGACCTCCATTTTTTTTTGTTGGAATCGTATTGAGGTATATTTTCTGAATATAAATTTTATTTTTATAAATTCGGAACTTAATTTTCTGGAAAATTTATGGAGTGTCAGTTGTCCGAAATCTGATACGTTTTAGTGTTTTTGAGATTCTGGGAGAACCAGGAATCAGAATCACGAACCGTTTGAAGTTTCGGAATGCTGACGGAAAAATACACATCATATATTTTTTTCAAAAAAAATTCAGAATATTTTATTTTTGGTTTTTATTTTAGAAGTTTGTCATATCGTCTGAGTTCATCTTGTGTAGCCATGTGACTATTCTGTACCCAACGGGATTGTCGGTTTCACCAGCAAAGACCTCAGACAAGACACCTTGCCTTTGATGTTTATTTACTTGATCAATATCATGCATACTTTTACTTATTATTTATTTATAACAAATATAAAATTGTTCTTTCAAAACTGTATGTACATTCAAATTATTGTACTTTAGTTTTTCTTACGCATTTTGACTTACAGTTAAGGGACCACCCTTTGTGTTTGCCGCATTCATTGGCCTGACACTTGTGTATCACGAGTCACGAGTCTCATATAGATCTCGGACATACGTATCGACTGGCCATCGGTGCGCACATGCCGTACGATAGGCAATAACTGCTAAATAGTTATGGTTGTCTAGAAGACTTAGCAGTTATTAGGAATGTCGTAATGTAGATACAGCACGTGTAGTACAGGGATAGGGGAAGACAGTTATTAGGCGCAGGGGCTTTCACACATTTACTTTTCTCTAGCTGCCATTTGTGACTCAGCCGAGAGCTAGTGCGCCGAGCACTTATTTACTTTTCTCTAGATGCCACTAGTGCCTCGATTGAAACACAAATGTGTCGTGCATTTACTTTCCTCTAGCTGCCGTTAGTGACTCACCCAAGAGCTAGTGGCCGTGCATTTATTTTCCTCTAGATGCCCCTTAGCTCTCACTCGAGTGCTAATGGGTCGTATATTTACTTTCCTCGAGATGCCACTAGTACCTTGGTTGTAACGCTAACGCGCCGTATTTCTAGTTTCGGGAGCCCTTGTGTGGAACGTTGTCTTCAAAATGTATTTTCACATAGAATGGTTAAGGACCTTTATTTGTTTAGTCATATATACTTTTCTGTTGAGCTTTTATTATTCAGTTATTGGCATGATATTATGTGTCTTGTTACGTCCCTCTGAGGACCTGGTTATCTTGCCAGGTGTGTGCTCTTGTCTTCGCAGGTGTTCTAGCTCTAGCCGTGATCATCGCTATTTCTTAGAGGATGAATGCACTTGGATCGTCTTCGCTTCGCTCGCCAAATTTATTTCATTCTTCATGTATTTCTTTCCTTGCTTGTTGGTAGTGGATTTGTCTCCGCCCAACATATTGTATAAAGACTTTTCATAGTTAGTTTTATGATATCTTTATTTTCCTTTATTTTGTGGATGAGATTAGTCGTTATGGTTTCTACTACATATTACAGCTTATGTATGTATACGAGGTTTATATATTGGAGTATATTTCGTATGTATACAGCTGGCATGTCTACGTTCCTAGTCCTCCGTATTTTGGGACTGGGACGTTATATATTTTTGTGGTGGCCCATGCAGGTCTAGATAAATTATTTGGTTACTTTACCGTACCAAATAAGCCTGCGTATAGGATTAGAAGTCTAGGATCTCATCCACGTACTTGACCTCTCTCCTCAATCCCATATTCGAATTACTGTTCGACTCATCAATTGCATCTTGCTTGATTCCTCCTATCATTATTCTTATCTTTCCTTCGTGTTTGCTAGAGATTGACCCTACTAGTTAGATATCCCAAACACCATTAGTTTAATTCTTTAAGTTGGGTAGAATGCTTTATGACCTAGTAATCCCTTTGTCCTTGTGACCTATATTAATAAGTTCACTTAGATTCTAGAATTTAGAGGACCCTAACCCATCTAGTCAACCAAGGACATGGACAAAAAGACTATAGGACGACTGTATAAAGACCATCACAGGACATGACTTAGATCCTTTAGAAGTTTGACTATACTCCCTCTCAATTTTAAACTCTCGTGACTATATTTTTACGATATAGACTAATGATGCTAATGTAGCCTAGTTTTTGCAAGCTAAATTATTTATCAAGCTTGTTTATGACATATGTTATTGGAGGCCTCCGCTAACGTATTGTCTACTCAGAACCGGTGCATGATGGTCTGATCAACCTAGTGCACTTTGGTTCGCTTACATCTATCGTTCTACATGGATGGGGACATAGCTAAACTTGCCCTCTAGAGTCCCATCCGTGACTGCCTTGGCAACTCCTTTTGAATTATTCGGTCGCCTTTGAACTACGTATTCGTATTCGATAACGCCTCCTTCGAACTCTATATTGCTTTCGCCTTCACCTATTTTAGAAGGACGAAGGCGTTACACTTGAACTTCCTCTAGCCTTCCTATCGACTATGACCATTCTCTCTCGATGTTGCTACATTTTCATCCTAAACTACTCGTCCTTTTTCTCGGCCCTATATTTACTATCATGACCTTCTAATCGCTTAATTTAGGAGTAAAATCAAATTCTTTCTCTTAAATCGTGCCCTCAACCTACTCTCAAAACATATCTTTTTAGGTTTCCCATTTATCCTCTTGATACCATATTACTCCTTGCATGTTATCATGACTAACTTTAACCCTTAACTTTTTAATTGTTGCTTAAAACTCATGACCCTCATTTACTACCCACGACCGTACCCGTATTATTTTTCTATGATCTAGATCGCAACTTCTTACGACATAATTTTGTTGAGCCTTATAATTGATTGTTCTCCACCGATACCCCCTTGTGTCTTTTCACCCTCCTACTAATTCTTAATTTCGAGGACAAAATTCTTTTAAGTTGGGTAGGATGTAAAACCCCTAAATTTCTACTTTTTTTAAATAAATTTGATACTGATTTTTTATTTTTTGTATATTGTACATCGCGTAGTTGCATTGTACGTAGCACGCAAAATTTTGTTTTTCGTAATTGTCTCGACGAGTACGACTATGTGCGAGCGTACATATTTTTGAAAATATTTTTTCTATTTTTATAGTTTCGAAATAATATAGATAATAATTATTTTTAGCTATCGTACCTAAATTTTCAAGTTTATGATTTTAATTATGAAAAGCCTTTCATTTATACAGATATAATAATAAATAATTTTTCTATAAAATGGTATATTAGAAAAGTATATTTATGTAAATATTATTTGGACATACATATATATTTCGTAATTATTTATTAGTTTATTTTTAAATAATAATATAATTTTTAAAATTATTATTAGTATTTTTGGAAAATATATTTTGAAATTATTGTGACGATTTAAATCTTGATTTGATTTTCTGTATTTATTTAAATAGTTAATTTAATATCTATATTTGAAATTTGATTGATTTTAAAATAAAGGATGGAATTTAATTAGATTTAAATTGATTTAGATTTGGATTGAAATTTATTGAATTTGATTTAAAATAAGTAGAGGAATTATCTAAAGGGATTTGCAACTATCATAATCCTTATCTAAATAGTAGCTTCCACCTCCTATATAAGAAGAGGCTCATTATTCTCTATTCCATTAATTTTCTCCACCTACAAATGTGTTTGTGCATCGTGTCCGTGCACATCAAGCCATATCCATTCACTTCTTCTATTTTTCATCCAAATTGATTAATGTTCTCATTAAAGAAATTCTTATTTCTCTTCCATCTATTTTCTCTTATCACAAATTTTTACTATCCTTTTACCGATTAACCAAGTCCGTCTATCCTAGTAGTCCTTAAATTTCGAGTACAAAAATTTTCAAATGTGGATAAATTTGTAACTCATCTTCCCAAAATTATTATTTTTTAAGTTATATCTATATATTTTAATTTCGTGTTTAAAAGTAATTTTCGTAGAAATTTTGTAAAAGATATTTTCTGATTACTTTTGTTACCAAAAACTAGTTTTAAATTAATGGTTTGAAATAATGTTTCTAAAAAAATATTCTCAAATTTTTTATTTGAAATATAAAATATATTTTATTATTTTTGGTCTTCTAAAAATTGGTTTAAAAAAAAAGAGCGATAAAAGGTTTTTTTCTATTTATTTTTAAATAGTGATTTGGATTTATAAAAGTAAGTTTTATAATATTTAATGACATCGAGTATTATTTTGATATGTTAATCAGTTATTTGATTATATTTGAATTTATTTAAATTATCTTGATGGTTATCAACTATACTTTAAATTATGTTGATAATTTAAATATTGTTTAAAATACTTACGATGACTAATTGGAGCATTACGATTTGTCTAATCTAGATTTGAAATATTATTTGATTAAATAATTTATTTATTATTTAATTTAAGTTATTTTGATAAATATTAGATATTATTTTAAAGTTATTATGTTGAGTTTGATTTGGATTCATATGATTTGAATTATTTGATAATATAGAATAATACTTAAAGTTATTATGGTGATCATTTAAAGGATTGCAATCAAATTGATTTATTTTTAAATAATTTATTTGATTTAAATTTATGGAAAGATTTATCCATTAGAAATTCTTATCCTATTGGAATCATATCTAGCATTAATTAGATCGTTTTTTATTTAAACCAATCCTATTCCTATCCAAATTAGTTGGTAATCATAATCATCCTTATTGATTTAGTTCTAATCCTGTCATAATTTGCTAATTGCTAGCCATTATATATATCTATCAAATCTATGAATAAAATCATCTTTCAAACCATCCTTGTCAAAAAATTTCTCTTTTTTCGTCATAAATTTAGCCTCAATTTTCAAAGGTTGTAGCAACTTCGAATGACCATAACTCCCAACTCCGGACTCCGTTTGACCTCCAGTTTTTTTGTTGGAATCATATTGAGGCATATTTTCTGAGTATAAATTTTATTTTCATAAATTCATAACTTAATTTTCTAGAAAATTTGTGGAGTGTCAGTTGTCCGAAATCTGACACATTTTAGTTTTTTTAAGATTCTGGGAGAACCAGGAATCAGAATCACGAACCGTTTGAAGTTTCGGAATGCTGACGGAAAAATACACATCATATATTTTTCCCAAAAAAATTTCAGAATATTTTATTTTTGGTTTTTATTTTAGAAGTTTGTCACATCGTCTGAGTTCATCTTGTGTAGCCCTGTGACTATTCTGTACCCAACGGGATTGTCGGTTTCACCAACAAGGACCTCAGGCAAGACAACTTGCCTTTGCTATTTATTTACTTTCTCAATATCATGCATGCTTTTACTTATTATTTATTTATAGCAAATATAAAATTGTTCTTTCAAAATCGTATGTAGATTCAAATTATTGTACTTTAGTTTTTCTTACGCATTTTGACTTACAGTTAAGGGACCACCCTTTGTGTATGCCGCATTCATTGGCCTGACACTTGTGTATCATGAGTCACGAGTCTCATATAGATCTCGGACGTACGTATCGACTGGCCATCGGTGCGCACATGCCGTACGATAGGCAATAACTGCTAAATAGTTATGGTTGTCTAGAAGACTTAGCAGTTATTAGGAATATCGTGATGTGGATACAGCACGTGTAGTGCATGGGATAAGGGAAGACAGTTATTAGGCGCAGGGGCTTTCACACATTTATTTTTCTCTAGCTGTCATTTGTGACTCAGCCGAGAGCTAGTGCGCCGTACACTTATTTACTTTTCTCTAGATGCCACTAGTGCCTCGGTTGAAACACAAATGTGCCGTGCATTTACTTTCCTCTAGTTGCCGTTAGTGACTCACCCAAGAGCTAGTGGCCGTGCATTTATTTTCCTCTAGATGCCCTTTAGCTCTCACTCGAGTGCTAATGGGCCGTGTATTTACTTTCCTCGAGATGCCACTAGTACCTTGGTTGAAATGCTAACGCGCCGTGTTTCTAGTCTCGGGAGCCCTTGTGTGGAACGTTGTCTTCAAAATGTATTTTCACATAGAATGGTTAAGGACCTTTATTTGTTTAGTCATATATACTTTTCTGTTGAGCTTTTATTATTCAGTTATTGGCATGATATTATGTGTCTTGTTACGTCCCTCTGAGGATCTGGTTATCTCGCCAGGTGTGTGCTCTTGTCTTCGCAGGTGTTCTAGCTCTAGCCGTGATCATCGCTATTTCTTCGAGGATGATTGCACTTGGATCATCTTCGCTTCGCTCGCCAAATTTATTTTATTCTTCATGTATTTCTTTCCTTGCTTGTTGGTAGTGGATTTGTCTCCGCCCAACAAATTGTATAAAGACTTTTCATAGTTGGTATTATGATATCTTTATTTTCCTTTATTTTGTGGATGAGATTAGTCGTTATGGTTTCTACTGCATATTACAGCTTATGTATGTATACGAGATTTCCATATATTGGAGTATACTTCGTATGTATACAGCTGGCATGTCTATGTTCCTAGTCCTACGTATTTTGGGACTAGGACGTTACACTCATGTTGTCATGTGCCACCGAAAAATAGATCTCGTCACTGTCAGCTTTTGAAGCACAGTTTGCTTCATCACCTTCTCTCTCTTTCTTATTGCCTTTTTTCTTGTTCTTCTTATTTTGATGAGGACATTTATTTGCATAATGTCATTTCTCATTTCAGTTGAAGCACTTCACTTTCTCAATAGGTGTCTTGGACTTGGATATTGACCTTCTGCTATAAGATGCTCTATCGTTTGTCCTCTCTCTTATGGTCAAACTTTGGGCTTGGTCTCTACCGTTTCCGTCATTAGAATATCTCATTAGACAATAAGGCACTCGTAGCATCTTCTACAAAAATTGAGTCCTTCCCGTATAGTAATGTTTGAATAAGATTTTCATAAGAATAGGGCAAAGAAAATAATAGGATTAGCGCCAAACGATTATCTTTTTCATGTCAACATCCTTCAAGTCGAAAATAATTCGATTGAATTTTGAAATATGATCCCGAATTGACGTACCTTCCTCCGTCAGTCTGTAGAGCGACTTTAACATATAAAGTCAATTTGTGAGAGTCTTCTCCATGTAGAGTGATTCCAACTTCAACCAGAGTCCAGCGACGATGGTTTCGTCCTTCATAAAGTACACGACATCCCTTTCCAAACACAGACGAATAGCAACACATGCTTCAAAATTCATGTCATCCCAATCATCATCGGTCATGTCAGCGAACTTCTTAGATTTTTTTCGAAAAGCCTTGTGAAGCTTTTGAGATATGAGAACGTCATTCATCTGGCTTTTCCAAAAACAAAATCATTCTTTCCATTGAACTTCTCAATTTCATACTTCCCGACCTTGCTTGACAGAGCCATATCAAGAATCTACCCAATTAACTTTCTTTAAGAACTTTTTAGACACCTTGCTAGACTCCCAAAGCTCTGATACCAATTTGTTGGGGCCCAGCGAAAATAAACCCAAGAAATCAGATAATATCTCAGAGAAAATTCACAACCACAAAGACAATGATTTACGTGGTTCGGTCAAAATACCTACTTCCACATACGAGAGTGATTTAGCTCGACTATGAAGAAGAAAATGAATTACAATAGCTCTCAACACACTTCTCTCCTTGCACTCAAGAACTCTCTACTACAAAGATAAATGAAAAAAATCTTAAACTTTTGTGTTGAACTTATTCAACAACTTTAGCCCTCTTTGTTGAACTTATTCAACAACTTTTATTGAGCACAATGAGATATCCTTGTGTTGAACTTATTCAACAACTTACATTAAGCACTCTTGGAGATGTCTTTTGTGGAGAACCTTTAGACCCCTTTATATACCATAGAAATTTTATCCTAGGCTTAAAATCCAATCTTATGTAGGATTATATATTGGAAATCCAATCCTATGTAGACTTACATATATTAGAAATCCAATCCTATGTAGGATAACAATATATATGGTCAAATCCAATCTTATATAGGATTACCATATATATGGTCAAAAAAGGTCATGGGCCTATTTTTGGATACTTTTGTTCAAATAAATATATAACAAGTCCAATAGTTGGCCCAAATCTCCTTAAGCCACATTTGTTTAGGATTTAATCAGGGTCGACCCTGAGTTCGTGGAAATTTGAGACGAACTTCCAAAATGAACCTCATACATAATGTAAAAATAAATTATGTAACTAAAAAAATAAAAAATTGTTGCCACTTAGAATTGAATTAAGGACCTTAGTGTATAAGTTTAATATGGTAACCACAACTATTTTGAGTTAAAGGTCTATGGTATGTACTCTTGGGGTGCAGATCTGCTAGCCCAACGCTTCGTCCCAATCATGTTCCTCTCTTGTAAATTAACTTTTGGTATCCATAATTATATATTTAATTTTTTAAATAAAATATATTAGTATTTTAAATAGGTGATGTGTCACATTTAGAAGAAAGGAACATGGTTGGGATATGAGGAGTTGGGACAACATATCTGTTCTCATTCCATGGTTATATTTAGATACGTTATTTTGGTGTCCTTTTAGTCTTTGGACTAATCCACCTACTCCGATGATACTATTGTTTTGTGCCGTTATGGACGAAGATCCGGATAAGATTTGCACTTATTCGGGAATAAAATTGCGATCCACTTTTATTTGGTATTTCAGACTAAAATCTTTTGCTCCTCGATACTAAACCAAATCTTCTTCTTTTTACGATTGAATATGCATCCCATATTTAGTAATTTCTGAACTATTTCTTTTGTATGTGGATCATCACATAAGCAAGAGTATTCTACGTAAAATACCATTTATAGGTAGTTCAATCGAAGTATCAAAACCGAGTATCGGTTCTTTCTCTTCGTTCTCGATCATATGGTAATGGGATACAAAATTCATTTATTCGCCCTTTTCGACAAACAAGTAGAATGTTGCTGTAGAAGAACAGAAGGATATATGAAATTCCAATGACCATTGGATTGATTCCATCAAGTCTTGAATAGTCAAGAAGTTTCCTCCCTTTTTTATCAGATGGGCCCTGGACCGTCGTCAAATCTCCGGTCTAGGCCTGGCTTTAATTCATATCATACGTGAACAAATGAAAATTCTGCATCTTTGTGAGTGAAGTGAATTGGCGAAGCATCCCTTGGACGAGTCGATTGGGTTAGCCCCATTAAAACCGGCCCAAGGACGCACCGGCCTTGTCTCAAAATCAGTTTGGGCCACTTGAGGGTGTCTACGTCATATTTGACAATATAAGAGTTAAGACAAAGATTTTTTTTTCTACTATAGAGTAATTATATTTTTTTTGAACGGTAATACTCAATATCATCAGCTGAATTTAAAAAACAGTAATATTATGATATTAATAAAATAATATTTGTGAAAAATTAAACAAATTAATTTTTTTTATTTGTCTAAAACAAACGAACATGGAAATAGAAAATTAAAAAAAAAATCATCTCCACAGAAAAGCAATGGGAAATGAATTTCAAAAGTACCAAAACTTCGCCTCCTAAATAGTAGGTACTTTTAACTCTCCTCTGAATAACAGCAACAGTGCAAAGCTTAGGGTCCGTTTGGTTACATGTTTTAACTCAACTTTCTGAGTTATAACTCAAAAAATCCCTCAAAACTTGTTTGGCTGTCAACAACTCCCAAAAAGTTTTCCAAATTTTTTTTCAGAAACCCACGTTATAACTCTGCTTTCAGAGAATAGGAAAAAGAAGCTTTCTGAAAAATGTTCTCCCACTTTGCGGGACCCACCCCCCCACCTAACCCCCCCCCAACTCTCTTTCTCTCTCGTAATTTGCTCCTCCCTCCAGAGGAAAAGCTCCTCGAGGAGCTTCCAGATCCAGATCCGGGCCGCACTTGACCCCGACCTCGAACTCCGCCGCGCGAGGGGAGAGGGCGGCGCCATGACCCAGATCCGAGCCGGCGGGGGAGGAATCTCGCGCAGGACGAGGGTGTCGAGCCGCACGAGGCCGGAGCTCACACGACACCCTCGACGAGGACGACGGCCGGAGCCCGCAAGTCGACCGGCACGCCGACGCCTCGACGAGGACGACGACCGAAGCCCGCACGCCGCCGACGACCGGCGCCTGCGCGTCCGACGAGATGACTGGTCTGTCGGGGAGGGTTTGAGGCTCTGGTGGTCGGAGGGGTTAGATTGTGGCTCTGGGTCAGCCTCGACATCGGACGCATGAGAAACACGGTGGTGGCTGGGACACGGTGGTCGGGGTCGAATCTGTGGTGGACGAGAGTTGTTCGAACGGTGGTGGACGAGACACGGTGTCGGGGTCATATCTATGGTGGACGGGGTCAGATTTGGACATGGACACAGGAAAAACACAGTGATGAACGGGACACAGTGTCGGACATTGGGTTGGAAAAAAATTCTAAAATTATTTTGCCAAACATAATTTTTAACATTTATTTTCATAAAACTATTTTCTAGACGAAAGTAACCAAACACAAACTCACAATTTTGACATTCAGAAAACAACTTATAACATATTCTCTAAAAACTCTTTTCAGAAAGAAATTTCAGAAAACATCCAAACGGACCCTTAACCCTTTGAAGTACAAAAAAAACTGTTTTGTTACACCAGTCTCCATTTTAAATCAGTTCATTTATGGACATCTTTTGATAGAAGGACGCTGCTTTTAAAAGTTTATTTGTTTTGCTTTCTGAAAAGCAGCCAAAAATTTTTTTTCAAGCATTAGAAGCAGGTAAGCATCTCTTTAACTAGTTGGAGGATAGGTAGCGTTTTTGTTGTCCTTATCAGATAACCTAATGAGTCTTAGGACATTGCTTGTGGAACAAACAAAGGTTATCCTGTTATAGAGTTTCTCTCTTTATTATCCATCTTCCGTGGCTTCACCTACATACAATTGTGAACAATTTAGATTCAAAAAATAAAATACGAAAAAAATGCAAACGAATTAGATTCAAATCACCAGCGTTTTAAAAATCGGACCAAATGGCCGATTCAACTTGTTGATCCGTGAATAGATAGTTTTTTCTGGACCAGATCAGTATTAATCCACTTTTTCTTCAAATTAGTTGTAAATAAATATTTTTATAAAATTAATGTCCAGAAAGAAATTAACTTGGACTACTTGGGTTAATCTAATGGTTAAATCATTGGTTGAAACGGTTTGACTCGATCCAATATCTTGTCCAGGTCGATCTTTGGCCCGGTTTTGAAATAATGGTTAGTACGCCTTCAAATTTTTTTTTTTTTCAAAAAAAAGATTTAAACCCCCCCCCCCCCCCCCCCCCCCAAAAAAAAAGAAAAAATTGCTAATCCTATTTCTACTTCTCCCAATTTTATTTTAATCAGTGTTATCCCCCAATCTTTGGGTAAAGTGCAAATAAACCCACTTTAGATTTGCATTTTTGCATTTGAAGACCCATTGTTTAAAAAAAAAAGATCCCACATTTTAATTTTTGTTCAGTTTGCACCCATGCCATTAACAGACGTTAAAATACGTCTAAAAATACGATTTTATCCCTCCCCCACTCCCCCTCTCTCTCTCTGTGGTGATGGGAGTTTGTCAAGCGGGACCGACCAGAGGAGAGAGGAGGGTGGCCGGCCAGCGGAGGGAGGAGGGGGCGGATCGAGCTAGGGGTGAGCATTCGGTTAATTCGGTTTAAACCGAACCGAAAACCGAATTGAACCGAAAATCGAATAACCAAAACCGAAACCGAACCGAATTGGCCCATAACCGAATCAAACGGAACCGAATTAAATCGGTTCGATTTACAGTTTATTTGCACTTTTTTTGTTAATATACATAGTACTTAAATATACATAAATATATATATATATATATATATATATATATATATATATATATATATATATATAAACTAAATTTTCTTATTCTGTTTTTGGTTTGGACCGAAACCGAAACCTAAGACCGAAACAGATAAGAAAATTTAGTATTTTCAAAACCGAAACAGAATAAGAACTTTTTTAAACCGAGCTGAATCTCTATTCGGTTCGGTTCAGCTTTCGATCCAAACCGAATAATGCTCACCCTTAGGTCGAGCATGGCCGACCAGCGGAGGGGGGGGGCAGCCAGCGGAGGGAGGAGGGGTTGGGAGGGCTGACTAGCTGAGGGAGGTGGGGGGACGAGTCGAGGGGGCCGGCTAGCGAGGGGGAAGGGCGGTCGGGGGGCCAAATAAGAAAAAACCGAACAGAACGAATAAGAGATTCGGTTTGGTTAAAAAAGATTTGATTCGATTTCGGTTTTGAAAATACTAAATTTTCTATTCGGTTCAGTTTCGATTTGGGTTCGGTTCGGTCCAAACGAAAACCGAAAGATAAGAAAATTAGGTTATAATATATATATTATATTATATATAATATAATATATATATATAGATATATATATAATATAAACTAAATTTTCTATTTAGTTTATATATATATATATATATATATATATATATATATATATATATATATATAACTGAATAAGAAAATTTAGTTTATATATATATATATATATATATATATATATATATATATATATATATATATTTTTTTTTTTTTCTTTTTTTAACCAAACCGAATCTCTTATTCGGTTCTGTTCGGTTTTTTCTTATTTGGCCCCCTCGACCATATATATATATATATATATATATATATATATATATATATATATATATATATATATATATATATATATATATATATATATGTATATATATTAACAATAAAGTGCAAATAACCGAATAAACAAAAATCGAACCAATTTAATTTGGTTCGGTTGATTCGATTATAGGCCAATTCGGTTCGGTTTTGATTTTGCTTATTTGATTTTCGGTTCGTTTTGAACCGAATTAACCGAATGCTCAACCCTAGCTCGACATGTCCCCTCCTCCCTCCGCTGGCCGGCCACCCTCCCCTCTCCTCTAGTCGGCCCCCGCTTGACAAGCCCCCACCACCGGAGAGAGGGAGGAGAGAGTAGGGAGAGGAGGTAAAATCGTATTTTTAGACGTATTTTAACGCATGTTAATGACATGGACGTAAACTAAGTAAAAATTAAAATGTGGGTTTTTTTTAAACAAAGGGTCTTCAAATGCAAAAACGTAAATCTAAGGAGGGTTTATTTGCACTTTGTCCAAAGATTTGGGGTAACACTAATTAAAATAAAATTTGGAAAAGTAAAAATAGAATTAGCAATTGGGGGTAAATACAAATAACTCTAAAAAATATTATATCGATACAGAAATCCAATAAAAGAAAATCTAAAACATAATGGAAAAAAAAAGTTAACAAAATTCAATATTAACAGCGTTGAACGTTATGTTATTGGCTTGCACCAACCAAAGTGATGTATTAATGTAACCGATAGAAAGGGAAAAAAAAAACAGAGAGTTAAAATCTAATGAATAAACAAATAATATATATCGAGTTGTCAACCTACATCGCACCAAACAACAACTAGCTTGCTTTAAATTAGTTGCAGTACAATGAAGAAATCTACACAAACGCACAAGGCCAACGATCCAACGGTAAGAAATCATCAAGCGAACCTCCCCACCGCACATCGACGGCTCTGATACAACTGTACTGCAAATGACTACACCGACTCCCAAGAACAACCCTAAAAAAGAGTGCCCCTACAGTACAACAATATTCACGGAATTGCCACCCGGTCCTCCACTATATAAATCCCCAGCTTGGTTTCATTGATAGCATCAAATCATAAATTTTGTAGCCTTTCAAATTCTTCGTCAATCTCCTCTAATGGCAGAGGTATATTTCCTTCCGAAATTAGGGTTTTCTTAATAAAAATCATAAAATTCATGATGTTTTTGGGGGGTTTATTTCTGAGATGCGGAATTTGTCGTCGATATTGATTTTAGGGTTTATTGGTTTCCCTAATATTATTCTATTGAAGCACAGATAGCAGGAAAAAAGAGTTGTTTTGTAGATTAAAAATTAGGGTTTACTCTTATGATTGCATCTATGATAATTTTTATTTCTTAGATCGTTACCAATGAATAATAGATATTGCTTTTATTTATATTGTGTCAAATTAGGCCCTATGAATTTTTTTTACTATGTATCAACCTTATGAAAGTCTAAACAAAGTCCCAATTACAAAAGGAGACACCTCGCTAACACGATCCTAGATAATAAAAAAATACAGACTCCAACAGGACTAGAAAGAATAGCAAGTCACAAGCTTCCCATGGTTAGAAATTATTTTGTACTCCCTCAAAGCGTCCATCATCATAATTTATAAACCCAAGTCCTCTGGACCAAGGTTCGCAATATCTGTATGGGAATCTGTTTTAGACCTTCCCTGTAAGTATAGGTATCGGCAGATTCGATGATTACTATTTGATACTTTTAGACATTATTTTACATTGGGGTGGGCATTATTCAGTTTTGGACCGAGAACCGAACCTATTCTAATAAGATATTTTGTTTTAAAAAAATTCGGTTCGTTTTGAAAATACTAAAATTCCTTCGGTTTTGGGTTTTGAAACCGAACAAGACTTGCGTTATTGTATAATTACGTTCAATTTTATGCATATTTAATGGTTAAAATTGTGTGTATTTTTGAAAATAACAATTCTATGGAAGTATTTTAAAGCTCAACTTTGGTAATTTAATAATTAGTCCAACTTTGGACCCAACTTTCAAATACAACAAACATATGTATAAAGATTACATTTTACTATAATTTAACTACAATACCAACTGTAGGTCCGCCCATTAAACAATAAAAATAGCTCAACCGAATAAACGAATCTATTATTGGTTTGATTTCGGTTATGGTTTGGTTTTGGATTTTTAGAAACTCGCCTTATTTGGTTTTGACTATTTCGGTTCGGTTGAAACCGAATAAACCGAATGCTCACCCTTAATTTTATATATTAAATTCTTTTTCTCATCTTTAAATGAAAAAAATTTCAATATTGTTGAGTCGTTCACCCACAATAGATGGTGGAATTGTTTATTGACTGGCCTTTCTTACGTAGTACAATCACAATAAAGAGTTCTAAATGAAACAATATTAATATGGACGAATGTTGTGAATTTATAATATATAACTCTGACAAATGGTAACCTTTACAACGAAAGGTGATGGTTACATATCGGGACACTATAATACAAATGAATTATTGTGTTGACACTATTTTTCCATACCTCTCTTTTTTTCGTTCAAATTTTTTGTTGAATGATTGGGTCAGAGTGTAGCAAAATCGTTATAATTCGACGGATTCACACATGTATTTGCAGATACTGCAAATATTGCTCTAGACCACCATAGGAGAGAAGGCCAATAAGAAGAGACAATAGACATCTAACCAACCTAAATTCTCTAGAAGTCCATCTTAGGAAGAGCAATAAGAAGAATAAGAGATATGTTGTTGGCATTCCTTCTTAAGCTTCCTTCTTCACACCTCAAGATGTCTACGGATCTTACAAACTAACAGGGGTGTATTCCCATAAGGGAAGGATTAGTCCCATAAGTTTCTATAATCATTCACATTAAGCAATACTCGCACATACTCTTGTGTCGTGAGATGGAAGTTGTATTTGACACTTTGAATGGAGCTGCTACATTGAACTGAAGTTCCAGAGGCCATTGAATACCAGCTTAATTTCTTTCAGAATTGAGTACAATATAGGAGATGTGGTAATATTCTTGACCTACAATATAGGAGATGTGGTAATATTCTTGACCATTCAAACCTATTAGTAATTAAATTCACATCAGGGGAGATCAAATGTACTCTCTCTATTGTGGTTGAGGTCTAAAATCTGAATCCAGTTGAACTTGGAGTTTCGACACTCAAAAACTAAATGAAATAACTAGGGTTCCCCTTCCTAGGGGTGAGCATTATTCGGTTTTGGACCGAAAACCGAACCGAACTGAATAAGAGATTCGGTTCGGTTTTAAAAAAAAAATTGGTTCGGTTTCGGTTTTGAAAATACTAAATTTTCTTATTCGGTTTCGGTTTTGGGTTTCGGTTTCGGTCCAAAACCAAAAACCGAATAAGAAAATTTAGTTTTTATATATATATATATATATATATATATATATATATATATATATATATATATATAATAAATATATCTAGATATATTTAGTTATTATATATATTAACGGAAAAAACACAAATAAACCATAAAACCGAATAAACCGAAAACTGAACCGATTTAATTTGGTTCGGTTCGGTTATTGACCAATTCAGTTCGGTTTCGGTTTTGCTTATTCGGTTTCGGTCCAATTCGGTTTTCGGTTATTCGGTTCGGTTGGAACCGAATAAACCAAATGCTCACCCCTACCCCTTCCTCCCCTTCCTATGTGAGTTTGTTAGTCCATACTCCTTTCGGTATTCCATCAGTTTTGGTATTGACTTGTGAGATTGAAATCCTCGTTGAGAAAATGGATTATTTTTCCAATAGGCTTGTCTTGGATTAGACTGCATTTATGCAGTTGGTGATTGAAATCGTTCTTGAGAATGGACATGGAAGGGAGGGACTATTTGTTTCAAGTTCTCAAAAATACAAATAAATAAAGAACCTCTCTCCATGGACAACCGCTTTATATGCTTTTGTTTGTTGAAGCTCAATATTTGATTTATAGATATCAGGGCATTTCTCAATTCTGGATATTCATTAGTGGAAGAAAATTCTTTTGTTTCTTTATGCAGACTGTTGTGCTCAAGGTTGGTATGTCCTGTGAAGGTTGTGTTGGTGCAGTTAAGAGGGTCCTCACCAAAATGGAAGGTTGTCATCTGATACTCTCTTTGTGTTTACTGTTATGTTTTTTAATACAACCCGCCAATTATTTTATGAGACTTTGAGCTTAGTAGGACTATGAGCCATTTCAAAATGAGGTCTAAAGGGTCATGGTTTTCTTTTTTGGTGTGCGCCTTTTATCTTCTACTTTAGTTTTATTATTCAAAGGTTCTAAGGAAAGTTGGTACCTAGTATGTTTGAGATCGGTTTGGATATGCAATATAGACACACGTGGCTTGTTGGAATGAAGGTCATTAGTAAAAAAAAAATATAATGTGGAAGTTGTGAATTTATGTTGGATGACCTCCAATGGAACTGAATTGGAAGAAAATGATTTGTATAGCTGACACGGATGTCTTGGGATAGGAAATGATTTGGTTATATGAGATGACTTTATGATTGGATTAATGAGGGTAGCAATTAAGTTTTCTTTCATTTGTTCTAAATTTCGATCTATGGTGTTTTATAATTGACTTGTTATGGTTCCTCTTAATATTTATTGATCACTGCTATGAATAATTTTGAAGTGACCTGACCTTATTCGATATCATCATGACTGATGATAACTGTAATTTTTTTGTGATTATTCAGGTGTCGAGTCATTTGATGTTGACATCAAGGAACAAAAGGTTACTGTTAAAGGCAATGTAAAACCTGAAGCAGTTCTTCAAACAGTTTCAAAGACGGGGAAGAAAACCTCATTCTGGGAGGAAGCCTCTGCTCCTACTGCCTCTACATGAGTGTTGCGTGAGCTATCGATTGCAGAAGAATTGTTATATTTTTCATCTAAATGACATGAAGTCATATAAGTACATTCCTAATGATTTATGTTGTATCAGTGAAGTTAATCATGTCGTAAGCTACTTGGTTATGTATGATGTGATGTGAGAACATATGGACTTGGAATTATATACGGAGTTCTTGGTTATATATGTAAGTTTGCTTTGATTGGTGTTTGTCTTATGTTGATTGGTGTTCGTCTTATGTGAGCTAGCGATTGCAGAAGAGTTACTATATTTTTCATCTAAATGACATGAAGTCATATAAGTACATTCCTAATGATAGATAGGGGGCTAAACAATATTATTTTTTCTTGAAATTTGGTATGTTGCCAATCAATAAGGTGTAGATGAATCCCATAAAAAAAAATTCAAGAAAAAAATGTTGTAAAGTGAGGAAAATGAGGTCGACCTTAGGTAACTTACCTAAGGTCGACCTTAGGTACATTTTCCTATATATATATATATATATATATATATATATATATATGTTTGCTTTGATTGGTGTTTGTCTTATGTTGCTCTCTCTTGCCATTTGGTCCAATTGCAGTACTAGTCTATCTGCATCTGTTCTCATGTTAGTCTTTCTTGGAAGATCCTTGGTAAATTTTATTCATGAATCTTTGTTTGGCTAAAAAAAGGTGTCATAAGTGTTTGATTCATTCCAGTGTTTTGTTCAAATAGCAATTAATGGGAACCATTATTATTACTATTTTTTTGAAGCATGATTAGAAACATGGAATCTATGTATGATAACTCAGTAGCCAGACTTTATATCATAGTTTGTGTATCGGTCAATACCGATATGGTTAGGCATGTTCCGATCTGATACTGACCGATATCAGATAGTTTCTGATACAGTCTCTTTTCCGGCCAATTTGACAAAGAAAATTGAACGAAAAAGACCAATCAACAAGGTGTAAAAGCATAGTAAATTTATAAAAGCATGTAAAAGAAGAATATTTATATATCCCATGGGTAAACCAATTGGCAATTATGACTATTATTTTATTCAATTGGAAACTGCTAAGAAACAAAACTTAAAAAGCTTAAAACTATGCCTAAATATGTAAAATATACTTTCTAAAATCTTAATAATTTGTTAATAATTATTTGTTTTTCGATACCAAAAAGTTTGATAATCCAAGTTGAAGCTGTCGATACTCTCGATACCGATACTTATAGGAATTGTCCGATTTCGATACCAATACTGTCAACCTTGCTTTATATGGATGTCCGAACATTCTTAAGCGTTAGCAACAAGTCAGCCGCCGCTTTTACTTGTAATCTTTTCTTCTTCTTTTTTTCTGTTTTTACTTGTTTTCACTCGTTATAAAGAAATCTTGCTTTATGCATGGGTATAGAACCTGCAGACAGAATTTTATTGTTGCACTTATTGTAAAGATTTTTTTTTTTTTTTTTTGCAATGAGAAGATATGCTTAGGATTTAGTTTCATAATGTTCATGTGAACTGGCTATCAGTCAAAATGACAATCGTTCAATACATGAACCTATATTACCACAACACGTTTTGATACAATTGTGAAGAAAAAGTTGCTTCTTGCATGGTGAACGAACGGTGGAGTGTGGACTGGAAAAACTTAATGCTACATTTACTTCAAAATTTGGCAGAGAGAAAATATGCTTAAGACCAACAATACCGATTGGCCTCAACCGGAATACTTGTTTTTCCTGCAGCTAGTGTGCAATAGAAACCAATGTAGAGACAGGAATTTCCGTTCTAGCGAATTTCGCATACGAATCAAATTTGTTAAGTTGTTTTAGACAGTCTAGATTGCACACGTGTTTGAAGAGTTTAGGAGAGCATATATTAGGGTTTTTTTTAATCCTAATTTGGGGAGTAAGTGATAAGGAAAAAATACAGTGAATACAGATGACAGAAGATGCATGAGACGAAACAGATCAAAAGGCACAGCATGATACCGATGCATACAATTTCTAAAGTCAGGTCACATGAAGAAGCATTGTCCAAACTACAAAAAAAAAAAAAAAAAGATTACAAAAGAAGGATAAGAGTGACAAACTCAATCAATTAGGGTCAACTTACCATGTGATGTACTTGCAATACATACCGGAAAGGATGTCTTCAAGGAGGCTTGGATACTCGACTCTGGAGGTTTTCTCTATTATTCAATAAAGATATTCTCCCATTATTCCATGGACATAAGTTCTATTTCTTGAAGATAAAGCCAAGACTTAGTCTTGCTATTATCTGCTGTTTTGTTATAACAATAGCTGTTAATATCTTTAGTTAGGATATATCTCTTTTTGTTATTTTATCTCATCTCTTGCAGTATATATATTTGTATTATTCTTTAAGGAAAATGCAAATTTTCCTTAAACCTTCACATGGTATTAGAGCAGGTTTGATCCTCATCAAAAAAAAAAAAAAATTCTAAGGCATATTAATCGCCTACCATGTCTTCCCCTCACACCATTCCTAACGACGTCGATCCCAGATGCCCACTCATCGTCGTTACGCTATCCAATATCCTCAAACTTACCTTCACAAATTATCCCTCGTGGAAGCTTCAAATTGAGGCCACCCTTGTCGGATATGGTTCCTTCAAATTCTTGGATGGCACCTACCTTGCGCCTCCTCCCACCATCACCAAGGAAACGACCTCTGAATCCAATCCGGCTTACCTCACATGGGGGTTCGCCAGGACAAACTCCACTTTGGCGCTCTTATTGGTACCTTGGAACCTACTCTCACTACCAAAATAAGTCATATTGGCGACAAGATTAGCGACTCCGGTGAAATATGTCGCTATTTTTTTGTGTATTTAGTGATGTACAACAATTACGTCACTGAACGTCACTACCAGCGACGTTTAGCGACTGTTAGCGACTAGCATTATGGTTTGGAAAGAAGAAGTCGCGGTTTAGTCGCAGAACGTCGCTGATTTATATTATTCATCAACGTTTTGCGACTCCCACTCCAGCACGTCGTCAGTTTGTTTGTTAACAGCGACGTTTAGCGACGTCTTTTAATGACGTCGCTAAAATGTTTCATATAGGGCTCTGGGGCCCAATCGATTTCATTTCTTTTCACCCAAATTTTCGATCTCCCGCTGCTCGAGCCCCAAATCTCTCTCCCCCTCCCCCTCTCATCTCCGGCGACCCCCTTACTCGGTAACCCCCTCCCCTCCGGATAGGCCTCCCCCCGACGACCCCCTTCCCCCTCTCCCCCTGCCTCGGTGACCCCCCTCGCCCCCTGGTGTCCTCGTCGCGACTCCTCCACCACCGACCCCCTCGTCCCCTACCCCGGCGACCCCGGCGACCCCGGCCCGACCCGTCCAGGTATACCTAACCCTAACCCTATCTCCCACTGACACGACACAGACACACTGACACACTCACTGACACGACACCAACACACTCACTGACACGACACATACATACACACCCTAACACGCAGATACAGAAGTGTATAACATGACACACAGACACATGGACACACACAACACACAGACACGTGGACACACACATGGCTTGGCAGCTGTATTAGCAGCATCATAGGCTGCTCTGGTAGCAGCAACCAGAGCTACTTTAGCAGCAGTGGATCCTGCCCCTTTGGCTAATGTTGGTTTGGCCACTTGGCCATTAGACCACCATTGCTATCTTGATGTGAATACTTGATTCACATTTGGGATTAGGGTGAGGGTTATCAAAATGACTTGGTTTTACCTAGTAGTAACATAGTTAAGGTATTGCCTACTCTAATGTATAGGTAAGTACTTACCTATGATAGGTAATGTGAATCCTAATTTAGGTTAAGATATTGGGGATTACCTACTCTAGGTAATCTAAGGTAATGATTTACCTAACAAACTAAGGTAACGGCCTTACCTATATCTAGGTATAACTTAGAGTAGATGACCTAATAGGTAATGGGTAATATTGTACCCATCTAAGCTATATTTGAGTGTTATCTAGACACGTGGACACACAGACATATGTCAAACTTAGGTAATGTCCTTACCGATTTCGTCGATACCAATACTCATAGGAATAGTCCGATACCGATACTGAGAACCTTGCTAAGAAGTATTCTACTACCTAGAGTGTATAGAGTATACTAGAAGTGTAGGTATGATTGGTACAATGTTTTGAGCCCTTCTCTGGAAATTAAATTTACTTATGCCAAGCCTTTTGGGCCTATCAGAGTTATATATTTTTTCAAAAATCTAGTATAACGCTGATTACCTCAAAAGACTTACATAAGTAAGAGTGTATAGAGTGAGTATTCTAGTAGTATATCGTAGTACCTAGAGTGTATAGAGTGAGTATCCTAGAGTGTATAGAGTGAGCCTCCCTACTTCCTTTCTTCTCATTCGGGTCATGTGACCTCATATTCTACATCATATGATATCCACCCCAACCCCAGCCTAGAGAAGTGTGAAAATATTAATAGCCAGAGAGGGTTACCCTCAAGGGGACCCGAACGATCTTAACTAAGGTTCATAGTATCGATATCGGTATCGGTATCGATATCGGAATCGATATCATTTACATTTGATACCATGAATCTCATGGCTTCCTCTACCAGAGCAAAATGTAAAACCAAACGTGAAGCAAAGCTTTATATTCAAATCTTTTTACTTCTGATGTTTTGAATATGAAGCTCTGCTTCACATCTGGTAAGGGAAGCCATGAGATTCATAATATCAACCGTAAATGATACCGATTTCGATACCGTTATCGATACTGTAAACCTTGGTTAATATTAATACAGCCACACTTCTCTAGGATGAGGTTGAGATAGATATCATATGATGCGGAATAGGAGACTGAGAGAGTCGAATGAAAAGTAAGGAAGTAGAGGGCAGAGAGGGGGACTTCTTGTTGAACATGTGACGACACTCATTTAATACGCATGTGTATATGCATCCATTTGGAATATACTCGAAAAATATGTATCCAGCTTTGCAGAATTATTGTCAAATGGATATGAATTACTATATGCGATATCATTCGTAGATGTACAATCGTCATCCTGATGACATGTGCGGTGTGTGAAATAAATTTATACAGGGGGTAGAGCAGTTCCTGGAGTTCGCCAAGGCGTTCCCTCAGTACATGGACCGTATCAAAATTAAGTGTCCATGTGTGAGATGTTACAATATAAAATATCATCCAGAAGTGGACGTGACATATCATTTGTACTTGAGAGGTTTCATGCCGAATTACTATCAGTGGACCTCACACGGAGAACTTGTGCCGTTAGCATCGGAGTTGGAGCCTAATTTGTCGTATATGGATGTCCATGACCACGCTGGTTACGACGAAGGGTGGGTAAACATGGTTTTGACGCTGCGGGGCCTAGTTTCGATCCGGACAATCATGATGCGGCTGAGGAGGCACCGAATGCCGATGCTGCAAAGTTCATGGAGTTGCTGGAGAATGCAAGGACTCCTCTGTATCCTGGATGTGAGGATCATTCACCGTTTGAGGTGGTTACAAGCCTATTGAGCATCAAGTCTGATTTCAACATGTCTCAAGAATGCTACAACCGAATCATCGAGTTGATTATAAAGATCTTGTCGGAGGGTGAAAAGTTACCTACAGACTTCTACCGGTCTAAGAGGATGGTGAGATCTCTATGGATGGGATATGAAAAAATCGATGCATGTTGCAAAGGGTACATGTTGTATTAAAAAATGACAAGGATGAAGATACGTGCAGATTTTGTGGTGCAGATCGCTACAAGGCAACAAGTTCAAGTAGGACTCCCGGTGCAAGGAAGCCGATCGATTCGATGCTCTACTTGAATTTGACGTCGCGATTGCAAAGGTTGTTTATGGTGAAGGAGACTGCCGAGAACATGAGTTGGCACAGGCGGGAACAAATCGATGGAGTTTTGGATCATCCATCCGATGGAGAAGCATGGAAGCACTTTGATCGAGAGTATCCAAATTTTGCATCTGATCCGCGTAATATAAGTTTGGGGCTATCCTTTGACGGTTTTATCCCGTTCGGACTTTCGGGTTTCCAATATTCGTATTGGCCAGTGATTGTCACTCTGTACAACCTACCGTTGTAGATGTGTATGAAGACTCCTTACATGTTCCTAACGGTTATTATTCCGGGTCTGAACAATCCGAAGAGGAATATCGATGTGTACTTACAACCGTTGATAGATGAATTGAATTAGCTATGGGAAGTAGGCGCCAACACGCATGATGTTTCCAGAAAGCAGAACTTTCAGATAAGGGCCGCACAGATGTGGACCATCAATGACTTTTCGGCCTATGGAATGTTATCTGGATGGATCACTCATGGCCGCCTCTCATGTCCGTATTGCATGGACCTCACGAAAGATTTCCATTTGAAAATGGAGGAAAATCGTGCTTCTTCGATTGTCATCGACAGTTCCTGCCGAAGGACATCCGTTTCGGAGGAACAGAAATACTTTTCGTGTCGGCGTTGTGGGGAACGCCAATCCACTGCCAAGATGGACCGGAGATATGATATAAAAGAAGGTCAAGGATTTTCCAAGTGCTATCGAAGAGCCTACAAAAGGATACAAGTATGATGAATTTGGTCGCACTCATAATTGGACGAAAAGAAGTATATTCTAGGACATGCCATATTGGAGCACCAATCTGATTAGACATAAACTTGATGTCATGCATATCGAGAAGAATGTATTCGATAACATAACTAATACTGTGATGGACGTAAAGGGAAAGACGAAAGACAATCCCAAGGCCAGGTTGGACTTGGAAGATATATGCAGACATTATGCGTTGCATTTGATAAAGGAAGGCAATGGGAAGTATAAGTAGCCTAAGGCAATTTTCTTACTAGATAGAGAGGATAAAGGAAGACTTTATAGGTAGATTCAGGGCCAAAAATTTCCTGACGGGTACATGTCGAATTTAAGAAGATGCGTCGACCCGAAGGATAACAAACTGACGGGTATAAAGAGCCACGACTGTCACGTATTTATGGAGAGGTTAATTCCGATCGTATTTCGAAAATTATTACCGTCGGTCGTTTGAGATCCGTTGTGTCACTCCCCGATCCTGGAATACATATTTTAATACGTAAACCGATAAATTATATTTACCTTGAAATTATACGATATTTATTATGCAGTATTTCTTCATGCATTTCCCAAAATATTCGACAAAATATTATTTCCTAATTTATTTTCTGCATTTGGGCCTACAGCTTTGGCTCATTTGGGTAACCTATTCTTGGTTCACCAATGGTTCATCATGAACCCTTTGGTTCATCATGAACCCATGGGTTCAAGATCTTTATATATAACTCATCTCATTCTCTCTCCTCTCATTTACTTCCTCTCATTTATCTCCTCCACCAACCAAGGCAAGTACCAACTTGCTCAAGAGATAGATCCATAATTTTGTCAATGATTTCTTACAAAATTATTTGCCAAAACATGTTCTTCTCCTCAATCTATACTAGTTTAGAACTTGGAAATTTCTATTTTGAAGCTTTGATTTTTGTAGATCTAAGTTTTAATCATTTTTGGATTTTTGCATGGTTTGATCTACTTTAGTTGGATTTTATGGGTTTTTGATGCTTCCATGTGGAAGAGCATTCAGTTTCACTCAAGTTGGAACCTTGGAAATCTGGATTTGGAGTTCGGATGGCCAAGTTGTGATGTTTTGAAGCTTTGGGTTCATCCATGGTGTTCTTGCTGTTTGGAGAAGACAGTGAGCAGTGTGCTCCTGTTTGAGCACGCTTCCTGTTGGAAGCGTGTCTCCCCTTGAGCCTGCGTGACTTTTCACACAGCTCTCCCCTTGAGCCTGCGTGACTTTTCACGCAGCTCTCCCCTTGAGCCTGCGTGACTTTTCACGCAGCTCTCCCCTTGAGCCTGCGTGAATTTTTACGCAGCTCTTCCCTTGAGTTTGCGTGACTTTTCACGCAGCTCTCCCCTTGAGCCTGCGTGACTTTTCACGCAGCTCTCCCCTTGAGCCTGCATGACTTTTCACGCAGCTCTCTTCTTGAGCCTGCGTGACTTTTCACGCAGCTCTTCCCTTGAGTCTGCGTGACTTTTTACGCAGCTCTCTCCTCTTGAGTCTGCATGACTTTTCACGTAGCTCCCTCCTTGAGCCTGCGTGACTTTTCACGCAGCTCCCCCTTGAGCCTGCGTGACTTTTCACGAACGCTGCCTTGAGTGAGCCTGCGTGACTTTTCACGCACGCTGCCTTGAGTGAGCCTGCGTGACTTTTCACGCACGCTGCCTTGAGTGAGCCTGCATGACTTTTCACCCCTTGAGCGTGCGTGTTTTTGTACGTACGCTTTTGATATTTTATTAGATACTATATGCCCATTTTATATCCTTACGCCTTTGTCCCGAGCATGATATGAGCACTAATGTGACCCCGGAGAACAAAGTGTTCCTACCCGATACATATACCTGAATGTCCCAGTTCTTGTTCATGCTCGACAAATGACTCGTAACTCCACGTGGCGTATTTGCAATGATGCATTACACGAAGGAGGGTAGAACATGTTGACATACTGATTGACATGGATCCTCTTTGGGGTACTCGTACTTGAGTACGACTTTTAGGAGGATAATCATGCAGGCCACAGCATGTGAGTCCAAGATTTCACCTAGGGTTAAATTAGGCAACTAAACATACTAGATGCATGGGGAGGGCAAAATCCCGAGATCGTGTTACACCAGCCGCCTTGAGATATTATCTTGACGCGCCGGCTGGTCTCCACGGATACTGTGTCATCTGCAACGAGTGGATGACTGTATTCGATTAATTCCTGCTATATATTATATGTTTTAGCAAGGTGGCCTTACGAGGGACCTGTGCTCAATCATACCTGTCTACGCGAACCCCTGGGTTGGCTAGCCTTGCTGGAAAGATACGATCTGAGGATTTCTAAATAATATGATGCGAGGATAATCTCGTCCCACTAGAAACTCGTAGACTTGATTGGCCGTGAAAACGACTTGCTTGTATCCTATTACCTTCCGCGAATAACTGAGGGAAGCGGACTGTCATGGTACGTGATCCAACCCATGTTCTTTTTGATTGTTGGGTTGGTTATCGTACTATGATAAGCTGTGGACCGAAGTTATGAACGGAAGACTTATTCTGTTTGTGAAGTGCTACTTCTGTGAATGACTAAGGAACATGGTCTATCATGGTACATGATCCAACCCATGTTCTTGTTTGATTGTTGGGTTGGTTATTGTGCTGCGATAGGCTATCGACCGAAGTCACGATCAGGAGATTTTATTGTTTATACCTTTTAACTTATGTGAAAGTTATAGAGTACGACACGTCCCGACTCCATGCGGCACCTTTTGTCCTTGTTTGGTTGTAAGGGTGCCATATGGGTTCGAGGATGTTGCGCTACCCTATAGAGAATAGCATAAGTATTACTATTATCAATCATTCTATTATCTGGGTTTTTAATCTTAACTCTTGTGCCCCTTTGGCGGTACTTGCTATTCTGGGCTGACCCCGCTGGTTTTGTTTGGCCAGATCTCGTAGCAGAGCCGGAGGACACGATCTTCCTTCCTGACATCCATGGTGCATACTAGGAGCATGGCGGTTCGGAGACTCGAGTGGGTTTCTTCTCCACCACTCCTGCTTATACTTTTGCGGCGTTTAGCCACCGGCACCTGTTAGCCGGATTACTTGATATTTTGTGTCAGTACATAATTGTAATTAAACAGACTGCAGCTGTGTATAATTTTGTACTCCTGACTCTCTGAGATAGCTAAATTATAAAGCTAGTCTCTCATGATCATTTTGATGAAATGTCAGGGACGCCTTACTGCTTTATCTTTAATGTTCATTTCATTACTGATGTGACTTGATTGATTGAGACATAGAACTCTGTGGGACCATAGGAGACTTGATTGTAGCATGTACCCCCTAGTCTCTCGACAGCTACGATCGCCGTATGACGTTACGTACCTCATATGGAGTAGCTGGCCTAGTCCGTCTCCGTATTTCGGTACTGGGGCGTGACAAGGTTTTAGTGGTGGCCCATGCAGGTCTGATTTTCAGACTTGTGGGATATTGCGAATTATTAGGAGTCTCAATCAAAACTTGTTTCCCTTGAAATTCTGTTTCAAATTCTCTGTCCTTGCCTTGATCTCTAACCTGACTTGCATCCTCGAAATCTTCCTCGTCCGGACTTGATAATCTTATATTCTTCTCTATATGGGTGCTTCATTCTCAGTAGCGGGTGAGGCCCATGAGGAAGAGCAGCAAGAGCATGGCTCGACTGGGCAGCAACAGGGAAGAGAACCTTCCCCAGGGCAGGCGCAAGCAGAAATGGAACCCGAGGCAGTGCAGCCGTCGGTTATTGAAACTCCTGCAGCACCAGCAGCGACGGCAGTACCAGATGCCGTAGCACTCCTGGAGATCATCCGGGGGATTCTTGTCACTCACCAACAGCAACAGACTCAGCAGCAGGAGCAGAACGTGTTGCTGAACCAAGGGATTCAGTTAGCTCTTGAGAGGAGTGCCGGGGTTGACTCGGGAGCATCAGGAAGGTTCCGTCGCTTGAACCCGAGGTATTTTGATGGCACGGAGGATGCCATCACTGCAGATGCATGGATTCAAGACATTGAAGCCATTCTTGTGGCAGCCAAGGTTCCAGATGATGAGAAGGTTGATCAGGTCAAATTAGTACTTCAGGATCTTGCCCGCGACTGGTGGGCATCAGAAGAAGTTGGTATAAGACGTCCTGTTCGTTGGACCACCTTCAGTGACAGGTTTAAGGCCAAGTATTTTGGCGTAGTAGCTCGATATGAGCTCCAGCAGAAGTTTATCAGTCTCAAGCAAGCAGGCAAGACCGTAGATGGGTATACAGCAGAGTTCTGCAGATTGTGCCATTTTGCACCAGCAATGGTGGCAACGGAGCCAGAGAAAGCTATAAGGTTCCAGCAGGGACTTCATTTGGAACTATTACAGCTTGTGGAAGGACACGATTACCAGACGTTTGACGCTGTTTTGGCGGCCGTTCGGAGGTACGAGCTTACCCAGCAGAGGTTGGCATCGAGGACAGGAGGTCAGAAGAGATCTCATTCCCAGGTTGGAGGAGGAGCAATGCAGCGAACGTCGGCACCAGCACCCGGTGTACGTATTCATGATGCAGGAGCGTCGCGGAGGACGGCCGTGTCAACTAATACAGCGCCAGTTCGACATCAGCAGTCGAGGAACCAACAACAGCGTCAGGAAGCACCCCAGGGCTGTACATTCTGTGGGAAGGCAGGACACACGAGGGAGGTATGCCGGTCAGCGAATGGCTTATGCTTGAGGTGTGGTAGTTCAGACCACCGTATCTCCACTTGTCCTGTGATGCAGAGGCCAGGAGGGCCAGCTCAGCAGTTTCCAGCATTGCCAGCTCCGGTGGCAACCCCGAGTGGAGGGCCAGTATTAGCAGTAAGGCCCCTAGCCCAGCGTCTACCAACGCAGGCTCAGATGTTCCGCCAAGCACAGGAAGCCGAAGGCCCTCAGAGGCAGCAACAGCATGGTCGAGGAAGGCCGTAACAAGGAGCTCAGCGGGGCCAGGGCCAGGCTCTTACGTTATCCTTGGGAGAGGCTCTAGCGTCTAGTGACGTGGTGGCAGGTAAAATTCTCGTCACCTCATTTTCCGTTGTAGCATTATTTGATTCAGGCGCTACTCATTCATTCATCTCTGCACAATATGCTACACGGATTAGATTAGAGTTTGAGGCATTGTCGGAGAGGATGGATATACTCACCGGCAATGGGCTCGTAGAAGTTAGCAGAGTGCGCTTTTTATGTCCGGTGGAGGTGTGTGGGCATTTACTGCCCGCATCATTGATTGAATTCCCTATGGAGAATTTTGATGTCGTTCTTGGCATGGACTGGTTGAGAGAGAGTCATGCGACAATTGATTGTAGAGGAGGTAGGGTCATATTCAGCGTTCCTGGGATGGAGCAGTTCATCTTTACTCGAACCTTGAAGAATCAGGCCGGAGGCGTCATCTCAGCAGCAGTGTCAGAGCCAGGACAGATTCCGAGAGTGGTCGAAGATTTTTTCGATATCTTTCCTGATGAGCTCCCAGGGATACCCCCAGTCAGAGAGGTAGAATTTAGCATTGAGTTGAACCCTGGAACGAGGCCTATTGCAGACAGAGTTTACAGAATGTCACCGTCAGAACAGGATAAGTTGTATCAACATGAAGAAGAGTTGAAGTCTAAGGGATTCATCCGAGACAGTAAATCACCCTGGGCCGCGCCAGTGATTCTAGTTTCCAAGAAGAATGGGTCGACGAGGATGTGCATCGACTACCGCAAGCTGAATGCAGTAACAGTGAAGAATAAGTACCCACTACCAAGGATTGATGACCTGTTTGACCAGTTGAGCAAGGCCAGCGTCTTTTCCAAGATCGATCTTCGGTCAGGATACTATCAAGTAAGAGTCCGGGAGCAAGACATACCGAAGACAGCATTCAGATCTAGATATGGGCATTATGAGTTTTTAGTAATGCCCTTTGGACTAACCAACGCCCCCGCAGTATTCATGGATTTAATGAACCGCATCTTTCTGCCGTATTTGGATAAATTTATGGTGGTGTTCATAGATGACATTCTTGTCTATTCCAGCAGTGAAGAGGAGCATGAGGAACATCTTAGGACTGTCTTACAGACATTGAGGGAGCATCAACTTTATGTGAAGCTCGACAAGTGTGAATTCTGGTTAGATCACATTTCGTTCCTGGGGCATGTAATTTCTGGGGTAGGAGTGTCAGTGGATCCGAAGAAGATTGAGGCCGTAGAGCATTGGCCAGTCCCGAGAACGATTGCAGAAGTACGAAGTTTTTTAGGATTGGCTGGTTACTACAGAAGGTTCGTGGCGGACTTTGCCAAGATCTCTGCGCCCTTAACGCGTTTGATGTACAAGGACGTAGAGTTTGTTTGGTCAGCTAGCTGTCAGACATCATTTGAAGAATTGAAGAAGAGATTGATCTCAACCCCGATCTTGACGCTTCCAGTAGGAGCGGGAGGCTTAGGAGCGGGAGGCTTTACAGTATATTGTGACGCATCTGGGAAGGGTCTTGGGTGTGTATTGATGCAGCACGGAAAGGTGATAGCATATGCATCTCGGCAGCTTCGAGACAATGAGAAGAATTACCCGACTCACGATTTGGAGTTAGCAGCTGTGGTATTTTCACTCAAGTTATGGAGGCATTATTTATACGGGGATCGGGTAGAGATATATACTGATCATAAGAGTTTGAAATACGTATTCATGCAGCAAGATTTGAACATGAGGCAAAGAAGATGGTTAGAACTACTGAAGGATTTTGACTTAGATCTTCAGTATCATCCAGACAAGGCGAATATAGTTGCAGATGCACTGAGTAGGAGAGACAATGCCTTTATCTTGACCTCGTAGAAGCATACCCTAGAAGACCTTCAGAGTATGGGAATCGAAGTAGTTTTGCCAAGGGATATAGGAAGAATGACCAGTATGCAGATTCAGTCAACCTTAGTAGAGAGGATAAGGGCAGCACAAGCAGGAGATCCACAGATTCAGAAGTTGCGGTCGGAGTGTGAATCAGGCCATAGGAAGGAGTTAGTGATTCATGAAGATGGTACGCTCAGGTTTGGAAACAGACTCTGTGTACCGAGTGGAGACCTTCGGCAAGAAGTTATGTCCGAAGCTTATAGTTCTATTTACTCCATTTATCCAGGAGGAACGAAGATGTATCGAGATATCAGGCAGTTCTTTTGGTGGAATGGCATGAAAAGAGAGATAGCGAGGTTTGTATCCAAGTGTCTGGTATGTCAGCAGGTGAAAGCCGAGCAGCAGAGACCAGCAGGATTGCTACAGCCGTTTCCTATCCCAGAATGAAAATGGGAGCACATCACGATAGATTTTGTGACCGGTTTACCTAGATCCCCGGCTGGCAAGAATGCAGTCTGGGTAATAGTAGATCGACTCACAAAGGTCGCTCATTTCCTTCCCTTCCGAGTTGGACAAACTACTGAGCAGTTAGCGGAAATGTACATGAAGCAGATAGTAAGGCAGCACGGTGTTCCAGTTAGTATAGTATCAGATCGGGATACGCGGTTTACTTCCCATTTTTGGCGGAGCTTACACCAAAGTTTGGGAACCAAGTTAAGATTCAGTACTGCTTATCATCCACAAACTGACGGGCAATCAGAAAGAACCATTCAGACATTAGAAGATATGCTACGGGCGTGTACCTTGGATTTTGGCGGATCTTAGAAGGATCACCTTCATCTAGTGGAGTTCTCCTATAACAACAGCTATCAGGCTAGCATTCAGATGGCCCCGTTCGAAGCATTGTACGGAAGGAAGTGTAGGTCCCCTTTGGCATGGGACGACGTCGGAGAACGGAAGTTGTTGGGACCAGAGCTGATCACGCAGACTGTGGAGATAGTTAAGTTGGTCAGAGAGCGCCTTCGAGTTGCACAGGACCGACATCGTCATTGGGCAGATCAGCATCGTAGGCCTCTAGAGTTCAGAGTTGGCGACCAAGTGTTTCTGCGGATTTCGCCTACTCGGGGTATCATCAGATTTGGAACCCGAGGAAAGCTTAGTCCAAGATACGTTGGTCCTTTTAAGATTCTTGCTCGGGTAGGTGATATGGCTTATCGACTTGCCCTTCCGCCTTCGTTGACTGGCATACATGATGTATTTCATGTGTCCTAATTACTGGGTATATCCCAGATCCGAGTCATGTCCTCAATCATTCTGAGTTATTCGTTGGTACCGACCTAACTTACGAGGAACAACCCGTGTCAATTTTGGACCGGCGAGAGAAGGTACTCAAGAATCGGACGATAAGCCTTGTCCGTGTTTCTTGGAACCATCACTCTTCGGAAGAGTCAACCTGGGAGCGCGAGGACGAGATCAGATCTCGGTATCCGTATTTGTTTGACTAATAAGGTATATTTTTGCACCTTATTGACACGATTCCATGCTTATCTGCACCTGCTTGTTTTGCACTTTGTGATGTACGATAATAACTGCTATGATAGTTAACTTGTATATGATTGTGCCTTGCTTGCCCTGATTTCACTATCCTGTCTTGGCTGGAATTCCGAGGACGAAATTTTTCTAAGAAGGGTAGAGATGTCACTCCCCGATCCTGGAATACGTATTTTAATACGTAAACCGATAAATTATATTTACCTTAAAATTATACGATATTTATTATGCAGTATTTCTTCATGCATTTCCCAAAATATTCGACAAAATATTATTTCCTAATTTATTTTTTGCATTTGGGCCTACAGCTTTGGCTCATTTGGGTAACCTATTCTTGGTTCACCAATGGTTCATCATGAACCCTTTGGTTCATCATGAACCCATGGGTTCAAGATCTTTATATATAACTCATCTCATTCTCTCTCCTCTCATTTACTTCCTCTCATTTATCTCCTCCACCAACCAAGGCAAGTACCAACTTGCTCAAGAGATGGATCCATAATTTTGTCAATGATTTCTTACAAAACTATTTGCCAAAACATGTTCTTCTCCTCAATCTATACTAGTTTAGAACTTGGAAATTTCCATTTTGAAGCTTTAATTTTTGTAGATCTAAGTTTTAATCATTTTCGGATTTTTGCATGGTTTGATCTACTTTAGTTGGATTTTATGGGTTTTTGATGCTTCCATGTGGAAGAGCATTCAGTTTCACCCAAGTTGGAACCTTGGAAATCTGGATTTGGAGTTCGGAAGGCCAAGTTGTGATGTTTTGAAGCTTTGGGTTCATCCATGGTGTTCTTGCTGTTTAGAGAAGACAGTGAGCAGTGTGCTCATGTTTGAGCATGCTTCATGTTGGAAGCGTGACTCCCCTTGAGCCTGCGTAACTTTTCACGCAGCTCTCCCCTTGAGCCTGCGTGACCTTTCACGCAGCTCTCCCCTTGAGCCTGCGTGACTTTTCACGCAGCTCTTCCCTCGAGCCTGCGTGACTTTTTACGTAGCTCTTTCCTTGAGTCTGCGTGACTTTTCACGCAGCTCTCCCCTTGAGCCTGCGTGACTTTTCATGCAGCTCTCCCCTTGATCCTGCGTGACTTTTCACGCAGCTCTCTCCTTGAGCCTGCGTGACTTTTCACGCAGCTCTTCCCTTGAGCCTGCGTGACTTTTCACGCAGCTCTCTCCTCTTGAGTCTGCGTGACTTTTCACGCAGCTTCCCCTTGAGCCTGCGTGACTTTTCACGCAGCTTCCTCCTTGAGCCTGCGTGACTTTTCACGAACGCTGCCTTGAGTGAGCCTGCGTGACTTTTCACGCACGCTGCCTTGAGTGAGCCTGCGTGACTTTTCACGCACGCTGCCTTGAGTGAGCCTGCGTGACTTTTCACGCACGCTGCCTTGAGTAAGCCTGTGTGACTTTTTACCCCTTGAGCGTGCGTGTTTTTGTGCGTACGCTTTTGATATTTTATTAGATACTATATGCCCATTTTATATCCTTACGCCTTTGTCCCGAGCATGATATGAGCACTAATGTGACCCCGGAGAGCAAAGTGTTCCTACCCGATACATGTACCTGAATGTCCCAGTTCTTGTTCATGCTCGACAAATGACTCGTAACTCCACGTGGCGTATTTGCAATGATGCATTACACTAAGGAGGGTAGAACATGTTGACATACTGATTGACATGGATCCTCTTTGGGGTACTCGTACTTGAGTACGACTTTTAGGAGGATAATCATGCAGGCCACAGTATGTGAGTCCAAGATTTCACCTAGGGTTAAATTAGGCAACTAAACATACTAGATGCATGGGGAGGACAAAATCCCGAGATCATGTTACACCAGCCGCCTTGAGATATTGTCTTGACGCGCCGGCTGGTCTCCACGGATACTGTGTCATCTGCAACGAGTGGATGACTGTATCCGATTAATTCCTGCTATATATTATATGTTTTAGCAAGGTGGCCTTACGAGGGACCTGTGCTCAATCATACCTGTCTACGCGAACCCCTGGGTTGGCTAGCCTTGCTGGAAAGATACGATCTGAGGATTTCTAAATAACATGACGCGAGGATAACCTTGTCCCACTAGAAACTCGTAGACTTGATTGGCCGTGAAAACGACTTGCTTGTATCCTATTACCTTCCGCGAATAACTGAGGGAAGCGGACTGTCATGGTACGTGATCCAACCCATGTTCTTGTTTGATTGTTGGGTTGGTTATCGTACTATGATAAGCTGTGGACCGAAGTTATGAACGGAAGACTTATTCTGTTTGTGAAGTGCTACTTCTGTGAATGACTAAGGAACATGGTCTATCATGGTACATGATCCAACCCATGTTCTTGTTTGATTGTTGAGTTGGTTATTGTGCTGCGATAGGCTATCGACCGAAGTCACGATCAGGAGATTTTATTATTTATACCTTTTAACTTAGGTGAAAGTTATAGAGTACGACACGTCCCGACTCCATGCGGCACCTTTTGTCCTTGTTTGGTTGTAAGGGTGCCATATAGGTTCGAGGATATTGCGCTACCCTATAGAGAATAGCATAAGTATTACTATTATCAATCATTCTATTATCTGGGTTTTTAATCTTAACTCTTGTGCCCCTTTGGCGGTACTTGCTATTCGGGGCTGACCTCGCTGGTTTTGTTTGGCCAGATCTCGTAGCAGAGCCGGAGGACACGATCTTCCTTCCTGACATCCATGGTGCATACTAGGAGCATGGCGGTTCGGGGACTCGAGTGGATTTCTTCTCCACCACTCCTGCTTATACTTTTGCGACGTTTAGCCACCGGCACCTGTTAGCTGAATTACTTGATATTTTGTGTCAGTACATAATTGTAATTAAACAGACTGCAGCTATGTATAATTTTGTACTCCTGACTCTCTGAGATAGCTAAATTATAAAGCTAGTCTCTCATGATCATTTTGATGAAGAGTCAGGGACGCCTTACTGCTTTATCTTTAATGTTCATTTCATTGCTGATGTGACTTGATTGATTGAGACATAGAACTCTGTGGGACCATAGGAGACTTGATTGTAGCATGTACCCCCTAGTCTCTCGACAGCCACGATCGCCGTATGACGTTACGTACCTCATATGGAGTAGTTGGCCTAGTCCGTCTCCGTATTTCGGTACTGGGGCGTGACACGTTGACAGAGCTGAGCATATTCTTAAGAGATCTTTGTTCTACTAAGTTGCTTGTCGATCGTCTAGAAAAGCAAGAGAAGGACATTGCGGTAACACTGTGCAAGCTTGAGAGGGTGTTCCGTCCTGGGTTCTTTGACTTCATGGATCATTTGTCAATTCATCTTTCCTATGAGGCCTGTGTTGGTGGGCCCGTCGGTTATTGGTGGATGTACCCGTTTGAGCGGCATTTGAGCCACCTGAAGAGAAAGGTAAAAAATAAGGCTCGGGTCGAGGGTTCTATTTGTGAAGCCTATGTTCTCGAGGAGATTACAAACTTCTGCTCAATGTATTTCAAGCCACATGTTGCTACTAATAGAACAAGAGCTCCAAGAAATGACGATGGATATCTTGAATCTAATGATGCAATACTGAAAGTCTTCAATGCTTTCGGAAAGCCTTCGGGGAAAATGAAGAAAATATATTTGAATAACGAGGAACTAAGGGCTACTCAGTTATATATTGCTCAACTGCGACGAGGATAAAGTGGAGAATTTTGAGGGGTAAGTAACTAATACGTCCATATTTACATCATCTATGCAAGTAATACTATCCAATATTATTATTACACTAATTGGTTGATGTGTTGTTATTTTCAGCACATTTAATGATGAGATAAGGTCGAGTAGACAGTACATATCTGATCAAGAACTGGAATAGAAAATGAGATATTATTTTCCTTCATGGTTGAGAGCATATGTAAGATGCTCAGTAATTAGTTTTCGTATATGCACTTTGCACAGTAATTAACGGAACGCTAAAATTAATTTCTTATCTTGTGGTATTTAGGTCGATCGTCCGGATGTAACACTAGAGAATGAGTCTATTAGAACTCTAGCCAAGGGGCCCATTTATTCCGTTAAAATCTGGCCAAGCTATTGTGCGAATGGGTTTAGATTCAAGTCAACAAATGCTTCGATCAGAGAGAACTTTTTGGATCTTGATTCGACCAAAAATAGTTGTTTGTGCATCAGATCTACAAACTACAAAGATGTCGATCCGGGCAATGATTTCAATGGCGTCTTATAGAAGATTATGGAGTTAACATAACTACGACACAGAGCCGGCTAAGATCGTGTTATTCAGGTATGATTGGTTCGATCTGATCCCAGATAAAGGTTGGAAAATTGACAAGCATGGTCTTGTGGATATTAACTACCAGCGTCGATATCAAGGATACGAACCATTTGTCCTAGCAAGTTAGGATCAACTAGTTTACTTAACTACTTATCATAGACAGGGAACAACTAGGTTGGACTGGTGGGCAGTATGCAAGACTGAAGCCAGAAATACCTACGTTGTTGACGAAATAGCTTATCAGGAGGATGAGCTACCTATCGTAACAAATACAGTTGACGTGGACACAACGAAAGTTCCACATTACATGTCTAATCTGTAGAAGAGGTAGAAGTATTCAAAGAGAAAAACAAATTAGATGGAAGCGAAGATGAGGAGCAAGAGGAAGATGAGGACGCGGAGGATGAAGAAGATGAATTTTCAGAAGATAATTGAAAAGAAAATAAAATGTAAAACATGTTTAACCACTAATTAATCTCCATGCAACAATGAATCTTTTACATTACACGTCTAATACTGTCATTTTATTTAATCCCTAATTAATCTATATGTTTCCATAAATCTTACCAGATAGTACCTATGACCCACGCATGTCGCTTGAGAGAGGCACAGATGGCTGCTGAGGAGGTAGTGGTACCTCCTGCTGCTGAGGAGGTAGTGCTTCCTCATGCTGCCGAGGAGGTAGTGGTACCTAAAGCAGAGATGAAGGTCAAGGAAGAAATTTCTCCTACTATTAAGGAGGAAGTGATTCCTAAAGCCGAGATAGCTGTGAAGAAGGAGGTGGCACCAGAAGGCAGTTGCACCAGAAGTTTTAGTCATCCAGCTCCTATGCATATTGATCTTGCTGGCGTGGATCCTACTTATGCGCAGTGGCTGAGGAGGGAGATCTCTCTGCACCGGCGTAGAGGGCTCCCAATATGATATGACTTTTGACCGAATTTGTTTTCGATAGACTTATTTCTGTGTTAGACTTGAATATTTTTACAACTCATGATGTTTCTTATTTTCTAAACATGGTTATTATCTAGACTTGGATATTTCTGGATGCTATTATCTAGACTTGGTTATTATCTAGAAATTCAATGGAGGGTTGCTCCGGGTCTATTTTTATAAACTGTGATATGTTAAATGCATGGTTATTATCTAAAAATTCAACGGAGGGTTGCTCTGGGTCTATTTTTTATAAACTGTGATATGTTAAATGCATCGTTATTATCTTGTAGGATATCTATTTTTATCAGGTTTGGCAGGACACAGAGGATCGTACCTCCGTGCCGGTAGAGGAGCATCATGTGCCGGTAGAGGTTCCACCGGTGGACGGAGTGGTACTCCGTTAGTGGATGATGGTTTCGGACCCCCGTCTCCTAGTACTCCAGTGTACCAACTACTCAGATCTTCGAGTGGATCGGCGGCCCGTGGCAATACTCCTGGGATGGACAGTTCCAGGCCTAATCCTAGTCCATCCAGCATTCATGTTGCGGACAGTACTATGAAGATAGAGGAGCGGGTGGAGGAGGTTGCACCTATGCCGAGTCCATATGATCCGAGCGATCCTCCATGCACCCTTTCGGACGAGACGAGGATGGAGATATAGTCCGACGGGCTTATAAAATAAGTTAATTAGTTACCATTTATTTATACTTATATCTATATATTCATGAACTTAATTATCGTTGTGTAGATATCGTCCCCCATCAGTTCAGAGGGCATTGGGGCAATTTCTGAGGTCCAACTATGGGGGCCCTTCGATCAACTACTCGGATGTCTCGGACGAGAGAAAGGCATTCTGGTTTACCCACTTTAAGGTAACTAAAGTATATTACTTTTAGTATAAATTATATTTTATGCATATTATATAACTAACTAATTTAATTCTTGTAGAAAATATATTTTTATCCACCACACCGGGATGAGATGATCGAGAAGCAATTTTCTGTCGTTGCAGCCAAGTTGATCCGGAATGTGATCAACGACCAGAAAGCTCGAGACCGCTTCGAAAAACTGATCCAAGGTTAGATCACGCCCGAGAAGTGGACTACGATGAAGGCTAGATTCGATGCTCATAGGTACAAGGAACGGTCGGAGAAGGCGAAGGCGACTAGGACGAGGGCAGGGAAGTGGTGTGGTGGCACGATTCCCATAATAGAACATTTTCGTCGTCTGGTATGTGTTTTACTGTAATATATTATTTTAATGAAAGTAGGAATAAAATGTTTAATATCAATGACAAACAAATTACTATAATAGATAAAGAAGGGTGAGGATGCCAACATGGTGACCGTCTTCCTGGCCACCCATCGGAAGGACAGAAAGCTCATCGATGATCGGACCACGCAGAGCTATGTAAGTATTACTTTACGTGTCATAAATTTAGTATAACGTAAGAAATATACAACGTATATCCATAAACGTGAAATAACTAGGTTGGTAGTAAATATTATGCTTATTGAGATGCGCACTTTTCTAGAATGAGTATCTTAGGCTAGAGCGTCAGATTACTAGTGCATCTGCTGAGGAAGGGGCTGGTGTTGGCCCAATGATTACATCGTGTTTTTGAATATGGCTAATCAGTTAAGTTTAACATTATGATGTCACTAATATTCATATACTCACTATCATGTTGCTACTTAAACTTAGCATTGTCCTATATTATATTTGCTATGCTTGTATCGTACTGCAACATATTTTGCTTTTCTAACATGTATTTGTAGACATGCAGTAAGCATGATCAAACATGATCAAACCAGGACATAGGTAATAAAGAATTAATGATGGACCAAAGACGGCGTCATACAAAGAGATTTCTTCGAACCGCCTAGTGACCTATCCAGGGCCTCCCATCAGTGGTTCCGCTGCCCGGTCAGCGGACAGGGGTCGAGGGGGCAGCGCCCCCCGTCGGGGGTTCGGGGGCGAAGCCCATGAAAGGTATTCAGATTTCTAGATCTGCTTATCTTTGGACGACTGCTGTCAAGGAAAAAGGCATCCTCAGGTCTGCTCGAATATCAGATGAAAGGCGTCATCAAAGGACTCTTGGTTTTTCTATTTGTTCCAAGTCTGTAATCTTCAATTTATTGAGTCTAGGAGAATGTGTACGTTGAGTCGCACTGAGTCATCTCAACCCCTAAACATATCTCTCCAAGCTCTACCATAAAAACAGACCAATTCCTGAACCAAGCCCAAGCTCCACAAAGCCCAAAAATCCAAAGGCCTTTTGAACATTCTGCCACCAAGGAGGCAGAGTTCAGGCTGAACTCTGCCCCCACACAGAGTTTGGGCCGAACTCTGTCCCCTGATTTCCAGGAACTGATTTTTAGGGTTACCAATTGCTAGCTGGTACAACGGCCATATTTTTGAATTTTGAGGACAAAATTCTGGCCGAATTTTGCCTTCCAGACTAGAATATATAGGGCATGATTTCAACCATTTTCATTCATCTCTTCATCATCTTTCTATCTCTCACTCTCAATCATTTAAGCCTTATACTACCTAAGCCTTATTCTTCCAATCTACTAGCCACAAAACTTTATAAGCCCCAAGGTGCTCAAGTGCGATTCAGCTAGAAGTTTTTGTGCAAGAGTTGAAAAGAAAAGTCACTTGGATAATTCCAAGTTTTGCCACCTGCGAATCTGTAAGAAGTTGGCGTGCTCTTCTGAGTAAAGGCACGTGGTTGTACACTATTTCACAAATAGTGGATTTCAATCCTGAGCTAGAGTTCTCAGGCCTGGACTAGTCCTCCACGAGGGAAACCAGGTTAAAATTGCTGTGTTTGCATATGCTCTTCTTGATCTTTATTTACTTCCGCATTTCTCTCTGATTTATTTACTATCTTGATAGTTGTTTGTAGAGGTGATATAGAGTTAACTTTTTATTTGGTGATTATCGACACCAACTCTATTCACCCCCCTCTAGAGTTGCCTACACGTTATTTCAATTGGTATCAGAGCGAGGACTCTATTGTTAGGCTTAACATCCTTGGAGTAGATCCTTGTTTATTTGTGTATGGCATCGTATTCCTCCTCCTCCGATAAAGATGATTTTATTTTTAGTAGCATAGACAATCATGTTTCTTCTAAATGCAAAAAATGCTCTAAGTGGAAAGCCATGGCTAACCAATCCTTAAAGTTTGCTAAGGCTTTTCATTCTACAAATGATGAACTTTCAGAAAAGGTTATTCATTTAGATGAGTCTAATGAGTTTTTCAGAAATGAAAACAATGATTTATTATCTAGACTTGACTCATAAAAGTTATCTTGTGTTTCTTTAAAGAGTTTGAATGATTCTTTAATTTTGAAAATCAAATCTCTTTCCTCATCAATAGAAAATCTTAAGAAGCAAGCACTTGAGCTAAATCATTTGCATGATTCTTCTATTGACTCTTTAAAGAAACAAAATGATGATTTTATTTCTAGAATTGCTTTATTTGAAAAAGAGAATTATGCTTTAAATGCTAAATTTGATTCTCTTACTTATTTGCATAATGATTTGCTATTAGAACATGATATTCTTAAGACCAAATCCATGCATAGTGATTCTCTTACTTGTGTGCATAATGATTTGCTATTAGAACATGATAGTCTTAAGACCAAATTCATGCATGCTCACTCTAGAGATATTCATCTTTCTAGTATGTCACATGTTCATAATCATGCTCATTCTGATACATGTGCACACACTAGTATTATGCGTTTAGTGATATTGTTTATATCTTTTGTATATTAGTGATACATGCATCTATTTTGTTCATACTAAACTTAACCGATTTGCCATAATCAAAAAGGGGGAGATTGTTGGCCCAATGATTGTATCATATTTTTGAATATGGTTAATATGTTAAGTTTAGCACTTCATTATCACTAATCTTCATACTATCGCTAAAAGCATTTCTACTTATACTTATACCTTTGGTGATATGTGCCTATTGGTTTACATATTAGTGATATGAGCTTATCTATCTTAAATTTACTTGGGTCGCCAAAATCAAAACTATGTTTTTGATTGTGGTCATTCAATTAAGTTTAATCATTATGATATCACTAACTTTTATGCTATCACCGTAGCACCTATACTTAAACTTTGCATAGTCCTAATGTGCTTTAACTTATCATACTTGCTACATGTATATTGCTTTGTTCGCCTAACATGTATTTGCAGAAAAGCAATTTGCAAGATCAAATGTGGACATATGCTATGAAGAAATCATGATGGGCCAAAGACGACGGATTCCACAAGATTTCTCTGAACCACCCGACGACATCTTCGGAGCCACGCACCGGGGGTTCCGCTGCCCGGTCAGCGGACGGGGGTCGAGGGGGCAGCGTCCCTCGTCGAGGGTTCGGGGGCGAAGCCCCCGAAAGGTATTCAATTTTTACAAACTGGATATCTTTGGACAGCTGCCGCCAAGGGAAAAAGCCAGCACCTATCAAAGAAAGAAGCCAAGCCGTGCCATCATCATTTCAAGACTCTGAAGAAGCCTGCACCTGCCTAAGTATATCTGGAGTCTGTAATGAGTCTTAGGAATAATTATAAACACAAGAAATGGATGTCAAAATCGAAAGCTAGGGTAGAAATAAGCCTAGGATCGTTTTCTGCTGAAAAATGGCATACCGACGGTATACCGGTGTATACCGACGGTATACCGATTTTTGTTCACAGAAAGTTTCTGTCTACAAAACCGGCATACCGACGGCATACCGGTCCATACCGACGGTATACCGATTCAGTAATGTTCAAATTCCAATGGTTGAATTCTGAGCAATAAATGATCCTAACGGCTATATTTCTAGCCGTTGCAATCCCAGACTGGTATACCGCCGGTATGCCGGATCATACCGGCGGTATGCCGGTTCGTGACTGAAAAGTTGCCTTTGGATTCTTTTCAAGCTTTGGTTATAAATAGCCTTGAACCCCTTCATTCAAGGTTGATGCTTTGAGCCTAAAAAATTTTAAACCACCAAAGCCTATCCATAAACAACTCTACAAAGCTTTCATTTGCCATTCACAAATTGTGTTAGAGTTATTGAGTTGAAAAGTGAGATCTTCATCCTATTATATAAGGAGATCAAAACCTACTGTGAAAGGTTGAAGTTGGAGAGTCTTCGTATCCAAACTCTCGGTTGAAGTTGGGGAGTCTTCGTATCCAAACTCTCGGTTGAAGTCGGAGAGCCCTTCGGATTAAAGCTCTTGTGTAAGAAGTTGGCGAGTTCTTCGAATCCAAACTCGTGTGTAACTATTTGCTCAAATAGTGGATTAAAGCCGGAGAGAGTTTCGGGACTGGACTGCCTCTTAGGAGGATACCAGGATATATCGGGTGTCGGTATTGTGTTTGCTTCTTCTCTTGCACTTATATTTTTAAATTGTCAATTAGCTTGTGCTAAGTGCTTGATTAGTTAGCTTGACCCTATTCACCCCCCCTCTAGGGTTCCTACAATTGGTATCAGAGCAAGGACTCTATTGTTAGGCTTAACATCCTTAGAGTAGATCCTTGTTATTTTTCTATGGCATCGTATTCCTCTTACTCCTCCTCCGATAAAGAGGGTGTTACTTCTAGTAGCATAGACAATCATGTTTCTTCTAAATGCAAGAAATGCTCTAAGTGGAAAGCCATGGCTAAACAATCCTTAGAGATTCTTGACAACCTTCATTCTACAAATGAAGAACTTTCTGAAAAGGTTATTCATTTAGAAGAAGCAAATGAGTTTTTGAGAAATAAAAATAATATTTTATTATCTAGACTTGATTCTCAAAACTCATCTTGTGTTTCTTTAAAGAGTTTGAATGAGGCTTTAATTTTGAAAATTAAATCTCTTTCCTCATCAATAGAAGTTCTTAAGAGGCAAACTCATGAGCTAAATCATTTGCATGATTCTTCTATTGACTCTTTGAAGAAACAAAATGATGATTTTATTTCTAGAATGGTTTTATTTGAAAAAGAGAATAATGCTTTAAATGTTAAATTTGATTCTCTTACTTGTATGCATGATGATTTGATATTAGAAAATGATATCCTTAAGACCAAATTCATGCATGCTCACTCTAGAGACATTCATCATTCTAGTATGTCACATGTTCATAACCATGCTCATTCTGATACATGTGCACACACTAGCATTAGATGCTTCTATTGCTCTCGCATTGGACACATGAGCTTTACATGCCCTATTCGTAGGACCTTCACTACCAATGCTAGAGTAAGTGCTATATGGGTCCCTAAAGCTAATAAACGTGGATCCAAGTTTATTTGGATACCAAAGTCTTCATCTAATGTTGTAGGTGAAGCATCTTGTATCGGAACATAGCACCGAGGAGCGTGTTGGTGGTTGCAAAGCTCAAAGGTCATCTTCCAAGCAATTGCACCAACACAAGCATGGCCACTAGAGCCACTTTTGTAACATGCTAAGCGATTCTCTTTAAATAGTTTATATTGGTAGAATCTAGCATATTTCTCTTGATGTTTTGCTACTAGCTCACATTGATATTCTTAGTTGCTTATTGTATAAATCAATATGAGATATAATACTAGCATGCTTAGTTTAAATTTTTCTTATTATTTTTTTTATCTAGCATGACTAGTTACTTGGCTTAAATGTTTAGTTCACACTATGTAGTTTATCACTCATTCTCTATTAGTGTGACACTTTTATTATGCATGCTCGTTATTCTTAATCCTTATTTATAAGGCATGTATATCACTCTAGTCCATAGGAGCTTGATTTTGATTTGAGTTAATATGATTTTAACTCTCCGTCTTTAAAGTTTTTGAGAATAGTTACTTCTTACTGATTTCTCCTTAATATGCATTATTTACTTTAAATCGGTATTTGTGAATATATATGTTTAGCACAAGCTTCTTATCACTTGACAAGTATACACTTATACTTCCTTTTTAACCTTGTGCTTACATAATATATTCATTATTGATTCTCATACTTTATCTTGATTATCTTCTTGAGAATCAATTATGTCTTTGCCTAATAAAGTTTATTTATACATACTTTTAAATTTGTGACAGTCTTTCAAATATTCATTAAGGATACATGACTATATTCATTAATATTTCCATCTCTATGTAGATCATGTATTTCTTATGTTGATATTTTTTTTGTATAAATATCTTTATGTGGGCATATGAGTTAAGCTAAAGTTCTATATTGACTTGAAGAGTATTTAAATATACTTGTTACCTTCAAACTTGTGTTTAACTCATACTCTAGCTATTGATTCTTTTGATCAAATTTGTGAATCTCTTTTTGAATCAATTAGCTTCTTCCTTAAAGTATTCTTTTGATGATATCTTCTTGACTTTTTGGTTGGTATTATGGATACATGTTCTTAATTGATTTTTGATCTTTTCATGTATGCCTATTCGTGAACTATATAGTTTTATATAGTTTTATATACAAATGATTCCTAACTTTTGATATTTATTTGTTTTATTCCTTTAAGTTGGGGTGTTGAGAGAAAATGTTTATTAGTGTCATGTTCATGACTATTTATGGAAGTTCTTTTAAGAATCACATGGTTTTGTGCTTTGTCTTGTTTTTATATTTACCTCCGTTTTTAGTGCACATTTTCAAATCTATATCTTCCTTATAACTTACTATGGTGCACTATGAAAGCTCTTTGAAATGTACTTCTTGATATCTTTAGCATTTAGCTTTCTTGATCTTAATGATCCTTCTTTGCTCATTCCTTGGGTTTATACTTCTTTTTGAATTATTGTTGTCCAATGATTTTAGTAGCACATGAGAATACATGTATTTGTTACATCATATTTCTTGTGACTTTAGCTACTATGGTTTGAGCTTTTGTGTTGAGATTTTCCATTTCTAGAGAATATACTTCCTTCATAATGGTTTTAATATCTTGCATTCTCTAGATCGATATATTATTTCATTATCTTGGACCAATCTCAATACTTGGAAAATAGATTTATTTTATTATGTTTTCATGAGTATCTCTTTTTGATCTATACTTGATAAGAGATTGATTCATTTATTTGTCATCTTATGCTCTTATCCTTGCTTAGTAAAGAGTCTATAAATTATTTTGTTCATTCAAAATGTATTGCCTTCTTTGTGAACTCTATGCTTGAGCAAGTATCTTTAGTGTAAGTGACTTAAGATTAAATGAGTACCTTTATCTTGTTAATGGCCTATCTCATTAATCTTAATTAGTTATGTAGCTTGCTTATTTATGATATATTGTTAAGCTATATAATTTGGTTCACTTCCACTCATCTAGCTATCGTTTTCTTTTCAATCTATATATGATATGCCAGTTTACATAAACAAGATCTGTGATTCTTCTAAATGTAATTTGTATCATATTTTAGATACATATGTTTGTTCTCCAAAACTAGTATTACAAATTCTTGATAAGATCTTGTTTCTCTTGGAGGTTTGTGATTCCTTTCTTTAAGTCTCCTTCCTTATTAGTCATTAGCAAGTATCTCTTAAATTTCTCTCACTTTTGAGTCATGATTTTATCGTATTATCATTTACATCTCTTCTTTATTGAACTTGTAATTATTTAAATGAGATTGACTCTTTCCCATGTTAATGTGTGAGATTTTTTTTTGGACTTGTGATTTTCTCTTGATGAGATTCATTAGATCATATTTATTCATTTGTATCCTTTATGAATGATCCTAATGATTGAGTAGTCCTAAACTATCTAATTTTGTAAATGTCAAGTTAATTTATTACTCTACTTTGACTACTCATGGTTTATCACATATGACCTTTGCTATTTTGAACTTTATTGGTCTTTCATTTAGAAGTAGCAAAGTTTGGATATTATCCGGTTGATGGGTACATATGCGATAAAACATATCTAGTCCATGCAAAGCAATAAATTGGTTGATTATTTTTTAATTAGATAATCATGGACATGATGTTTGAGTTTCATTTTTATTTTATTTTTAAGCTATATTATGTCTATCATCATGATTGTTCTTAATTGACTTTATTCTTTTTCATGATGACTCTTTCTCAAAGGATTACATACATTGATCTATCATATTTAAATATGAGATTCTTCTATATAGACTAATGTATGCCATCTTTTGATTATATGTGCTTTATTGGAATATTCTTTTGATTTCTCATCTTTAGTGGCTATTAATTGGTTCTCTTCTTGACTAAAGATGATATTTTTCGTCTTATGACGATATTGTAGCCTTATATGCATCGAGCAAGGGGGAGAAATCCATAGTTGATTTACCCCTAGATCTTGTAGTTTTCTATTTTATGCTATAAGTGCTTTGGAACTAGATACGCATATTTTGAGGGGGAGCAAATTAATTTATTCAATTCATTTATACCCTTAAATATGTCGTATACCTAGTTCATCATGGACCCATACCTTCTTCTTTTTCATATCTTAGTGAATGAGGTCATGATACTTTTATTTGTGAAGGGTTTGTGAGAGTATATGCTATTGTCTTTATCATTTATCTCTCTTTTATATGGATTAAATAAGTCATCTTCTTAAATATTAACTTTCATATATTATCTTGATGACTATTGTGCTTTCGTTGGTTTGGCTTTTCTTTCATGCTTAATTGTTTTGGCTTTTCTTGTTGAGGACTTATCCAAAAATTTATGATTTTTATCTACTTTGGTAGTACTTTGAGGGGGAGCATTCAAGTCGACTGAATTTCTCCTTCTTAAGTATTTTTCTCCTTTACCTTCATGTTTATCTAAAGGGTATTCATATAGCATGATAAGGTAATTGAGTTCAAATGCATGAACTTGGATAAGCATATAGATTTTGCAAATAATGAGATTACTTTATATCAATTGCAATATTATACAATGATCATTCTTTTACATTGTTCCACTATTTATTTGTGGACAATTATGATTATTAATGGTTTCTTTGATCAATGTTTCTAGTTTACATCTTTTCAATTGGTATCAAGTTTATTTGATTTCATATCTCAATTGGTATCTATTAGTTGCAATTATCTATTCCTCATGGCTTTTGTTTGAAATCCTTTAATTCATAGTTCTCTTCCAAAACTAGAGCAATATTTCATATCATATTGTGTTTTGGATTTATTCCTTGGATTTCAAGTTGGTAAACTACTTATTTTTTTTTTGTTTTTCAAATACTTTTAGTTTTACCAACCATATTGTGTTTTGACAAGCAATTTTTTATTTAGTACTCTACATTTGGTATGTAGTTTTATACACTTGTCTTTACACACTTCTCCCATTGTTTTTCATTAGTATTTCTTAATCATGATTGTCTATAAGTTTCCCATGCTCTGATTTCTATGCTTGAGATTGATTTTATTTTATCTCTTAGTACGGGGGAGCCTATTTTTGATCATGTCAAAGGGGGAGAAGTATGTTTAAGTATGCTTTTATAAGTAATCTAAGTAGTATGCGTTTAGTGATATTGTTTATATCTTTTGTATATTAGTGATACATGCATCTATTTTGTTCATACTAAACTTAACCGATTTGCCATAATCAAAAAGGGGAAGATTGTTGGCCCAATGATTGTATCATGTTTTTGAATATGGTTAATATGTTAAGTTTAGCACTTCATTATCACTAATCTTCATACTATCGCTAAAAGCATTTCTACTTATACTTATACCTTTGGTGATATGTGCCTATTGGTTTACATATTAGTGATATGAGCTTATCTATCTTAAATTTACTTGGGTCGCCAAAATCAAAACTATGTTTTTGATTGTGGTCATTCAATTAAGTTTAATCATTATGATATTACTAACTTTTATGCTATCACCGTAGCACCTATACTTAAACTTTGCATAGTCCTAATGTGCTTTAACTTATCATACTTGCTACATGTATATTGCTTTGTTCGCCTAACATGTATTTGCAGAAAAGCAATTTGCAAGATCAAATGTGGACATATGCTATGAAGAAATCATGGTGGGCCAAAGACGACGGATTCCACAACATTTCTCTGAACCACCCGACGACATCTTCGGAGCCACGCACCGGGGGTTCCGCTGCCCGATCAGCGGACGGGGGTCGAGGGGGCAGCGTCCCTCGTCGAGGGTTCGGGGGCGAAGCCCCCGAAAGGTATTCAGTTTTTACAAACTGGATATCTTTGGACAGCTGCCGCCAAGGGAAAAAGCCAGCACCTATCAAAGAAAGAAGCCAAGCCGTGCCATCATCATTTCAAGACTCTGAAGAAGCCTGCACCTGCCTAAGTATATCTGGAGTCTGTAATGAGTCTTAGGAATAATTGTAAACACAAAAAATGGATGTCAAAATCGAAAGCTAGGGTAGAAATAAGCCTAGGATCGTTTTCTGCTGAAAAACGGCATACCGACGGTATACCGGTGTATACCGACGGTATACCGGTTTTTGTTCACAGAAAGTTTCTGTCTACAAAATCGGCATACCGACGGCATACCGGTCCATACCGACGGTATATCGATTCAGTAATGTTCAAATTCCAACGGTCGAATTCTGAGCAATAAATGATCCTAACGGCTATATTTCTAGCCGTTGCAATCCCAGACCGGTATACCGCCGGTATGCCGGATCATACCGGCGGTATGCCGGTTCGTGACTGAAAAGTTGTCTTTGGCTTCTTTTCAAGCTTTGGTTATAAATAGCCTTGAACCCCTTCATTCAAGGTTGATGCTTTGAGCCTAAAAATTTCTAAACCACCAAAGCCTATCCATAAACAACTCTACAAAGCTTTCATTTGCCATTCACAAATTGTGTTAGAGTTATTGAGTTGAAAAGTGAGATCTTCATCCTATTATATAAGGAGATCAAAACCTACTATGAAAGGTTGAAGTTGGAGAGTCTTCGTATCCAAACTCTCGGTTGAAGTTGGGGAGTCTTCGTATCCAAACTCTCGGTTGAAGTCGGAGAGCCCTTCGGATTAAAGCTCTTGTGTAAGAAGTTGGCGAGTTCTTCGGATCCAAACTCGTGTGTAACTATTTGCTCAAATAGTGGATTAAAGCCGGAGAGAGTTCCGGGACTGGACTGCCTCTTAGGAGGATACCAGGATATATCGGGTGTCGGTATTGTGTTTGCTTCTTCTCTTGCACTTATATTTTTAAATTGCCAATAAGCTTGTGCTAAGTGCTTGATTAGTTAGCTTGACCCTATTCACCCCCCTCTAGGGTTCCTACACATACTTCTCATGTCTTTAACTACTATGGGTTGAACTTTTACGTTGAGATTTTCCATTTCTAGAGAATACACTTTCATAATGGTTATAATTTTGCATTCTCTAGATCAATCTATTATTTCATTATCTTGGGTTAATCTCAATATTTGAGAAAAGATTTGCTCTATTGTATTTTCATGAACATCTCTTTTGTCCTTTACTTGATGAGAGTCTAATTCATTTACTTGCTATCTTATACTCTTATCCTTGCTTAACAAAAAAGTATATAAATCATTTTGATCATTCAAAATGAATTGCCCTTATTGTGAACTCTATGCTTAAGCATGTATTTTTAGTGTTAGTGACTTAAGATTTAATGAGCACATTTATCATGTTAATGGCCTACCTCATTAATCTTAATTAGTTATGTAGCTTGCTTATTTACGATGTATTGATTAAGCTACATAATTTTTGTTCACTTTCACACATCTAGCTATCTTCTTGAATTTTAATCTATATGTGATATGCTAGTTTACAAAAACAAGATTTATGAATTTTCTTGATGAGATTTGTATTCTGTTTTAGATACATATGTTTGGTCTCTAAAATTAGTTTGAAATTTTTTTTAATCTTGTTTCCATTAAGGTTTGTGATTCATCGCTTTAACTTTCTTCCATACAAGTCATTGGAAAGCGTCTGTTAAATTTCTCTCATCTTTTGAGTCATGATTTTATTATATTATCATTTCTTTGGAATAAATTTGCAATCTTTTAAATAAGATTGACTCTTTTTTATATTTTCCATTGGTTTGTTTGTATGATTTTTAGATGGGATTTATGACGGATCATAATTATTTATTGGTTTACTTTATGAATGATCCTAATGATTGAGTAGTCCTATATTATCTAATTATGTGGTTATCAAGTTAATTTATTACTCTACTTTGACTACTCATGAATTATCACATATGCTCTTTGTTATTTGAACTTCATTGGTTTCTCATTTAGTATTAGCAAGGTTGGATTATTATCCGTTGATGGGTACATATGTGGTAAAACATACATAGTCCATGCAAAGCAATAAATTGGTTGATCATTTCTTAATTAGATAATCATGGACATGATATTTGGTTTTATTTTTTTGAGCTATATTTTGACTTTCATCATGATTGATTTAATTGACTTTCTTCATTTCATGATGACATTTTTCTCAAAAGGTAATATGCACTGATTTATCATATTTCAATATAATATTCTTCTATATAGGTTAGTGTATGTCGTCTTTTGATTACATGTGCTAAATGGAATATTCTTTTGATTTCTCATCTTTAGTAGCTATTAAGTGGATATCTCTTCTTGACTAAAGATGACATTATTCATTTTATGACGTTTTTATAGCCTTATATGCATTGAGCAAGAGGGAGAAATCAATAGTTGATTTACCCCTAGATCTTGAAGTTATTATTTTTTTTCTGCTATAAATGCTTTGGAACTAGATACACATATTTTAAGGGGGAACAAATAAATTAGTTCAATTCATTTATACCCTTTAATATGTCGTATACGTAGTTCATTATTGACCCTTTTTTTTATATTAGGATACTGATATTTTGTGAAAGATTTATGAGAGTATATGATATTATTTTCATCATATTATTTCTCTTTTATATGGGTCATCTCGTTAATATTTACTTTCGTATTTTATCTTGATGACTATTGTGCTTTCTTTGATTTGGCTTTCTTTGTATCTTTAATTTGGCTTTCCTTGTTGAGGACTTACCCAAAATTCATGATTTTATCTATATTGGTAATAGTTTAAGGGGGAGCATTTACGTCGACTGGATTTCTCTTTCTCAAACATTTTTCTCCTTTACCTTCATGTTTATCTAAAGTGTATTCATATAGCATGATAAGGTAATTGAGTTCAAATGCATGAATTTTGGATAAGCAAATAGATTTGCATATAATGAGATCATTTTATATAAATTGCTCTATTTTACATTGATCATTCCTTTATTGTTTCACTATTTATCTGTGGACAATTGTGACTATTATAGTTTCATTGATCAATGTTTCAAGTTTATATATTTCAATTGATATCAAGTTTGTCTATTTCAATATTTCAATTGGTATCTTTCTTCTTTGATATCTATTATTTACAATTATCTAATCCCCATGATTTTTTATTGTAATTTTTTTCCTTCAAAAACTAGAGCAATGTTTCATATCAAACTATGTTTTTGGATGTCTTTCTTGGATTTCATGTTGGTAAACTATCTATTGATTATTTATAAATTCTTTTAGTTTTACCAACTATTTGTGTTTTGACAAGTTATTTTCTATTTGGCACTCTACATTGGGTATGTAGTTTCTATACTTGTCTTTACATACTTCTCCCATTGTTCTTTATTTAGTATATCTTGATCATGATTATCTGTGCCTTCCTCCTTATGCTTGATTTCATTTTATCTCTTATTATGGGGGAGCTTATTTTTTGATCATGTCAAAGGGGGAGAAATAAGTTTAAGTTAACACACAATCTTCTCGTAATATGTGTTTATTAGTGATACATGCATCTATCGTATCTGTCTTAAACTTAACCGATTTGCCATAATCAAAAAGGGGGAGATTGTTGGCCCAATGATTACATCGTGTTTTTGAATATGGCAATCAATTAAGTTTAACATTATGATTTCACTAATATTCATATACTCACTATCATGTTGCTACTTAAACTTAGCATTGTCCTATATTATATTGCTATGCTTGTATCGTACTGTAACATATTTTGCTGGCCTAACATGTATTTGTAGACATGCAGTAAGCATGATCAAACATGATCAAACCAGGACATAGGCAATGAAGAATTAATGATGGACCAAAGACGGCGTCATACAAAGAGATTTCTCCGAACCGCCTAGCGACCTATCCGGGGCCTCCTATCGGGGGTTCCGCTGCCCGGTCAGCGGACAGGGGTCGAGGGGGCAGCGCCCCCCGTCGGGGGTTCGGGGGCGAAGCCCACGAAAGGTATTCAGATTTCTAGATCTGCTTATCTTTGGACGAATGCTGTCAAGGAAAAAGGCGTCCTCAGGTCTGCTCGAATATCAGATGAAAGGCGTCATCAAAGGACTCTTAGTTTTTCTATTTGTTCCAAGTCTGTAATCTTCAATTTATTGAGTCTAGGAGAATGTGTACGTTGAGTCTCACTGAGTTATCTCAACCCCTAGACATATCTCTCCAAGCTCTACCATAAAAACAGACCAATTCCTGAACCAAGCCCAAGCTCCACAAAGCCCAAAAATCCAAAGGCCTTTTGAACATTCTGCCACCAAGGAGGCAGAGTTCGGGCCGAACTCTGCCCCCACACAGAGTTCGGGCCGAACTCTGTCCCCTGATTTCCAGAAACTGATTTTTAGGGTTACCAATTGCTAGCTGGTACAACGGCCATATTTTTGAATTTTGAGGATAGAATTCTGGCCGAATTCTGCCTTCCAGACTAGTATATATAGGGCATGATTTCAACCATTTTCATTCATCTCTTCATCATCTTTCTATCTCTCACTCTCAATCATTTAAGCCTTATACTACCTAAGCCTTATTCTTCCAATCTACTAGCCACAAAACTTCCTAAGCCCCAAGGTGCTCAAGTGCGATTCAGCTAGAAGTTTTTGTGCAAGAGTTGAAAAGAAAAGTCACTTGGACCATTCCAAGTTTTGCCACCTGCGAATCTGTAAGAAGTTGGCGTGCTCTTCTGAGTAAAGGCACGTGGTTGTACACTATTTCACAAATAGTGGATTTCAATCCTGAGCTAGAGTTCTCAGGCCTGGACTAGTCCTCAACGAGGGAAACCAGGTTAAAACTGCTGTGTTTGCGTATGCTCTTCTTGATCTTTATTTACTTCCGCATTTCTCTCTGATTTATTTACTATCTTGATAGTTGTTTATGGAGGTGATATAGAGTTAACTTTTTATTTGGTGATTATCGACACAAACTCTATTCACCCCCCCCCCTCTAGAGTTGCCTACACGTTATTTCAGCTGGTACTTCCTCGCAGACCCTACCGGCTCGGACGTTGGACGAGCTCTAGATGACCGTTGTTGGTGGTCTTCAGAGGAGTACGTACTACGGTACCGGATTCTATGGCACCTTTGTGGCGACGTAGTCATCCACGTGCCCCTTTGCTAGTGTGCATTCCCTATAGCCCTCACAGGAGTCGATCCGAGTGAAGGAACTCCGTCGCCAGCTTACTGAGCTCTATGACGAGCTGTTGCAGAGGATTACGGAGCAGTCCCAGTCTCAGCCGTAAACAGACGATGCAGCACTCACCGCACGATTTTATATGCTCGAGCAGACCATTAGGGCGACGGGCGAGGGGACGGATCGTGTCGTTCAGGCGGTGCAAGAGAAGGCGGATCTTGCCGTTCAGGCATTGCAGGGGTCGCAGGTGGCCATGGGCGATCAGGTTTCGAGGCTGGCGGCTGTTATGGATTCTACCAACTCCAGACTGCTAGCCATGGAGCCGACATTCCTCACTACAACAGAAGTACCTTTTAATGACGGCTAAAAAGCGTCATTAATTACAAACCATGACGCTTTTTTATCAATCCAAGCGTTATGAAAACGGGTGTTATAAATATTTTTAAAAGCGTTATAAATTATTCATCCAAAACCGTCATTAAAAGGATGAATTTCTGCTACGGTTTATTTTCAAAGCGTTATGGATATTTATGTAAAACCGTGATGAATAGTAAATATAGTTCAGAATTCAGGACATTTTGAAAGCGTTATGAATATTGCAGAATTTAGAAAATATTGAAAGTGTTATGAATATAAGATCTGTATATAGTCATTGTATCACATTTATAATGCTCTATACTGCATGTTATATATTACATTCCAAACACTGCTCAATTCAATTCGAAAACAACCACTTTGAACCATATTCACAACAAAACATTGAAATGTAATATAAAGTACCATTCTCCATTTCATTGTCTAAAAATAGGGTACATCAACATCTCACAGATATTGAGTACTTTAGCTAGCTATATTTCATTGTCTCAAAATAGAGTACTTTAGCTACCATTCTACATTTCTCCATTTCATTATATACATCTTCTCAAAATATATAGAGTATCCAATATATAGTACACTTTAGCTACATCAAAACTATCTACATCAAAACATCTCACAGATACTGTAGCGAAGAAGCAAACTTGTAGCGAAGACTGTCCACAGCACATGTACGTATAGCAAAACCCTGAAAAAGATAAAACAAGGTTTAATATACTTTAAGATAAATAAAACAAAGCAAAACCCTCACTTTAGAGTCTGTCAATTTTAGAATCTTTAATGGCCAGCTCGGGTTCTACGAACATACACAGACCAGAGCTTGAAGAGTATGATGACTGATGAGGACATAATACAAAGCCATCTCATGACATAAATTATTTCACTTCTCAGAGATACAGAGAAACAAGCATGTGAAATATTTTTCCTGCAAAGCAATTATCCAAGGCATTGACAAACCCAGGACCCTTATAGTCACAGATTAAGGGCTAGATTTGAGATGAAACAAGCTCCAGTAATATATGTATATGTGTATACATATATAATTGAGCAATGTGAAACTAACTTCAACTACAATTTCCCTTAGTATTAATGATGTCTCATGCAAGAAGGATACTATTAGTGCACCTGAGAAAATTGAGCAATCTAGTGGGCTTAATATAACAATAGTCTGGGAATAGACATTAGAATGATAATTTCAATTTAGTACAACCACACCATACAATTTTAATTTTTCAATTGATTGCAAATTGAGTCTACATAAAAGTATATTCCAGTCTAAGTTGCATGTATAACTTCCTAAGGACCATCTATGTTGTATCTGTAAGACTGTAATGTATCTGACACATGATACTTCCTCGATACTCATGTCAAATCCCTCACATGATTGGTGACTGGAATGTATACAGTTCTTGTCCATACTAACTAAATGCCAAACAACAAGAACGAGCAACAAGCACATGCAAAATAGAACTCCCGAGAGTTTGGAAATTAGATGGATATACACACATGGATTACAGATAGGCCACAGTGGGTTCTCTGGTAAAAAGACAGTAAAAGCAAAGAAATTACCTTGACCCTCATGTATCCATATGATCGGCAACGAATTCGATGAATTCGCATCGGACGTCATCTATTTCTTCCTCCGTGTATGTCGATTTTCCAGCCAATATTTTTAGCTAAAAAGTCAAAAAATAGTTACATTACTTTGTATAATTTCAGAAAGTTAATTAAGAATTAAATTAATGAACAACTTACCTTTGACTCAATAGTAGGAGAGGGGTCTTCCATGAGATCCCGCATATATTTCATAACAAAATATCCACATTCATAACCTCCAGCTTATTTTGGGACCTACATAAAGATATTATTTGTAAGAGAATATAATATCCATGATTATAATAAGTCATATATTAGTTTGATTACCTCGGATAATTTCCAAGTAGGACTTCTATTTGCTCTTTTACCACCAATATATGCTGTGTTGAGGCCACTAGTAGAAAATAATTGTATATACTAACATCAGAATATACACATTATTAAAATATTAACAATAATAATAATAATTTTACTCACGTATTGAAAAACAACTTAATATGTCTCCTCTCGGGGTAAAACACAGCGAGTCCAACCAGTAAAAATTAAAGGTAGAGAGGTCAACAACAATTAAAATCCAATGCTTCCTACATTAAAGGGAACATGAATGGAATAAAGCACATTGGTTATTGAATAGGAAAGAAAAATATTGCTATTTGATTAAAACTTTTTACTTCCTGTTGTCACGACCCGCACCCTAGAGTTAGGGCACGAGAACGTAGCAACGCCCAGCCTACGCCGCAGTGTCGGCGGTAGAACGCTGTCCTAGGTCTCATGCATCTAACAGTATAAGGCTAAGCAGTTTATACTCCCTGAATGGGGGTGACATAGCAGAATGTAAACTCAATCACATCTAAGGTAGAGCATAATGGAAGATAGATAAAATATGAAATCCAAAAGAGATACAGGAGATAGAAGTCTAAGTGTCTAAGATACATAAACCCAGAAGTACATCTCAAAACTCAAATACAGTAATCCACAAGTAAATACAACTCCCGATAAAATGAAATAACTATCTAAACAACCTCTACTGTGTCTCCTCTAGGCTAGCAGGCAATCCCAGGCCATCTGTAAAATTTATCAACAGGTCCAGTCAGGACAGGAGCGAGCACAATACATCTCATGCAGTTCATATCATGTCAGAAAATATAAAGCAGGCAATAGAATAAGATACATGAAACGCTGTAAGAAGATGTACATGAAAACAGAAGAGATATTTGATAACTGGAAATATATATACATGACAAGTAAGAACTGTAAGTGACTAGTGATTTAGAGTACGAGATGGCATGTAATTGGCTTAGGTTGTACATGATGAACATGAAAAGTAACAGAGTGTACATGATGGATAAATCACATGACCATTTATACTCACCCCTACCTACAATCAATACACAAGGATCTATTCAAGTTACGTTACGGACATGATGTTTTGGTTATACAAGAAACACATGAGAAAACATGAGCGTACATGAAAGAACATGAGAGTACATGAACGTACATGTAAGAACATGAGAGAACATGAGTGTACATGAATAACGCAGAAGCAAGGAATACATGATGTACATGAAACACATGTCATAAAGTATCCGATGCGCCCGCTAAGGGGGTAACATCCCAAGAAGAGATCCGTATAGTACCAATTCGTGATGATAACGTGACAGCATCAAGTAAAAGTAATCTAGAGCAAGAATATAATTCGTGACAAGTATGAAACGATCAGAGAATGTACTCGCCTGATATCTGAATGTCCAAGGTAAAGATACTGTCCGAGGAGAGGTGACTGGCTCCTAATTAGAACAGCACAAGTCACAACATGTCCAGAAGGGTAATATAAAGCACTACAATGCATTCTACTTGAATCTAGGTCAAACTAGGCCAAAGTCAACCCTTGGTCAACTCTGGTCAACTGCACTAGTCAAACTAGGTCAAACTAGGTCATGTCCTAACCCAGTAAGTCTTACTAGGCCTAACCAAGACTATCCTAGCAAGCACACATCAATACAAGGCTATACAAGCTAATATACACCCAACTCTATATAGCATGCAATTATTCAATACTCAAATAGGCAAGAATTCACATTGGATATACACTAAGTAATCTATTACTTTAAGCTATATATGTCTACACATATATACACATGCATATATTGATATTCAACATTAGGTCTATAATCATGGCATTTCAAATGGTTATATAAACTTATATATTACAACACAATATGCTAACATATATAATATACATACATAGCTAAGTTAACTATATTCATAAATACTTATTTAAGAGGTTATGTGTGTGTATGTGAACATGGCAAAGGGGCAAGTGAGGGTTAAATAGGCATACATAGTGTATACATATCAAAGAGTGTCAAAGTGTAAGTGAACAATGTGTCAAGTGTGATAGTGTCAATATAGTGTAAGGGGGTACATGAGGTAATATAGGATTTGTGTTAACATAGAACATTACATCTCATTAACTTGTATATTGCATACATTATATCTATTATTACATTACATTCATGCTTGCATTCATTCATCATTCATTATTCTCTTGCACCACTATATGCACCATACATTACATACTATGGAACCTACATATTCATTACAAGCCATACTTATACATGCTTACATTAGATAGGATACTTATACCTCATACATCATTTATTTAACCATTTACTCATGCTTGTATTCTCTATTTAATTACATAATGTATATACATTAACATGGGTTAAAATCAAATAAAACATTATATTACACACAAGGGTGCACAAAATGCATATGCCGAATAGTAACTCCTACTAATAATCAATACTGTACCATCTCAGCATGAATTAAAATTTAGGATTAAAGTATGTTATAGATCTATGTGTTAGCATTCCGAAACTTTAAACGGATCGCGTTTTCGTTTTCGGAAACTCTCGAAATCGTGAAAACACCGAGAACGCATTTGTCTTTCGTACAGCTGACACTCAAATAATTCTCCAGAAAGTTACAGAAAGAATTAGGCCTATTAATACATGTTTTTGGAAAGCTAACTTCAATACGCTTCTTATAAAAAAATGGAAGATTAAACCGAGCTTTGAGCTAGAAGTTATGACATTTCTAAGTTAGGGTTGAAATTAAAAACATGGATAAAAATCATGACGGATTTAGGTAGTTTGAGATAAAAGAACACAAGTATATAACATAATATATCAAGAATTCACTCTCTACACTAATATATATATATATATATATATATATATATATATGAGACACTATAGAACACATCTCCAATACAAAAATATGAGATTAAACATGTAATAATTCATTCATACATAACAACAACACAGTGTGTCCAAATTTGAGATTTTCCCACATGGACACAACCACAACACAAAGGACACTCCTATGACCTCCAAATGGACACAAAATAGATACAAATGGAGATACAACTATGGGGTCATTCCTATGGGTTCAAAATAGACCTATATGCATGAAGAAATGAAAAGGAGAAGGGATTTATACCTCCCGGTAGATCGAATCGAAGAAAAGCCTTCCCGGAGCGACACCGACACGTAGAGATTCCAAAAGGACACGAACGAGCTCCGAATCCTCCCAAACTTGGGTAGCTTCCTCCTTGGCTAGAATGGAGAAGGAAAGAAGAAGATTTGGTGGTGAAATGGAATAATTTGGTGGAGAAATTGCTAGAGATTGCTCTCTAGGAATTTGGGAAAGAACAAGAGAGAGAGTGTGGATGAGAATAATGAAATGAACTTGAGCCTATCCTCTCCCAAAGTGGCTGGCCATATGGGGCTATTTGTCCTATTATGGTAAGGTCCAAAATGCCCCCACTAACCTATTCTATGAGTATTAGGAAAGGGCTAATTGGTTGGGGCTAAATTAGTCATTCTAAAGTCTCTAATCACACTAACCTTATCCATAATAATTAGTCTAACCTCTAACTAAAATATTTCTATCATGTGGACTAAAATTAATATCATGTGGGCCATGCCTAACTAGTGTGTGGGTTCCACTAGAGTCAAACTACCCCCGGGTCTCCGTTTCAAGTCGGATTGAGTTGAAATTCGAACCCGACTCAAATAACCCCAAAACAATATCATAAATAATAAAATAATATCAAAATAATTCAAAAAGGTTAAATGCAAAAATATCTTTAGGCCAAAAATGATATTAAAATATCATAATCACATGGTTAGGCTCTAGGTCAAACAGTCTCTAGGGTTTCACTAGCAAAATGTCAAAACCACAAGTCATTGATTTAAATAATTTTAAAATGATTTAAAATCACCAAAAATTATATCATGAATTAAATATCATTATTAAAATAATTATAAACACAAAATTTTAAAATTACCCTTATTTGGGAAACTGGGTGCTACAACTCTATCCATCTTAGAAAAATTTTGTCCTCGAAATTAAAATGTCCATACTCCCTCTAGGTCAAACCCCCACAATCAAAGTCCCAGATTAAAACAAATCATGTGATCAAAAGGACGACATACAGGGTCATGGCATACGGTGGTAGTGAAAGTCTCATCTAGGAATACTAGTCATGCTAACCGAAACGGTCATAGGGTATCAAAACATACAAGCAATCTAGGGTGCTAAACTAGAGAAGTTACAGAAACAACAAACCATCAAAACTGTAAGGCGGTCTACCATCCTATATGAAACTGGTATTTATAAAAACAAAATAAAGGCAACTACCAATTATCTGAAAAAGGGTACAGAAAATCAAATTCAAAAATTAAGGAATTGAAAATCACTTGCATTGAAATTCATATCACAATATATATATACAGAGAGAGCGTTAGAGAGGAAAAACTAGCATTATGTAATGTTATGTGGTTTGTGTGTGTATGGGTGTATGTGAAATATACATGAAATTGTATATGAGCTATCCTGTTACACTACTCATGGCATATGGGTTAACAACCTACAATACACAACCTATTTAATCATAACAAGCATGGCTAACCATAAACATCTATAAGAGGTAGAGATTTAGTTATGTATATACATATATTATAACATGTATGCCTAAGCTCTATATATATCTATACAAGTATGTGATCATAACATAGAGAGAAAAGGTTAGGTTACATGACAGCGTATACTAAGTTAGGGTGTATGTGTGTCCTTGTACAGGGTTATAGCTTAGTATTGAAAGGTTAAACCCAGTTTTAGTTCAGCATTTACATACAAAATCTGAAAATAAGCTAACATTTAAACCAGTGTAATATTAACATAATACAGTCTCAGATTTTACAAATTTAACATAACTTAACCAATTTCTCTAAAAATTGAAACTCTGCAGATATCATACATGTGCAGTTATGTTGACAAAACTAATAACATGAAATTTATATTTAAATTACGAATTTAAACTGGAAAAGCAGAAAACCAGAAATATTGGGGTTTTGAAATTTTTAACATTAACAACATATTAATATGTATTTAGATAGGTGGAAAATCAAGTGTAGCATGCATACGTATCAGGCAAGTGTCCACTATGTACATATACTCATATATTCTCATGTCCCAAAAAAAATTAATTCTACGTTAAGACCAACATTTAGATTCCTACCAAGATCGCAAAATAGGTGATTGACGAAATCAAGGCAGTTTTATTATTATTATTCAATACTAGAATAATAGCAAGAAGGAAATAACGATAAAAGCTGTTTGCTTATTTGCCTAAAAGAAGGAACCATTTTGAAACCAGAGCTAAATATCAAATCCAAGATAAAGTCTAGCAAAATCATCGATTCATTGTATTAAGAAGAAACTCATAGCAAGAAGTTACACAAGCTACTCCTAAGTTAAATAATTAGAAGCAAAACAAAGCAAAACAAATAATAATTCTTTTTGAAGGACTGCATCAAAGTAGAGAAAACATGCTTGAAAATATTTAAGGTACAATCTGATAATCATATACGTCTATCCAAAATCATGGTACTCTAAATCCTCGTTATACTAGTAAGCAAGGCTACGATAATCACAGAGTCCTTGACTTATGCACATACCTCTAGAATCATGGTATTTAACATTTTTGCGGTGCCGCTAGCTTGGCTGCGAAAACCTTAAATTCCCACACCCGAAAAATATATCCAGAGTCAGACTATATGTCCTCACTATGCTGGCTAATGTGACTATAGAAGACTAGATTCCATAACATAGATGACCTAGCCCATATAATTTCATCTTGTCAAAAAAATTAAATTAAATCAACAATGAATACCCATAAATCAAATCAAATTTATCAACGAACTTCAAAATTCAAAGTGAACAAAAGTCCATCAAAATACAACTCGGATGCAACAGCTATCATCAAGATTCAAAATTCGACAATCATTCATCAAAATCAATGAATACAACTCAAATTCAACCATAATCCATCAAAATCAAATTTAACAACAGTAAGTAAAAATAAATCAAATCAAGGGAAAAAAGAGTTCTCAAATTGAAGTTAAAATAAGATTCTCAAGGGTCGTTCCGGGAATCTCTCAAGGGTTCCTAACTGTGATTGAGTACCTTCAAGATATATCATATTCCTACTGCAGGCTGTAGTGGTACTCAAGTTCAAAAACTACTACATAAACTCGACCTGTATGGGCCACCACTAAAAACGTGTCACGAACCGCACCCTAGAGTTAGGGCACGAGAACGTAGCAACGCCCAGCCTACGCCGCAGTGTCGGCGGTAGAACGCTGTCCTAGGTCTCATGCATCTAACAGTATAAGGCTAAGCAGTTTATACTCCCCGAATGGGGATGACATAGCAGAATGTAAACTCAATCACATCTAAGGTAGAGCATAATGGAAGATAGATAAAACATGAAATCCAAAAGAGATACAGGAGATAGAAGTCTAAGTGTCTAAGATACATAAACCCAGAAGTACATCTCAAAACTCAAATACAGTAATCCACAAGTAAATACAACTCCCAACAAAATGAAATAACTATCTAAACAACCTCTACTGTGTCTCCTCTAGGCAAGCAGGCAAATCCAGGCCATCTGTAAAATTTATCAACAGGTCCAGTCAGGACAGGAGCGAGCACAATACATCTCATGCAGTTCATATCATGTCAGGAAATATAAAGCAGGCAATAGAATAAGATACATGAAATGCTGTAAGAAGATGTACATACAAACAAGAGAGATATTTGATAACTGGAAATATATATACATGATAAGTAAGAACTGTAAGTGACTAGTGATTTAGAGTACGAGATGGCATGTAATTGGCTTAGGTTGTACATGATGAACATGAAAAGTAACAGAGTGTACATAATGGGTAAATCACATGACCATTTATACTCACCCCTACCCACAATCAATACACAAGGATCTATTCAAGTTACGTTACGGACATGATGTTTTGGTTATACAAGAAACACATAAGGAAACATGAGCATACATGAAAGAACATGAGAGTACATGAACGTACATGTAAGAACATGAGAGAACATGAGTGTACATGAATAACGCAGAAGCAAGGAATACATGATGTACATGAAACACATGTCATAAAGTATCCGATGCGCCCGCTAAGGGGGTAACATCCCAAGAAGAGATCCGTATAGTACCAATCCATGATGATAACATGACAGCATCAAGTAAAAGTAATCTAGAGCGAGAATATAATTCGTGACAAGTATAAAACGATCAGAGAATATACTCGCCTGATATCTGAATGTCCAAGGTAAAGATACTGTCCGAAGAGAGGTGTCTGGCTCCTAATTAGAACAGCACAAGTCACAACATGTCCAGAAGGGTAATATAAAGCACTACAATGCATTCTACATAAATCTAGGTCAAACTAGGCCAAAGTCAACCCTTGGTCAACTCTGGTCAACTGCACTAGTCAAACTAGGTCAAACTAGGTCATGTCCTAACCCAGTAATCTTACTAGGCCTAACCAAGACTATCCTAGTAAGCACACATCAATACAAGGCTATACAAGCCAATATACACCCAACTCTATATAGCATGCAATTATTCAATACTCAAATAGGCAAGAATTCACATTGGATATACACTAGGTAATCTATTACTTTAAGCTATATATGTCTACACATATATACACATGCATATATTGGTATTCAATATTAGGTCTATAATCATGGCATTTCAAATGGTTATATAAACTTATATATTACAACACAATATGCTAACATATATATAATATACATACATAGCTAAGTTAACTATATTCATAAATACTTATTTAAGAGGCTATGTGTGTATATGTGAACATGGCAAAGGGGCAAGTGAGGGTTAAATGGGCATACATAGTGTATACATATCAAAGAGTGTCAAAGTGTAAGTGAACAATGTGTCAAGTGTGATAGTGTCAACATAGTATAAGGGGGTACATGAGGTAATATAGGATTTGTGTTAACATAGAACATTACATCTCATTAACTTGTATATTGCATACATTATATCTATTATTATATTACATTCATGCCTGCATTCATTCATCATTCATTATTCTCTTGCACCACTATATGCATCATACATTACATACTATGGAACCTACATATTCATTACAAGCCATACTTATACATGCTTACATTAGATAGGATACTTACACCTCATACATCATTTATTTAACCATTTACTCATGCTTGTATTCTCTATTTAATTACATAATGTATATATATTAACATGGGTTAAAATCAAATAGAACATTATATTACACACAAGGGTGCACAAAATGCATATGTCGAATAGTAACTCCTACTAATAATCAATACTGTACCATCTCGGCATGAATTAAAATTTAGGATTAAAGTATGTTATAGATCTATGTGTTAGCTTTTCGAAACTTTAAACGGATCGCGTTTTCGTTTCTGGAAACTCCCGGAATCGCGAAAACACCGAGAACGCGTTTGTCTTTCGTACAGCTGACACTCAAATAATTCTCCAGAAAGTTACAGAAAGAATTAGGCCTATTAATACATGTTTTTGGAAAGCTAACTTCAATACGCTTTTTTTTTAAAAAACGGAAGATTAAATCGTGCTTTGAGCTAGAAGTTATGACATTTCTAATTTAGGGGTAAAATTAAAAACATGGATAAAAATCATGACGGATTTAGGTAGTTTGAGACAAAAGAACACAAGTATATAACCTAATATATCAAGAACTCACTCTCTACACTAATATATATATATGAGACACTATAGAACACATCTCCAATACAAAAATATGAGATTAAACATGTAATAATTTATTCATACATAACAACAACACATAGTGTGTCCAAATTTGAGATTTTCCCACATGGACACAACCACAACACAAAGGACACTCCTATGACCTCCAAATGGATACGAAATGGACACAAATAGAGATACAACTATGGGGTCATTCCTATGGGTTCAAAATAGACCTATATACATGAGGAAATGAAAAGGAGAAGGGATTTATACCTCCCGGTAGATCGAATCGAAGAAAAGCCTTCCCGGAGCGACACCGATACTTAGAGATTCCAAAAGGACACGAACGAGCTCCGAATCCTCCCAAACTTGGGTAGCTTCCTCCTTGGCTAGAATAGAGAAGGAAAGAAGAAGATTTGGTAGTAAAATGGAATGATTTGGTGAAGAAATTGCTAGGGATTGCTCTCTAGGAATTTGGGAAAGAACAAGAGAGAGAGTGTGGATGAGAATAATGAAATGAACTTGAGCCTATCCTCTCCCAAAGTGGCTAGCCATATGGGACTATTTGTCCTATTATGGTAAGGTCCAAAATGCCCCTACTAACCTATTCTATGAGTATTAGGAAAGGGCTAAATTAGTCATTCTAAAGTCTCTAATCACACTAACCTTATCCATAATAATTAGTCTAACCTCTAACTAAAATATTTTTATCATGTGGACTAAAATTAATATCATGTGGGTCATGCCTAACTAGTGTGTGGGTCCCACTAGAGTTAAACTACCCCCGGGTCCCCGTTTCAAGTCGGATTGAGTTAAAATTCGAACCCGACTCAAATAACCCCAAAACAATATCATAAATAATAAAATAATATCAAAATAATTCAAAAAGGTCAAATGCAAAAATATTCTTAGGCCAAAAATGACATTAAAATATCATAATCACATGGTTAGGCTCTAGGTCAAACAGTCTCTAGGGTTTCACTAGCAAAACGTCAAAACCACAAGTCATTGATTTAAATAATTTTAAAATGATTTAAAATCACCAAAAATTATATCATGAAAACACGAAATTTCAAAATTACCCTCATTTGGGAAACTGGGTGCTACACCTGTAAATGAATAGAATGAAGCAAATTTGGCTTTTCTTAGCCTCTTGGAGCCTTTCTCTAATCAGATTGCTTATTAAATGCCCGGATGCCCCACTCATAGCAGCAGGGTTGAACATTATCAAAAGCTCCCGAGAGTTTGGAAATTTATCAAGCAAAAACCTAAAGCCAAAAGAATAGTTAAATATGGTGTCAATCTCAAAATCAAAATTTCAGAATATAAATTTCATATTTCTTACCTCATGTAGGCAAGAACAGGATTCACATCTAGCCAACCCATCCTACATACCTCCAGCAAAATGGTTTTAGAAAGATAACAAGATAACGTATAGCTTCCGAACATTCCTTTCTCTAATGGTATTTTAAGATGAGGGTCGGTATCCTTAATGGTTGCTACCATCTCTCCGAAAGTGTCAATTATCTCCCTACCACAGCCAGCAACCTTCAAAGGTTGAACATTGTCAGCTTCAATTGGTTTAGTACTTTCATGTTGTATATTGAATTTTTTTAGACAATTTCATAAAAGATATTGACACTAGCATTAAATAATATTACCTCACGACCACCAAAGATTTCCAAACATGCATTAGGTTTACCTCAAAACCACCAAAGATTTCCAAACATGCATTAGCCAACCCATCCTACTAAAGCCCTTTGATAATAAAGTTTAGTTGAATTCTTATATAAACACTAAAACACATCACATATATATTAAAGGGAAAAAAAGAATAAAAAAGAAAAAATAACTTGGTTAATAAGCCTTGTGAACTTCATGTGGCCACAAAGTAGGCAGCACACGGGGCAAGCATCTAGGTGAATGAGCCACACCTCACAAAAATGAGGTGCATGGGTGAGCCATCTTTTTAAAAACACTAACCAATCCTCACCTTTTTTTGGTGAGTTAGTGAGTTCTTCCATATCCTAGAAACTTAAATCACAGGGAATACATGACGAGTTCAACAACATCTGAAGACAGGGTTGCTACAATATGATGGCTTTGGGCATGAGTTGTTGGATTGTTTGTTCATTTGTTAACTGAAACTAAAATGTCTTTATCAAGTTTCCCAAAATACGGTCATTGGATAAAAAAATAAGAACGATATTATGTCTAATATTGACTCAGACACTATTGAAAATTAAATGTAGTGTGATGTAGTTATTCATTGACAATAACTGATATTCTTTAGTCTTAATTATGTTACTATCATAAGTTAGCAAACCCAACATAATGTTTAGTACATACTGTTCAAAGTGTCTTCAAATGCACAAGGTCTCTAAACAACTTAGATGCATGCCCTTGGGTTTCTTACTAAATAATAGTCCATCACTATAATGATTGTACATCTAAATACTCAATGGAGCACGCAAATGGAAGTGATATGAGCTCAACAAAGGAAGACATCAACAAGCATGCATCCGTTGTTTGAGGCAATTGTTAGATAGTCACAGGTTATTTAAAAAAGTTGCAAAATCCAAAAGATTCAATGAGATGTGCGTCCTACGTCCAACCTGAAGAAAATACTTCTCATATTACAAGGACACATTACATTTCCTGGACATATGCAAACATATCATAGTATCCCCTATTACAAGGTCATATTTCAAGAAGCTAATTAGGAGGATACCAACAACTTTAAGAAGCTCTTTCCTCTGTTGAGCCATGCAGAGAAGGTTCCTATACAAGATCAAGCAATGATACATAATAACTGACTCAGAAATATGAGCTCAGGAAGTCAGGGGTAGTGGGAAACAAAAGAGGAAACCGTTATTTCTTAAAGATTATGGTTATGTGAGAAGTTGATGAGGTCCCTTGGCATAACTAACTTTGATTTGCTTTAAGCTTTTATATAGTTGTAGCTAATTTTGTAAGGAGTGAAGTTCCCCCCTGATATGTTTCTAATTCTTCTGTTCTACATCTGTTCCTCTTGAAGAGTGGCTTCTCTAACAAACCACTTTAATCAGGGATGACTGGATGAGGCCAGGATTTTGTAGTTGGAGGGACAAAGTTCAACATGACAAAATAAAAACTAAAATATTGCACCTGAACAAAAGAATCTTACAGTCAAGGACGAAGGGAGGATATGATTTGGGGATTCGATCATACTAACCAACCCTACACATTCACCACACATTGGACTAAGTAAAAAAATCACATGTTCGGCTCCATAAAAGCTACTCCTGGCTCGATTTGACTTCATTAACTAGCCAAGGTTCAACATGAAAATGAACTCGGTTTCGTTAATGGTATGAGCTTGAACCTGAAATCAGCTTGTGACCTCGTTAACAAGCACTACTTGCGAAGCGGAAATAATGCGTGACTCATCTAGACTCAAGTTTTATATACTTAATTTTTGAAGTAGTATCAGACCTGCACAAAACGGAAATTCTGTTGCCATCCTTCATTCAAAACAAGAATAATCCATGGTCTAATGGTTTTCCCTATATATCGCTTGTACACTTGCTTATACATTATACTAAGCTTAATATGTACTCTACAGTAAGCTTGGCGTGCAAGAGTGCAAGTCAATCAGCTCGTAACTTGTAGCATACTATTGCAAGAAAAATATCCTGAGGCCAATTGCATGAAAATCAAGCATACAACCATAGCCTATTGAGGTCACCAACCACTACTAATATTGATACAACAACAATTCCTATCGCGTCTCAAACTGTTCTACAAAAATATTTTAAAGATCCGTATCGGATTTGCAACTAGAATAATATTAGTTTATCACAAGACGGTGATTCTAAGACATGTTACCATGTAGCCATAGTATCATTCTATTTGAAATTGCATTTCTGAAATCTCACACTGAAACCCCGTCAAAATGTAATTTATACTAATGATATCGTATTATTTCAAAAAGATCAATAATTTGGTATTGGTATCAGGTTTGTTTCGAAACACCATTTTTTATGGAAAATTCTTTTAAAAATAGCATTATTCATGTGATAGTTCACGAATCCCTCAATTTAGCTCATTTTTGAACTGAAATTTGAACATTTAACCACATAAATCATGCCACAAACGGAAATCTAGGATTTAGGGTAGGGGGGAGAGACCTGTTGTGCTCCTGCACGAAGCGGGAGTTCTTGGCGTCCTCCTTTACAAAAAAATTGCAAAATTAATCAGGGGAATATAAAATCAAATCGGTAAGAATAAAAGAAAAGGGATGGGATGGGATCTGCATATATATATATATATATATATATATATATATATATATATATATATATATATATATATATATATATATATATATATATATATATATGAAATCTCACACTGAAACCCCGTCAAAATGTAATTTATACTAATGATGTCGTATTATTTCAAAAAGATCAATAATTTGGTATTGGTATCAGGTTTGTTTCGAAACACCATTTTTTATGGAATATTCTTTTAAAAATAGCATTATTCATGTGATAGTTCACGAATCTCTCAATTTAGCTCATTTTTGAACTGAAATTTGAACATTTAACCACATAATCATGCCACAAACGAAAATCTAGGATTTAGGGTAGGGGGAGAGACCTGTTGTGCTCCTGCACGAAGCGGGAGTTCTTGGCGTCCTCCTTTACAAAAAAATGCAAAATTAATCAGGGGAATATAAAATCAAATCGGTAAGAATAAAAAGAAAAGGGATGGGATCTACATATATATATATATATATATATATATATATATATATATATATATATATATATATATATATATATATATATATATATATATATACACACACGTGTGAGTCCGGCGGTGAATTTGGTGATCACAGCGCCGGTGATGGCGAAGCCGACGAGGAAAGGCTAGTTCCTCCTGAATTCCCTCTTGAAGAACAACGGCCATGGATCGAAAGTCTTCATCTCTCTCTCACCTCTTCGTGAAAAAAAGAGACTAACGGCTGGAATAAAACCTAGATTTCCAAACATGCATTCAAAGATTTCAGCCATCTTTTGAAAACCATGTCGAGGCAGAATTTAGGTCAAAAATTTCAAGAGAGAGGATGAGGGTAAAAAATTAGAGGATTTTACTAAAATTATGTCGAGGCAAAATTTAGGACATAAAATAAGTAATAATCGAGACATAATTTAGGACAAACCATGTCGTCGGCGGTGGAGGAGTTTGCACACGGGTGGTGAAGGCTACGCCGGTGATAACCTTCGCTCTACGGTGGAGTCTGTAACCGAGGGGAGCGGGGAGCGGGCTGAAGGGAGTGGGGGAGCGGGGAGAATGAGAGCGGAAGCGGCGAGTTGGGGAGAAGGAGAGAGGATGAGGGTTTAGGCTTTTTCTTTAAGTGCTGGAGAAGTGCGGGAGAGTTGAGATTTTGACTGAAATTTTGGTGTTTTTTTCATAACGCTCGTATCCCTGAAAGACTATCAATAACGTTTATATTGAACACCGTCATAGAATGGAGTCTTGCTGAACTTTGATGACGCTTCTTTATCAGCCGTCATGACATCCACTTACCAAGCGTCATTAATAGGTTTTTTTTGTTGTAGTGCCTGGTCGTGCGTCGTCAACCACACCGACTGTATCGGTTCCATTGCCTCATCTTCCTTCTACTGATGAGTCATCACGGGTGATGCTAATTTCGGAGCAGTATAGGTTTATGGTGTCCCAGATACGGGGACTGCCTCCTCCTCCACCTCCTCCCGACCAGGCGTAGTCCTATATTGGACTTATTTTCATTTATCGTGTTGCTAACTTATTGTTGGGTCTTTATGTATTTACTTTATACATTTATTGACAGTTTGTGTTATGTTGAACATTATCGAACGAACTCTTTTTATAGCCGTTTGGTAGTGGATTTGTATCCACCCGGTTATTTCCTGTCTTTCTGATCATTGGATTCTATTTATTTGATTATTGGTAGTACATTTTATCATTTGTCTCTATATTGGTTTATCGGTGTTGACTGTTCCACCGAAGGGATCGGCAAATCCAGGAAATTCTACTCAGGGTTGCTCCGGGTCTATTATTTGTAAAATGTCATTCTAAGGGTGTGTTTGGTAAACCGTATTTGGAGGTAGAATTTAGATTTTTATGGATTTGGAGACAAATCCATGGAATCCTATGCTTGGTTGGAGATGGATTTCGATATGGAAAGTATGACAAAATCCAAAACTTGGATTTGGTTGGATTTTGGAGGAAAAAATTATTCTTTAATAATTTCGTTAAAATATTTATTATTTAATAATTTTGTTAAAAATTAGTAAATTAAAACTTAGTTAATCTTTAATAATTTCGTTAAAAATAGTTATTCTTTAATAATTTTGTTTAAAATTAGTTAATTAATAAAAAATAACTAATTTATTAGTATTATTAATTAAAAAAATAGTATTATTAATTAAAAAAATTAGTTAATTAGTTAATTTCGTCATAATCATAATTAAAAATTTATTAGTATTATTATAATATTAATTAATAATTTGTTAATTAGTTAATAATTATAATTTACTAGTATTATTATATTATTATTATAATATTAATTAATAATTTATTAGTATTATTATAATATTAATTAATAATCATATCCTATGTTTAGTATTATTAATTAAAAAATCAGTTAATTAGTTAATTAGTTAATTAGTTAGTTTTATTATAATCATATTAATAATTTATTAGTATTATTATAATATTAATTAATAATTTGTTAATAACTATTTTTATTATAATCTTAAGTAATAATATTTTAATCACAATTAGAATCATATTTTATAATAATTTAATTAATAATTTACTAATCATAATAATATTAATTTATAATTACTATTTTTAAAATATTTAATTTATAGTTAATTAATCGGTAATTATTAATTATTAATTATTAATTATTAATTATAATTATTAATTATTAATCGTTAATAAAAAATTATCAATTGTTAATTATTAATTATTAATTATTAATCATTAATTATAATTTATAGTTATTAATTATTAATCATTAATTATTAATTATTAATATTTAATTATTAATCATTATTATTTAAAAATTAACTAATCATTAATTATTAATTTTATAATTAATAATAACTAATCGTCAATTATTAATTACTAATCGTTAATTATTAATTTTATAAATAATAATAACTATAATTAATCATAATTAATTAATAGCTTAATTATTGATCATGACTATAATTTAATTATTAATCATAAATCCAAATCCTATGTTTGGTTGGAGTTGGATTTGAATCTTGAAATCTATGATTTGGATTTGGAGGATTTCCAAATCCAAATCCAAATAGTAAAATTCGGTTACCAACCAAGCCATGAGCATTCGGTTTATTCGGTTTAAACCGAACCGAATAACCCAAAACCGAATTGGACCGAAACCGAATAAGCAAAACCGAAACCGAACCGAATTGGCCCAAAACCGAATCAAACAGAACCGAATTAAATCGGTTCGGTTTTCGGTTTATTCGGTTTATACATATTTTTTGATTTTTTTGAGCTTTTTTTGTTAATATATAGTAACTAAATATACATAGACATATTTAGTATATACCTATATATATTTAGTATGTACCTATATATATTAATACTTATATATATAGTACACACACACGCACACACACACACACACACACACACACACATATATATATATATATATATATATATATATATATATATATATATATATATATATATATATATATATATATATATATATATATATATATATATATAAATTAATCAATTAAATTTTCTTATTCGGTTTTCAGTTTTGGACCGAAATCGAAACCCAAAACCAAAACCAAAACCGAATAAGAAAATTTAGTATTTCCAAAACCGAAACTGAACCGAATTTTTTTAAAACCGAACCGAACCACTTATTCGATTCGGTTCGGTTTTCGGTCCAAAACCGAATAATGCTCACCCCTAAATGCAGGTACAATGTTATATAATATAATTGTCGTTGATATAAAAAGCATACTGAATTCTGTTTTTTTTAATTAGGATTTAGCGACGTTTAGCGACGCTTAGCGACGCCAATATACGTCACCAAGGGGTATCAGAACGTCGCTAACCTGAACGTCGCAAAACGTCGCCTAAGCGCTGACGTGGCAAAATGGACAGGTAAGCAAATTTAGTCAGGCAACGTCTCTAACTTCGTCGCAATGCACGTATCCGAACGTCGCTATGTGAGTATCATAATGTCACAGATTGTCGCAAAACGTCGCTAAAAAGGTGACGTGACAAACACAAATTGCCAGAACTGAAGTCGCTAAACGTCGTTAACATTCTCTTGTTATGTCGCTAAAAGTTGAACTGCTAGCGACAATTAGCAACGAATTGTAATGTCGCTAATTAGCAACGCAATGTCGGTGAACGTCGCTAGTTGGATAAATTGCTAGCGACGAGGTGCATCGCAAAATTACGTCGCTATAACGACGAACAACGACGTAAACTTAGTTAGCAACCATGTATTACGCGACATGGTCAATATGTCTCTAACTTCATCGCTAAAAGTAATTAGCAACATTTTTTCTTGTTTAACGACGTCTCATGACGTCGCTAATCTGACATATTTTGGTAGTGTCTTGTTCCGCTCATCTCTCGATCTTGCACCACTCAAGAGGTGGGATACCTTTGCTCGCCCCACCCGTGGCTATATCAAGTAGTTGAAAGCTACCTTTAAGGCTCTCACAAAATATCATCAATCCATTATCAAGTACGTGAACTCAATCAAAGCACGTACTAACCAATTGACCCTCCTTGGTAACCCCATAGATCCCGAGTACATCATTGACAAAGTTCTCGAATCCCTTGACTCCACATTCCAAGGAGTCATTGATGATGTTCATGCCCGCGATATGCCCATATCATTCGATGAGCTTCATGAGAAGCTCCTCAACCGTGAACTTGCGGCCAAGTCACAACCTATTCTCCCTATCCTGCTTTCGCACACGCCACCACCACCCGTACCAACTACAACAACCAGCCCGCCCCTACCAACAACTTGCATCCCAAATTCAACCATAAGACCACCCATTCCAACTCCAAACGTCCCAACTAGGGCCGGTCAAGAGCTTATGCGGGCCCAGGATGAACTTTCAAAATAAGGCCCCATACATAATGTAAAAAATATTAAAAACTTTTAAAAAATTTCTACAATCAAGGATTAAACTTGGGACTTTTAGTAAAGAGTCTAAAGTACTAACCAATACACCACAATATCTTTGTGTTTATAAGGGCTCATGGTATATACTAGTTCTATTTTGATATACAAAATTATTAGCATATTTATCTTTAAACTATTTTTTTGGCCCCTAGTGATCCGGGGGCCCTAGGCGGTCGCATTGGCCGCCCTAGGCCAGGGTCGGCCCTGGTCCCAACCAAACTGGATCTCATGGCTACCAAGGCAAATGCCAACGATGCCACACAACCGGACATTCAATCCATTTATGCCCCATCTTTCAGAAGGAATACCCAGCCATCCGCACACTACCACCGCGCCTACACCCAATCGCAAACCCAAGCGCATGTAGCCACCGCATCTGCCTCCTCCCACCCCTCCCCTTAGCTCTTGCACCGACGTATCACACCATATTACTCATGACCTAGCAAACATCTCTCAATTATCCTTACGAGGCACTGAAGAAATCGTCATTGGAGATGGTACGGGTGTCCCTATCACTCATACTGGTTCACTCATCTTCCCTACTTCCTCTTCTAAATCTTTGTCCTTGTCTAATGTTTTATTTGTACCCACTATGACACGTAATATTATTTCCGTTTCACAACTCTACTCAGAAAATAATCTCATCATTGAATTCACTTCTAATTCTTTTGTTGTGAAGGTTCGTCTTACGGGGGCACAACCCATCCAGGGTCTAACTAGGCACGACGTTTATGAGTGGCCATCTCCTGCACCTATTCTAGCTTTCTCTAGTGTCAAAGCGTAGGCATAGATTGTCATCATCGTCTTGGCCATCGCTTTTCATCATCTTCAAAAGCATAGTTTCAAATTTTAGGTTTGATATTTCTAGTGATTTCTCTTTTAATTGCAATTCATGTCAATGTAATAAGAGCCATAAGCTCTCATTTAGTCAATCAACTTTGATATTTGATGCTCCTCTTGATCTAATTTATACTAATTTTTGGACTTCTCTATTATACTCTATTGATGGTTACAAATATTATGCTACTTTTGTTGACCACTTCACAAAGTATATTTGGTTCTATCCGCTCAAAAATAAATCTGATACAAAAGCAGTGTTTATTAGGTTCAAAGCTTTAGTGGAAAAATATTTTGAGAAAAATATCAAAGTAAAATATTCCGACAATGGGGGGAGTATCAAGCCTTAGCAACTTTTCTAACCATTGATGGTGTTTTCCATCTCACTTCTCCACCTACTACTCCTGAACGTAATGGATATGTCAAAAGAAGGCATCACCACATCGTTGAAACGGGCTTATCTCTCCTTGCCCACGTGCAACTTCCACTCAAGTTTTGGTCTTATGCCTTTACCACAGCCTCCTATCTTATCAATCGGCTTCCTACGCCCACTCCCTCAAACTCATCTCCCTATCATCATCTCTTTGGTACTTCTTCTAACTACCTCAAGTTAAGGAGCTTCGGTTGTTTGTGTTATCCTTGGTCACGACCTTATGCCACACACAAATTGGATCTCAAGTCTATTCCTTGTATCTTCTTTGGGTATTCTATGACTCAAAGTGCTTATTATTATCTAGATCCCACCACCCACAAAGTCTACATGTCTAGGCACGTTCGGTTTATAGAAACTGAATTTCCTTATGCTCGTCTTAGCACCCGCACTCATGCTACTCCCATACCCAATCCGAACAATTGGTGCCTCTTATCGCTGCCCATAATTCAGCCAATACACGTCCAAAATCACCCAGAAAATGACAATGGTCTAGCCACTGTCACAACGCTAAACATCCCCCGGCCTAGCTAACCCAACCGTTGTCCAGCCCAACTCCCCGTAGCCAGACCGACAATCCTCCTCAGACTCTCCCGAGGCCCAACATAGCCCAGTCACATCCTCTACGGAGTAGCAGCCCACTGCCCAGCTAGCCATTACACCCCAGCCTAGCAGTCCATCTCATACCGCCACTCTACCACCCTCTCCACCCCCTCCATCTTCCGACATCGTCACCCACTCCAAAAATAACATCCACAAGCCCAACCCCAAGTACAACATTATACCACTATACAACCAAAACCAACCGAACCTACTACCATAGCCCAAGCTCTTAAAGATCCTCTTTGGCGGCAAGATGATTGATGAGCTCACGACATTATATAAGCTTCGTACTTGGGACTTGGTATCTCACAAAAATAGTCGTAACATTGTCAAATGTAAATGGGTATTCCATATCAAATACAAACCAGATGAGAGTGTAAAACGTTATCGTGCTCGTCTTATTGCAAAAGGATTCCAACAACGTCCCGGTATTGATTATATGGAAACCTTCAGTTCGGTTGTAAAATTGGCCACCATCCGTACTCTTCTTGGCATTGCAGTTACAAACACTTGGCTTCTCCGACGACATTAATAATGCATTTCTTCATGGCATACTTCATGAGGAGGTGTATATATGTCACAATCCCTTGGTTTTGTGGATGTTGCATTTTCTACTCATGTCTGCAAATTATGCAAGGCAATTTACGGGCTCAAACATGCACCTGGAGCATGGTACACATAGCTAGCCAACTTTCTTCTTAGTTCAGGTTTCAAGAAGTTGGTTGCTGATGCTTCATTATTTGTCATGCATCATTCCGCTTCACCTATTTGTCTCATTGTGTATGTGGATGACATTATAGTAACTAATCCTAATGCTACTAACCTAAATGCTTTCATTAAAACTTTGGCTAGCAAGTTCTTCTTGAAAGACCTTGGTGCACTCTCTTATTTCTTGGGAGTAGAAGTCGCGCCTACCTTTCATGGTTTCTTCCTCAGTCAAAAGAAGTATATTGTTGATCTACTTGAGCGCATGCATATGTTCAATGCTAAGCTAGTTCCGACTCCCATGGTGGTCAACAATGCTTTAACTCTCACTTCTGGTGAACTACTTCACACTCCTACAAATTATAGAACAACAGTTGGGTTCTCCAATACCTCACGCTCACTCGGTTCGATATTGCATTCGTGGTAAATAAGCTATCTCAATTCATGCACAAGCCAAGAAGCGCTCATTGGGATACTCTCAAACGGCTCCTTCACTACTTGTGTGGCATTCTTAACAAAGGCTTCATAATCTTTAGTCACTCGTCCACGCATCTTAGTGCTAATCCAGTTTTCCATTCCCGGATGAAGCATCTAGCACTTGCCTATTACTTCATTCGTGAACAAGTTCACAATGGTACTCTTCGTGTCACTCATGTCCCAACGGGCGACCAACTTGCATATTTTCTTACAAAGCCGTTGGCTTGATCTCGATTTGAAATGTTGATATCCAAGATTGGCCTATCAAATTGGACATCCATCTTACGGGGGCATGTGAAGGTTTAAGAAAAAGTTGGGTTTTGATTAATAATAGTACAAATATATATAATACAAGCGATAAGGTAAAATAACAAAGAGAGATATTAATTAAAGATATTAATAGCTAGAATATTGTTATAACAAACTAAAAGATAATAGCAAGACAAGTCTTGGCTTTCTCTTCAACACTATTGACAGAACCATGTTAGGTTTGTCTATCCAATAGTATTTAGTTTTCTACTTTGTTTAGTCGTTGCAATAAGGAACTCTCGATTTCCACCTTAAGAGACTTGTAACGAGCGCACATACCTTACACAAACACATTAAGAATGTTATGAACTTCATGTACCATCTGTCGAGTGTTTGAAAAGTAGTTTCAACATATAACTAAATCTTCTTGCGCCGGTAGTACACAATGTTGTATAATGTCCGGATACTCACTTAGAAGAGGAGGGATTCCATCTATTGACATTAAGAAAGAGTATTTTATTAGTAATCCCTCTCATATCAACCAAAATATGAAAATAAGCAATTATGGAAATTCTTGACCTAAATAAAGTTTAGGTAGATGTAGGAAATAATGATGCCTTATTTCATTCATTGGAAAAATTACAATATATATACCGTCTAAGCTATTGGGCTAATGGACTAAATTACAATGGGCTACATAAATATAATCTAACACCCCCCCCCCCAAGTTGGAGCATGCAAGTCACAAATGTCCAACTTGCGAAGTAAAAAAATCAAAAACCTACTTCCCAAGGGGCTTAGTGAATATGTCGGCCAGTTGGGAAGAGGTAGAAACATGCGAAGTTATTACGGTGCCATCCCAAATAGCGTCGCGAATAAAATGCAAGTCCACCTCAATATGCTTATTGTGCTCATGAAATATCGGGTTCTGAGCCAGGTGCAGGGCCGACTAACTGTCACAATACACCTGCATAGCAGACTCCTGGCGAACCCCCAAACACACCAATAACTCCTTCAACCATTTCAACTCACAAACAAGCACAGCAAGAGATCGGTATTCAGCTTCAACGGAAGATCATGAAACAGTTGGTTGTTTCTTGGTCTTCCAAGAGATAGGAGACCCTCCCAGAAATACCAACCAGCCTGTAACAGAGCGTCGAGTCAAAGGACAACTGGCCCTGTCATAATCACACCAACCAGAAAGACTGAGATCACAATCATCTTTCAAAATGATACCCTGTCCCGGGGCATCCTTGAGATATCTGATAACTCTCAAAGTTGCATGCCAATGACCCTGTCTAGGCTCCTGTAAAAATTGAGACAATATATGCACGGCATAAGCCAAGTCAAGGCGAGTAAATGATAGATAAATCAACCTCCCAACCAGCCTCCTGTAAGTCTCGGCCTCCACCATCCTCAGACTAGTCGATTCTTGATTCGGCTCCATGGAAAACTTGGTAGGTCGAGACCCCATCAAGCCACATTCTGCAATGGTATCCAAAGCATACTTCCTCTGACATAAGAAAATTCCTTCTGCACTCCGAGCCACCTCTATGCTAAGGAAATACTTTAATACACCGAGGTCATTCATATGAAAAAAAGAACTAAGGTACTTTTTGAAACTATCTAAAGCACCTGAGTCATTACCAGACATAATCATATCATCCACTTAGATCAAAACATGCAACTCTACCTTCCCTTTCAAAAAAGAGAAAAGGGAATAATCTGAATGAGACTGATTAAATCCATAAGAGATCAGAGAAGCAGCTAGCTTAGCAAACCAATAACGAGGTGCCTGTTTCAGTCCATAGAGAGACTTACGCAGGCGACACACTTTGTTGGGTTCACTTTGCGAAAAACCTAGCAGTAACTTCATGTATACCTCCTCTATCAGATCTCCATGAAGAAAGGCATTATGCACATCCATTTGGTGCAAAATCTAGCCTCTCACAGCAGCAACAACCAAGAATGCCCGAGCTGTAGGCATCTTAGCGACCGGGGCAAAGGTCTCTGAATAGTTAATCCCCTCAACTAGATGATTATCGATCACAACCAGCCTAGCCTTCAAGCTCTCAACACTGCCGTATGAGTTGTATTTTATTTTGTACACCCATCTGCTGCCCAGTGCTTTCTTTCCATGAGGTAAATCTACAAGACTCATGCCAACCTGAATCCCTTGAGGCCTGGCGATATGAAGTAGGCTCAACACCTGCAGTGATAGCTGCAAAAAAATCCCTGTGTCTAGCAGTAAATATGTCATAACTTAGAAATTGTGTTAGACGATACGGAGTACCTGAGGAAGTGATGGGAACATATGAACTAAGGTGAAGGGGGACTTTTACTTCGAACAACATTCGTCACAAAATCCTGCAATCGTACTGACTGTGATTTTTTCCTTATTCCTCTTCCCAATGCAACGTCGTCGGGTACCTCCTCTAGCAACACTGTGTCCCCTGTATCCTCAGCAGTACCTGCCTCAGCCCCAGCGGCCTCTTCTGTCTATACTTCCGCACCAACCTCGGCATCCTCGCCATCCGAGGCCAGTCCGCCATCAACTACTTCGGCCTCGACGGCCACAACCGGTACTGTCCCAAAAACCTCTATATCCTCTCCAGGTACCTCAATATATGTATGTCGTGTCGTAGAAATCGGTTCACTGGCAGAACCACACCCAGGGAACTCTTTTTCATAAAAGGTAACATCTCGGGACAAAAAAATTCTGCAGTCTCTAAATCATACATCTTCCATCCTTTCTTATCAAGAGCATACCCGACAGAGATACATTTTCTACTCCTACTGGCAAACTTATCATGTCTGTATCTTAAATCAAACGCATAGCATAGACAACCAAAAATACGAAGATGGTCATACGAAGGAGGAGAACCATATAAAATTTCATAAGGGGACTTAAAATGTAAGACGCTAGAAGGTGTTCTATTTATCAAATAACACGCACCTAGAATACATTCCCCCCAAAAATCTACAGAAAGAGAACCCTGAAATCTCAATGCCCGGGCGACATTTAATATATGTCGATGCTTTCTTTCTACCCTTCCATTCAGTTGTGGTGTCCCTACACAGTATGTCTGGAATAATATACCTTTAGATGAAAAATAATCTCGTAAAAATTAAATTCAGTGCCATTGTCACTATGCACACGACGAATATCAGCCCCAAACTGACGCTTCAACATAGCAATGAATTTAAGAAACACAGAATAAACAGCACTCTTACCCTTCAATAAAATAACCCAAACAGCTATGGAAAAATTATCCACTAATGTCAAAAAATATCATGCCCCACTAGATGACGAAACACGATATGGTCCCCACAGATAACAATGTATAAGTTCAAAACATCTTAAAGCATGGCTACTACTATCAGGAAAAATATCACATGTCTGTTTAGCTTGATGACAAATATCACAAGCCCTATGAGAAAACACACTACTACCAGAGAAAAAAGGTAAAGTTTGCATTACTTTATCTGAAGGATGCCCCAGTCTACTATACTAAACCTCCGAATTGCTCTCCCTGCAAGCCAGAACCATCGAAGCCAAAGAAGCTGGAACCTCCACCAAGAAGTAAAGTCTACCCCTTCGATCACCTGATCCAATCACCGTCATCGTACTTCGGTCCAGAACAAAACACAAATCAAGAGTAAATAACATATCACAATTTCTGGCATTAATCAATTGAGAGACTGAAATCAAGTTGCAAGTCAATGTCGGAACATAAAGCACATCCGTCAGCACCATCGAATCAGTTAAAAATACTATGCCTCTCAGAACAGCCTCAATAGTGCCCCCATTAGGTAAAATCATAGGACATACAGGACCCTCAAAGCAATCAACTAAAAAGTCATGAGAACCTGTCGTGTGGAGAGTAGCACCAGTATCGAAAATCCAAGAGACAGAGGAATTCTTACCCATCAGACGATCAGAGTTAGAAGAACCAGAGTTGGAAGGAGTGTCGTTACCCAGAAAGCTTATCAGTTTCTGCCATTGTTCACCTGAGAGTAGTGAACCATACCCTCCATGTATCGAATCTGAACTCCCGGCTGCAAGACCAGCAGCAGCTACATGGTGAACTACAGCAGCACCACGTCCTCCCTCACGCCTCTGCTGCGTTGAAGGCCCTTTGCCACCACTCGCACCACGTCCTCCCTCACGCCTTGGACGAGTCTCCTACCACGCTGGGTAGCCATTTTTTGCGAAGCAATTTGCAAGATCATGACCTGGTTTCTTACAATAAGTACATATCATACCTGATTTATCCCGAGAATTAAAGTTTCTACCATTAGAAATATTAGAAAGTCGAGATGGAGCCTTGATAGCCAATGCCAACACCTCCTCAGTAGCGGATTGAACCTGAGATTTTCGCATATCCTCCTCCTCCCGAACTGCCTAATATGCTCGATCTAAACTTGGCTGAGGATCCTGAGCCAAAAGATTAGATCGGGTATGACCATATAACTCAGCATTCAACCCATACATGAAGTCCTGAAAGTGTTCTTCATCCCTCATAACCTGTAGTTTTGCAGCAAGTTCACCACAGGTACAAGTAGGCAATGGAAAATAAGCAGCTTGTTCGTCCCGCAAAGACTGCAAATTTCCAAAGGTTTCCACAGACATCGAAACCGTTTGTTTACACTCAGCCAAAGCCACCTTAATTTGTTGCTTTCGAGTGCCATTGCTGACAACAAATCATTTCTCCAACAATTTTCATAATGGATAAACTTCCTCAAAATATGGTAAAGATTTCTTCACGGACGGATCATTGGTATTAAGAACTTATTGAACCAACAACGCTTGCATACACCTCCAATCAAGCAATTTAATAGCAACATCGATAGGTTTAATTTCAGTACCTTCAATTTTACCTAGAGATCAGAGAGAAGCGAATTGATCGAGACCACTTAGCATAGTTCGGGCCACGAAAAAAGATAGGGGTAATAATATTTCCTGGTTGATCAGCAGAACTCAGAAAATACGGATCCTTTGGATTCGGGTAATTTGGGTTGTGTGTACCTCCACCGCCGGAGCCGCCGGTCGCGGTAGAGAAACTCGACGGAGCACCATCAGTCATTGCAGAGTCGAGCAGAGTAGTTGGAGACGTACGGACGTCGGATGATGTCGAAGTCGGATCAGAAGAGAGTCGGTCGGGCGGATCCTGACGCCGCCGGGCGAACGGGGTCGGATGGACGGGCGTGGCCGGACGGACCGGGTGGAGCAGTCGGACGCCGGGCGCTCACCTGTTCGGCAGCCGGGCGGAGCAGTCAGACCACGGTATTTGGGGTTCGCCGGGGAGGAGGGGCGCCGGATTCAGGTGGAAATGTAGGGTTTGGCGACTAGGGTTTTCCGGGAGGCTCTGATAGCATGTAGGAAATAATGATGCCTTATTTCATTTATTGGAAAGATTACAATATATATACCGTCTAAGCTATTAGACTAATGGACTAAATTACAATGGGCTACATAAATATAATCTAACAGTAGAATTCATTCTATCATAGCATCAGAACATCCAAATCCTCGACATATACTAACCTAATTATAATATTGTCATTTTCAGATACTATCTTCATCTACTGAAGACTGCTAATATAATTGAGTCAAAACATTATCAAATGGGAAAGGAGGCAGAAACTATGACACTTCCCAAACTTCCCCATTTAGACGTGCCATTGAGACAGAATAGTCAACCTGCAGAACCAACTGAACCTTCAGAAGCCCGAGGCACGTGGTGAAGCTAAAGGAACCTATAAGATAACTTTGTCTGGAGTAGGGGTGTAACTCAGACGGGTTGGGTCGGGCTTGAGGTCAACCCGAGCCCAACTCGATGAATCATAAGTCTGACCCGAGCCCAAGCCCGGCCCGACTTTGGGTTCAACGTATGAAGCCCAAGACCAAGCCCGAGGGATTGGGTTTGGCTCGGGTTGGACTCGGGTTGGGTCGGGTCCATCGGGTTTATCGGCCTCTAATATAATATTTGAAATATTTTTAACCAAAAGTAATCTTAAACACATAATCAAATAGCAATCAAGTCTTGATCATTACAAAATATAAACTAAAATATGATTTAAGATGAGGAATTGAAGAGTTTGGGTGGAAAAATTTAGGATGTAAACTTTTTATTTAAGAAGTATGAAACTATATATATATATATATATATATATATATATATATATATATATATATATATAAAGAAGAATTTATTGAAGAGAGAGAGAGTGCCAACTCAGGTTACAGATTCAAAATTCAATAAAGGAAGTCCAAAAGCAGCACTCTGCCCGAGGGGAGCTCGGGCCGCGTACGCACTGCCCGAGGGGGGCTCGTCGTGCAACCCGAGGAGGAGGGGGGCTCGTCGTGCAACCCGAGGAGGGGGGTGGGGGGGCTCAACCCCGAGGGGGAGCAGAGGCGTCGTCCCGGTGAGGAGGGGAGCCACGACGAGGGGAGGAGGGGGGCACGGGTAAGGCGACACCACAGGGAGGAGGGGGGCTCGACCCCCTAGCCCGGGGGGGCGGAGGGGAGGGGCTCGACCCCGGGGAGGGGGATCTAAGGCTTAGGAGGAGGAGGGAGCCAAAGCGGAGGGTAGGGGGACCAAGGCGGAGGAGGAGGAGGGAGGAGCCGCCACGGGAGAGGGGAAAAGCCAGCGAGGAGCCGGAGGGAGCCGCCAGGAGGAGCAGGGGAGCCACGGGACGGGGGGGAGGGCTCGACCCCGGGGAGGGAGAGGGGGAGGGGGAGGGGGAGGGGGCCAAGGTGGAGGAGGAAGGAGGGGACGACTGGGGGAGAGGGGGGCTCGGACCCGCCTGGGGGAGCCGGGGAGCCGGGGGGAGCTGGGGGGAGCCGCCTGGAGCTGGGGAGCCACGACGGAGGGGACCCGCCAGGGAGAGGCGATAAGCCGGGGAGCGCCACCAGGAGGAGAAGGGGAGCCACAGCGGAAGGGGGCGACCCGAGGGGGGGCTCAGCCCCGAGGGGGCCACGGAGAAGGGGGGAGGCCCGACGAGGTGGCGGCCCCAAGAAGGGGAGGATGGCAAACAGATCAGCAGGGGCCGGGCTAGGGGGAGCTGGGGGTGCGCACCACGCGGGGGGGATGGTCATCACCAGAAGATGCCAGAGGGGGAACCGGAGCTGGCAGAGAGGGAGGAGCCCCCGGGGGACCCGAGTCGGAGGCTGGGACGAGAGGGAGGGGAGCTACGTCAGGCCCGCCAGGGGCCATGGGGGGACGGTGGATGCGACCGAGGAGGCGGGGGGCCACTTCAGGGAGAGGAAAGCCGGAAAAGGGGCCGCTGCCGAGGAGGGGAGCGGCACAGCGAGCGTCGCGACGGAAGGGACGGAGACGAGAAGGGACGGGGCCAGAGGAACTCCAGGGGGACCGCCGACGGGAGAGACCGGACGGCCAGCGCCGAGCCCGATGGCATCGAGGACGCCGACGAGGATGACGACGCCGAGGGGGTGGGGGGGGAGGAGAGAGGGGGGAAGCCGTACGGCGAGAGCGAGAGGCCCGTCCATCCGGGGAAGCGGTGGCGATGGGATGAGAGGGAGCCACCGAGTGGGGGGGAAGAAGCCTGGGGGCGCGGACAGCCCTAGGAGACCGACCGACCATGCGAGCCACCCGACCACGAGAAGGTGGGGGGGATGCAGCGAGCAGAGGAGGAGTTCCCTCTGGTCGGGACCGGAGACCGCTCTGCTTCCAAGAGTGGAAGCACCCCATATATATATATATATATATATTGAAAACCCCCTCAATTTATTAAAGGCGGCTCAAAAATCGCAGATAAAATCCGTGTACAAGGCGCAAAATGCCAAAGCCTATATAGGTATACCACAAAAAGAAGGAGGGGGACAGCGAAACAATCGCCTGGGGCTGGGGGGAGCACCGACCAGAATGCTCTCGAACTATGGGAACACAGGGTGCTCCGCTTATGGCATTGACGGGTAACTTCCCGCAAGAGCTGGTCTGCCGAGTATAGGTGACCTTCGAATCTCGCCTTGTTGCGATTCTTCCAAATGACCCCAGTAGCGGCCGTGCGACGATCTGGTGGCCATGGGAGACAGAACCCCAGGAAGCCAGTAGACCGTGGAAGCGTCCACCGCCCTGCTCGATGCTGAATAGCTGGTTAAGGGTTGTCCAAGTCCTGTCTGGCAGCGTCCCTGGCGGAAGATGTGATCGATAGTCTCCGTCTGACGCTCGGAGCAGCAGGAGAAAGCTGATGCTAAGCTAATCCCGATGGTGTTAAGTTTGTCGTTTGTTGACAGTTTCTTTCTGATGACTCTCCACAAGAGGAAGGACCACTTCTTAGGGATGCAGGAGTGCCAATTGTGTGCTATGGAGAGGTACGGCCGACCGGCGCCCTGGATAGCGATTCTCGCTGACCTCACCGAGAATGCCCCCGACGCCTCGAGGGACCATCTCAACGCATCCTCCTCGTCACTGATGCGTAACCCTCTCTCGCGGATGCCATCAGCCGCATCGTTACCGGACCACTGAAGAACCTGGTCCCAGTTCCAGTCGTCGGTAGAGGGGTTCCACAAGTCTCTGATCCTACAATCTCTCGGGGTCTCCGTAAGACTCGGGATCATGCTGTCTCCAACCCATCTCTCAAGGAATGGGTTCGAGTCGCCCGCTTCCAGCTGGAGTCTCATCGCAGGCTCGGCAAGGTCGCGGCCGATAAGGATGCGGCGCCAAGCCGCTGAGGATCTGCAGTTGTATATAGGCATAGAGGGGTGGATGTGTTTGAAGTATCTGTCTTTCAAAAACCTTCTCCATAAGTTGTTGCTCGTACGGAGTTTCCACCACAGTTTCATCGAGAATACTTTAACAATGTGAGTGAGTTTGGTGAATCCCAATCCTCCCTCGTCTGTCGGATGAGCCATAGATTCCCAGCTAGCCCAGTGATGCTTATCCTGGCCGTTGCTATGCCCCAGAAGAAATTACAAAAGATCAGTTCGATCGAGGAAAGAACCTTAATGAGCGGCGAGCACGCCGCTAGGGTGTGGATGGGGATGGAAGATAGCACATGGTTGATGAGGATCATCTTGCCACCTGGAGATAAGGTGGCATTGTGCCACCCTTCCAGTCTCTTCCTGATTCTTGTGATTAAGTCCTCGAATATGCCGACGTTGGATTTCCCGTACACTAAAGGGCACCCGAGATAGTTGAACGGGGGCTTAGCAACTGAGAAGGATGTTAATTTGGAGAGGTTGTTGGCGTGTTCTCTATTGGTGTTGTGGTGGGCATAGATAACGCTCTTGGAATGATTGATCTTCTGGCTGGAGCATCTAGAGTATCTCATCAGGGTATTGTGAACCACCGCCACTGCGCCTTCATCCCCGGAAGAAAAGATGAGTAGGTCATCTGTGAATGCCATATGGGTGATGATAGGGCAGCCACTGGATGTATGATAGTGTTGGAAGTTAGGGGTGTTGACCATATTGTTAAGGTTCCTACTCAGAGCGTCAACAGCTATGATGAAGACTGTGGAGGATAGTGGGTCGCCTTGTCTCACCCCGCGGTGGGATTTAAAAAATCCTTCAGCGTGGCCATTGATGACCGTGGAGAACCACGAGTTGCTGATGGATCTCCAGACGATATTGGTCCAAGTTTTCGAAAATTCGAAAGCTCTGAAAACCCAGATCATGAATTGCCAATCCAGTCTGTCATATATATATATATATATATATATATATATATATATATATATATATATATATATATATATATATATATAAGTCGGATTTCGAGTTCTCCAGGTAACCCGACACGTGTACCTGAGCCCAACCCAATTTTTGATCGGGTTCAAATATTTTAACCCAAACCCGAGTATCTTCAACCCTAACCTAACCAATCAACGGGTTTACCCGATCGGGCTTGGGTTTACCCCGCCCAAGTTGCACCCCTAGTCTGGAGGGCTTCAGAGCCAAAGGGCAGATGTGCCAAATAAATCTACTGATTCTGGAATTAGTAAGGGCACTTCATTTTTTTTATAGATAAATTACAATTTTGGCCGTCTATATGCACATAACTATTAAATTTTGAGTCCTTGTTATATCTTGGACTGTCAAAATTTTGACAGTCTTGTGCATATCCAGAACTGTCAAAGTCCTGTAAAAAAAAATGAAGTCTATTTTTAGGACTGTCAAAATTTTGGCAATCTTAAATATGCACAAAACTGCCAAAATTTTAATGGTTCTCTAATTTCATTGTTTTGGAGACTAAAATTTTGATAGTCATGTACATATCTAGGACTGTCAAAATTTTAGCAGTCCTGAGACTGCAAAAATGTGATGCACCTATCAGAAAATGTAGTGCCCCTACTAATTCCCTTGATTCTAGAGAATCAAATCAAAGAGGGAGGCACGTTCATACCATTTTAGGCAATCAATTGTTCTTGAATGGTGCGTCGGTGCTGGTCCGAGGATTGGATGTGTTCTGATTAATGTCTCACCCAGGCTGCCGAGAAAATATTTAGTGGAACGGGCTCACCATGTGGCATTGGTGAGCCTTGAGTCCTCTCCAATAACATGACATACCACTAAACTAAATTAGAGGAAAAATAAAACAGAGAGTGATGTATCATGTTGTTATTTGAGGGGACTTGAGGCTCACCACTATGGAGAGCCCCTTGTCCCACTGAATAATTTCTCCAGGCTGCCGTCTCAATCCCAGCTTTTGTTGTTGCTAATGGGGAAACTAAAACTTTTGCTTTCTGTGATGAGTTAGTAGAGATGGTGTTGGCTTTTGCTCAAGCCATGGAAAAGAAGTCACAATTGTAAGGTCAAAGTAACTTAAAACTCTGTTTTAGTGGTACCTATCAATGAGGTTGCTTCGAGGTTATAATATTTTCCAGACTGCATTTTGTCATAATTGATCATTCCGATAACAAAAGCTTGATTCTGATTTGGATTTTACATTTCCCTACTGCAAAAATGTGCCATTTGGATTTTACAAATCAAGCAGAATCAGTTGAGCAGCAAACATTTGATAATATAAGCAAACATTCTGATTGATTCTGATATGATTTATAAATTTCCCTACTGCAAAAAAGTGCTTTAGGAAAACATATACACACACGGGGGCACACTCGCATATTATTAATCGCTAGTTATAGAAACAAGCCTTTATCAAAAAAATATAAAAAATTGGGCTGGCTGTTTGAATCTTTCTTCCATTCATCACATTAAGAGCCATCTCTGTAAAAAATTAGCTCAAATTATAAAGTAGTAAAATCAGGCAGAATCAGTTGAGCAGCAAACATTTGATAATATAAGCAGTACAAAATTCTTGTATAGTTCATAAATGTTACATAATTGATATTCTAAGTTATGAATAAGATTCTCATCTCACATGACCCGTTGCTGTAAATACATACAAGACCCTATTCACAAAGTTAGCTCTACAGTTCACCATGGTAGAGTATTTTTACATCATGTATGAGCTTTCGATTTGAAGCGCTGAAATACTATTACATGTCTGCAGAATTTGGGACCAGCCTTTAAGTCCACAGGCCAGTGCATTTATGCATGAACTTTATGTACTTGTCACAGAACAATTAATCCAGGAGCTCGGTCATTGCATGCTTCCAACTGTACCTTGTACAACAAGTATCTAGGTTGCGTATACTTGCTGGCACAAATCTTTTTTGGCATCCATGTTAGTAGTTCTATTCCTCTGAGCACTGTTGCTAAGTTGTGGGTCATCATCTCTCACCTTGTACAAGGGTCTTATTTTTGGATACTTGCGGTGAAAAATCTTCCACAAGGTCAGTGTTAGTAACTCTTCCTCTGTGACATGTTACTGAATATGGGAATCATCATCTAACTTCTAAAATCCATGAAGTGACGTCCATGAGTAGTTGGAATTTCTGATGGATGGCTATGTTCAGAAACACGTGCATTTTACTTAGGAATTCAGATGAGTCTTCCTTACACCTGAATGAACCACCACAAACACACTGCTCGGCCAAATGGGCACCTTTAACCTGCCTGCACCTGAGGCACACCAAATCCTGCAAATGGTAAAGCCTTTCCCTCTGTCTCACTATCTGGAGGAGAGCATTTTCCATCTGTTCACGATTGTATGGCTGCCCACAAGTCGGCACTGCACAACGCCACTCCTGATCAAGAAGTGCCGAATCACGACACAAGTCTAGATCCCGGCAATCATTGCAGTAGCTGCAAAATAGCAGGAATATAGATTTATTAGAATTACTACAAAAGAAAATGGTTACTGTATCGACCCAGCTAGTGTATTTTCTTAAAGCAGGCTTAATTTATGTTGCATGGACACAGATACGACACGGTGAGACATGGCATCTATTTTTGGTGTCCTATTGTATTCTGGAGTGTCCAGGTTGTGTCCTGTCAATAGGTGTCCTAGTGTAATTTGAGGGCAAAGAAAAGGCTATTAGTAATAACCTACATCGAGTTGTATTTAGTCCTAGATGGTCATAGATTCAACAAACATGCAAACATTGTGGCACATAAGTGATAGTCAACAGCTTACCTGCAAATAACATTTGGAAGCGTGAAAGATCGACAAGGTTCTTGGAACTGTGCTTCTGGGGCAAACTCTTTCACTCTGACAATCTTTAACAAATTTTTTCTCATTTTCTGTTGAGGTAGATACATTCAGTACAACTTTTAGTCAATCATCGTGCATAACTAGTAATAAAGGTTGAAAGCGATAACATAGTATACAACCACATACTGGCCAAGGAATCCACAAGTTTCGGGGTCCGCAGGAATAAGAAATAGTAATATCACCAAGTAAAGAAGTTGAAAGATGCAACTAAGTTTCGTGTGTGTTATGTTCAAACATGAGAGTTCAGTTGGTTTTTAAGGTTCTCTATAATTAGAGATACGCAATTTGAAGGATTCAACAAAACCTGCAAACATAGGCATGGCACCAGCTGAATTGTTTGGTAAAATCATGATTACATTAAAGTCTTAAGGGTTTCTGAAGCTGCTTAGTAGTTGCCTGCTTGTTTGAATTTGAAGGGATCTCTGATGAAAGCTACTTGCCACAAGTTTAGCAACTTCCATATTTTAGACTCTAGACGCCATAATTTGTGGAAGGTATCTCTGATGAAAGCCACTTCCCACAAGTTTAGCAACTTCCATGATTAGACTCTAGAACACCATAATTTGCTGAAGAAATCTCTGATGAAAGATACTTGCCACAAGTTTAGCAACTTTTCCACAATCATACTCTAGAATGCCATAATTTGCGTCATTAATATTGCTTTTTTCATGCTAAAATCTTTAATATTCTTAAAATTCCAGAACAACTCTCTTTTTTTTTCCTGTATCTGTATATGTTGACTCTAGACAACGGCAGAATCTGATTTTCTTCAGCTTTACTCTGGTATGAATCATGATGTTTTCTACAATAATACCAAACACGTCATTTAAACTATGAGCTTCCAGTTCACTAGGATGATAATTATGATCTTTGCATATGTAACTAAAGAAAGAATTGAGAATAGAAAGTGGCATATTAGTGGAAGAAAAGAACTCTCTACTTATGCAACAAGCTCACATAACAAATAACTCGGGTATTTTGACACAAATGTGGCAAAAGAAAATCTGACATGTCAATTAAAATGTAATTACCACAGGGAGAGCTAGGGGTGAGCATTATTCGGTTTTGGACCGAAACCGAACCGAACCGAACCGAATAAGAGATTCGGTTCGGTTTCAAAAATATTCGGTTCGGTTTCGGTTTTCAAAATACAATAATTTCTTATTCGGTTTCGGTTTCGGTTTTAGGTTTCGGTTTCGGTCCAAACCGAAAACCGAATAAGAATTATACAAATATGTAAATATTCTCAATTTAAGAAAATGTATATTTTGAAAATAATAATTCTATGTATGTGTTTTCAATTCTAACATTGATAATTTAACAACTAGCCCAACTTTGTGCATAATTTCAAAATTCAACAAATATGTGTATCAAAATTATAATTTTTAGTATAATTTAACCACGATTCCAACATTGGTTCCGACCCATTAATTCGAACCGAACAAACCGAATAAACCGAATAAACCGAATTTATTATTCGGTTCGGTTCGGTTTCGGTTTCGGTTTTAGCTAATTCGGTTCGGTTTCGGTTTTGCATTTTTAGAATTTCGGTTTATTCGGTTTTGGCTAATTCGGTTCGGTTTAAACCGAATAAACCGAATGCTCACCCCTAGGGAGAGCAATGTACGAATATATGGTTCGATACACTTTATTTGGTCTCTTTCTATGATATACAATAGGTTAAAGTAGAGGGCATACCAGAATATCATGCTGAACATTCTGATCAAGAGCAAGAGCAGCACAGACATGTTTGATGAACTCAAGTGCAGCATCTCCTTTGTAAGCATGAGAATCAAAGGATCTGGACATTCCCTTGGCTGCAGGGACATTAACCTCTGGCTTGTTCCTCCCTTTGAAGTGATGAAGTGTATCATCAACAATCTTGAAAAGTTTCTGGGTGAAATAGTTGCTGACCTGCTCATACCAAAATGTTGCATCAAAACAAGAGAAGCTAACAGTCAGATGTTACAGCAAATCCACATTCATACATATTTTGCTACCTGTTCTTTAAGATACTCCGTGACAGATGCTTCAAGAGTCTCGGCAGCTGTTACAGTGATTGATGGAGTGCACATTTTACCGTCTCTTGCTGCTGTCTGTAGTGCAACCTGCTCTCTTGAGTACTTCCAAGGTATATACAAGAACTCGGACACAATCAAAAGAAAGTGATCCTGTATAGCCCATTAGAATGCCTTTACAATCAGTAAGAGCAGGGAAAGGAAAATCATGCCATTAACAAACTTTAAACTAAAATGCGAGTACTTAACTTCCATCTGAAGATAAATATGTTGTACAAGATGAAGAGACCAAAATATGCAACACAAAAATGAAGAGACCAACCTGCGTCTCTTTTGGCAGGTTTTCTGCTATATTCCAGCTTGCTACAATGTCCACTGGAGATTCATCGTCTAGATTTTCGTCAAGTCCAGTTGTAGATTTGGCTTGAATCCCTCCATAATTGTACTGCCAAGGATCCAATTATTAGCATACAAAAAAGTATAACACTAAAATCATATAGCATGTAAACATTAAAAGCATGATGTTTGATATAGACAACACATCCCTCGTACCCACCCAAGTTCAGAATCTTGGTGCCAAAACTAAATTCTTAGGCCCCAAATATTTCAAGAAGGCTCTTAACTTACTACTTTTCCTCTCCATCTCAAGTCTTCCAACAACCAATAATGAATGAAGTTAACATTTAACTTAGCAAAATAGGTAATAGATAGGCAACTTGAAGCGAGATAAAATGGCATAAAACATCAATTCATCACAAGTTGCCTATGTATTGAGGATCTTATAGGTTACTTTAGAGGTAAGCAACCTCAATGTTCAGGGAGGCAGTGTCATAGTTCTTGTCAATTGAAAACGCACCTGCAGCTAGGATGAGGCCTAACACCTAAGGGCCTACGCAGGGCTTAAGCGAGAACTCAAAACATTTAAGTATTCATCAATATTAAACAAACAAAAACCAAAGATATATATAAGTTTTTGAAAATTAAAAACATATAAAGAGTCAAGATCATGATAAATCTATTAAGTTATGAAGTAACACTAGGTAACTATAAAGGAAGTAATAAAATGTTGGCTGAAACAGCAAAAATAAACTGCAACTAAAGAAACAAACTAATCATTATTCACCAACCCAAAATATGACAATATTTTGCAAGTTTCTACATTAACTCATTATTCAATGCAATTAGTAAACAAGAATGTGCAGGTTAAGGTGGACAAGGGAAGATCCAGGTAGGCTAAGGTGGTGGGCTGGTACCCAAAATAGGTTAAACACCCAGAATAAATATCTCAGGTCCTAGGCAACACAAAATGGTGCCCAAAGAGGCTAGGCGTCCTAAATGGTCGTTTTTACAACACTGGTAATTGTCGTTGATCTTATTTTCAAGTAGGTACACTGACCTGATCCATGAATAGTAATGAATGCCAGAAGTGTAAAGGTTCTAGCTCAAGCCACTCAAATAGATCCCTATAACAGTAGCAACAATAGCCAGATTAAGAAAATATATTACAAATGGATCTATTGACTATAACAGAAAATTCATGAGCAACAAACCTTGTCTGCAAAGTTTTCAGTAGACAATCACAGTAATCCCGGGCTGCCGGCAAATCAATCTTTCCAGTATCTATGATGACCTTAGAGAAGTTTGCAAAGATTATAGTCGCTCCTAATTTCCGAAACTCAGCTAGTAGTAGAGCAAACACCTTTTTCATGACCTGTGCCAAGTTTATCAGAAGAAGATTGGATGTTTAGATTAAACCAAAAAAGCCCACACAAATCCACAAGATTCAAAGATTGTCAAAAAGTTAAAACCTATCTAAATCCTGTTACAGGTCTTATACCGACCGCGACACACCAATTGAGGTCAATGACATCATTCATTCTCCAGGAATGGACAAAAGAGTAGAAACAAATTAAACAATATTATTCTATCTTTTATCACTTTCTTAATGATATAAGTTTGTTTCCCTTTAAATATACAGAAGGGCAGCTATGTTGTACGCTTGCACCTGCATGCCTCCTTTTAGCAACATGATCTGAAAATATATATATATATACCTTGTGGAGACCACGATGAAGAGCCGGATCATGGAGTTTAGAATGAGGGCTGAAATGTGAATATGGAGATCTAATTAGGTTCAAAATGCAAAAAGGTAGATCTATGAGTAAGAGAACTTAACCTGCAAAGCCACCGGTAAAGGTGCTGCAGTATCGCATCAGCAAATACATTTCCAGATGTCACTGCATCTGAAATACATCTTTGAATGAGTTGCTTAAGCACTCGAAAGGCAGCTGCACATGATCTAGTTTCATCGAATTCAGTTTCAGGAACATGTGATCCAGAAGGCATTTCATACTCATGTCCGAATACGGATCCTCCTTCCATTTCATCCACTTGGCTACTTTTAAGAAGAGCATTTACAGCTAGGTGATGTATCTAAGAAGAAAAACATAAGTAGACCTTTAATTCAACTGCCACTATTTTGTGCTTTCAAGAAAGTCTGCAACTACTATATTTCAAAACAGAAAGTAGGAAAAAATATTAACAGAGTACTATATTAGCATTAGACCTTTAATTCAACTGCCACTCTTCTGTATGCTCCAGGATAAGTGAGAGCCGGTTGAAAGACCTAGATGTGATGGTAATTGTAAGTAAAATGCAGCAAGAGGCATACGAAGAAGATGCTAAAGTAAGCAAGAAAAATACAAACTTGTTTCTTAAAGATACTCATCACTTTGATATATCCAATGGCAGGTCGAGTTAAAGAAAGTATAATCAAATGAAAAGATGAGCTAGCATTTAGTTGTTGTGCAAGTTTCCAAATATAATCTGCACACTTACTTCGTCAGCAAAACATGTATCTTCCTCACAAATGACTCCCAAGTCTGGGTTACCATCATCAGATATCCAAAGTACCTACGCAAATATTAGTAAAAAGAATTAAAGAAAAACAAAGGAGAAAAAGGATAGATTTAGCATGGTAGTTCGGTAAAACACAAAAATGAGTCATGTCATAATGCAGTTGAACATTTTTTGACAAGAGAACATAAGAAGTCCAGAATCAGATTATATTTCAGTAGATATGCAATTTAACAATGGCAAGTTCATGGTGAATAAATTTTGTGGGACCAGAATCCTGCATATTTGAAAGGGAGATAACAAATGAAATGAAATAACATTATATATGTTTGCAAAACGAAACTAAACACCAAACTATTTAGTTAAAATGATGTTATCTTATCATGTCATTTTCTGAAACTTATAATATACCCACAATTTGTTAAACCACCTGAATCCCTTCAGCTCCTTGGTTTTTCCTTGCTCATCAACATTGGCACATATATTGAAGGACAACTCCTAATTTACAAGAACCCATGTTGCATGGATATTTCTCGGGAGGACCCTTTTCATATCCGTGCCCGTATCCATATCCAACATGTATTGAGCACAATACTTCCTTGACACTCCTTTCAGAAATGGCTTGATCATGTCTATGTTCCAAAAGGACCCAAATCATAATTGAAGTAATTTTGGCATATGTGATTGTGCCAAACGTAGCTAAGATGATAGAAAGTAACAATGTTTGCAGTGAATCCTTTATAGAACATTGTGGAACCTAATTAGTATCTAGATAATGCTTTTATATATATATATATATATATATATATATATATATATATATATATATATATATATATTATTAAGATCTAATGTACAGAATATGCAAAGAAGCATGAAGCAATGCATGCATGAAGCATTCCTAAGCTAATATCGATCTTCATGCATGCTCATATGAAACTAATTTAAAGCCTTTTGTTATGAGTGCTTCATATCCAGTAATTGGTTTCATGTGTCCAAACTATAAGATGCATGAAGCAATGCCAATCGGACCATGGGTACATCTGCCCTGATCCAGATCTGTAAAATACCGGGATACATATATGATATTATGGATCCCATATAATACTGCATGGATAACAATACAGTATTTACGTATGCAGATAATGACATGATATTTGTGATTCTGTTGGATAAATATATGGATCCAGACCGGTTACCATCTGGAACTGGATCCAGAGATCAGGAGATGACCTGATACAAATAGATAATTTATTTTATACATATATAAAGTTATAAACCTGTGTAACATAAAATTATATGTAATATTAGTACATGTTATAATTTATGTGTCGACAAAATAAAGATTTAACTACCTTAAAATTTGACTAGCTTGTATCTTAGATTCTTTACACAATTTGTAGTGCTGATGGATATTATGATTTCCTAAACTTGTAATACATTTAAGTATTTACATGCGTTGTGGATTTCAAACCTTCAAAGTTTGCTTGTAGTTTAGCAAGAAAATTATAAGAATTCAATATACTGCCTTCATCTTCTTAGTCTAGGCTGATCTTGTAAAACATTACCTTAGTATGCACAAGTTATCATAGTATCTGTAGGTGCTAATTGATTTTGCAGTATGTTTCACATACAATGCTCCAAACAATCTATACAGAAATAACTGAGATGCACAGGCTATAAGAAATTACATCAGGGCATGTAGTATTTAACATGCGTTGTGGATTTCAAACCTTCAAAGTTTGCTTGTAGTTTAGCAAGAAAATTATAAGAATTCAATATACTGCCTTCATCTTCTTAGTCTAGGCTGATCTTGTAAAACATGTACCTTAGTATGCACGTCAAGTTATCATAGTATCTGTAGGTGCTAATTGATTTTGCAGTATGTTTCACATACAATGCTCCAAACAATCTATACAGAAATAACTGAGATGCACAGGCTATAAGAAATTACATCAGTGCATGGTATACTAGTACATGCAAGATGCTAAAATTCTACCCTGTAATTTAGACTAGAGACTGGGATCGGAAGTCTTAAAAGTTTTCAGGGGCAGTTCAGAAGAAGAATTTTTTTTAATCATTTTGTATTATTTCAGGGCAGTATCTATGTTCTGCATGAACCTTGTGCAATCTACCTTTCATCCGATCACATTACCTATTATGAACATAAAGCAGGCTTACATAATGAGCTACGAAGATCAGACCAGGAATGCAGAACCAAGAATGACAGGGTGCTGTAATGAATCAGAAGAGGTGGTTTTAGTATTTGATACGAAATCCAACCTGCTGTTGGTCACGTAATGCTCTAGAGAAGAAAACATCAGCAGTAAACAGAAGCCAATCAACTTCAAAATTTCCCAATGGCACCTGTTCCAATTGATAATAGCATCACATTAGTTATTATATTTCATTAGTATAAAAGGTAATATAGTTGGAGTAACAGTATACATGTGCATATCTCGAAAGAAGAACTCTCTCATTAAACCACTGTCCTGATGCAGCACATCGCTGCATGCCGATCTTCCCAGCTGTTACTTGCCAACCAAGAGCCTATTTTGAGCCGAGAGGGAAGATAGTTAATGCATATCTAATACTATTATCAAATGCCACAGATAAGTAGTTATGATATCCACAGACGTACCTGATAGGTGCTGTCACGGGCATTGCAAGGTATATTAACACATGGAAACTCATCCAAAATTCGTATAGAGGATTTCATAGCCTGGACATTTGGGCACTCAATGACACCAACAGCAGGTCCTGGATGTTGGCCCCTACAATGAATTTAGTCAGTTTCCTGGCAACTGATATAAGACCTGATCTCAGGAAAGAAGAGGAATTTCCAAGAAGTAAAATGCGTTCAAGTCTCACTTAGGTAGACGCCACCTAAAGCACAATAAATTATAACCTGCCCTCTCATCCATAGACAATAAGTTGACGATGCAATTCAATTAAATGACGATTGTCCCACTAAGCTGTTCTTACAATTTGGTTGTCATGTGCAATTTGTGGTAAATATTAAATAATTAAAGATCTCACTATGTAGCATCCGTAAATTTGGTGGTAAGATCACACTCTATGGTTGTCATGTGAAATTTTTGCATATCTATTTCGTATTTTTCGGAGTTCTTCTTGATTTATGACTACTTTTGGGTATGGGGTTATGGCCCAAGGTTTGAAATATCGACAGAATCGGTTCCGAACCCTTCCTATGAATATCGATATTGGTTTCAGCATTTTCGGATCGGATATCGAGTTCTTCATTTCAGAAAGCCAAAAATGATAGTCTTTAGAAAGCTATTTTTTTGTCACATTTACACATAATTATATATTATATGTAGTTTCTGGTTAGTTTTAAATGGAATAACATCCACTTGCAATAGATATTATTGTTTATTTATTTGTCTTTAGACATAGTGCAACCACAATAAATAGTTTTGAATGAAATAATATTCATATGTATAAATGTTATGAATTTATAGATATACAACTTCTATAAATGGTAATAGCTATAGTTTATCAATAAGGAATCATACTGATAAGCTATAACAATGTAAGTCATCAGCACAACTGAATCATTATGTTGACACTATTTTAACATTCTTCTATATTTTCGTTCAATTTTCTCTAAAGAATTGACTAGAATGTAGCAATTGGTATCGGATCAAACAAGCTAAAATCGTATTGGTATAACCTAATCATAACGCATCTTCTTCTCTCTACTACTTTTTGAAAACCCAACCGCAACTTTCTTCCTCTATCCCCTTATCACAGACCCGTACCTGATCCATTCCAGACCTTTACTTCCTCTCAAACCAGCCACCTTCCTGCAACAACAGTTCTACAACACACAACATATCCACTTCCTTCACAGAGCTGAGAATTTGCAGTGATTGGCCTCCCACTGGCCACCAATAGACCCGTGCTGCTCTCAGATCTGCCACCCACAGAGAACAATGCCACCCAAACCCGCCCGCTTTAGCCAATCCCAGGATGACCCATTGCCCAAGGTGCTTCGAAAAATCGGAAACTTTCTATTAGCCCAGGCTCAATCCTTGGTGGGTTTTTTTTTTTGGTAAATTTGATTTTTTTTTGTCGAATTTTTATGAGTTAAGGTTTTGGTTTTGATCAATTATTTTTAATGGGATTTTATGCCTGATTACGGTCACATCTTCGCATTTTATTAGATTTCTTCACAACATCGCCTTAATTTTTTGATACACTTTAATATTTCAGAAATGTAATTTGATTAGTATTTCTAATAATTCTATGGATAAATTGATTAATATTTTCAAAATCTAAATTTAATTATTTATTTCAGATAATTTTATTTATCGAATGATTACTACTTCTCGATTGATACTTCTAAACTATAATTCTAAATATTATCGACCGACTGATAAATAATTTTGTCTATCAGTTATGATATTTCTACTTTACTACGAACATCTCCAAAATTATAGATATTAATATTCTGGGTTTCATTTATTTCAATAGATCAGTATTAGATTAATAGTTATATCAATATAATCTATTGGGTTTCCTTTACTTTCTTTATTATTAATTAGAATACTAGTTATGTCAATCTAATACTTTGGAATTCATTTATTTAATTTATCTAATAGATTATTAATTGGATTACTATTATTATGTGAGTTTCTGACCAACTTATATAAATTGTTCAAACAATTTTGGATATTTCAAACCCTTCCCCAGAGGCTCCCTAGATTGAATATGTGACACATTAATACCAACTACTTGACTTCGGACATGGATATTTTGTGAATCAAGCAAGTCCCCACTTCTCCTCCATCCTTTCTGATTTTTTTATTGCTATATGCAGGTAGCCCAATTCTTCTCTACCCTTCTTGATTTCTTTTATTGCTATACCAAGCGACCCTCCATTCTAACTTTGGAAGTTGCATGTCTACTACTGTTTTATCGTGATTAGAATTGCATGCCTATTATTATTTACAATTGGTGGATATTTTATCGAGTTACTACATATAGATTTCATGCCTAGTGTAGAATATCAAGTTGAACCTTATCATCACCATGCTAATAGTAAAGAACTAAAACTTAAAACTTGCAACATAGTAAATAATCATTTATCAAGTAGATTGCTTATTAAAATATTGAGAACAACAATCGATATCACAAAACACTTCATTTACGGTTTCTGTTGTACAGTTTTTATTGTAAGAGGTTGATCAACAGAGTCCACTTAAGGATGAATAAAATGATTACCTATCACACTATGGAGGGTTGATAGTTAATATTAATATTATTCAACACGTCCTAGCCAAGGTAGTCAAGACGCAAGCACACTTGAGGCGCAAAGGGTCTATATCGTCCGAGGCGCACTTAAGGCACGCACCCGAGTGAAGTGAGGCGCAAAATAAAAAATAATAAAAATATACATAACTAAATTAGTAACGTAAGAAATAAAATCAAATAACATATTAAAACCAACAAAAACATGTTAACATAACCAAGTGAACTAACATAGCAACAATAACACTAAACAAAACTAACAAGATTTGTATTTTTTCTACCACGCTTTTAGTAAACTTTACTTTTTCAAGTTCAACTGTAGCCAACTTTGACAACCGTGGGAATGGCTACCTCCCTACCACTTGTATGAGGTAAGGGTTATCTCCATTTCTCTTTTTTTTGTAAAAATACATAAAGTGCGCCTAGGCGCACCTTTTCTTTGTTGCGACTTGCTGAAAGGCGCGCCTTGGGTGCGCCTGGAGAAATGCGCCTCGCCTAGTGAAGTGCGAGGCACAGATGTTGTGCCTTGCTCCGAGGCGCGCCTTTAACTACCATGGCAATAGCAGGTCGAAGACCAATTTTTTGGCCGAGAGCTAGATCACGCCGCAGTATAATTTATAATCCGCTTAAAATGTGCACAAAAGAAGATGCAATTTATTACAAGGAATGGCATTTATCTCCACGACACATTAAGCCAATGAGAGAAAAGTCGGCATTTCCATAAGACATTAGAGACTTAATCAAAAAGCAATTTCTAAACATAATTTATTAAGATCGACAATATTACCTATTATATAATTTAACTAGTTATTTTCCTTTGCCGACCAAAAAAGTTTTTGTTTTTATTCTTGTAGTTATTTTACTTTAAGAAAAATTTGTAACTAAGCTACCGTGTTTAGTGAAATGAACATGAATCTTCATCCATTAATAAGGGGAAGGGTTCACACACATGGAATCACAACTAAGCAAAATCGCACCCTCAAGACAAAACATAATAAGGGGATGGGATCACGGTTCAGTGAACGCGATAATAAGAGACAGGCGACACATAACGTAATAAGGAGATATAATCAAGGTTCAGTGAACGCCTTCTTTTTCATAATTATAAGAGAAAGGCTAAGGTGAGAGCAACACAAACTGGGCTTTGGTTTAGATCACGTTGGTAGCTTGACCACATCAGATAGCCACAACTTATGTGTGTGGAAAAGGGTTCATAAGAGTTGCCGTAAAGTTTCTACGAAGAGTTCAACGCGTCAAAATTTGACTAAATATCAAAGGTGTATCGCACTAAATGCTAACTAAATTTATTGGAGGAAAGGTACTTATTGGAGGATATGATAGGCTTATGCACGTCGATCCTCGATTTTTGTGCATGTTCCATCCTTTTTCGATCCCTGTTCGAGTTGATCTCCTTCACACGTTCTATTCTGACTAGCCATTGGTACCACAATCCTCTTATCGGGTAGACTGCTCCTCCAGGTGTTGCTCTCAATCAACCGCTACTTGAATATTATGGTTCCTCTCCACTTCTTAATTTTGAGCATAGCGCCCGCGGGGGGATTCCAACCTCCTATATGTCTTCACGACTTGACTAACTGGGCCAATGCTTCTTGAATATATATATATATATATATATATATATATATATATATATATATATATATATATAAAATAAAAAAAAGATGACGGAAACGGAAGCGAGCCCTAGCTCTGCTAGGGCATCACCAAATCGAAGCGAGGAGGCGGCCAACCGACCTCCGGACCGGGGGAAAGGCAAGGGGGTGGCGGCGGCGGCCGGCCTGCGACCGGTTGGAGTCGGGCGGCGGCGACCGACCGCCGGAAAAACTGCACGCGGCTGCTGCTCATGCGCGGGCGCAAGCTGGCGGCCAGAGGGGCGGCCAGGGGGGCCTGGCGAACACCCCCCGGGGGCGGGCGGTTGCCGGCGACCCTCCCCAGGTGGGGGGGTGGCCGGGGAGGGATGCGGACGGCGGCGACGCCACCGAGCATGGGTTCGGCCGGTGGCTCGACGGCGGTGGCTCCGGGGGGTTCCTCTATGGTGTTCACCGCCCAAAGGGCATCGACTGGACCGGAGGATGGTCAGAGTGATGAGGGGGCTTGGACCACGGTTCAAAATCGGAGGGTAAGGCGAGGAGGTGGGCAACGATCGCAAATCTCTGAGACTAGGAGGGGCTCAGCTTCTACGCAGGGATCGGACAGGAGGTCAGGGATAGCCAGGAGAACAGGACCAACGGTGAGCCAGGCGCATACAGAGGCACGGGAGGGTCTAGCCAGGACTACGTGGAGGCCTCGAGCGACGGTGTCAGCAGGGGCGGCTAGCCCAGTTATCGGGGGGAGAGGGACTACTACGAACGTGAGTGCCCGGCCGGCCCCGACGATCCTGCCTCGAAGTTCGGGCCCGCGGCCTGTATCCTGGGCAGATGCGTGCAAGGTGGGGGTTCCAAAGACTCCGGCATCGATGGAGTATGTTGCGCCTATGGCGGTTGGGGGTGAGCTCTGCGCCGACTTTCCTGCTGAGGAAGTGGCGAAGGTGACGGCTTTCTGGGAGAATACTTTAGTGCTATATGTGTTGGGTAGCAAGCCCTTCTACGGGCAAATCCGAGGTTATGCGGATAGAGTCTGACGGCCGAAGGGTAGCATGGAGTTCTTCTCCAAGGAGAACGGCTTCTACTTCGTTAAATTTGGGATGGCAGAAGATGTGACTCGGATCCTCCAGGGAGGGCCATGGACGTTTGATGGACGCCTCATCATACTGAAGCAATGGTCTCCTGACTTGAGATGCGAGAAGGAGGTGCTGAATGCGGTGCCTGTGTGGGTTCGGTTCCCTGAATTCCCGGTTCGCTTCTGGAGTGTCCCCCTTCTTATGAGACTTGCCAGCCTCATTGGCAAGCCGATTAAGGCGGACGATGCCACCGCCTTCAGGACCAGATTGATGTATGCTCGGGTATTTGTGGAGATTGACGCCAGGTTGGACCTACCAGAGCAGTTGAAGTACCGGACACCTACTGGCCAGATCCTTACGCAGAAGGTGGAGTATGAGTGGGTTCCCCCCAGATGTCCGGCGCGTGTCAGCTTTGGGCATCTCCCGAGTGCTTGTAGGCGTGGAGGAGCTTCTGAGGTGGTGACGGAGGAGGCAGTGCAGGAGACAGGTGGTGTAGTTAATACCCCAGTAGTTGACCAGGCGGGCTTGATGGAGGATGAGATGGAGGCAGACCCTTCCCCCGTCTCTGGGGAAAACGAGGGGTCTCCGACGGAGATCTTTGCCGGAGCGATGGTTGAGTATACGGGGACAAGGACTATGACCACTAGGAGTATGGGACAGGAGGACAGGAGGAAAGGAGAGGATAACACCTTAGCACTTCAGGTATACAGTCGGAAGCGCCAGGCTACGGAGTCGCATAGTGAGGACAGCGGACAAGGTGGGGCGGAGAGAGTGTGGAAGGTCAACCCTAAATGGGTAGCGGACCTAGCTCAGCCTCCCCAACAAGGGGACCCGCAATGGGTAGCGGCCCGTGCTCAGCCTCTTCTTCAGGGGGATAGAGATGAGGAGTCCAGAGATATGGAGGTTGCACTCTCCCCGGGTGCACCTTCGGAGGATGTTCAGGGGACCCCATCCGCGGAATAGATGTCGGCCCTTGCCTGGAATGTCCGGGGGGGGGGGGGGGGTGTTCTCTGGGGAGATGGAGGGAGATTAGTGAGGTGCTGAGGAAGGAGAAGTGTGAAATCTCGATCTTACTAGAGACTAAGATCAGGGGGGCGAAAACCCTGTCTCGTAGAACTCCTACGGACTGGATCCAGCTCCACAACCTTGGTCTCTGTGATATGACGAGAATCTGGATTAGATGGAACGGAGCTAGTTGGGAGGGGGAGGAGGTTTTCATGACTGATCAGCTGGTGGCTATCTCCTTCGCCAACAAGGGTGGGTTCCGATTCTTACTTGGTGCTGTCTATGGGCACAATGACAGGAGGCTGCGGGAGGCCTTGTGGCAGGACATCATTAGGCTGAGTACATTGACGGTGCATCGTCATCTCCCACTGCTTATTATGGGAGACTTCAATGCCACGCTATACAGGGGGGAGAAGCTGGGGGGGCGGCCGGTTCCGGACCAGATTCTATCAGACTTTCAGTCCTGTCTTCTCCAGTCCGGGCTCAGAGATCTGGAAAGGGTGGGGCACATATGGACGTGGCACAACAAGGCGGTGGTTAGCAGGGTGGCATGCCAGCTTGATCGTTCTTTGGGGAACAGTGATTGGTTCCGCCTATTCCCCTCTGTTGTGGCTGAGGGACTTCCTGCGGGGACCAGTGACCATTCGCCGATCCTGGTGCGCTTCGTGGAGAGTCCCAGATGGAGAGCCCGTCCGTTCCGGTATGACAACAGTTGGTTCATATCCTCTGGCTATGAGGAGACTGTGGCGGGGGGTCTTTGTCAGGATGTGGTCGGCACTGCTCAGTTCTGTATGGTTCACAGGCTGAAGAAGACCAAACGCGCCATCAGAGACTGGGTGAGGGCTCTCCCCCGGACCTCCTTACAGGAGAAGGAGGCGGAGTTGAGAGACCTGCAGTCAGACCTTCAGGGAGACATGATGAGTGGAGAGATGGCGGCTAGAGAGAAGAAGTTGGCTGCAGAGGTCAACACCTTGAGACTCCAGCAGGAGATTAGTGCGGCCCAACGGGCCAAATGCTCCTGGCTCAAGGATGGGGACCGTTGTACCAAATTCTTCTATGATGTCATTCGGGCTCGCCAGCACCGGAACTGCATCCAGAGACTTCTTGGCAGTGATGGGCGTCTTGTGACCGACCAGGCTGCTATCCAGGAGGAGGCTGTCCGGTTCTACTCTGAGCTCTATCATCAGACGGACTATCCCACGGTATTCCCGCAGCTGACTACGAAGACGTTGATTACTGAGTATGGCAACAGTCTTCTTATGGCTCCTATCCAGATGGCGGAGGTGGAGGCGATTGTGATGCAGGCTGATGCTTCCAAGTCCCCTGGGCCGGACGGTTTCTCCAGCGGCTTCTACAAGCGTCATTGGGGTGCCCTCAAGGCCCAGGTTCTAGCGGCTGTTCAGGAGTTCTTTGAGACGGGCAAGCTCCTGAAGGAGCTGAACCACACCTTCCTGACGCTGGTGCCCAAGAAGGAGGGGGCGACTTCTCTTGCTGACTTCCGACCGATTGCTTGCTGTAATTATTTGTATAAAATAATTACTCACCTTATGTGCAGGAGGATGGAGGACGCTATGCAGGGCCTGGTTTCTTGGAATCAGGTGGCATTCATCAAGGGGCGGTCTATTGCTGAGCATAGCCTGCTGGCTCATGAGGTGATTCGGGAGTTCCACAAGCCAGGAGGGATGAAAGCGTGTGTGAAGCTCGACCTGAGGAAAGCCTACGACACCGTCAACAGGGACTTCCTCTGTCATTTGATGGGTGCGATGGGCTTCTCCGAGGCATGGGTGGACAGAGTCAGAGAGTGCATCACCTCCCCTACATTCTCGGTTCTCATTCAGGGTATACCATACGGGTTCTTCGGCAGCAGCAGGGGACTTCGTCAGGGGGACCCGCTTTCCCCCTATCTATTCACCCTCGTGATGGAGTATTTTACCTGTCTGATGGACATCGCGGTGCATCGGGAGAGGATTGTACCGATATACAGCAGGGTCTCACCGGTGGTCTCACATCTCATATATGCGGATGATCTATTGGTATTGATGAGGCCTTCCATGCGAGGGACGAGGGAGCTTGCGGTGGTGATGGAGGAGTTCGGTCAGTTATCGGGTCTCCGGTTGAACAGGGACAAGAGCAAAGTTTACTCCAACAACTCTTGCACTTTGAAGGAGGAACGGGCCCTGGAGCTTGGGGTGGAAAAGGGTGACCTCCCGGTGAAATATCTGGGGGTGCCCCTATCTGTCAACTATGCGAAGGACCGAGAATGTCAGAGTCTGGTGGACTTTGCGCAGAGGAGGGTAGAGGGCTGGCAGGCGGCTGGCCTATCTTTTGGAGGGCGTATTGAGCTGGTACGATCGGTTATATCTGCTATTGTTTTGTTTTGGCTCCAATCTATTATGGTCCCTTTGGCTACTATCAGAAAGATTGAGGGCATATGTGCCAAGTTCATATGGCATGGGGGGATTCATGCCATCTCCTGGGAGCAGCTCTGTCGTCCTAGGAAGGAGGGAGGTGTGGGTCTGCGTTCTCTTGTATCTGTCAGGGAGGCGGCGGGGATCAAGCTGGCATGGAGGTTCCTTCAGGACGGTTCTCTTTGGTCGGCTTGGATGTCTAGTCGGTATCTCCGGGGTAGAAACTTCTGGGTATGTGAAATTGACAACAACTTCTCTGTGTCTTTCAAGCATATCCTGAGGAACCGACCTGTACTTCGGAAGGCTATTCAGAGGAAGATGAGGGAGGGAGGGGAGACGGACCTATGGCTTGATCCGTGGATTGCAGGTCAGTCTCTTCTGGAGATTCTGGGTCCCCAGACGGACGGTGTGGCGTACAGAGGTCTGACTTGTAGGCATATCATCAGGGGTGGGGTCTGGAGGCCAGAGGAGTATCGTTTCACTGCTCAGTTAGGAGGGGAGATCAGGCAGGTGCAGCTCACTCCTGCTGCTCTGTCTGACGTCTGGGTTTGGGCCCCTCCCGGCTCCTCGGAGGGTGCTGGGGAGTTCCGATTTAGCAACTGCTACGATCTTGTTCGCCCCCACTTCGATACGATCGAGGAGTATGACTTTATCTGGGGGAAGGGCCTTGCCAGGAAGATGCAACTGTCTGCATATAAACTGGTGCTGGGCCGGTTGCTTACTAGGGACAGACTGCTTCGGTTCGGGGTCCCAGTTCCTGACCCTAAGTGTGTTTTGTATGAGACAGAGAATGAATCAATTGGGCATTTGTTCTTTCAGTGCCATGTGACGTGGAGCATCTGGGCAGAGCAGAGCCGGCGATACTTGGGAGGGGTTGGAAGGGAGCGTGACTTCAGAGAAATCCTTAAGTGGATTGGAGATTGCAGGGGCCAGGAGCAGAGCTGGGCCAGACGTGCAAGATTGAGGCTTGCTACATCAGTTTGGCATGTCTGGAGGGAGAGGAACCGGCGCATTTATGAGGGACTGTCCACCCCACCGGTAGGCATCCTTCATAACATTGAGTCGGATGTACTAGTAATGTCCCCCTGAGTTGGGACTGTATTTCTATGCTGTAACCTTATTGCGATGATAGTGGAACAAAATTTACCCTTTTTCCAATATATATATATATATATATATATATATATATATATATATATATATATATATATAATTTTTTTATGAGAACATGAGACTCTATTGAAAACAGGAGCCTAAGCTCAAAGATGGCGCCGGGAGATAGCCCGACGACCTACAAAAGTATATGATCCAAGCCAGAGGCCTGGCCAAAAAAAAAAATATATCCTCCCCGGGGATACCGGGAGAAACAAAAGGGAATTAAAGCTATCCACCATGGTGTCCCCAGGGGTAAACAAAAGGTAAAAAAGAAACTAAATGAGGACCCCCCTAATGACCAGAGAGGTCCTTAAGCAAGGCGTTGCTGGCCTCAGATGGTAGTTCGGAGGTGTGGGCAAAGATCTGATCAATTCTGGAATCATGTGCCAGAGACACCAGAGCTTTGGCCACGCCATTAGCAGTAGGAGGTATATATACGATTGCGGTGTTCGAACCTATCAATTGTTGGATGTTGCGGGTCTTGTATCTGAGAGCTCATGGAGGTTTGGATTTATTGGCAATGAAGTTGGTAAGAAGTTTGGAGAATGTTTCGATTACACTGTACTGGATATTTAGATCGTAACACCATTGAATCGTCTTGAGAAGAGCGTCGATTTCCGGAAGAGAGCTGGTGGTATCTGTCATGAAAAGGAAGAAAGCATAGGTAAGGGAGCCTTGGTTGTCTCTGATGATTCCGCCACACGCAATCTCCGCCAAATCTCCAATCTTCACCGCAATGTTCAGCTTCTGACCCGCCCTCGGAGCCACCCATCTCGCGTTGATCCCTCGGACGACAGGATGCGTAGGCATAAGCGAACGTCCCAAGCCGTCCGTTCCCAGATTATGCGCCGAGAAGGTATGTTGAAGCTGAGTGGTAACCTGTTGGATGATGTCCCAATAATTTTTCTGCCCATCGCCAAATAGAATTGAGTTCCTTTGGTTCCAGATCTCCCACAATCCAGATGCGAAGATAATGTTCCTGCTGATGACCGCCGGGGTGTAGAGGGAAGAGGGAGAAGAGTTCATAAGACATACCTGAGCGAGCTGATCGATCGAGGAGTGCGAGGTGGGGAGATTGAACTTGGTACCGAAGTGGAGCCAAACCATCTGAGCCGTCTATCCGAAGATGAATTGGTGATCATTCGTTTCAGTGTCCGAGTTAGCACAGCACACACATCTCGAAGCGAGATTGATCCCCATGGAAATAAGTCTGGCCTCTACAGGAATAGCGTTTTTGCGAAGACGCCAAAGAAAGGCGCCTATGCGCGGCTGAATATACTTGTTCCAGCAGAAGTTACTCCAGGAATCGATCGGGTTTCTCCTGCGGTGGTGGTCCCAGTAAGCTTTAGTAGAGAACTCTCCGTGGCGGTCAGGAGTCCAAACCAGCATATCCTTCTCAATGTTGAGAATAATCTCGTCCAAGCAAGCATTGGCTTCAATAGTCAAGAAATCCCGAATGTTAACCTCCTCCTCCAAGGATCTACGCACCATCGGTGAGGCCATCACCTGACGGATGGAAGGGTTGTAAATGAAATCGGGCGGCATGGGAATAGAGGTACCGCACCAGTTCTGAGCCCAGATGGATATGTTGCCACGACCCAGAACCCATTGGCAGTTGGAGTAAACATTGCAAAAAATCTTCATCATAGATCGCCATAGCGTGAAGGGGGAGTAAGGTAGGGAGTAACCAGGATCGGCCGAATTCCCATACTTCCTGATCATGTACTGGGCCCACAACGACTCGCCTTGAATCAACGTCCAGCATCTTTTAGCATGTAAAGCAGTCATCACTTGGTCAAGTGATCTAATGCCAAGCCCTCCCTCATCCATCGGGCGACACATTGTTCCATGAAATCCATATGGTCCGATGTTGATCTTTAGGGTTCCAGAGGAAAACTACCATCTGTTTCTCTAAATTCTTGAGTAGTTTGTTGAGGGCTTTGATCACCGATAGGGCGTGAATAGGAAGTGCAGTAAGCACACTTTTGAGGAGGGTAATCTTCCCCCCGAAGGAAAGAAGTCTCCCTCTCCAACCCGAGATCCTTTTCTCAAATTTCTCAATCATGTTAAAGAAGTATTCCTGTTTCCCTCTGCCTTTAAAGAGAGGCACCCCCGGGTAATGGATCGGCAGATGCCTGATCGTAAAACCCGTCCACGCAGCAATCTCCTCCGCTCGGACGGAAATATAATCCTTCTGGGAGACGATAAGCGCTGATTTACCCATATTTATCTCCTGAACCGAAGTGTTCGAGTAGTCCTGAAGCGTCTTCAGAAGGTTGTCGATACTGTCGATGCCCCCGTTAAGGAATATGAGGTTGTCGTCCGCATAGAAGAGGTAGGATATGGGGAGGCTATCTCTACGTCCAGAGAAGTACTTGATATGACCGTGGAGGCAAAGATTAAAAAATTTTCTGCTGAGGGCATCATGAGTTATAATAAATAAGGCAGGAGAAATAGGGTCATCATGTCTCAGACCTCTAGCATAGTAGAAGAATCCTCCCGTTTTTCGGTTGATGTAGACAGAATACCAGCAATTAGATATATTTCTGAAGATGAGGTCGATCCATGTCTGGCAAAAGCCGAATTGGCGCATGACCCAGATCAGGAACCTCCAGCTGACCCTGTCATAAGCTTTAGACATGTCAAGCTTAATCGCCACATTACCGCCGGTGATGTTGTTGTCAATGGTCCCAATGACTTCGTGCGCCAGACTAATATATATATATATATATATATATATATATATATATATATATATATATATATAACCTCTACTTGAATATTATGGTTCCTCTTCCCTTTTTAACTTTGAGCACAACGCTCCTGGGGGATTTGAACCTCCTACATGGTTTCACGTATTTTTTTAGAAGTCACGTAATCAATATCCCCTATAAGAAGGGGCTATAATATATATATATATATAAATATATATATATATATATATATATATATATATATATATATATATATAAAGGTACTTTGTATATATAAAAATTTGAGGAGTCTACAAGTCAAATCTTGGGGGAGACTTAAAGTTCTCCATCACTTTTACATCAAATTATATGTTGTGTATCACCCCAATAATAGGCGTAGTCACCAGCTAAAAAACTTTATTGTTTCTTTCCCTCCATATATGCAAGACCGCGGCCGCCAACCAAATCCTTGTTGTATTGTACCACTGGGAACCCCGATTCCTTTCGGCCATGATATCTGCCACCTCCTCCCTCCAACTTCGAGACCCATGAGACTGTATTCTGAGCTAAGAACACTGATGTTGCCAAACGAATGATGAGAAGGAACATCTAAAGAAGATGTGCTCCATATCCTTCTAAAGAAGATGTGCTCCATAGATTCATGGTCTTGTTTGCATAGCTCACACAATGGTGATGGAAACTGCACACCAAATCTCACCTGGCGGTCTCGAATAAGCAACTTCTCAAGGCAAAATTTGTATAAGCAAAATTATATTTTGGAGGCTACCCCTTTGGTCCACACCACCAGTGCCAGCTCCATGGGAGGGTGAACCTCCCTAATAGACGCGTAGATAGCCGATTGAAAAAAGATGTGTTGTCCAGTGTCTGTCCACACCCATCAATCCCCTTCCGCACTCTCAATATCCACATGGACCTCTTGAATCTCCTGTCGAAACTGTCGTGTCATAGGGTGAAGGTCCGCTCTTCACACACCCTCCCGCAGAATAGCGCTCACCCGGACCCGCCTTCCCGCCGTTGGCAACAGTTGCCAACCAACTCGATTCGCCAAGCTCTGATGGTTGATCCACGGATCCCACCATAGGTCAGTAGTTTCTACATCTGTCATCACTCTGAAAATAAGCCACTTAAATGTAGTCCAATAGGATAGTAAGTTTTTCCAAGTAACAGAGTCATTGCTATTGGCTCGAATTTTCCAAAAAGACTGGTCATTCATATACCTCCCCTTCATCCACACCGCCCACAAAAAATCCTGTGCGAGAAATCGCCAAGCTTGTCTCAATCATGCAGTCTCGCACAGGATCCGCAAAGACTGTAGACCGACACCTCCCTCCTCCCGAGGTCTGCAATGAGTCGTCCAACCTATAAACTGTAAGCCTCATCTCCAGATAAAGTTGGCACAAAGTCTTTCAATTTTACAAATGGTCGCAGACGGCAACACGAGGGTCTGCAACCAGAATCGAGCAATGGCATAGATGACGGATCAAACTAGCTCGATGCGCCCTCCAAAGAATAAGCTTTTAGCATGCCACACCTCCAGACGGCGATGTGTGTAGTCCACCAGATTTCGGCATTCGGTCTCTTTAGCGTAGTTGATAGATAACAGGATTCCCAAATATTTGACTGGTAAATCTCCCTTCTCAATACCAAGAAGTTAAGCCCTCTCTTCCTTCTGCTGACAATACTTGTTGAAATAGGCCACTCTTATCCTTGTTCAGTTGTTGACCAGTCAGTGATCCAAACCGTTCCATAATCACGTTCAAAGCCACAATCCCACGGCGCGAAGGAACCAAAAAGACCAGCAAGTCATCTGCATAGATAAGATGGGATACCTGAGGATGCACCCGCTTGTACAGCGAGATGATCTGACGTCAATGGATCGCCACGTCCATGAGCGATGTGAAAAACTCCATGACCAAGGTGAAGAGGTACGACGATAGCGGATCCCCTTGCCGAAGCCCTCTAGAACTGCTGAAGAAGCCATACAGCTGGCCCCTGTCAAGGACAAAGAACGAGAGTGAAAATGCAGACCCGAACCCTATCCACCCAAGTACGATCAAATCCCATAGCAACGATAATATGGCACACGAACTCCCTATTGACAGAATAATATGCCTTTTGCAGATCAAGCTTGACACACACTTTATCTCCTCTAGGTTTGTTAAAGTCCAGGATCAGCTCATTGGCAAGCAGACTGTTATCAGCAATAGACCGTCCCTTCACAAAAGCTGCTTGGTTACTAGACACCAAGCCCTGCATAATCTGCTCCATACGTCTGCACATCAGGTGAGTGATAATTTTATATAGAAAGTTGCAGCAGGAGATAGGACGAAAATCGCTAAGAGACGTCGCTCCTTCCTTCTTCGGTATAAGAGTCAGAAAAGTATGGTTGAGCTCCTTAAGCAGCTTGCCGTTGTCGAAGAAGTCTCGGACAATCTCCAGCACCTCCTCCTTCAGAATATCCCAATGGACTTTATAGAACTGGCTCCCAAAACGGGAGGCATGCCTCCAAACATCATTAAGAAGTGGACACCTATATATATATATATATATATATATATATATATATATATATATATATATATATATATATATTAGAATAAGGGTAAATTTTATTCCATCGCAAATCTCAGTAGAGGTATTACAATACACTATTCTCACAACTCTCCTACCCAGTTAAGGGACCATTACAGGTACATCGAATTCTAAATTACGTAGAATTCCTACAGGGAGGATTTTAAGGCCCTCAAAGATATGTATGTTACGTTCTCGCCAAACATGCCAGGCCGATGCTGCAAGGCAGACTCTGGCCGTCTTGGCCCAATCCTGTTCCATACCTCGACGATCCCTGATCCAGGAGATGATCCCCCGGATATCTCTATCATTTCCACCTCCTCCCAGCAACCTCCCACACTGCTCAGCCCAAATCTGCCAAGCCACAGGACACTCAAAGAAGAGGTGTCCCATGGATTCGTCATCTACGCCACATAGAACACACTTTGGGTCAGAGACCTGCACCCCAAATCTGAAAAGTTTGTCCTTCGTCAGCAACCGGCCTAACAAAAGATTGCAGCAACAGAGCTGCATCTTGCGGGCTACCCCCTTTTCCCAGATGAAGTCGAAGTCCGCAATCCTGTCGTGGAGAGTCCGGACCAGATCATAACAGCTTTTGAAGCGGAAACCTCCCGTACCCCCATCAGCATCCGGCGGGTCCCATCTCCAAAAATCTCCAGGCTGGTGAGTCTCAATAGGCACCTGACGAATCTCCTCTCCAAGATGTGTTGTGCACTGGTAGTCCTCTGGCCTCCAAGTCCCATCTCTGAGGATGCGGTTGCATTTCAACCCTCTGCATGCCTCTCTACCCATATGCTCACCTAAGGACTCCAGCAGGGTTCTCTTGTCCATCCAAGGAACAAGCCAAAGATCGGTGTTCGCCCCATCCCGCATGACCCGACAGATAGTAGGCTGAAGAACCGATCTACATCTAAGGATCACCTTGAAGGGGACCGAGAAGTTGTTATATAACCCACAACCCCAGAATTTCTCCGCCGTAGATATCTATTGGCCATCCACTCTGCCCAGAGAGAGTCGCCCTTGATGAATCGAGCAATGGCATAAATGCCGGATCGAACTAGCTCGATGCGCCCTCCAAAGGATAAGCTTTTAGCATGCCACCCCTCCAGACGGCGTTGTGCGTAGTCCACCAGACTTCGACATTCAGTCTCTTTGGCGTAGTTGATAGATAACAGGATTCCCAAATATTTGACTGGTAAATCTCCCTTCTCAATACCAAGAAATAAAGCCCTCTCTTCCTTCTGCTAACAATACTTTGTTGAAATAGGCCATACTCTTATCCTTGTTCAGTTGTAGACCAGTCAGTGATCCAAACCGTTACACAATCACGTTCAAAGCCACAATCCCACGACGCGAAGGAACCAAAAAGACCAACAAGTCATCCGCATAGATAAGATGGGATACCTGAGGATGCACCCGCTTGTACAGCGAGATGATCTGACGTCAATGGATCGCCACGTCCATGAGCGATGTGAAAAACTCCATGACCAAGGTGAAGAGGTACGGCGATAGCGGGTCCCCTTGCCGAAGCCCTCTAGAACTGCTGAAGAAGCCATACGGCTGACCCCTGACAAGGACGAAGAACGAGAGAGTAAAAATGCAGACCTGAACCCTATCCACCCAAGTACGATCAAATCCTATAGCAAGTATAATATGGCACACGAACTCCCAATTGACAAAATAATATGCCTTTCGCAGATCAAGCTTGACACACACTTTATCTCCTCCAGGTTTGTTGAAGTCCAGGATCAGCTCATTGGCAAGCAGACTGTTAACAGCAATAGACCGTCCCTTCACAAAAGTCGCTTAGTTACTAGGCACCAGGCCCTGCATAATCTGCTCTATACGTCTGCACATCACTACATCAGGTGAGTGATAATTTTATATAGAAAGTTGCAGCAGGAGATGGGATCTGCCTGCATCACAATAGCCTCCACCTCCTCCATAGTCACAGGGGCCAACAGTAGACTATTCCCAAAGGGCGTCACCAGCCTCTTTGGAACAAGATTCTGGAACGTGGAGAGATAATCAGACTGATGATACAGGTCCGAGTAGTACCTGACTGCCTCCTCCTGAATCTCCATCGGATCTCCGACAAGCCTGCCCTCACCATTGAGGAGTCTCGAAATGCTGTTCTTGTGCTGTCTGGTACGGATCACATCATAGAAGAACCTGGTACGTCTGTCCCCATCCTTCAGCCAGGAACACTTGGCCCGTTGGGCCGCACTAATCTCTTGCTGAAGCCTCAGAATGTCCACCTCCCCAATCAGATCCTTCTCCTTGGCCGCCAACTCACCACTCATCATATCTGCCTGTAAGGCTTCCTGGACCTCTCGAAGGGCAACCTCCTTAGCCTCCAAGGAAGTCCGTGGCAGCGACTTCACCCAGGCCCGAATAGCTCTCTTCGATCTTTTCAGTTTGTGTACCATGCGGTACTGTGTCGTGCCATCATGAGTGTGCTGCAGCCCCCTCATCACCACCTCCTCATAACCCGCAGAGAGATACCAGTTATTGTTGTACCGGAACGGACGACCTTTCCAAGTGGGTCTCTCATATAAGCCTACCCGGATCGGGGAGTGATCACTAGTACCAGCAGCAAGCCCCTCAGCCACAGTGTTCCGGAAGTAGCTAAACTATTTTCTATTTTCCAAAGCTCTGTCAAGCTGACACGCAATCCTGTTGCCGATCGACTTGTTGTGCCAAGTCCATATGTGCCCCGTCCTCTCCAGCCCTATCAGCCCGGACTGGAGGAGACACCTCTGGAAATCGAAGAGGATTTGATCAGATACCGGACATCCCCCCACCTTCTCCTGCCGATGTAACAGAGCGTTGATACAATTACACCATCATTGTTACTTCCTTTAATTATATGATTCACATCAAATCTATGTTATGCAGGACTCCTGAAGGAGTAGAATGCAGCCCTTCGTATATGCGCTTATTCTCTTTCCATACGTGCCAAACACTGGCCAATAGCCTGATTCGAGCGTCTGTGAACCAGCTGGAGCCTCTACTTCGACTCAAGGAGATAAACTACATCTAGTCTTCTATTCTCCTGGAGGCAATATTGTGGATATTTATTCTGCTACGTTGTTCGCTCCAGATACCTCATGTATATGCACATTGAAAGAATAAATAATTGTACTTTTCTTCCGCACTGACATAGCCGACATCCTTGGTTATGAATTTGTATGCCTAACTTGATTATTCTATCTTGAGTTAGTAATCTACCTCTCATTTCCTTAAGCACATTTAGTTACATTTTGGTCGCCAATCCTTTAATCCAAATGAACTCTACGTTAGGAACACACCGGCAGGACTGTCGGACCTGGTCATAAGCTAAATTGCACGCAACGCACCCACGAGAGAGGCATCCCAGACCCATATATCCTCCCCTCTCGTCGAATCAACTCGCACCCACACGATATCAGTTGGCATAGCCGACCGACTGGATGATCGGTCAAAACCCAGGTGTTGTTCTAGAGGAGAGAACACATCGACTCATTCCTTCCCATTAATGCAAACATCTGCCATCCAAATCTGTCCACCATACTCTTATGCGCCAACTAGGGATCGAACCATAGGTGAGTATTTAGACCTCGACCAATTTCTCTTGTTATAAGCCAATGTATTTTGTACCCAAAAGTCCCCTTCTTTCATATATCTATTTTTCATCCACATCGCCGCATTGTTCTTCCCTCGATCAAATGCCCACATAAATCGCAGTCGTGCAACCTCTAGGAGCGAAATCAACGAACGTAATCACACTCCACTTCTGTTTTGGGGCGCGAACGTAATCCCACTCCACATTCTGTTTTGGAGCGACGAAGCTCAATCCAGGCAATCGTATGGATACCTACACGCCATATGAAGTCTGCAGATAGCTTCTCCACCTTGTATATCATCGTCGTCTGTAGCATAATAGTTTGCAGCTAGAATAGAAATATAGCCGAGACCACCAATTGATTCAATTTTATTCTTCCTCCAATGGACAAAGTATGTGCTTGCCAGTCTTCTATCCTCCTCTGGACATATTCAACCAGGCTTTGGCATTACTGAGCGCGAGCGTAGTTGACAAAGAACGACAGCCCCAAATACTTTACCGATAGATTGCTCTTCTCAATCTCGAGGTAACTCTTCCTGAATCGAACAATTATAATTGAAATATAGCTTGCTCTTCTCCCAGTTCGGTTGGAGATCAGTTAGGTTGCCAAATACCTTCATGATGCAAACCGCAACATTTAAGCCCCTGGTGGACGGGACTAAAAATACTAATAGGTCATCCGTATACATAAGATGCGATACAGTTTGCAATACATCCTTATGCAAAGGTGTGATTCTCTTCCGATAAATAGCGACGTCGTAAAATACCCAATCATTATTGTGAATAAATACGGAGAAAGAGGATATCCCTATCTCAAGCCCCGGTTACTAGCAAAGAAGCCATAAGGCTGACCCTTGATGAGAATCGAGAATGTTGGTGTAGAGATACATTCGCGAATCATGTCCACCCAAAGCGAGTCAAAACTCATAACGAGCATGGTTTGACATACAAACTCTCTATTCACCATATCGTATGCCTTCCTGAGATCAAGCTTTATGCATGCCTTATGGCCCCCTACTTTATTGAAGTTTCTAACCATTTCATGAGCCATTAAGCTATTCTCTGCAATCAACTTGTCTTTGACAAACGTCGCTTGTGTGAGAGAGATTGTGTAAGAGTTTTGATGTTCTCTTAGCATATAGTTTATCGTAAAGTAGTTGGTTTTGGATTAAAAAAAATTCAATTAATTTTCTTATTTTCTTTTAATAGGTTTTAAATTTTGCGTAAGTGTCAAAACCTGAAACATCGATACTCCAATCTGAAACCGTTGAAAAATCGATAATTTATAGTAAGTGTCCAAACAGATAGCGATACTTTGAACCTAGCAAGATTCTAATGAACTTTAGAAGGTTGTCATTTCTCTAGAGAAATTGGTAGAACTTAATTCCAATTAAGTAGACATCATGAAGAGTATTGGACCTTGTCTCTCAAGGTCAAAAGCAACTACTCACTTTTTTTGTGTAACTAGTAGGTCAATTTTCACTAGAATAAAGTATTTTGATATCTTATAAAAACCCAATTTTCTGTCATAATCAGTTACTAACTTATAGTTATATACCATTCAATAGAAAGTGGTGGGGGGAGGGATCAAAGAAATAGAATGGCACCCACAAGGGAAATTCTCCCCAAGTGTTGAACTGTTAGTGCCCACTTACATGAAGGAAAGTGAATCCCATCCTCAAGGTAGTATTCCGTTTTTTGTATACATGTTAAGTTTAAATGCCTTTGTTTGTCTAGCTGTACCAACCTATCCTAACTATTTATCCCATTATCTTTGTTGTCAGTATTGTCTGGTATACGATATGATATGCATCGGACGATAGATATAATATGTATATGATCTCTGTTGCTAAACTCATATGATACATGATGCATATCGTAAAATACAATACAAAGAGTTTTTTTATATGGATCATATAGGTGTTTCAGATGGGACAAAATTATACAATCCGTTTTTGTATCTTACAATGTGATACACTTTTTCTGTTTTTTCTTTCATTGTTTGTACCTCTTCTATTCTCTTTGTCAATTTATTGAGTTTTCTTCTTCTCCTCCGTTTTTTGGGTTTTTTTCCTTTCCTTTTAGGTGTTCCCTTGACCACTTTTTCTCTAACAAGCATAATATGCTGTTGAATGGACAAACAAATTTATAAATGCTAAGAACTTAAAGTGATTCTCTGACTTGAATTGCTTTAGTTTCACTTCTAGTTGGCCACTTTATAGTGACTGTCACTTTGATTGCTTAATGATACTCTTTGTTGCTGTTTTGTGTTCAATTTGTCCATATATGTTTTATACTAATTTTTCAATCCATTTGACAATGGAATAATGTATCTTACGATTAACTTGTCCGGACCGAAAGAAAATAGGTGAGACCCAAAACTTATGATCTTAACAGGTTTAAAAATTAGTGGTGTTTAATTTTCTTTGAAACCCCACCATCACCTATTAAAAATTTAAAATACAATACATGATCCTCCTAGGACTTCTTATGTGGACACCAGTCCCATTTTGTGATGGTTGTGTAACTTGTTTTGTCAATTTTAGTTATCCTCAATGATTGTAGTGTTAAACTGATACTTAATGATACTCTTCATTGTAACGAGTTCAAATTATCGCTTATATTAATTATCCAATCTATTTTCCTTTGGGATAATCTATTTATGATACATATGAACCAATACACGATACACTAAACAAACAAACCAGTACACATTACGTATTGCAATTTCGCGAGATCCAAGGAAAATTTAGGTATTTGCGGAAAGTTTAGGATTCTTGCAAACAACTAAAATTATTTATTTAGCACAAATAAGTATAATATACAAAACCTAATTATTGACAGGAAAGATTGAAACAAAGTTACCGGAAGCAAAGGGCAGCGATGAAGGCAGCGAACGACGAGGCGACGGTGAATTTGAACACAAACGCAAGCAAAATTGGAATTTGAGAAGAATTTGAGACTTATATTTATAAGAAATAGGATCACACACCAAAATTCAATAAATAAAACTCTCTAATTCTCTTCTCAAATTAAAAAGTGTTCATGTACATGCCTATTTATAGGCCCTACTAATGCTAAATTAAGACACTAGTCCAATCCTATAAGGAATAAGTTTCATTTTCCTAGCCCAAATCTAATACAAAAATTACTAATTAAATAATTTTGAAAATACAAATAAAAATACTATCTAAATTAGTCATATTTTCGGTTTCATGGACAGTCCCACATCACATAGCCCCTAATATGGCACCATAGGCTTGTTTGCAGCAGCAACCAATCTCAAAATTAAAGTAACACCAAACATTTCTCAAAGAAGATTATGCCAAAGCATATGCATATTTGGATAAGTAACGCTAAAGAATCATGTACTCTGAAACCAAAAAGGATGAAGATAAGCAGGAAACCTGTAGTCGATTAGACTTTTTTGCACAAGCTTTTCACCAGCTTCATTTGATCTAACATAGTCAACCTATATAGATAAAGTCAAAAAAGTATAAAAGAACACAAGAAACATCAAATTTGAAATTACACATTTAATAATCACTACCTTGAATGTTATACGACTTCCCCGTGAAGGAGGTTCCATGGACAGTGCTTGCCAAGCTTCACGGAACAGCTTTTCAAGAAGAGACGAGGATAATTCTCTGTTCTGGAAAGGGTTGACAACCACAACAAGTACATTACCAGCTACAGGAAAATATACAACATACATCGCCCTCCCCTCTGACGCACTGAGAAGTGAAGAAAAAGTTGTCTTAGAAGAATGTGCAAGAATTCAATGTAGAAAGAATATTGGAGACGAGAACGAGCAAACAGCCATATATGCACGTGAAGTAAGGATTCTGATAAGGATATATTAAAAGCTGAATTAAACAAGTAGCCAACGCGGAAATGTTGAAGTCATTACCACAACACCAAAACTCTAGAGTTGTAGCGAGGGTTGAGGGTTGCACATTTATATTCTAACATGTCACAGCAGGTCAAAGGCCCATTTTGGACATAGATCTGGATTCATGTGGCGGTATAATATTATTTTGTATATCAGCTTAAAATGTGTGTAAGAGGATTTGAACGTTGGTTACTTGATACCATGTTAAAGTTCTTGACACTACACCAAACCTCTAGAATTGTAGTGAGAACTGAAAGTTATATATTCATATTGTAACAAGAAGGTTAAATGCTAATTTAATAACTTGAATGTCAAAGCAGAGACAATGTCCCAATAATGCTCGAGGGAGACAGCTTAGAAACAAATAAGTATGAACACCCATGATTTTGTCCATATTGGGGCAGCAGCTTCAACTAAATTAGCAGGGTTAGGAGATTTAGTTTTTGTGGTATCAGCAATGTTGTAGGGGTCTCTTAATTAAACCACATGTTTAAGTGGAACAGGGTTTGAGGTACCAGAGCTAAAAACAAAGAGTCAATGGCGTCATTTCACATGGTTGTAGATGAAATTACAAGTACTAATCAACAAGAAGTTGTAAGTGGGAAATTGTATAGGTTTGCAGATAAGTTATACAACCCTCCTTATAAAGTGCCAGGATTTTGTAATGATTAAGCTCAAGAGAATGGTCAAGTGCTTTTCAATTTATAGTAGTTAGTATAATAACATAATCATGATAATATAAATATCCAAAATTGAGATTTAACTACGACACTAATAGAAAAATAAAGCATACCTGTTATACAAATAGAAAAAGGAAATGGACTGTTCCAAATAAGAACATTCAGCTGTAGTCTTCATATGCAACTCGCTCAGATTCCAACCATCTTGGATATTTCGTTTTTTAGCAGTTTTGTCCACTTTGCAGACGCAACCAATCTGTAGGATTGCGTTAAACTCTAATGGAACTTTAGTCTCATATATCCCCTGTACATAGATTTATACAATAAATATCAGGAAGTTTGAAATGTGGTTAACAAACCTAATTGTTATAATAAATAATCAAAACATGCATAAAACTTGCCATTTCAAAAATTTAACCAAGAAAATATAGCAAACACTAACAAACAGAATTTACCATATCTGAAGACGAGTATGTGTTCACATTCTCCTTAAAACATTCTTAGCCATGTTTCTCTCTTCGATTATCTTAACATAGACACCATGAAGTAACATAACTATTAGAATCAAAGTTCATGTTCGCACTATCAATATAGGAATTGGTTTCAGACCCTTCTATTAGTGTTGTTATCAATGATTTCGGCAGTTTTGGATCAGAGTTTCAGAGTTCCTCGTTTGCTAAGTCAACATTAATAATTATTATTATTTAAAAACTAGAAAATATGTCATCTATTTAGGCATAATGCTATGTATTATTTGCTATTTCTTGTGTGCTTTAAAAGGAATAGTATTAAGATTGATGGATGCGGTGAATCTATAAATATACACGTTGACAGATGGAATAGTTATAGTGCTCCGATAAGGAACCTTACGACACATTTTAGACACATAGTAGCATGTAGATATTCGACATGCCAAATCATTGTGACAAATAATTTTTTTCATATTTCTTACTTTTCCTTTTAATTTTTTATTTGTCATATTAACCGGAAAAGAGAGTCAATGTTGGTATCATGGGGTGTAGGTAACATGTCCGTATCGGATTGGGATAGGGACACATAATATGGTACAGCCGATACATATCGCTATCAGTCAATATTGTGAACCTTGGTTAGAACATAAATGTTTAACCCTCATACAACTCTAGAGTTTGAGTGCATTGACGGGGACTTTAACATAATGTCAGAACAACCTAGGTTTGAACCTCTTGCACGCATTTTAAGTTGATTAAAACACGAATCTAGCTCTATCCAAGTGGACCTTCGACCTGTTGGGACGTGTTTGAAAGCCGATCATCCATTCTAGGGTAAAGTGCATTTAAACCCTCCTTAGATGTGACGAAAACGCAATTAAAGACTCCCTGATCTGAAAAATCCAAAAGGTTACGAAAACGCAATTAAAGACTCCCTGATCTGAAAAATCCAAAAGGTTACAAAAATGCTCAAATCACCCCCTAAGCCAACTTTTCTGTTAACGGGAGTTAAAATGGGGTTGTGTTGACCATTTTACCCCTGGACTATCTAATATTATCTTGTTAAAAACGGTTAGTTCTAAAATTACTTTGTTAAAAACGGTTAAGCAAAAATACTTGTTAAAAAGTAGATAAATATTAACAAAGGGAAAATGGTCTTTGCTAGTAAAATTATTTTTTAAAATTATTTTAATTAATATTAACTTGTTAAAAACGGTTAGTTCCGTCAAAAAAGTGGATAAATATTATTTAAAATTATTTTGTCATAAATTATTTTTTATTTAACAAATATATAAATATTTTTGGGGAAAAAACTGATAAATACAAAAAAAAATCAATTCTTAAAAAATAGAAATGATGAAAAACTGGGGAAAAAATACCAAATAAAAAACAAAAAAAAGGTACCATTAAAATATGGAAAAAAAAATAAAAAATAGAAAAAATATTCCAAAAAACCAAAAAATGAGGATAAATCTTAAACAATGAAAAAAGACAAAAACAAAAACTATACAAATTTGAAAATAGAAGTCACTCTTAAAAAACTAGAAAAGATTATTAAAAAGATGAAAAAAAATGAAATAAGAACTAAAAAAATGGAAACAAAAAACAAAATATTAAAAAGATTATTAAAATAACCTCCCGTTCATAAAAAGATAGAATTCTCATGTTTGACGTCATTTTCGAAAATAAATGTTTATAATCTAAATAGTAGGTTTTCATCTTAAATTTTTTCTGGAAAAAAAAATCTTTTAACAAATGTCCGGTTAGTCCTGAACTATCCAGCCATTTAACTTAGGACATGTTTTGTAAACCGAATTTGGAGCTAGATAACTGTAACTAATATTATATTATTTAATATTTTATAATAATTATAATCTTAATTAATAATTATAATCGTAGTTAATAATTTATTAATTACAATTTTATTATAATATTAATTAATAATAATTTAATCATAATTATAAATATAGTTAATAATTTATATATTATAATAATTTTAATTAATAATTTAGTAATCATCATTATAATCATCATTATAGTCTTACTTAATAATTTATTAGTCATAACTATTATCGTAATTATTTATTTATTAATTCTAACTGAAATTGCAAATCTTGGTACAAATTTATTTTCATCACATGTATTACTTAAACAAATAACTTAAATATTACTAAACGTGTCAAAAATCCAAAAATAAATTGTTCTTCCATAATTTCTATTTGGACGTAATATTACTGTAACTAATATTAAATTTATTTTCAATGGGCTAATTAATCCACAATAGCAATAAATTGTTCTTCCATAATTTCTATTTGGACGTCTTGAGAAAAAAAGGAATAAGTAAAAAAAGCTTCAAACATTAAATGAGAGCAAATAAGTAAAAAAAAAAGGGAATATAAAAAAAATTTGCAGTTGGATTTGAGATCTGTAGGTAAGAAAAAGCTTCAATACATTAAATGAGAGAAAATAAGTAAAAAAAAAAGGAATATTAAAAAAAATTAAATATTATTTTTCCTTCCAACCAACCGGTCAAAAAATAGAAAATATAAAGCTTAGGTTTTATGTTTCAAACAAACATTCTTATAGAGAGAATGAAAGAAAGCAGCAGCCACAATTGCATTAGGGGTATTTTGGAAAGTGCACTTTTTTTTAATCCAAAATATGGGCTCTAACGGCTGTTCTAACGTCATTTTGACGGAAAGGGGCATTCCGAGCAAAAACGGTTTTGCGGGAGGTGCAAATTGCTTAAGTTTTCTAAAAGGTCCTATTTTGCGAACGAGGCAACTCTAAGGAGGGTTTAAATGCACTTTACCCTCCATTCTATTATCTGAACCGAAGCAGATGATGATTGATTTGGAGATTCTATCGATAAAATAGGAATCGATCTTGCTTATGAAAGCCCTTAAACAACATCTGCCTTCTTTTTCAAAAAGTTCATCTTTCATTTATCATTGTGTCACGGGCGACGCTTAAGCAGCCTAAGAGTACAGGTAAAAAAATCTACCGTCTCGACTTGGGGTAATTTTTCCGTGGTTGTGGTGATGGTCACCTAAGCGCGCCTAGACGGTCGCCTCGGGTCCCCTAGGATCAAATTATTAATTATATATGCATCAGGGAAAATATATGTGCTAGTAGTGAAGTACCCAAGTTCCTGGATGACGCCTAGGCGAGGCGGGAGGGTTGTCGTCTCGCCTCACCTAGCGCCCAGAACTACATAATTAACACCACTATATTCATCCTTTTGGGGTTCTTGCGCTTAATGATGAATCGATGGAATAAAACCATAAATCCTCACCATATCTCTAGGGTCTTAGTGTAGTGCACAGACTTTAACATGTGCAGTGGCAGTGGTATCAAAGCATCCCAGGTGTGAATCTCCTGTCTCGCAATTTAAGCACGCGCGTTGTGTGTGTTCTTAATATTGAACCCTCAATCTTTATTACATTTCTAAAGCTTTGGTGCACTGGCAAGGACTTTAACAAACCCTAGTCCTAGCATAGGTAGTACAACATTTTTAACTCTTCTTCATGTCATCCTTTCTCACCCAACCACCTACCCCTTTGACTGCTCCAAGATGGACTTCATCGAATGCAACAACTCCCAAGGTTGTTGATCTCGAACCCAGGTTAATATTTTCCTCTCCTTAATCTCTCTCTTTTTCCCTCGAATACAATGACTCAGGTGCTTCTATACCCTCTTTTTTCAATTTATTTGAAGTTGTGATATACTTTAACCAATTTTGACATGGTCGAAACCCTTATCTAAAAGTCGGATGACTTTCAAATACCATGTGCAGGTCGACATGTCAAGAAAACATCAATTTTTTTGACATTTTTTGTCAGGTCGTATCATTTTCATGATGGAAAGGACATGTCGGAGGATATCTACAACCTTGCTAACAACTTACACTAACCCTAGGTCGTGATTTGGATTTTGGAAGATAATCTGCAAAGGACCATGTGATTAATCAAAGTTCCTCTCATTCATCTTCAAAGTAGTACACTGGAGTCGATATTAGTAGGTAAGAATAGAAAGTATGAACATGCACAACCTTAAGTAAAATATGCTTCTCCTAGGCCATCTCATGCTAATATTAGATCAAAGCTCATTGAACAACATAACCGGAAGTTTCTATAATAAGACACTAGCAGTTGGGAAAAAGGAAAATGATAATGAATGATAACGGATACTAACACATGCAATGTTGAAAGAGTTATTGACAATCTTATAGTCAAACCATTTAGACAAGGTAGACTACAACTTGTACAGCTGTAACCAAGCAACAAAAGTAAAATGGAAATGAAAACCTCGACTTCGGGATCTGCCAGGTGAATTGCAAGTTTCTTCCTTTCAATCCTGAACTGATCTTCATCTACGGCAACCTGTAGAAAGACATGTCATAAAATATTTAGTGTGTTAGCATGCGATATGTAATCCCAATAAATATCATTCTTGATAATTAAAACAATATGAAGTATTTCAAACCACCGAAGATACCTCAATGAGATTAAAGCAAGGTTTGCTATGAGGAAGGATCTTATTCACACGCCTACCAGGAAATTCTTCAGAGAGAGGAGCTTTTGAATTGAGATAGAACATTCTAGGAACATTTATGGGAACTTTGTGCAAGATTCCATCTGCAACAACCCAAGCAAAGAATCTCCCAGGTTGTGCACTGGGAACAAGTTGTATTATCTGATTAAGATATTAGTTCCGTTAATCGATATAACTCGGAAAGAGTATAAAGGAATGAGGCAGGAAGTAGTACATGTGTACTAGAGTGAAGTTCGCCGAAATAAAAAAAAAATACCTGCCAATGTGACTGAACAAGGGCAAGCTCATGTTTTCTGAAGAAAGAACCAACTCCATTCCTATCTTTGCCATGCTTATCAAATCTGGATGCTTGCAATTTAGCAGCATTAGCACCAACAGGTTGATTTGATTTATTCATGCTACCCAACCTGAAAGTTCAACTTATGTAAGAAATAAAAAAAGAGCTTCATGCTACCCAACCAGAAAGTTCAACTTATGTAAGAAATAAAAAAGAGCAAGAATCTTTAGGGAACAGCTCTCACAACCAAGACCTGTCGAGAAAAGATTTCATCAGAAAAATATCCGCTCTCCTAATGTTAATGGTGCCGGTGCAACCTCAGCTTAATAAAGAAATAACAAAGAATCCTGTATCCAAAAAATTGGGGTTGGTTACTTCAATCTTTTTCTTCCATGTTGCTAGAATAAGAACCATTTTCTCTTTGACATTTGCCTGACATCTTTTTCCACAGATTGAATCAAAGTTTGTTAAGGTCTATCCCTAGTTTGAGCTTTTATCCAAAATCTTATCATCAATTAACACCACCTCCAATTTCCTATGAGTATATTATTTTCTTATTTCGTCTTCTAATGTACCATCTCATCATCCACATTTTAGTGAACTGCATTTTGCGACATGTTTCTACATTGCAAGAAGACCTCAAATTTCGATGAAAGGCATTATTGTTTTTGTTGTTTCTACATTGGATAAAAGAAACTTAACTAAAATGAGTTATTGTTCCTTTTACTTCTGCATAAAGAAAGGAAATTGTTCTCTATGACCAACCAAATGTAACTATGTCATCTACATTTCATCTTTAACAGGTGGAACAAAAAGAATTTCTCACTGATAGCTAAACAATCTTGGAAGAAAAACGTTTCCATTCGGGTCTCAAACTGCAAAGATTTTAAGAAAATGGAAGCATGCATAAGGTCACCTGTTTCCTAGTTGTCTAAACTATTAAGTTCAAAACAGAAAGGTATGTTAACTGAGACGAGTCACATCCACTGTTCTAAAAGGCGGTTTAGGCGGCCGCGTAGGCGCTAGGCGCATGGTGCCCGCCTGATGTCCGCCTAGACCCTTTGACGTCCGACTATGCATGGTTTGGGGTTTTATCGACTTTTTCTGCAATTTTCAGTAGGTTTTTAGGATTTTTTTTATTTATTTTTGATCCGCGTAGATCTAGGCGATTGGCGGCGAGTGCCCGCCCGACTAGCGCCTAGCGCTTTTCACAACCTTGGTCACATCATTGTCAACGCTGGACACTCAAATCATTAGATAGATGAGTTACAATACAATGCAGAAATCAGTGTTTAAGCTTACAAAATAATTGCATTATGTCAAATTCGGATCTGCCTACGTATCCCAGTGAAGACATATTTTCCGAACACATACATCACAAACAAAACCCACAAGCTCTTAGTATATCGTCTTATCACTATGTTTACTTTCAATTAGTCTACTACAGCCAATGTCAGCAAATGAAAAACTAATAAATAGTTGCATCTCTGTAGAAAAGGCACTTCTAATCAAACAAGCCTACAATATTATTTATGCCATAACGAACAAGACAAGTTCAGTAGTAGCCTAGACAATAACAGTATAGCAAATTACTATTCAGAAAGGTAGCAATTGGCACAACAATCAGGATGATATAACCTCTCCACTCTATGAATAGTGCAATACAACAGCATTACTGGTAACTTCTAGGCTACTAATTTGGTATAGTGAGATTGCACTTTCATACAAAGCAAAAGATGAAACAGCTTTATGCTGAGAATAGTTTGAGAGATGTTTAAGATACTTGTCCTATAATGCAACCATCTGGGAAAAGGGAAGGCAAGTACAATCTTCAGAATCAACTATCTAACAGGACTACTTGCTTACCTGCGCCTCTTCCTTTCTTCACGCGTTTCTTTCCATTTTCTTTTTTTGACTTCAAGCCATCCTTGATAATCAACATCTCTATCTACACTTTCACTAGAGGTGCCATTTTGATCCGCCCCTGTTAGATGTTGACCTGATTTGCGTACAGCTATATTTTGCTGCTGTATGTTAGAAGCCACCTCGGTTCCTTGACAAGATGGAGTAACCGAAAACTTTTCCTTGTTAACATCAAAGCTTCGAACTAAAGACCGGGGTCCATTGTTGGCAGCACATTCTTTCTTACGAATGTCTTCCATATCCCCAATAGTTTTCTCAGCCAGATCTTTGTTAACAGAACTAAAGATATCAACAAGTTTACGCTGTCGGAATCGATCCTCCTTCTCACGTACCTTTTTGTACAGCCAATCAGGATGAACCACCCTAGGAACAGGGTTAGATATCTGAAAATAAAGGGTCACATTCAGGACTCCATAATCAGTCTAAGCAATTTCTTGAATACGCAGAAAAGAAGACGTATGTAACCTTCTGCATTGCGGCAGGAATGGTGATAATCTTTTGAATGGCTGAGCTAAGACGTTGCTTATAATAAGACCAATCAACAATAGATCGAATGCCCGCATCAGCCGAAATTTTGCACCATTTACGTAGATAGAACTTTCCAATCTCTGTAAAATGAAATTACATGCAGAGACATTAACAACGGCTAATATACCAATTACCTTGCACCATCTGTTTTTATACACCTAAAATTTTGTTGGGAAAAAATTGTAAAGTACATTTATAAAAAAAAACTTGGTCTTCTTGAACAGAAGGTGACCGTACCTGCATCTGTTTCAAAGATTGCAACAGGAATTGCACGATCACTAACTGGAGCACCCTGCACGCATACAAAAAGAAAGAGTAAGAGGGAAAGACAACGACAAGATTCAAGAAAATTGCTAAACCTTGTTATGAAGTACTTCAAAGATAGTTTGGTATGACGCATATCCTGTTCTGACATTAGATCAGTACATATATAACCAAATAGATTCAGAAAAGAACGAAGAACAGAAAATTAATTAAGGGTGCATGACCATTACTTTAGCAGAAGAGTACACAGACATCCACAAGGGAAAGTACTAACTTCAAACAAAGTGTTGATATCAGCTTTTGTTAAGAACTTCCTTCTGCAAGTGCTCGAACTTTAATTATCCAATCAATGGTCCAAAATGTACAGTATTTCTATAAAAGATATTGATGATCTTTCAGAAGAGAGGTAAACAGTAATTAGCAAGTTGAATGAAGCGTGCATAGTCCATACAAACTACAAAGCCAGTGTACAAGAGTTATTCTGACAAGATAATACATTCTTCTATTTTGCCAAATGTATCATGTTTCTGGTTACTCAAGATCTAGCAAGAAAGGGATAATAAAGCTAAATAAACCGATATCTCAGTAATACTCAGATTCGATATCTCACTATAAATTTTCACACCCGGAGAAAATGATGGCAATTCCAGAGCTCGGCCTGAACTTAGTAGTCATCGTAGAAGTCTTTGGCTGGTCTAGATCTCTAATGGAGAAGAAAAGTGGCATTTTGAGAATAAAAGATGAAGAAGAGGCAAGAGATAGAAGGTTGTCATTGGATCAAATGAAGAACAAGGGAGGGGGTCGCTGGCTTTTGGACGGTGAAGAGTGGTGATTATTGTTTAGGGTTAGGGTTAGACTTAGAATATGATAATGGAGTCTAGGGTTTGAGAATGTGAGATCATAGGGCTTAGGAGTTTTTCTTTATTCTTATTGTTTTGCAATAGAAAGATAATGGATGGCTTGGATGACTGGAGGGTGAAGAGCAAGGGCACGGATTACTCGTGCTCAAATACCATATAGAGAAATAGACTACAATGGGAATAATAGGATATCTATCATTTATTACTTATATAAGATCAGGAAACGTGTTGGGGGTTGCACTGGCATAAATAGACTACAATGGGAATAATAGGATATCTATCATTTATTACTTATATAAGATCAGGAAACGTGTTGGGGGTTGCACTGGCATATCTTGTTGGATCTATTGAATCATAACTAAAGCATCTGGTCCCCAAGGTCGATTCATCTACATGCAGTGTGTGCTAGGTATAGTTAGGCGAATCCTTTGGTGTATATTGTATTTCGTGTATTCGAAATTAATTGAGAGTATTTTTGGGATTTTACCTATTACTTATCCCAACTAGTTTAGGGCTTTTGTGGGGACTTATATAAATAGCCACGATTGATCATATAAAACAGTAGAGAAGAAAATGATCCATTGATGCGGTAGTTTTCCACAATTTAGGGTTTCCAAGTAAATTTTCTCTCTTCTGTGTTTGATTATTGTCGTTAGTTTGTTTATCTCGATTTTCTGGTACATGTCTCTAAATGTACTTCCAAAATGGTATGTAAACCAAAATATGCAGATATGCAACTATAGGGTTCCCTTCTTGTAGCAAGAGCATAGGATCAACCTTGATCGGCAAATGTTCAGAAGAGCAAAGTTGAAAAGTTTGGAGTTAGGAAAATCCAAAATGATATACAGAAGTTCAAAATAACTTTCTAAACAATTTTGAAGATTTTTTTAATTATATTATTTACATATAGGAAACGATATTGATTCCTAACCATAATGAAATAGATCGTGCGTTAGTCAAAGATAAAAGTTAGCAATAACTAATCATAATGAAGCTATAAAAGGAGACACCGATCAAACAAAGAAAGAATCAAGAATCGACGCAACCAAACCTAAGTGTATCTTAGACATAGTTATCAGAAATGGAGGAAAAAAACTATAATCTCAGGTAAGGTGAATATTAGTAATAGAGTGAGGCAGACATGAATACTCAAAAGGGGGGTCTGACCAAAAAATTTGGTTCTGATCGGAATTCCAGAAAGTCCCAACTGGAATTCCGCTTGGTGCTCACTTTTGCGCAAAACTCTGTTGGAAAAACTGGTATTCCAGTTGGGCTACACCAAAATATTGGTTCGAGGCAGTCGAGCTTATTTTAGGCTGTTTTTGGATTGATCTTTTGGTCTATTTTCGATATATTTTTTTCCTAGTTTGTTTAGGAGTCTTTCTTAGGATGTAAGTTATATTTATTATACATAGGTATTACATAGAAAATAATAAACAAGCTCATTAATATTAGTTTGAGTTGCCAATAAGAGTTTTCTTTGGTCGTTGATTGCAACGATCAGCATTTTTGTGTCGTGTCAGGAGGTATCAAAGTCCCAACGTGTTGCAAGGCATGTAAGGGACCAATGACCACGATGGGGACCAACATCTTCCTAACTGAGGTGAAGGCCTTTTTGCGGTAGTTCGTCGCATTGAATTCTCTTTCAATGCAAGTTGAACAGACAGTAGACTATCATGAACCGTTGAGGCAACTAGGCAACTGCCAACCGGTTCGAGATCCACAAACAACGCTACGGGTAAATAACACCCATGACCTTCTAGATAATAGTCAAGTATCGGTGTGAGAGAATCGTCCACAAAAGGCCCGTGTAAATTCGTAAGGCCCGAGAGAGGAGTTCGATGATCTCGCTAGGTAAGATTGTAATAACGATTAAGGCGGTGACATGTTGCCTGATCGACGAGACTACGACAGACATGGTCGTTATGGAGACTATAGGAGGAACAATTTGTGTGACGACGGAGATATGTTCAACGATGGTGGCAGTTATCAATGTCGCAGTCGTGGAAAATGTTTGTATGAGAGAGACTGATTTAAGTTGAAGGTCGATATTAAGATCTTTCATGGCAATTTCAACATCGAGGAGTTCGTGGATTGGTTGACGGAGGTTAATCAATTCTTCGATATAGAGATCCTGAAGAACAAGAAGGCAAAGCTGGTAGCAATTGATTGAAGTAGGGGGGCTTCAACTTGGTAGGATATGTTGCTCGATAAGTCTAGGCGGGAAGAAAAAAAATGCATCACCTCACAGGGGAAGATGCAGAAGTTGAAGGCATGTACCTTCCTGACGACTACGAGGAGCACCTTATCCATCAGTACCAGTCCCAGAGATACGCACAGGGACAACGAAGAATCAATGAGTATACCACAAAGTTTTTGTATCTTGCCAAGCGAAACCATCTCGATGAGATCAAAGGGCAGCAAGTATCTCGTTTCATTGATGGATTCAAGCCCGTTATTCGGGATCGGTTCGGAACCCAGTATATCTCTAAAGTCTAATCAGAAGGAAGCCAGGAAGCGAGTCTTGCAAGTCGAACAATTGTTGCAAGAAAAATAGGAGTCGGACAACATGTCGAAGCGGCAATCGGAGAGAGTATAGCAACCCAATACCAAGTCAACCGAAGAAGCATCCAAAGAGGAAAAGGTGGCGGAGAGGATGCTGGGAAAGAAATGTATCAAGGCACATACCCGTCCTGAGAACCCGTATACCAAATCCATTATTAGCAAGTGATTCAATTGCAATCAGTCATGTCACCGTTTGAGTGATTGTCCATGGAGAAATCAGTTAGCTTACCCAGGACGAGAAGCGCTTGATGAAAGGACGGATGATGAGAACATTAATTGTAGCCCCGACGAATTCGAAAAGAAGAAGCATTCCTTGGTGTGGTACGGTAAACATGTTGACACTACGAGAGATGATTCCTAACAAAGAACAAGTTGTTTCGAATCCGGTGCACTATCAAAGACCGGAGATTTGGGATCGTAATCGACAATAACACCCAAAACAAATCACCAACTGACACTTGATCAATTGTACGGAGTCGTAGTCCATCGAATGGGTTCATAAATACGTGGCATCATGGTGACCGAACAGTGTTATATTCCTTTATTCATTGGAGCCTATAGAGACAAGATCTACTGCAACGTGATAAACGGACTCGACATTTGCCACATGTTGCTAGAAAGGCCGTGGTAGTTCAATGTTGGTGTGGAACACGATAGACACGACAACACGTATAGGCTGGTAAAGGATGGGACGAAAGCATAGTTTTACGCATAGTTTGTAGTATCGATCGATTACAGATCCCATACGACCGATACCGATAATTTTTTACATGATCCATTCTGGTACTGGTCCGGTATTGATCGATATCGACATTGGGAGTCCGTTTTCCATCAATTCGACAAAGAAAATTGAACAAAAAAGACAAATCAGCAACGGTGTAAAAGTATAGTAAGGTTGTAAAAGCATGTAAAAAGAATAACTTATCAATAGCAGGTAAATAATCGACAAGGGTGACTAATATTTCATTCAATTCCAAATTTACTAAGAAACAACACATGAAATAATTAAAATTATACCAAACTATATTAAAAAATTATAAAAATTAATAATTTATTAATAATTATTTATTTTGTTGTAAAAAAAATCGATATCTGGTCCGAAACCGCAGATACTTATACAAAGAGTCCGATACCGATATCGATACTGTGAACCTTGATTTTACGTCATTGCAGAAAAGTGTGAACCGAATCTTTACAAAAGGAGAGAAATGCTCTTCTTCTTTGACGGTCTCATTGAAGGAAGCAACCATAATATATGGTGCATGGTTTGGTGATATGACGGAAAGCATATAGATCGAAGAGTCAACGGAAGGAGAAACGATTCCATCATAGGTAAAACCGGTACTCGACGAGTTTCGCAATAAGTTCGAAGGACATTCCTAAAGGGCTGCACTGCATCTGCATTTACTTATTTCGGGGGCTAGTTTGTTGAATTTTCATTCTACCACGACTTCACGGGAGGACAAGATTTTTCAGAAAAAGGCAAAGAACTTGATGCAAAAGGGATACTTGAAGAAAGTTTTAAATAGATTTGAGAAGAGCACGACGGCAGAGAATTTAGCAAACCAAATCTATAGAGTTAACGAGGGGGTTCGAAGCGAGTGCAAAAGGCTATTACAAGATGGTACAAGTTGCTACAAAAAAATTTGTATTAGCACCGTAAGTGTAAGGTTTTCAACATCAATAGCAATGTTATGTTGTGCTTTCAAAAGGAGATAATATTGATTGGGTAATACATCAAGCTCCAAGGGAGGAAATTTGGACCTATCAAAGTGTTGCGGACCTCTACACCGGGATCGATGGGTATATTATCGACGTTCAATGTCGTATACGTCCTAGACTTCTCAAGATCAACGGACCTATCAAAGTGTTGCGGACCTCTACACCCATCATGTAGACGAAGAGGGCCTTTATCCAGGTGTCAACACTAAGAAATCATGGTCATGTTTTCTACAAGATGTGGGGTCTAACACGGACGCAAATACTCAAAAAGGGGGTCCTACCAAAATTCTGGCCAGACCCAACCGGAATACCATTGGTGCTCATTTTTGCACAAAACTGAGCTGGAAAAACCAGTATTCAGGTTGGACCAAACCGGAATACTGGTTCTAGCCGGTTGAGCCTATTCTAGGCTATTTTGGTCTATTTTTTGTATTTATTTTTCCTAGTTTATTTAGAGGTTTTGCTTAGGGTTTATCTTTTCTTGTAAATAAGTATTGTGTCGAAGACAATAAAGAAGTTCATTATTATTGAAATTTTGAGTTATTAGTAAGAGTTTTCTCTTATGTGGGAATTGTGGTGCGAGTCCTCTTATCTTGGGTCGTTCGTTTGAGCGATCGACGTTTCCGTGTTGTGTCATAAAGAGTCCTCTTATCTCGGGTCGTCGGTTTCAGCGGTTGGCGTTTCCATGTTGTGTCATAGAGATGTTACAGATGTATAGGACTTTAGTCTCACATTGGTTAGGAGACAATCACTCCTCCATACCCCTGGCGAGAGGCCTAATAGATCATTGATTCCATGTAAACGTTAGTTCTAACAGTTAGTTCTCTCCATTTGTAGTTGCCAGAGTTGTAAGGGATAATGGCACCCAGGCCACAATACTTTCACCAGCATAACTTTGTTACACAGGTAAACTATACAGTAGTGATGCCTATGCAAGCAAGTACATTTTGTAACGCGAAAGATGATCACTTAATATTGGTAAGTGGAGCAGTTAAGAAGAAAAGCTAAGGGGAATGATCAGACAGACTCTTGGTTGGAGTAGTTTTTCTTGCTTTGTGCATGCAAGAAAGCTAAGGTCCGGTCTTATACATGATAAATTCTTTCAATAAATATGTATAATATCACAAATTTAGCAACTAATTTGAGGGTTAAACGAAATATTTTGTGAACAAGCATATATATTTTGCATTATTTCGATCAGGTGTCAGTGGCAAATTATTCAAGAACGACGCATGATGTTGCTCTGAAGTATAAGGTTAATCAAGCATCTGATGATGAATGCTGCAAACTGGGATGTTACTCCATATCTTTCTGAAGTGTCACGGGGAAAATCTTAGCAAACTTGCAGTTAGAAGCTTGTAAAGGCTCGCTGATTGTGCCATATCATTATCTTCCCAAATCAATTAATAACAATGGGTCATACTCTTTTATGTCAATATTAGATATATGATAGAGAATTATAGTACATTGATCTGAGGTTCTCTTTTTGGCAATATAACCAACTCACTCTTTTGACAAATTGAAGGATAAAAGAAAGTTCATGAACTATCCAGATATAAAGGTTTTGAAGTATATATCATTAACAATAATATATATATTTTGATATATATATTTTGTGAATAATATACAAGGTGTCATGTAAACATTAAGTCTATAAACATTCATGATCAAAGTGAAAATTAATAAAAATGTATGATAATAACTGCAGATACATGCACAAACCTTCATGAAACCTAAGGCATACTTACCTGTGGTTCATATGCCACAACATATTGACAACGTAATCCTTTGTCTTTAACCATTGCATCTCCCAGAAAATCAGCAAGCCGTTTTGCAGTAGTTACAGCACATGACTTCTGCTCTCCATAATCAACTAATGATTTACTCATTGTGCTTGATTCTGATATGTAATCAAGCAACTCACTATCAGCAATATCAATTCCTTGGTTCTGACAAAGGACGATCACCGTAAGCATCAAGTTTACCGCAAATTGTTCAAGCAGTATTTTCTGGCAGTTGAGCTCAGAAAGGTAACAAGGAATGCTTTTGAACTATCGAAATTTAAGAACTTACATCCAAAAGATCTAACCATCTGTTTGCAACAGCTGCAACTGCTGCATAGCACTCCTCTAAAGTTGTTCCATGCAGGAATTTGTCAAAAACCTCTGCCTGTTAGGTGGAAGAAAACATTTACCTTGAACAATAAGAGACATGTACTGAAAGCATATTAACTGTAGCAATAAGTTTAACTGGTAGATGCCCAAGTCATATGGTCTCATGGAGCATTAAAAGGTTCAATAAACCTGAAGATATAACATCAAGACCTAGAGAAATTTAGGCAGTTCATACGTAATCCTAACTAATTGCATATGGAATGCATTCTTTTGTACATCACAAGTTATATGTAAAGCTTGGAGCTCTTGCTCTTAAATGTTAAACTCATTCAACATTTGAATGTTATGAAGTATGTTATGTGTATTCTCTCGTCCACCCACAGAAATATAAAGGAGTAATCTTCTTAAAGATAAGTGTGACAGATATGAATTTCCCAGTACAAACAATTTATATCAAGATTGAGATAGAGATTGAAGATGATAAATGGCAAGAACAAGTTATGAGAACATATAGTTGAAGCTACTTATCCCTGTGTTATGATTTCTGAATCATTCCTAAGAACTTTTTATGTTTATTGAATTAATAAGTTGCAACAGAATCCCAAAATATGACCCAACACCTTTGTTTGAGAATATTCATGTGATTTACTCAACAATGGATACCAATTATATGAATGGTAACCAAAAACTTTTAGCTTGAGCATTTAAGTCAAAGTGAGTTCCTGAAAGGAGAAATTTGAATCTGGACCCTCTAAATTTTCAAAATCTGAACCCGGTCCCTACTCATACTTTTATCACTCTAAGGTCCCTTGACTTGGTCAAAAGTCTTTTTTGAAAGATAAAAATGCTAAAATAGGGAAGGGCAATAATGCTCTTCTCTATTGTTTTGAACATAAAAACACAAAATTTGGTTCTACAACATTAATATTTAAGTATAATGTGACGTATATATGTACGAAGATGCTAAGAATTATGTAAACCAGTAGAAGCAAGGTCATTTGAGTTGACTATGAACACAAGATTGACATGAATGAAAACATGTGCATGTTTATACAAAAATAGGGAAGGGAAATAACACATGGCAAGTGGACCTTGTAACAACTGCAGAAACTTGCTGAAGACAACAAATTCGCATGTATGTTTATACAAGCCTCAAAGGGTAACACCTAGCGAGTGGACCGTGTAACAATTATACATACTTGTATGATCAATTTTGCATAAGCACAAAGTTTATTGAGGCAATATTCATGTCCATTGCATTTCAAACTCAGGGATCCCCACACGTTAGGGCATTGGTTATTGCTTTTATCCAAACCTAATCATGCACAACATAAAATGGACTTCTTCGTTTAATTTCAAACAACATACCTGGAAAACTTTGATAAGCTTAAGTTCACCTCTTCTTTTGATTTCAAAACCTTTGAGTTCCGCTAAGGTTCCATCATCATTGAAAACAGCATACCTCTTCTTGATTAAGATTCCTTCTTCCTTTGAAGCTGGAAGAATCATTGCCTGTTTGAAGGAACCAGAAGTTCAGAATGGATTACAGGAACAACCAATTGAAGCCTAAGAAATGAAACAGTAGTACAGAGAAATTACCTTGTATGGCCCATCAACTTCAAATTCAATTGAGCATTCACTGTGCGTGGTATATGTCTTAGTAACCGGATCTTGAAGAGTCTATCAATGGGATAAATAGAATATAAGAATTGTTCCTTTGCTGTTTGTAAGTTGTATAAGTTGGTAGACAAATCACACTAAAGACATGGAAGTGGACTTTTGTGACTTACCTGATACTGATCATTAGTGTTGTTTCGTGCAACATCAACATTAAGCATAACGCAGGGGTATGAAATAGTGAGCTTTTTCTTCACATCTCTAAAATGCATTTCAAACGTTAAATCAGTAAGTATAAGATGTAAACAAGAACAGGAGATGCTAATGACAAGATGAGAAAACATGAGAACAACAAAACCTTGAAAAATATAGACTAAATTGCAAAAACAATTATCATGAACTAAGTACAGTCCCTATTAGAAATGCTTCGCATCCAATAACTGGTAATCTAAAAGAGATTGTTGACGCAGCTAGATGGTGGTTATATCTGTAAAATCTGAGCAATAGGTCCATGAACAGCTTGGTTAGGGTTAGGAACTTTTTCAACCTCACACATAATCAAGTCAAGCTCGAGTTTGGTTTCAGGCTAACTTACTAAAAAAAAAAGTGGAAGAAAAAAAGGAAGTCCTCAATCTCAACATAAGTGAAATGCTTTAAGCTCCTGTAAGCTTATATATGAAAAACCGCGAACAAATTCATTAAGCTAATATACAGTGGAATTATAGAAGAATATGCTAGTTCATTGATCATACTGCCAACATCCAAACCTCTTAGTTATAATGCATTATATCAGAAGGTTATTTCGAGTTATGTCAAGAATATCTAGTCCAAATTTAAATATTTTGTGGCATTTGCTATGAACTGTGATAGGGGAACTTGACAGGTGTGGTTAATGGTTTGTGCAATGTTGCTCACATTCCACAGAATTCACTACTTAGGAAGGGGGAATGATGTTATGTCGTTGACTTTCTTTTCTTTTCTTTTCCTTTCTTTCCTTTCTTTCTTTCTTTTCTTTTCTTTTCTTTCTGATTTGGCATATTATCTACTTAAATGCTAAACGTTTAAGGTTAATTTTTTTAGTATTATAAAGTTGTCGTTAAATTAATGGCTTTGGGTTTTATGATATGAATATTAGGATTTGAAATTTTGGAATTGATGATGTTAATTATAGGGCTTACAGTTTTGAGCTTTATGACGTTTTAGCCTTTTAGGTAGTCACAGGATTTTGGATTATAGGATCTAAATGTTGCTATTTTATATGGTTGAAATGGAGGACTGTCACAGGAGTTCTTTGGGATCCTAGGATACCATTCATGTTGAAAATAAATTCCAAGTACAGCTATAAGACCATATATGGTTCAGGATGTTGGGTGATTATGAGACACGAAAAAAATGTGCTCAACTAAATGAGAATGCTGAGATATATGAGTTGTGATACATTAATAGATATGGTATCAAATCAGTCCATTTATGGAAAATATGAGCTGGTGTTAATTGAGAATAACATGAGAGAAAATCATTAAAGATGGATTGTAGTAGACATGAATGGAGAGTTAGAAACCAATATATGCACTAGTTAGAGAAACATAATCTTAGTTAAACAAGCTGCTAGAACTTAAGAGTAGACCTAAACGGACTAATATTGAGGCTTTGAAAGAGGATTTGGCATAAGCTAATGTTAGAGAGGAGATGGCCCTCAACAGGGCACATGGATGAATATGATTTGTGTACACAACAATGTGTTTGTTTTTGTTGTATATTCAATATGTTAAAGACTGCAGTAAGTTGATATGCCTCCATGGTGTTAGTTATTGTCAATAACAATTTTTATCATATTCTTGTGCATTTAATATTTAGCCATAGCGCATATATATATATATATATATATATATATATATATATATATATATATATATATATATATATATATTTGGAAAAAAGGTGAATTTTATTCCAAATGAAAAGCCATAATCTTACAACATACAAACAGAGTGGGACTCCCACTCAACTCTCATCAATTCTCCATAGCCTTTACATCATACTCAATGTTGTGGAGAATACCAACTGGGGGGGTGATCAGCCCCTCAAATATCCGACGGTTTCGCTCCCGCCATACGTGCCAAACCGCAGCAGCCAGACGAACTCTGGCTGTTCGAAACCAGTCCTGCCCCCTACCCCTGCTATCTCGGATCTCCTTGATGATGTCCCCCACACATTTCCCGAAGGCACTCACTCCCAATACCCGAATCTGCTCCGACCATATCTGCCAAGCCAGCGTGCACTCGAAGAAGATATGCTTAATAGATTCAGGCTCCAACCCGCACAGCACACAAGTGGGATCAGGAACCGGCACCCCAAACGACCTCAGGCGATCTCTAATCAAGAGGCGGCCCAGTAGAAGCTTGTAGACACACAACTGCATCTTCCTGGCCCAGTAGATGCTTAATATATATATATATATCTTCTTTTTTTTCGAAGAAGGTAAATATTATTGAGAGATCCCAAAAATTACAGAACTATAATCCTGCCAAAGCACAAAGTGAAATCATCTCGGGTCAAGGATATCTATATCAGTTTCTATATTTCTTTGTACAACATATCTACCGGTGGCGATGCTCTCAAGATTCGTCTATTTCGTTATATATATATATATATATATATATATATATATATATATATATATATATATATATATATATATATATATATATAAGATGGGAGCGGGAGCAGGCGACCACGAGCGGGCTAGGGTTCCTCCCCCGCGGCCACCGGATCCACTCGCCGGCGGGGGGAGGAAGGTCGGAAAGATGGGGGGGGCGGGCTGCCCCCCCAGGTCGGCGGAGGAGCCCCCCTAGGCGGCAGAGGGGGGGCGAGTACCAAGGCGGGGGGGGTCGGGCGGACCCCCCGGATCGGGAGCGACCGGCGACGCCCCCCCAGACGGCGAGGGCGGGCCGAGAGTAATGGAGGGGGGGTCAGGCGGACCCCCCATAGCTGTCGCACGAGGTGGCGCCCCCCCCAGGCGGGGGGGGGGGGGGGGGGGGGGGTGGGAGGGCGGGGAACACAGGTGGGGGGGGGGGGGGGGGGGGGGTCGGGCGGACTCCCATGTTCTGCAGTGCATGGCGGCACCCCCCCCCGGGGCCGGGAGGGGGGGGGGGGGGGGGGGGGGGGGCGGGACGGAAGGATGGGGGGTCGGGCAGACCCCCTACGGCGGTGTGTGGGGGGGGGGGGGGGGGGGGGGGGGGGTTTCGGCGTCGGACGGGGATCGGAGCCCGCAAGAGTCTCCAACGCGCCTAACTTCGAATTTGAGCAGGATCTGGTTCCCGGGGGGCCAGATGGAGGGGGGATGGACGACGGTTACGCGACGTTGCGTGGCGAAGACCGGAGGTAAGGCAGGAGGAGGTCAGAGCCATGTTAGGGATCGCCATCATGCTGATGGTCGACAGATCGGGTCAGGGGCGCGGCCATCGGCCCGTAGCCCTGTGGTGTCTGCTGGGAGATCGGTGGGCTGGCATCCAAAGACGACCGCGACGGACAAGGGGAAGAGTAAGGTGGTGGATCTTGGTGGTCAGGGATCTTGGTCTCCCCGGCCGGAGGTTGTCCCCAGGCCACATGGGTAGTCTACTCGGCCGGCTGGCCGGTCATGGATAGAGATCTGCAAACCTGTGGGACCGAAAAGCCCCACTTCGATGGAGTACGTGCCGCCGATCAAGGCAGGGAGGGGTTTCCGGGCCTCGTTCCCTGCGGAGGAGATTGAGAAAGTGTCAGCATACTGGGAGAATACCCTCGTTCTGTATGTTCTGGGCAACAAGCCTTTTTACGGACAGATCCGGGGTTATACGGCGCGTGTCTGGCAGCCCAAGGGGAGTATGGAGTTCTTTGCCCGCGAGAACGGCTTCTACTATGTGAAGTTCGGACTTGCGGAGGATGTTGCTAGGATCCTCCAAGGCGGCCCCTGGACGTTTGACGGCAGGCTTATCATTCTAAAGGAATGGACCCCGGAGCTTAAATGTGAGAGGAAAGTTCTGAATGCCATACCTGTATGGATTCGCTTCCCTGAGTTTCCGGTCCGGTTTTGGAGTATACCGCTGCTGATGCGTCTGGCGAGTTTGGTGGGTACCCCGATCAAGGCGGATGAAGCTATTGCCTTTCGGTCGAGGTTGATGTACGCCAGGATTTTTGTGGAGATTCGGGCTGGGGGGAGCTACCGAAGATGGTGGAATATGAGATTCCTTCTGGAGAGGTGCTCACCCAGAAGGTGGAATACGAATGGGTCCCACCCACCTGTTCTCGATGTTCCTGTTTTGGGCATCTTGCCAGTGCTTGTTCGGCGGTAGGACCTCAGGTGGCGCCTTCACCTCAGGTGGAGCCTTCTATTCCCATGAGTGAGGCTCCGGACACATCCTGTGACATGGATTTCAGAGTTGACCGTGGAGTGGAGGTCTTGGAGGGAGAGAGTGATGGTGGGATGAGCCTCATTGTCTCTTCCCAGCTTGCTCCCTCGAGTGGGGCGTTGACTACCTGCCCAGGGCAGAGCAGTATAGTTACAAGAGGCACGGTGGCGTCGGGGAGCGAGGCGCGGGGAGTTGGCGGATCGGCTGGGGGACAGGTTTACTGTAGGAAGCGACGTGATGTCGGTCCGCCTGGACGTTGGTGCTCTCTCAGGTCGTTCCCCAGCAGGGCATTCCGATTGGGATGGAGGAGGATCTTTTAGCGTCGGATGTGGCACATTCCCCAGGTGCTGATCCGGATGTTTTCCAGGGGACCCAACCTCTCATTAATTAATAGCTATTATCGCCTGGAATGTGAGGGGGACGTGTTCGCTAGGGAGGTGGAGAGAGATTTGTGGGGTGCTTCACAGAGAGAAATGTGACATTTCTGTTCTATTAGAATCTAAGATCAAGGGTGAAAAGTCTCTTGCTCGGCGGACCCCAACTCATTGGGCCCAACTTCACAACCTGGCTCTGTGTGACATGGCCAGGATCTGGGTTCGTTAGAACTCGAGGAGCTGGGATGGTGACTTGATCTTGATGACGGAACAGTTGATTGCAATCTCCTTCTCGAACAAGGGTGGCTTTCGGTTCTTGTTGGGGGCGGTTTACGGCCACAACGACCGAAGGAGACGGGAGTCCCTGTGGAACGACATCTCCCGTATTGCCGCTGCTACAGATTCGTCTTGCCTTCCACTTCTTCTGATCGGGGACTTCAATGCCCTTTTGCATCGTGGGGAGAAGGTGGGTGGTCGTCCTGTTCCAAACTCTATCATTTATGATTTTCAGAGATGCGTCCTCCAGGTGGGTCTCCAGGGATTGTCTCGCTCAGGCTTCATCTGGACCTGGCATAACAAAGCAATCCGGAACAGGGTTGCATGCCAGCTTGATCGAGCCCTGGGCAATGGGAAATGGTTCCGGCATTTCCCCAATTCTAAGGCTGAGGGTCTGGCCGCTGAGACGAGTGATCACTCACCCATCAGGGTTGGCTTCAATTCTAGGTCTCCTGGGAAGTCCCGCCCATTCAGGTACAACAACAGTTGGTATCTCTCGGAGGGCTACCTGGAGGCTATCTCAGGGGGGCTTACTAGCTGTCAGGAGGGGACGGCCCAGTTCTGCTTGGTCCGCCGCCTTAAGGCCACGAAGAAGGCTCTTCGGAGTTGGGTGAAGGGGTTGCCCAAGTCTACCTTGGAAGATAAGGAGGTGGAGTTGCGGGCCATCCAGCAGGACATGCAAGCTGACATGCTTAACGGGGACCTGGCGGCTAGAGAGAAGGAGCTGATCGACGAAGTCAACACCCTGAGGCTGCAGAAGGAGATTAGCACGGCCCAGCGTGCCAAGTGTTCCTGGCTCCAGAATGGCGACCGATGTTCCAAGTTCTTCTATAATGTTATCCGGACAAGACAGCATAGGAATCACATCTCCCAGCTTCTTGATACGGATGGCATCCTGGTGGGAATGCCGGCTGAGATCCAGGACAAGGCTGTCAGGTACTATTCTGAGTTATATTTCCAAACTGACTATTTGTCCGTGTTCCCAGAGGTTGTCACGAAGAGATTGGTGACTCCGTACGGGAATAGTATTCTTCTTGCCCCCGTTACTATGGAGGAGGTAGAATCTATTGTCAAGTTGACGGATCCCAACAAGACTCCTGGTCCGGATGGCTTTAGCAGTGGGTTCTACAAACGCCACTGGGACATTCTGAAGCAGCAGGTAGGGCTGTGCACAATTAAGTCAAATCGACCAAATCGAACCAAGCCAAACCGAACCGATTGGTTTTAAACCGAACCGATGGTTCGGCTTCAATTTTTTCAAAACCGATCGGTTCGATTCGGTTCACGGTTTGGTTATGCCAAAAACCGTCTAAACCGAACCGAACCGAACCAAATCCTTGTTAAATAATTAGGGTTGGTCGGTTGGGTATGGATTCATTGGGTTGTATTATACCGATTTGGTTCATTTATTCACATCTATTTATCAAGTTGAAGTTGAAAGAGCTCTCTCTCGCTCTAGTCTCAAAGAGGAGGCTCCTATTATTTTCTATTTGCTCATGTGCACATGAAAGAGGCTTTTGGTTGAATGTATATAATTTTTTTTATATATATAATTGGCATTTTTCTTCACATGCAAAGAGCAAGTTGAATTGAAGCTGCTGAATTGTATTTATTGTTGCAAAGTACAAGTTGACCGAGGTTTCACAAAAAAAATATATAGTCCATTTTTTATGTGATCAAAACCGACCAAGTCGAACCGATCCAAACCGAACCAAATCGGTCGGTTTCAAAACCGAACCGACCATTTGGTTGGTTTGGTTCGGTTTTGTTTATTTTCAAACCGATTAACTTCGGTTCGACTTCGGTTGGGACCAAATAGGTCGACCACCGACCGGTGCACACCCCTAGCAGCAAGTCTTGGAGGTGGTGCAGGAATTCTTCATCAAAGGGAAGCTTCTGAAAGAGCTGAATCACACTTTCATGACCTTGGTACCAAAGAAGGAGGGAGCAACTGCGCTGGCAGATTTCGGACTTATTGCGTGTTGTAATTATCTTTATAAGATAATTACGGACCTTATGTGCCGGCGCATGGAGGGGATCATGCAGGACTTGGTATCTCCGAATCAGGCTGCATTCATCAAGGAGAGGTCGATTGCTGAGCACAGCCTCCTGGCTCATGAGATGGTGAGGGGCTTTAGCAAACCCGGTGGGGACAAAGCATGTGTGAAACTGGACCTGAGGAAGGCGTATATGACATGGTCAATCGAGACTTCCTCTGACATCTGATGACTGCCATGGGTTTCGCGGACCACTGGGTTGCATTGATCCGGGAGTGCATCACGTCTCCCACTTTCTCTGTCCTCGTCCAGGGTATTCCTTATGGGTACTTCCAGAGCAACCGTAGGCTCAGGCAAGGTGACCCCCTGTCCCCTTACCTGTTCACGCTTGTTATGGAATACTTCACATGTCTGATGGACCTGGCAGAGCACCGTGGGAGGCTGGTCCCTTTGTTTCGGCGGGTGGATCCCCCAGTTACCCACCTTATCTATGCGGATGATCTCTTGGTGTTCATCCAGCCATCGACGGAGGGTTTGCAGACGCTTGCGGAGATTATGGGAGAAATGAATTCCCTTTCGGGCCTTCAGATGAACAGGGATAAGAGCAGGGTGTACTTCAGCTCCCTTTGTCCCCTGAAGGAGGAGCGTGCTGATGTGCTGGGTATCGAGAGGAGTGATCTTCCGGTGCGATACTTAGGAGTGCCTCTCACTGTCAACTATGCGCAGGATCAGGACTACCATAGTCTGGTGGAGTACGTCCAGAGGAGAGTGGAAGGGTGGCAAGCAGCCGGTTTGTCATTTGGCGGTCGCATCGAGCTGGTCAGATCGGTGATTTCAGCTGTGGCTCATTTCTGGCTGTAGTCCATCCTCCTCCATGTTGCCACTATTAGGAAAGTGGAGCGGCTCTGTGCAGATTTCATTTGGAGGGGGGGTATGCATGTGATCTCCTGGGAGCAGCTCTGTAGACCCAGGAAGGAGGGAGGAGTGGGGCTCAGGCCGTTGTTGGAGATTAGGGAGGCCTCCACGCTTAAGCTGGCTTGGAAATTCATAAACGGGGGGTCTCTCTGGACGGACTGGATGCATAGCAGATATGTGAAGCAGGACAACTTTTGGACGTGTGCCACTGACAACAATCACTCAGTCACGTTCAAGACTGTCTTGAGACACATAGGGTGCTTAAATCTGCAATCCGGAAGGTCATGAAGGATGGGTCTGGAACGGTCCTCTGGCGGGATCCTTGAATAGATCGGCGTTCGCTATTGGACATCAGGGGAGCCCCGACACATCTGGAGCACAGGCGTGGTCTGACGTGTAGCCGTATCATTCGCGATGAGGAGTGAAGGCCGGAGTTGTATCGGTTTACCGAGGAGCTGGGTGGGCTCATTGGTTCTGTTGTCATTGATCCGGCTTTGCCTGCTGATAGGTAGATTTGGGAGCCGGCAGGAGCAACTCCGGGAACTGGGGATTTCCAATTCCGAAGCTGCTACAACCTCATCAGGCGCGCCTTCCCTCAAGAGTTCTGACTACGAGTTCGTATGGTGTAAGGGTCTGGCCAGGAAGATGTAGCTGTGTATACAAGCTTCTATTGGACCGTCTTTTGACCAGGAACCGTCTGAGTTCGTTTGGAGTGCCGGTTCCGGATCCCATGTGTGTGCTTTGCAGTCTGGAACATGAATCTATTCGGCACATGTTCTTCGAGTGTGCTCTGGCATGACAGATCTGGTCGGAGCAGAGTAGAGTGTTGGGAGTGGACGTCTCCGGAAAGGGAATTGGAGACATCATTACGGTGCTCCGGGATAGCAGGAGTGGAGGGCAGGACTGATTTCGGACCGTCAGAGTTCGGCTGGCTGCTTCTGTTTGGCACGTATGGCGGGAACGAAACCGTCGAATATTTGAGGGGCTGATCACCCCTCCGGTAGGCATTCTCCATAACATCGAGTTTGATGTAAATGTTATGAGGAATTGATGAGTGCAAGTCCCACTTTGATTGTATGTTGTAAGATTATTGCTTTACTTTTGGAATAAAATTTACCCTTTTTCCAAATATATATATATTTTCTCTAGAAGGAGAGGTATTGAGCCATGCAATGATCATGTTGTTCATTTCCTTCCAGATATGTCACACTACCGAAGCCGGACGGGTACAAGCCTCATTAAACCAAAGCAAACCTCGTTGTCGAGCCCCTCTGATGTTTCCAATGATCTCTGTGGGTTGCATAGCATTAGTATTCCTCAGCTTCAGCACCCTTCTTTGTGCTTGCTACACTTCCCAGGAGTAGGATACTCAAAGAACAAATGTTTCATAGATTCCGACCGTTGGCTACATAACACACAACTGAGGTCAGGAGGAAGAACCCTGAATCGATGAAGACGGTCCCGGGTAAGAGTTTACCTAGGATGAGCTTATACATGCAGTATTGAAACTTCCTTGCAATACCTTTCTGCCAGACGATATCAGCATACTCTCACGTGGCAAAATACTCCCGAGTTTGATCGTATATAAGCTTGAAGACAAACTCTCATGTATGACTGTAATTCGACCTTCAGGTATCCCGATCTACATTCTCAGAAATCGGAATATGACGAATGCGATTAGCAAGGTCTACCGGAATATACAGGTCCGCCAACTGCCACACACCCGTTCTGATGATATAACTAACCTGGCCCCGCCAAGGAAAAGGAGCACGTCCTTGGACACCCAACCATTACGGGATGTTTCGGTGGTCTACCCAAGGATCTCCCCAAAGGCTCGTCTCCTGACCATTAGCTATAACTCGAGTGATACTATGTTTCAGGCTAACACGCTGACGAATAATTTGCTTGAGAACCGATTCATTGTTGTTACAACGATACTCCCAGAATGATTCCTGCCAATCAATTCCTCATCCAAGTCGCCCACAGTGTGTCTCCTTGAATGAATTTTCAAACCAGCCTCAGACTAGCAACCTTCCGTAGGGTCAGAAGAGATCTGAGCCCCACTCCCCCTTCTTCCCTGGAATGGCAGAGATTCTCCCAAGAGATCGCATGGATACCTCCCCATCATATGAAGTTGGAACATATCTTCTCGATCTTCCGGATGGTAGCAGTAAGCAAGAGGAGTGATTGCAACCAGAACATAACTAATAACTAACAGCTGAAATCACATATTGGACCAATTCAACTATGCCACCGAAAGATAGACTTTACACCTGCCACCCTTCAATCCGCCGCTGAGTAAATTCCACCAAACTTTGATAGTCCAAATTGGTAGAATAATTGCAGGATAGAGGAACACCAAAATATTTAACCAAAAAAGTACCCTGGTTAACCCCAAGACAGCAACCTTCTCATCTGTATCCTAACATGAACAGTTGAAGTAAACCTTACTCTTCTCCTTATTGAGACTCAGGCCCGATAGACGTTCAAAGGAAGACATAATATCATAAATCACTCTCAAACCAGATCTGGAAGGTTTCAGAAACAAGAGCAAATTATCAGCATAAATCAAATGGATTATGTGAGGAGTCACCTGCTTGAACAAAGGAGTGCTCTCTCGACGGTAACTCGTAGCATCCATAAGACAAGTGAGATACTCCATAACAATAGTGAACAAATAAGAAGATAAGGGGTCCCCTTGACGAAGTTCACGATTACTGCCAAAGAATCCATGTGGTTGTCGCCGAATTAGAACCGAAAAAGTAGCAGTGATGATGCACACCCAGACCCGATCAACCCAAGTAAGACCCGATCAACCCAAGTAGGGCTGAACCCCATATTCAAAAGAATATGGCAGACGAATTCCCTGTTGACCATGTCATATGCCTTCCGAAGATCCAATTTGATACAAGCCTTCTCTCCTCCCGCCTTATTGAAGCCTCGCACCATCTCATGCGCTGGTAAACAGTGGTCTGCGATACTCCTCCCTCGAATAAAGGCAGCATGATTTGAGGAAATCAGTCCCGACATAATATCCTTCATACGATTGCACATAAGATGTGTGATAAGCTTGTAAATGAAATTGCAGCAGACGATAGGGCGAAACCCAGCAAGATTAGTCGCACCTTCCTTCTTCGGCACCAGCGTCAGGAAAGTATGGTTGATCTCCCGCAAGAGTCTACCACGAGTAAAGAAATTATGAATTACATCAATCACCTGAGCCTTTACATCAGTCCAATGGGTTTTAGAGAACTTGCTACTAAACCCATCTGGACCAGGAGCTTTATTGGGATCCGCAACCCTAATAATACCTTCTACTTCCATCTCCGTCACAGGGGTCAGAAGTATATCATTAGCTCCCCAATGACCAATTTTTTACAAGTTCAACCAGAAAACACATTAGTATAATCAGATTGATTGTATAGATCAGAGTAAAACCTGACTGCCTCATCCTGAATAGCTTGTTGAGATTGCACTTCTGAGCCATCCTCAGCAAAAGACGATGTATAGAATTTCGGTGCTGCCGCGTATGGACCACATCGTAAAAGAACTGAGTGCTCCTATCTCCGTCCTTCAGCCAATCACACTTCGCCCATTGTGCTAATTGGATTTCCTCCTACATGCGAAGAGATCCCACCTCCCGAACTAGCAACCTCTCGCATCGCGCAATATATTCATTAAGAATGTTAGACTGGAGGGCATGTTGTATCTCCTGAAGTTCTTTCTCTTTTTGCACCAGCGACGGAAAAGGGGTAGATTTGCTCCAAATCTTCAGCTCTTTTTCACTCTCTTCAATGTTTGGACCAGTCTATACTGCTTGTTCCCGGAGATCCGACTAGCAAGCCCACGGGCCACAGCCTCCTAATACCCAACAATAAGAGGTCACTTGTTGTATCTAAACGGGCAGACTTTTAGCCTTTCTGGTTATAGAAGATTAATCCAAATGGGACAATGGTTACTAGTACCTGGTTATAGAAAGTTGATCTGAGTGGGACAATGGTCACTAGTACCTGCTACCAATCCCTCAACAACTACCGTCGAAAAAGAGGCCAACCACCTACTATTGTCCACAGTCCTGTCAAGTTGACAAGCTACTCTTCTTCTCAGAGCCTTGTTATTCTAAGTCCAAATATAGCCAGATCGAACAACAGGCTCAATCCCGATCTCAGAAGACAGTTTTGGAAGAGGTAAGTTGAGATTGGAGTGGACAGTCACTCGGAGAAATAAGATTCTCCCAGAGCTTGTCCCTATCCCGACGATCATTGTGCCCATAGACCACACCAAGGACAAACTTGAGACCGCCCTAATTTTGAAAAATTATAGATATCAACTGATCAAAAACAGAGATAACCTGACTATCCCAAACCGTACCATCCCACATGATCCAAATCCTTGCCATACTACCCAGATGAAAGTTATAAACATGCCTCCAATCGGGTGGAGTACGACGATCTAGGATCCCAAGCACCCGAATCTTCGTCTCTAGCAATGTAGTAATAGAGTACTCCTTCGCAAAAATATCTCTGATCTCCTTCCACCGGACTATAGAGCAAGCCACGCGTACAATCCAGGCTATTATTGACATTGGGAAGGGGGTAAGTCCCCTAGAATATCACTGTGTATACCACCCGAGTTAAGTGGTACCGCCTCCTGCCTTGAGATGACTTCCTCCATATTCTCCAATGGATCCCCTTCTCCCCTTTCGTTGAGCTGATGATGCTCAGGCCTCCATGTAAGGAGCCTATTCCACTATGGATTTTCAATGCACAAGACCCCTCTGCTCCCGTGATCTGAATGCTCACGTTGTAAAGTATCCTCCTGAGTAGCTTAAGCCCGTCTTTTCCTGCTATATGTGATATCAGCCAACCTATCAACATTACCCCCTTTGTTGCCCTTTCCAGTCTCAACTTACCTGAGGAGGTGGACTTCATCTGGGGCAAGGGAGTAGCTCGAAAAATGCAACTTTGTGCATATCGCCTTCTCCGGGGTAGACTGATGACGAGAGACAGACTCTTCCGGTTTGGGATGCAGATCCCGGATGCCAAATGTGTGCTATGCAATGAGGAAGATGAATCTATAGGGCATCTCTTCTTTGGTTGCCCGGTGACTTGGCACATTTGGACTGAGCAGTGTGCACAGCTGAGAGGAGGAGTTGGAATAGATCGAGACATCCGGAGCATTCTCAGCTGGATCCGAGATCACAGTGGCCGGGATCCGGGGTGGGCTAGAAGAGCCAGAGTTCGTCTAGCTGCGTCTGTTTGGCACATCTGGAAGGAGCGGAACAGACGTATCTTTGAGGGCTTGACTACCCCCCTATAGGAATTCTACATAATATAGAATTCGATGTATCTGTAATGGCCCCATAATAGTAGTTTTGGGGCATGGATAGTTGTGATATTGTACTTTAATACATTTTCCGCTATATGCGAGAAATAAATTCACCCTTATTCCAATATATATATATATATATATATATATATATAGGGTAAACGGGATATGAGCCATGCACATATGAACAAATGGAAATGGACTATTAGATCTCATGTGCACTAATACATTCCATTCCCATTGGTCCATGTGTACATGGCTCATGTAGTAATATGAGTCATATGGCTCATATCCCGTTTATCCATCTGTGCACATGTTCTTGAAGCCTTCCAGGTCTGGGTTGAGAGTCGTCGCTGATATTATGACTTCTTTTAAGTGGTTATCGGGCTCAAGTCTCAATAAGGAGATGAGTAAGCTTTACTTTAACCGATTATGTCAGGAGAAGAAGGAGAAAGCAGCTATCTTGGGTATCAGGCAAGGGACTCTTCCGGTAAAATATCTTGGCGTCCCTCTCCTACAATTATTCTTCAAACCAGGAGACTCGTCCTTCGGAATGAGACGAATGTGATCTGTAAGATTCACCGGCATATGTAGGTCCTCCAACTGCCATGCACCTATCCTGAAGGTGAGATGGCAGTCATTCCGGAGGATTCGTCTTCAAGCTTGCTTTTGATCAGACTAAGGAACATTTTGCTACTTGGGAGTATGCTAATATAGTTTGGCATAAAAAAATCGCGAGGAAGTTCTAATATTGCATGTATAAGCTCTTGTTGGACAAACTTCTGATCAGGGACCGGTTTCAACGCTTTGGGATTCTTCCTCCTGATGTTAGTTGTGTGCTATATGGTCAACGGCCAAAGTCTATGAAACATTTGTTCTTTGAATGTTCTTTCTCCTGGAAAATCTGGCAGGTGCAAAGAAGGGCTTTGAAGATGAGAAGTAGTACCTTTATGCAACACACAAAGATCGTAGGAAACATCATAGGGATCCAGCGACGAGGATCAATTTGGTTTAAGGAGACATGTACCCATTTGCCTTCCACATAACGTCAGTTGTAACAAGTTTTATCAATACAATTACCTTCTTCCACAATATATACCCATTTGCCTTCCACATAACGTCAGTTGTAACAAGTTGGAGTGGGGTTGCGACCTCTTCGGGTGGTTAGGGAGGCATCGGAGGTGCGGATGGCGTGGCGATTCATCAAGGGAGGTTCCCTTTGGACAGAGTGGCTGGCTAGCAGATATGTGCGGCGAATGGATTTCTGGACTTGTAGGATTGATAACAATTTCTCGGTCTCATTTAAGGCTATTCTTAGGTGCAGACCGATCCTTCAGTCCGCTATCTGCAGGATTATGAGAGATGGGACGAATACTGATCTCTGGCTGGACCCGTGGATGGGTAATGGCTCCCTTCTAGAGATCTTGAGGGCTCAGATGGACAGAGAGGCGAGCAGGGGAGTGAAATGTAGTCGGATTATCAGGGATGGGAACTGGAGGCCGGAGGAGTATCCATTCACAGCACAGTTTGGGGAGGAGATTCGCCGGATCACTATCAATACTAGCCTGACTGAGGACTCCTGGTGCTGGGTTGATCCTGGTTCGGTTGGTGGGTCTGGAATATTCAGTTTTAAAAGTTGCTATAATCTGGTTCGGACCCCACATGACAGGATTGCGGAGTATGACTTTATTTGGGCGAAGGGGATTGCTCGCAAAATGCAACTTTGTTCATACAGACTCCTCCTGGGCAGGTTGATGACTCGGGACAGACTTATTAGGTTTGGGATACAGATTCCAGACCCGAAGTGTGTTCTCTGTACCGGTGACGCGGAGTCTATGGGCCATCTATTCTTTGAGTGCCCATGGACTTGGCACATATGGGAGGAGCAGTGCATGCGATCGTTGGGAGGTGTTGGCAGTGCCAGAGATATCCGAGGGATCCTCAGCTGGATCAGAGATCGCCGAGGCACGAACCCTGGTTGGGCCAAGATGGCGAGAGTTAGACTTGCTGCATCAGTTTGGCATGTCTGGAGGGAGCGCAACAGGCGTATCTTTGAGGGACTGGCTACTCCGCCAGTCGGAATTCTACATAATATAGAATTCGATGTATCTGTAATTGTCCCTTAATTGGGGATGGAGATGTGAGAATAGTGTATTGTAATACCTTTACTGTGATTTGCGTGGAATAAAATTTACCCTTATTCCAAATATATATATATATATATATAAGAAAACAATTCTTACTATTGTCATAGAAGGAAATTCCATGCTATGGCAGACAGGTGTTGATGTATAAGTAATAAGTAATCTAGACCTCATGGAGGTACACGGGCACAGTACCAAATGACAAAGTCATAATGTCCGTCATAGTCAAAAGTTTTCTACTAAGTCAAAATAGGAACCATTTTCAGTAGATGAGTAATTGATCTGCTTCTCATGTGATTACGTAGGTGAGTGGTTGGTCTATTTCTCGTGTAAGATTAGCATTGTTTATGTCAAGTCTGTTGTATAAATAAGGGGAAGGTGCAATGTGAATGATATGGATTAATGAATTGCTGATTGTGCTTTGTTGTCCTTTCATGTCTCTCATTCCACTCCCTTGTTTCTATCTCGCACTTTCTCTGTCTTCTTAGTTCTTCCAACTTTATCTCTTAGATCCTCTTCTGTAGTCTGTAGTCTGTAGTCTGTAGTCTGTATTCCGTACACCTTATCTTTTTGAAATAACAAAAGCAGTCTAAGGAATTGAATATATATATTCCTCCCGGAATCTGCATTATTAAACATAGTAAAGCACATCCTGAGTCAAGTTTTAGAGCATTGCAGAGAATCACTTCAAACATCAAGAAGATCATGTAAGAATAGCAAGGGATTATGATGATGAATAAGCCAAAATAACTTGTAAGTATAAAATATGGTATAACTAGAGAACTACTTAGAATCTAGAATAATGAATTAACCATACTAAAAGAACAAAAAATTTAAATGCCTTGTTTAATTAAAGAAAACACAAGTATCTTTCATATTTTATCCAAAGAAAAGCACAAAACATGAGTAAACAATAAATTCATTTTAGCCTAGTTATATATGCTTCATATAACAAACAAACAAAAGGACCGAGGGTAAGGGATAAGTAGAAAGAGGAGAGACAAGTGCATGCCATCATGAAAAGAAAAAATACCACAACACTCATGCATCGTAATTTTTGAAAAACAGAAATGGAAAAAAAAACATACCCAGTTTTGAAAGTAAAATTTTCAGGGAAAGATCCAGGAAGCGCACACCAAATACCATCAGTATCCAGCTCCAGAGGCCGACCAATCTTTTCAACAAGCAAACGAGCATTTTGTATAATTTTTGCACCAGTGTAGGTGACAACTCCAGCCATTTCCATTGAGTACCATCTTGCACCCCTTTAAGATGTCATTATAAAACCACATTAGATTCAGATAACTTATTAGGTGTCTAGAACTGACAAAACGATGATTTAAATTGAAGTTGCAAGGCATAATTGATACAACTATCAATGAAACTCACTTTCGCATGACATATCCGTAAAAGGAATTAAGTATGCATTTGTGAGCAAGCTGTAAAGAATCGTAAAGAACAACCATATCCTGCAGTTGTACAAAGACAGATAATATAAACAGTTGTTTCAGTGAAAATTATTCTTCTTCTCATCAAGGATAAAGGTTCACCTGGGCTTCTTGAATCTTCATTGAGTTCCCACTGGCTTTTGCATCTGCTAATTTCCCTTTCCATACCTTATTAAGCCCTTTGTACTCGTATCTCCTGTCCCTAAAACTGAAATTGACAAGAAAAAGGGGATTATATCTAAGCATAAAAGTGAAGTAATTTTGCTGAACAATTGAACTTAGGGCAGAAATGTTCCATAATAGAAATTGTTGGTAAGAAAAACAATAATAATCTAATTTTCAACTTTCCAGATAACTGTAATATCAGTGCTGCATGTTATGAGTTTGGAACTAGAGGAATTAGAAGCCTACAAACCTTCGGACGGTATCCACATAGAAAGCATTTTCACGCATGCATATCCCAGCTTCTCTAACCTCAGTTATGGGCTTGTCAAGAGCCCTTTTATATGCCTGTCAGATATCATCAGTCATCCATCATTGTCATAATCACCATCCAAGCCTTCTCCCATTAGAATGGGGTTGGCTATGGAGCATAAGAAAGCTCCATAAAAGATTGACAAAGTTCTTAGTTGTAAGATTGACAAAAAATTAGTTGTCGACCAGACATCAACCCTCTTTGTTGGTGCCAAATTTCCAGGAAGGAAGCTATGAGCAGGAGAGAGTCATGCCATAAAGCTAGACGGCCAGTTGGTGAGTAGGTACACCTACTTTATGGCTTTGCAGTTTAAGCTCATGCAACCAAGGAGCAACCTCCAAGATCCCATGGACTATAAAGTCCAGACGAAGAGGTCAGTATCACCAGTACAACTTAAATCACAGCCAAATAAAAGAGTACTATAGGCAGTCTACCTACCTTCTGGCAGTACTTTTTCAGTCGCTCTTTAAGTTTCAATTGTTGTTCTGCTTTTGGAAGTTCAACAAAAGGCTTCGATGACTGATTACCACCATATTCAACCACTTCGGACTCAATTTGCTTCTTTAAATGATAATAATCACTAGAAATATAAAACATGTTCATGTATTAGCTATATATTATAAATTAATCAGATGAATAAATAAAGATCAAACAAGAACCTTCGTTTTGCCGTGTAAGTTTCCCCTCGCCAAACCCACTCGAGTTTTCTAAGACAAGTTTTTCCTGGACGATTGAAATCACACGCGGTGCATACCACATCTGAAACGATTGATGACGGCTGTAATAATATACAAGATTAATGTGTCACAAAACTTGCATATGAAACTACTACACTATGGAAAAAGAGAACAGCCTAAATGGTGCAGCAAGCTCATTTATAATAGAGCTACATATACAGTGTTCATATTATTATTTTTAAAGAATGGAAAATGTCTGTGATCCCAGAGACTGCTGTATTTGAATAAATGAAGAACAAAGGATACAAAAAGAACGTCAAACTGCTTAATGCAATTCATGTCTTCTGATGGCAAAAGAAAAAAGATGACAAATGACAGTAAATAATTAATATAATAGAACAAAAATATAAAGAATGTATAAAAGGAGATATTTTGATGGTTGTGTATTAGCCTATTAGGAAAGTGCTTAAGCGTAGACAACAAAAGTTGTTAGCATGGGGAAATGATGTTATATGACAATATAGTTTAAGTAGTGAAACTTCAGGTCATAATCTTTCCCAGAGAACTCCCCGCCATTTTTGAGCAAAACTCTGTTGGGATCAGCAGCGCCAATACAGCGCTCAGAACCACGTGTCTGAAATTGACCGCATGAAAAACTACGCCAACCAACCCAATTGACCGCATGAAAAACTACGCCAACCAACCCAAAGATAACAAATCACTATCTAACAAGAACGCCAAGCCAGATAAAAACACAGTATATGTTCGGTGATCGTGTCACTTGGACAAATCCTAACATTTATAACTTCTAAAAAAATTACAGGATTGAATAGCAATATGTTGAACAGTGTTCTAAAAATCGGCCTAGGCGCTAGGCGCCCGCCCACCGCACCGCCCTAGGCGGCTAGGCGGGCCTTAGGCGCCCCTAGGCAGGCCTAAGCGCCCCTAGGCGGCGTGTTTTTTGAAATTTTTTTGATTTTTTTTATTTTGTTTATTCTTAGTTGTATTTTGGATATTTGTTTGGGTTTTAAGATAGTATTTGGATTTTAGAACAACGAAATTTTAAATTTCAAATTTTAAATTTTCAAAAATTTCAAAAAAAAAAAATCTAGGCGGCGCCTAGGCGGGCTAGGCACTAGGCAGACCTCCGCCGCACCGAGTCCGCCTAGCGATTTTTAGAACACTAATGTTGAACCATTTTCCCAAAGGTTCAACCCCTCACCGAACTCAAGAAAGAAGAGAGATTACAACTGAAATTACTCACCCAATCCCGTAGCGGTCCCCCTGAACAAGGTAGACGATTCTTCAAACAGACCTCCTTTTCCTACCGTCTCGAACGGGAACTTTCTCGTAGATCTCCTGAGGATAAACATCATGAGTCTCCACTTCCTGAGCCTCCCTTGTGTTCTCTTGAGATTGATATTGTGCCTCCACCCTCAACATATATTTTTAGTTGAGAAAGCCTATTTTAGGGTTTAGGAACCCTAAAATAGCCTAGACTCAATCTTGGACGTCCAAATTTGATCATAATGAAGATTTGATACAAATTTGGGACCCACAGTTAATCTGCTCGCCATCAGACCGACCTAGACTGAATTCTACCCGAATTCGGTATGGCCAAGCCTAATATGTTATGTTTAGAAATGGCCGAGTTCGAACCAAATTTGGTCGACCGAACTCAGTCCCTTTACTCCAAGAACATCTAGACAGCATTCCAACATTTTTGTCCCTCCAGTCTGATAAGAGGTGTTGGTCCCATGGCTCCTCACTGGACTGCATGTCTGTCGCACCTGCTCCTCTTGTCATTGATCTCCGATCATGTGAGCTGTTGTGCATCTTCCTTCACCTCGACTACTATGTCGACGTAACTGTCATGCATAGCATCTCCTCTACAACTGGGATACTGCCGACATCAATAACTCAACCATGACCTAAGTTCGTGACGATCAGCCTCAGTGTAAGTCTTGGCAGCCTGTCTCCGACTTTGGTCTTTCCACCGGAACGTGCCTTAGTTCCGTCGAGCTTCTCCACCCTTGGCTGGCCAAACCAAACGGACGGTACGGTTCTTCCGAGATTCAAGCTTCTAAACCTGCCTACCTTCATGTCAGACACTGAAACTCTCCCATACACATGCATCCTCAAACAGAACATCATGTACTGTGTACGTCGTCGATAACCCACAGCTCCCCCTAAACTGTGTGAATGGAGATTCGCCTGTCTCGGATTGAGCTTGTTGCACACCTTGATCTCCTTCCTGACTTCGAACTGCTGAAACCAATGTCGTTCCGTGAAGCTTCGACAAATCACATGTCACCAAAACTGGATCCATAGAACAACCCCTCCTGGAGATCGACCAGATGTCATAGGACCAACAAACTGACCCTCGGAATTTGACTTATTACTATTCGACGCTTTGTCTCGACGAACTGAATCATTCTTATCCCTCAAATCATCTCAAAGAAAACCCAAGACAAGTTCTCGACGATCCACAAACTCATGTCGAACATCCCTCGAACCTTCATTTGATGTATGTGACCTCCATACTCGCCTCAACGGCTTGAGCCTATACATGTCATAACATATATATCCTCGAGCCAGCCGTTAGGAACCCTGCATAAGCATCCAATCCTTGTCCCCAAATATATTGCGGTAGTCATCATCCGCCAACTTTCCTACCGAAATCAAGTTGTAGCAAAATATGGAACATGTCGTACTCCCTTGAGAACAAGCTTCTCGTCAAGCTCCGTCGTCAAGTGCACGTCTCCGATACCCACAACTGCAGCAGTCCCCTTGTTGTCCATCTTCATACATCCAAACATACCGCATCGATATGACGTGAAGATCCCCCCCTCGCAAACCTGAGAGCTATGATACTAGATGTTGGGACCAGCAGGCCGATACAGCGCTCTGATCCACGTGTCTGAAATTGACCGCAGCGAAAACTACGCCAACCAACCCAAAGATAGCAGAACACTGTCTAACAAGAACGCTAAGCCAAATCAAAATACAGTATATATTCGGTGACCGTGTCAGCTGGACAAATCTTAACCTTTATAACTTCTCAAAAGATTACAAGATTGAATAACAATATGTTGAACCCTTTACCCAAAGGTTCAACCCCCTTACCGAACTCAAGAAGAAAGAGAAATTACAACTGAAATCACTCACCCAATCCCGTAGCGATATCCCTGAACAAAGTAGACGATTCCCCGAACAAATCTCCTCTTCCTACTGTCTCGAACGACGAGCCCTAAGAGCAAAGTACGAACTTTCTCTTAGATCTCTTGTGGACGAAAAACTTAAGTCTCCACTCCTTAGCCTCCCTTGTGTCCTCTTGAGATCGATATTGTGCCTCTACCCTCAACATATTTTTATAGTTGAGAAAACCTATTTTAAGTTTATGAATCCTAAAATAGCCCAGACTCAATCTTGGACATTCAAATCTGATCATAACGAAAATTTGATGCAGATTTGAGGCCCACAGCTAATCTGCTCGCCAGCAGACCAACCCAAACCGAATTCTGCCCGAATTCGGTTTGGCCAAGCCTAATATCTTCTGTTTGGAAATGGCTAAATTCGGACTTAATTCGGACCAAACTCGGTCCCTTTCCTCCTAGAATATCCAGACTTGATTCCAACAAACTCCTCTTTTTGTGGCTGGCTCGAGTCAAACTCGGGACCACCGATACCCTGTCACCAGTTTTACCAACTGGACTATGTTGTACGGATACAGAAAAATGGTGCCAATATACTATCAGGTTTGTACCTGTATCCGTACAACATAGGTGATTACACTGTACCTATTTGAGAATGTATGAATCGTATCCTTATCCGTATCCATGTCCATATTCGCGCAACATAGCAACTGGACCACCCTCTGATGGCAAAACTTCTCACTCTTGTATGCATAACATCTACCAATCACAATTGCTCAGTTAAGTACCAATGAACACACAAACAAAGACCTATTTCTTAACACCTTCATACTCCTTTTGCTGTTTGCCTAGACAATACCAGGAATAATATGAGAAAACATAAAATTCTCACAAGTTGATTTACAACAATTCAGGAGGTAAAAAATAAAAGGGAATTTTTTACTTTCATCCCATTTGTCAATATTAATTTGTACTTACATCCCACATATTTATTTTATTAGACTTTCATCCCATTTTTTGTCACAAAAGTATTCATTGTCACGAAAAATATTCGTTTCGTCACGAAAAATATTTTTGTGACAAAAAGTGGGATGAAAGTCTAATAAAATTAAAATGAGGGATGTAAGTACAAATTCATATTAACAAGTGGGATGAAAGTCAAAAATTCCCAAAATAAAAAAGTGATATCGCTAACATAAATGATTGGGAATCATCTAGTTGTGTGGTAGGCCATTCATATAACTGGAGAACTAGCTGTCCTGTCCTTTAAAATCAGTTTTTGATGCCATTATTTGACAGATTAGGTGGCAATTATAGTGTTATAAGATAAATAAATAAATATCTGAATGTAATATAAGCAAAGGAATATGTTTAGTCTAACTGCAACATAATTGATGTATTTCTCGGCCTCCTTTATACTGAAATATCAAATATGAAAATATGGAGAATAGAAGTAGAACTAGGAGATGAAATAAAAGCACATATGATGCAGTCCATGAGTCATGAGTGTGCTGCACAAGAGACCTGATCGAGGATCTGTTGCACCAACATGCCATTAGGAGTGCACCATTAATAAACGGAAAATCTTGGTTGTTTTGAGATATGGGTTGTTTTAGAAAGTGTTTATTTAGATCTAAAGTTCAACAGTAAAAACTTATGCATTAAAAACAGTAAAAGGGGCAGAAAGTGTTGACAAGAAGAGGTAACCCTAGCGGCTAAAACAGATAATATACCTACTAAGAAGAGAATCTACTTATTAAAGAACATACCTCAAGTCTACTTGTCAAAAGTAGTGTTAGACTACATTTCTAGTGGTAATAAAATGAATAAGCAAACATAAGGTACTCTATTTGATTAAAAGAATATACCTGAAGTCTATTTGTCAAAATAATGTTTGGATACATTGCAGCAACATCCAAATGATAAATGAGAGGGCACTCCTCGCACGTTGGGTGGTCCCGCAAAGAAATAAGCTGAAAGAGATGAAGTGAAGTTTATAAAAAAAGGATAATTAATCATCAGTGTTTAAGTTAAATTGTACTTGTGAAAAGCACTCGTGCAACGCCTGCTTGTAAGTATAACAGAGTTGAGCAATCAGAAAATCTAACATTATTACATGACAGTATAGTATCCACATTCAGAATATAGTAAGACAATAATATAAAAAAATTGAAAGCAGTTCATTTCAAAAAAGGAATTATATCACGAAAGGATGCAAAAAATGATTAAAAAAAGGTTTATGAAAGACAAATTGAAGATCTAGAAGAAAAAAAATGTAAGGAGACAGATGCAGATTTAGTAGTCAAATCACCTTCTCCATTATAGCATTCTTGACATCCTCATAATTTGTAACTGAATCAACATCCATCTTTCCTTCTACCCTTATGGCATATTGCAGATCACGATCAAGATTTCCAATTAGTAACTGGAAAAATAGATGATATTCGTCAATAGCACATAAATTTGCACAAACATGCAAACACATTAAAGATACATTTAATTCAAAACCTAAGGCATTAAAAAAAATTGTTACAAAATGCGAGCGGATAAAAGAAAAGAAAGAAAAAAAACCAATCTCTGGCAAAGATGTCCCGTATGGTTAGCATACTCATCTCCCAGAAATATGAAGGTGGTTGAATCAATAACCAATAGGATCAACTTCTTTGATTCTTCATCCTAAACTAGTGTTCCCATGCTGAATAAGGTTCATTGAGGAGTGTATTAATGGCTAATGACTGTTGTGAAACACGAGGAATATTTGGTCAATCCCTGTTAAGCTAAAACGCACTGAAGATGCATATGAGATCTTGTATTACAATTGGACAGGCATAGGGCATCTTCCATAGATATGGTATATGCTCATACGACACACCCTTTGACCAAATAAAAAAAGGTTCTCGGACCAGATGGTTCATCAATTGTTCAAATATAAAAGATACAAAGCAGTCACAATAATGTTAGCCTTCCTCTGTATAATATCAAGACTAATTGGTACCTCATCTTATGCTAAAAAGTGAAAAGAAGCATTGCATCAATTCTCACAGAGAACCATGAGATTGAAAAGTCAAATGCATTTAAGTGACGATCACTTATGAAGTCTTAAGTGTGTGCTTCCATTAGGAACCTAATTATGTTCTATGATCAATAAGAAGTCATCATTAAGAACTAGTTTTCCATGAGGAAAGACAAATTTTGCAAGAGATTCAACTAATACTAAGGCAGAATGAATAAAGAGCACAACTTAGACATACAAAGATCCCATAGTTTTAGCTTACAATGGAATGGCGTCTCAGTGCCACGAGGCTCCCACTTACACAGGTTCTGGGAAGGGTCAAGATGTATGTAGCCTTACCCCCATAAATATGGAGAGGTGGTTTCTGTGAATCAAACATGCATCCTCCAAGATGCAAGAAGCAAGCCTTACCATCGTGCTAGGCGCACATCTCGAGCTTACAAGGGAACAAGTTCTATAAATGCAGGTAGACATAATAATATATGGTGTATACATAACAAATGATTATCAAATTTGACTCGAAAGTTGGTTTTCGATCGGCATCAGGTACCATTATGGGGTCTCAATTTGTCTATGTATCTACTATCTGTCAATGTACTAGAGACACATGAAAAATGTGTAGATTTATATGCTATATCAAAGTAAAAAACACATCAACACATAAACTAGTCTTGAAAGAAGAGTAGACATTATCTCAAGCACAATATTCCAAAACATTGAGAAAAATAAGTTCAAGTACCAGGAATTTCGTTCATGTTTGCTCTTTGGCATACTAGATATACGACATTGGGAACTATATTGCACGGATGCAAATATGCTACAACACAATATGGACTTGGATACACAACATTGATTTTTGTCTTATCCTAGTATTTTTTTTGGAGTGTTCCTGTAGATCTGACGTGTACCTGACACAGACAACATACGATATGGCACCAATTTTGGAGTAAGTGTGCTTCCTAGACTGGGAATGTCATTCCCTTCCATTCCTTTGCTAAATGTGCCATAAAGATATATGCAACTTGTACAGCAAATTTTATCATCTGACCATCTTTTTCAGCCTTTTTCTTGTTCAGGAGAACTTGGATGGCTCCTAGGTTGCATGATCTTAAATTGTATGCTAAAAAAGATAGGTTTACCTACATGCCAATTGACTTCTAGGTTATCCAGTAAGGCCCTCTTGCTTATAGCTACCTCAGCTAGTAATTTGGCCCCCATATGAGAATATCAGGTTGACCATAAATTCTTCGTCAATTCTTTTGTGGGTCTCTCTCGTGCTCCTTTGCAGACACCATTCTGACGGGAGAAGGTTTCACTGACCATGATGATTGTAACTAGATACATGACAACAATACAAGCTTTGAGAAGGCAGAGTTTATCAACTAAGGCCCTGTAAATTTAAATAATTTTAAGACTAAGGTTCACACTTTGCACTCTAAAAACCAAATGGAATGCTTGCAGACAATTCTCGTGCAATAAAACATGCACAAGTAGGAACACGGTTATGATATTTCACGAATGAAGAATAGTTGTAAGAGAACCATGAAATATGAAATAGTTTTGAATAATTGAGTTATCAATAGTACTTTATGGAATTGTTCAGCTTAGAAAAAAGTACAAGCAGTAGAGTTGTACATATTATTTGTTAAGTAAGCTGCCTATATTGTATGTTAAAGGTTGTATACATAACAATAAGATCATTTTAAACCTACATGTATGTCAGCAAAATAAATTGTTGAAGGGAACAACCTCATATGCAGATGGATCAAGTTGAAACTTGGTAGGAAGATCAGATCTAAAAACACCACTTTCAAGGCATTCAACATGACCCCCGATATATGTTTCACTTTCCAGAAGGCGATTGTTATAGAACTTCTCCGGATCTGCTTGGTGCTTATTAGGACATATTACATTGGCACTGTAGGCCTGCAAAACATAGAGTAGCGTGGATAATAGGTCGTGAGGTAAAGTACAAGAGTTGAAAATGTTTAGCAATAAACTAAGAGAACAGAAAGGTGGGGAAAAAATGTTTGAACAAATATCGTCTCTATACATGACAGTTCATATGCTATGCTGGTGTAATAAATGGAGAATATAAGTGTCAACTAAATTCGTGCATATGATCTTTGTATCTCAAATATTTCTAGTTGTGCATCCTTGTACATTGATCTCTATTATTTTTGGCCGTGTGTCCTCGTGTGTCGATCTCAGCAATCTCTGATCTTTGTCCTCGCGTGTCCACCCCTACCTTTGTCTAATCCGAGTACTATTGCTGCTCTTCTTGGGTCGTGTGACAACTGTAGCTATCATCATTTGCTAACGATCTAGTTTCTAGTTTCTACTCATGATGGGAACTATGTTGATACTAACCTGTGAAGCACGGGTACTTAATTTAGGAAGGTGCACGCATAGCTGGTACTTCAGGGTACTTATGGCATACCTACCCAGAATTTTATTTATTTTGTATTTTCAATTTTATTTTTTTGGTGCTTTTTGGGTGCTTTTTCAAGTGTAACTCATCGTTTATCGTCATCGTCGAAGTCATCATCATCTAAAAGCCTTCTACCATCGGAATGACGTTGCCTATGGAGCATAAGAAAGCTTCAAAGATTTGATAAAGCTTTATTACCAGTTGTCAACCTGGCGTCAATTCTCTATTTTGGTACTAAATTCCCAACAAGATAGCTATGAGCGTGAGAGGGTCATGCCATAAAACCTACCTTTGGAGTGCAGTTTAAGTTCATGCTACCAAGGAGCACCTTCAAGTTTTCCTAGACTATAAAGAGTCTAGACGAAAAGGCAAGATGATACAATTTGCTAAAGGGAATTGCTTCCATCCCTATGACATTAAGCCAAAGAGTGAAGGAATGACAATCTCACAAGTCATTGTTTATCACCACCTTTAAAATATAGATTTGGTGATTTTATTTTAAAATTCAAACTTTTTTTTATTTTTAAACTTCACATAATTTTTTAACTAAAATTTGACGACTATGAATAAAAAAAATTAAACTATTAGTTTTCTTATTAAGTCATGAAAATGCATTACTAATATTTGCTTTTTATAATATATATGCCGCAACCAACCAACCGTACCCATACAGTTGCTTTTTAGAAATTGTTGTAACAACGTACTAGGTCTGTACCATTTTGGGCACTCGTGTCGATACTGATGCCTCGTAGATGCTAACTTTGTCTTATTTAACTCTCCTAGTGTTTTCTTTTCCCAATTTATGTGACAAGTTGGACATATTTCATATTCCCCTAGCTTTAGGTGAAGTGTTCATAGCTTTTAAAAGCACACCTATGTAAATGGCCCCGAAGCACACATAGTGTCTTGCTTAATCCAAAGCACAGAGCAATGGCAAAAGTGCTGCCTAGGTGCACACCTTGGGTGAAGCAGAAAGACGCCTAGGCACACTCCCGGAAGAAGAAAATGACTTTTCTGGGGTATTCTTGGAACTCGGCATGAACAATACTCTAAGTCTCTAACCCGGCCCAAATGAATTCTCTTAGAATTCTATCCAATCTCAACTCTAAGACAACCCGAATTTGACATGTTAACAGACTAAAAAGCCCTAACTCGCTATGATCTCTCTATCTAGCTCCACGAAGACGGATCCTCAACTTTGGCTCCTGATCACCACCAGTCTCCAACAATTGTCTCCTCAAGTACTTGTCGACTCTTGCAATCATCCCCTCCTCATCTTCTCCTTGCAACAACCAACATCTCATCTCATTGCAACAGCCAACATTTTTCAAGGTTTCCTCACAGCAGACACATCAACATCCCCTCATCGTTTTTCTCTTGCAACAACCACCTTGTCATCGACTTAGGTTGCGTTTGGTTCACTGTAATGTAATCGTAATCGTAATGGAATTGGGTTTGTAATGTAATTGAGTTTGTAATGTAATGGAATTACAATTACATTACTATGTTTGGTTGAAACATGTAATCAAACCATGTAATGTAATGTTAATTGCATTCATGTGTTTGGTTTACCATGTAATGTAATTGAATTTTTAATTTAATACTTTTTTTAAAATACAACATAAAATTAAAAAAGTTGATCAATAAAAAAATTCAAAAATTTAAAAAGAAAAAAAGAAATAATAAATAATAAAAAAGGGGAAAATGGTTTGTTTTCTGCTAAAAAAAAGACCAAAAACGAAAAAAAACGATAAAAAATACCAAAAATGACAAACGAACAAAACGGAAAAAAAAAACCAAAAGCGATAAAAATAGAAAAACGACAAAAAAATCAAAAATGACAAAAAGGTGAAAACCATCAAAAGTGACCAATAATGATAAGAAAATGACCAAAAACAAAAAAAAATTGACAAAAAAACAACAAAAAATGAAAAAAGGACGAAAAAACGACCAAAAACCAAAAACGACAAAAAACGAACAAAAATGGCCAAAAACGACAAAAAAAAATTTAAAAAATGACAAAAAAGGATAAAAAAAGAAAAAACAAACAAACAAAAATGATCCAAAACGATAACAAGGAACAGATAAAACGAAAAAAGACAAAAAAAACAAGAGGAAATTAAAACGAACAAAAAACGACAAAAAAGAATAAAAAATTTTGAAAAATAGACCAAAAACGACAAAAAGGAACAAAAACGACAAAAAACAACAAACAAAAAGAAAAAATGAGCATAAACGACAAAAATTGATTAAAAAAGCATTAAAAAATGGGAAAAGACGTGCAAATAAAGCAAAAACAATAAAAATGTGCAAAACCGACAAAAAATGTACAAAATAGACCAAAAAGATTAAAAAACGTGCAAAAGCGGCCAAAAACGGCCAAGAATGTACAAAAACGACCAAAAATCAAAAAAAAGGCCCAAAACAATCCAAAACGGCAAAAAAACGAACAAATAGGACAAAAAACAAACAAAAACGAACAAAACGGCAAAAAAAGAACAAAACCGATAAAAAAACAAAAATGACCAAAAACGGCCAAAAACGAAAAAAGCGGCAAAACTGAACAAAAAAGGACAAAAATTACAAAAATGATCAAAAATGGCAAAAAAACGGAAAAAAAAACAAACAAAAAGGCAAAAAAAACGAACAAAAAAACAAAAAAAAAAACAAACAAAAACGTACAAAAATGGCAAAAAAACAAAAAAAAGACCAAAAAGGGCACAAAAAAAAGATGAAAAAGAAACAAAAACGACAAAAAACTAACAAAAACGGCAAAAAAATGAACAAAAAAGGACAAAAACGACAAAAAAACAAACAAAAACGAACAAAAAACAAAAAAAAACGACCAAAAACAAACAAAAGGGGGAAAACGACAAAAAACAAACAAAAACGACAAAAAATAACCAAAAACGAACAAAACGACCAAATTATAGCATAACAGCCTTCCGCTTAAGTTGTAATGTAATTGCGATTACATAGGTTTTATGATGTAATTGAATTTAGAAGAAACTGATGTAATGTAATCAAACTTGTAATCGCGATTACATTACATCTAATTTTTTTTTTGTCCAACCAAACACTCGAGTTAGATTGGCAACGTAATGCCAATTACATTACATTGTCCAATCCTGCAAACCAAACGGGCCCTTAGTTGCTTCCACATCCTCATCAATACTGGATATATTGTGTTTTTTATTATCGTCTACTACAAAATGGGTATAATTATCACATACACATGTTTTTTATTAGGCATGAGATTCTTTTTATCAAGCGTGAACTGTGCTTTGCACTTAGCGTCTAGGCTCCAGAGGAACTTGACACCTGAGAGAATTTTCACCTCTGGCAACTATGGGGGAGTTATTTAGTCCCACATTGGATAGAGTTGTATAAGTTCTCCTCTAAATATGTACTACAACAACCTCAATGAAATTATGGGTGCATCCCAGTATATATATGTGCGTATGTGTATGTGTGTGCCACAGCATTATCTCAAATAACTTAAAATACAAGTATGCACAGAGAAAAAAGAAAGCAGAATATTGATGATTTCAAAGATCAAATAGCAAGAGCAGCAAATAAAATTTAGCAAGATATATGTCCTACCAAATTACACATATAGCTAAAAGGAGAGATTGGAGAAATTGAATTTATCAAAAGAGAATGCCCGGACTACTCACCTGGACCATGAGAAGCATTTCACAAAGTGTACCACTTCCTTTCCTTAAGACTTCATCTGGTGGCATAGGTATGATAGTTGCAAGGGAGAAAATAAATGGATGAACATATGTCATGTATAGATAGTACGTTGACACAGCATCTGATACAGAATAAGAAGCCATCGTCTGAAATAGGATTTGTTGCAAGATGAAATCGATTATCAGAAAATCCATAAACATAATACAAGAAACTTAACAAAAGAGAGATAATGTAGCGGCTGGCCAGCAAAATAATAACAATCACACAGAATATTCTAAAGATAATACAAGGATGATATACCACCATGTCAATTGCCTGTCATCGCTTATTAATCCAAAATTTCAGGGGGAGGATCTACTTAGAAAGATATTTTTTTCTCCAAATTACAAATACCTGAGGTTGCTCCATAGCAAATCGAACCATGTCCTCCGGATTCACTTCTAGTGGATCATAACCCAACTTTGCCTTTGTTACCGCCTGGTTGGCAAGAGAGATTATGGTTAAGAATAGCTGAATAAGTCAACAGTCTATAGAGTTAGATAGATGGAGATTGCACACTAGAAAACTGTATAAATCTAGTATATAATGACCAGATCGTCATATTTGGACTAATACATGTTAAAATCCAACTAATCTGACTAATACTAAAGATTGTGTTGTCAACCCGTGATAGAAATAGTATAAAGAGAATTATCAAAGGGGGATTGATCATTTGGGGGTTCTGAAACCCTAGATCTGGGTTTGCAAATCTAGAGCCAGTGTTGGGTGTTTCAGAACTACATTTTGAACCAAGCCTTGAACATAAAGTTTGGTTGGTAAACCTAAATTTGGACTTTCACTTTGGAGAATGGAATTATTTTCAAAAGTTCGTTCTAGTAAAGGACCACAACCAAAACCCACCATATAAAGGAGACATTTCAAAACCTCGCCAGAGGGTGCAAGAGGGTTGGATAGACTCAAATCAGACTTGGACCCCAAACCTGACCTAGAAACAAGGGTTTGGTACAATCTTACAGCCCATGTTTGCAACTTGATAATTAAAGCTGTTAATAAAAATGATTATATACTAAATATAAATACAATTTCCAATCATATTCCAAAAATCAATGCTCAAATTTTCATTTTTTTACAATTAGAGGCCACTTTGTTAGCATCTCCAAATATTACAATGTTTTAGAACCCACGGGTTCACGATACACTTTCTACACCCATGTTTCTCAGTGATTCAGAAACCCATTTTGACAACCCATAAAGGTTCAATTAAGTGGACACATGAGAGAGAGAGAGAGAGAAAAGGAGCGAAAAAAGGGAGCGGAAGGCAAGGTAGAAAAGTATGGTCCTCAGTTTGCTCGCACATTATAAACCTGTGGAACGTTAATTCACCAAAACCATGGACGAATGTTCTACCAACATAACCTCTACAAACAATTTCTACCGTTAGCAATTGCAGTAGCTCCATCATCAACTTTTCAGTCTCATAAGTCATAAGCTTTTTAATATCAAAGTTAGTCATCCATATTTTCTGCAAAAAAAATAGTGATTGACTAGCCCGACGGTAAGGCTTGTTGCTAACATCCTGGAGGATGTAGGTTCAAGTCACAAAAACAGCCTCTCCATATATATGGAGTAAGGCTGCTTAATCTTGACCCTCCCCAAACTCTACATAAGCAAAAGTCTCGTGGCACTGGGACGTCCTTTTTTTATTAGACAAAGTAACTCCGTCTGTGATGTGCTTAATGTTATATGTTTTCATTCCAGTCCCAAGCCCGGAAAAAAGGGGGTTGCGTTAGGTAGCCAAAAGCCAGCGAGAAACACCATGGATCTTTATGAAATGAATCATTCAATAATACATGTTGGGGTGTTCCTCGATAGCCATGTGTTTCATCATTCCTACCCATGTGCAAAGAAAATTGTTAGCGTTACAGATATCTTGGCGCATTGAAAATTGTTAGTGTTTGAAATTCAAAGAGAATTCTTAATTTATTGATGTGAATGAAACATAGAAATCTTAGGACATTTATAGAAGCAAGTCATGACATCCCCATTTAGCACATTATGGACTAAAGTGAGGTATACAATACAAGGTCGTTTGGTTCATGTACTCCACTAATATATGTTGCATCGTCAGAAGGTCATGTATCACAAAGTGAGAGACAAAATGTTACTGAACAATTATAATCATGTGTAAGTTAACGAATAGATAATAAGTTATAATGCACTAATGAAAAAATGAGAGCTATCTATTTTTCAAATCTAAAGACGGAATAAACGATAAATTGGCAGCACCAAAAACATTAGTAGTACAGGCAGTTACGGTGAATTTACAAGGGCTAGAAGCAAGATTCGAAGGCCAGTTATGAGACATATAGTTCAAGGCTGCCGGAATCAGCAACCCATGAATTAGAATGAAAAAGGAAAGAGAGACATGATGGAGTAAAAGATTGGTAGGATACAGAGGAAAGGAGTCGACGCAATTGGCCTCATTCATCACTGAAAAAAGAGCATTTAGCCACTAGGTGGAGAAGGAGGAGCAGTAGCAGGGAAAAATGCATGTATGGTAGTAGGTGTATCATTAGGATAATCACGTTTCTCCCAGCACCAGTCCTTGCAATGATTGCTTCCCCCACAATAGGAACAATATACACCACCATGTTCATCGCATCCTCGTCCCCAGGTATCGTGACCTCGAGCAAGTAAAGGAGGACGCCCACGAACAATACCCGAAAAAATTTCAGAAGTGTCTCGTCTAAATTGAAAGTGACCACAACGGCCCAGGCTACGGGTAGCAAAGACAATCGACAGAGACTCGACAGAGATAGAAGATGGCGTAGGCACACAATAAAAACTGTCGACATAACGATCGTTAGAGAAGAAGAGTTGTACTGAGAGAGAACGAGTGAGCGAACACCCTTAAAAATAGACATTAATCGAGCCAAGAGGACACCAACAAGGAGCTCTCGTTGTTGACAAGTAATAGCGAGCTCATAGGAGATCAGATAAAAGACATTTCATTGTTCAAGAAGGCCGTTGAAGATGGCAACAAAGTCCTCCATATCTTCTCCAGATGTGGTCGTATTAAAAATGTAAAAGATGTCATAAAATTTCTGAATATTGTTTTCGGACGAGTATAGGGACTAAAATGCGTCTAAATTTCCTTGGTCGTTTTAGAGACAATAAAATAATAGCAATGAGCATCCATAGAATTAGACAATCAAACAATTACCTTGTTGTTATTCTAAAACCAAGAGGCATAGTGGGGATCCTTAGAATCCAAATCTCTTTTGAAGTCGACTGAAGAGGAAAAACGTCAACAAGAATACCTTTGTCGTCGTCGTAGGCTATAACAAAGGACACAAGATCAACACATCAAAGATTGTTATCCAACTCACCAAGAGGCAAGAGATCAAAAACGTCATAGCACCACGTTGAAGTAGATCAGCTTCAAAGATAAGAGAACAAAGCGAGAAAGCTCAAGCAAGTACAAAACCAAACCAGTAATGCGGATGGCATCGAGGGACAAGAAGGTGTATAGAAAAAATCATTAAGGACGACTAGGGAGGGGCTTGAAGAAGCATTGTAGTTTCAATATATGCGTCGGTTGTAGCCTCACCATAGGTTTTGGTAGTAACCTCGTTGTAGGTGAACATTCTAGCCTTGTAGAAGGTTGCACTGTTAGCTCTGTGGGAGCTAGTGTTGGCTTTATCTCCGTCGAAGTAGTTAGCTTCGTCGTATGCAATTTTTAAACTCTGTCTCGTCCTAGGTTGATCTCGAAGGGTTAGCTTCACCAGGAGTTAGGGTTCTCTCTAAATTTTCACAGTTGTGATACCATGAAATTCATAGAGAACTCTTAATTTATTGATGTGAATAAAACACGAGAAACCTTGGTACGTGTATAGTAATAGGTAATGACATCCTCCCTTAACCTTAGCGGAGTAGGACTAAAGTGAGATGCAACAATTGTTAAATGAAAGTGTTACAAAGGACATAGCTCTTAACATAGCCAAATAGAAGAAGAGGATTCAAACAACCGACCCAAAAATTTAGAATAAAGGCTTTGTTGTTGTAACTACAGTAAAAAAGTTAAGGACTTAACATTAACCCTTAATGTTAGCCAATGCTAATCGTAAATTGTATAGTACCTTCTCTAATAGGTTTGCATAATCGTTGTAACGCTATCATACATATCCTCAATAAATCTCAAAATATCTACTAGGAACATGTTTCTTTTTCAAAATCTACCATATTATCTTCGTAGGAACTCGAACATAAGCTTTATCGAAGACCATGAAAAGTATATATAAATCTTTCTTTTTTTCTAAATCTTTTCATTAATCTTCTTCACAGTGTTCTAAAAATCGCTAGGCAGACTCGATGCGGCAAAAAAAAAAAATTTTTGAAATTTTGAAATTTGAATGTTCTAAAATCCAAATACTATCTTAAAACCCAAACAAATATCCAAAATACAACTAAGAATAAACAAAATCAAAAAAAATTCAAAAAACACGCCGCCTTGGGGCGCCTAGGCCCGCCTAGGGGATTTTCGGTGAGGTAGGCTAGCGCCTAGGCCGATTTTTAGAACACTGCTTCTTCGTAAGTAAATGGCTTGCATAGTAGACCTCTCCGGCATAATTCAAACTAATTCTTTGAAATTCTAGCTTTTTTTCTTATCTTTGCTCAATTACTCTCTCATAGTTTCATAGTATGACCCATAAACTAAATTCCTTGATAGCTATTAGAACTTGACTTGTTTTAATCTATGGGTATTGTAATACTATTTCTCCATCTTCTGTATATAACCCTTGTTATTAACCACATTTCCCATTGTTGCATAAATATAATTCATAAAGAACAATTGTACAAGTTTAACAATCATTTAGACAGTCTGTCTTCACAAAGATAACTATCTAGCCAGCAAAAGGGAGCAAAGGGAGCGGACATCCTAATTTCGAAGAGATTGATTAACTTTCTAAAACATGCCGTAGAATCTAATTTATATTAGCATGGGTTTGCTTCTCATACAAAAACCAAATTAAATGTTGTAGCCTTCTTACACTACATGCATTCACTTGATAAATAGCAAACATTGGTCATTAATAGAAACCATAACCATAAGTAACAAGAACAGTAAATATTATTTCAGTCAAAAAACATACATCTACCAAACTATCATGAAACACTTCATGTCTTTTTCAAAATCAAGCTCTGAGATATGGCAGGCATAGCAAGAAATTAAAAACAATAATTGTATGAAAATGGTTTGTTTGTCAGTCAAAGATTTACAAATCAGAGAAAATTAAATATAGCAAAAAAGTACGTTCAAACTCATACAACGTTGATATCGGGACTTTCAAAATGCAAATAAACAGGTAGCAAATATAAAAGACATGCATGAAAATAGCTTAAGAGATTGCTGCTTATTTGATTTATATGCAATCTGTGCTAGGTTTGTTGCAACATTAAAGCAAAAAAATGAAGAAAAAAGTATGCAAGGTGAAACAGCAATACACTACCAATAGGCATCAACTCTAACATACTAATGAATATGGAATCCTTTTATTATAAAGTACCAGCGACATGCTGCGCATTGAATGGTTCCAAGTTCCAACCAGGAAGCAATCACCAATACTCAGATGAAAAGATAGAGATGTTACTGAATATGTTCCTTTCTCATAAAGTATTGTTGTCATCTATGTTGCACAGATACAGATAGAACATGACACTAAGGAGACAGGCACGGCACCAAGTTTGGTGTGTTCCTACTGTATTTTGGAGCGTACGTGGTGTGTCCCACAAGTTTCCAATATGTTTGATGTAATGACTCGCTCCTAGCAGGGGGAATCTTGTGGGCTTGTGGCTTGAATAGCTCCCATGGTGTCCCACAAGTGTCCAATATGTTTCATGTTGTTGGAAATCATTTTGGTATCGATTGATTAGGACAAATGAATTAAGACCCTCTACAATCCTTCTGTTAGAATTGAGTACAAAATACAATGAATCGTGCTTGGGAGAATGAATTTTATATAAGAGTCTATTCCCCATTATTTTCATTGTTTTGCCCTTTGTTGGACGCTTTTCGTTGTTGGCTTTCAATGATAGATTTTGTTGGATTTTTGTTGTGGATGCTTTCCATGCTTGCTTTCGTTGATTTATGCATTCATATTGAAATCTGAGAGAAAGAGAGGAAGATATAAAGAATTGTGTTGAACCTCTGTTGGTGCAATTTCAAGAGGACGTATAGGCAAGACTTGACCGTTGCATAAGAAGTTCCTATTTCTCTCGGCAATTCTCTAACTGGTGAGTGAGTGGCCTTGATCCCTCTTTCCCTTATCTCCACTACTAAACAAAAGAATTCTCTTCCATTTTTTTGTTGTCCTTACGATCAATGATGTCTTAACAAAGAGAACAAATATTAAAAAAAAAAGTAATTGTGTTATTTAGAAATGTGGAATATTTTGCTGCTTGTACAAATAGATAAATGGATATTTCACTTGTTGCTATGGAAAGTGTGCTCAATAGAAGATTTATAATATGAGCCTTATATTGTTCTGGGAAAGAATGCTTTGAGAAAGTATTATGGGAAAAGAAGAAAAAATACAGCATGGCCGTAAAAATAAAAGAAAGAGAGAATTGAATGGTATTATTTAATTGATAGATACATGTTGCATATCATGCATTGGCCTTGGCCAACTTGTGCACAAGATTTACTCTCTCGAACGATCTCCAGAACACCAAAATCGTGACGACATGTGAGAAATGGAACACCCTTGGGTTTGTACGTTTCACTGGTGAGAGGGGTGTTTGATTGGGCTTGTGCATCCCAAATGTATAGTTATAGGGAGTCATCTATGGACCATCATATAGTTAGGTTGCAGGCTAATGACAATTGTCTTGCAAACCTAACCATTTGATGCATAGACGAACTTGTGATCCATGTTGTTACGGGCGACGCCTAGGCGCGCCTAGGCGGCCTAGCCGAGCCCGATTTGAACAGGTCACCTTGACCTGCATATTTTACTGCAGTGTAAGGCGATGGCCGCCTAGGCGCGCCTAGGAGGACGCCCAGGGGAGACAACTGTGGGCGCCTAGGCGGTGGATCTCGGGATGGGCTATGGGCTTTTTACTAATATTTTTTTTGGGCTTTAGGGTTATTATTGTTGCTAAAACAGGTGCTATTGTAAAAATTGCTGCTGTTTGCTGCCTTCTGCTACTGCTATTGTTGCATTTTGCTACTGTTGTCTTCTCCCTCTTATTGCAATCTGCTACTGCTGCTGCAGCCTTCTGCTACTACTGTTGCGGCCTTATGCTACTGTTGCTGCTGACTTTTGCTACTGCTGCTGCCTATAATATTTACACAGGTTTAGAGACCCAGAAATCTGGGCGGACGCCTAGGCGAGGCGGACATGGTCTCGCCTTGCCTAGCGCCCAATACAACATAGCTTGTGATGCCGATGAATGTATTTTAACGATAGTTTTGCAAGGACGAAAAATTGTAAGAATCGTATATTGTTCTAACTCTTATTTTGTGGGGAATGATAGTTGGTCGTAGGTAAGAATCATTCTAAAGTGACGTATTTATGCTTTTATATTATTGTTATGAATTATTAACAGACCCTAGAAAAAAATAGAAAGATTACTTAACAATAATATATGCCTTCACATGATTATCATATTGATTTGGGTAAGTCGAGTTAGTATCGCTCACCAGTGCATTCTCCAATGTACTAACCCTCGACCCTACAAGTGTCGGAGGTTTTTTGAATGCTCAGAGACACTAGAAGCTCGTCCACCTAAATCGAAGCTCTTGTGACGTCTTGAAGCGTTTCAACTCTAGTTTGAACATTTCTTTTGAAGGTCTTATCTTATGTTATTTTCCATAAAGTGATATGATGTATAGAACAAAGTATTTTAATTCAGTTTCAAAAGTTTTAAGCCAAGTTGGGCAATTTCAGTTGGCTATTAAAAGCCCTTTTGTATTTTCGCTGCACATCATTAATTAAAAAAAAAGTGATTTTGCATTATTATGTTGTCTTTCAGTTCTCTATTTTAAATTCTGTTGTATCAAAACCTTATTTCATGTAGTTTATTCATTGTATACGTCCATGCCTTGACAAACGCAAGTTAGGCTTATAGTGCATCACGCCCAGTAGCAACTTTTCGGTCCTACGGGACCGGGACGTTACATTTCCGACATGTCACAAGCCCAGATTTCTGTAGTGTTTGTGCTTCCTAGGTTGTCCTTGACCTCTAAACAAATTTTAACGATTATTTTGTACCTTTAGCCCCTGGCTTCCCTGGGGGAGATAACTATCACGTTTAACCCAAGCAAAGCAGTCCAGATGACAAGCAAATTTCGCACGGCATTCTCCTTGATCAGAGTCACACTGGAACCCAATTTCCTGCAAACAAAGCAAAGAGTATAATTAATGGTGGGCAGGTATCAAAGAAAGACAGTATAGAGCACATACCAAACAGAAAAAACAACCGAAAACAAAAATTACTTGTTTTCTGAGTATAAAGCAGCCTTCATGTATAATGCAAAATATTAGAAGGGGGCGAAGGAAACACTATATGCCTAGCATAAGTAGTTGTCCAATAGAAATAGAGAAAAGAAATCTATTATATGAGGACCAAGCCTCTGAAGTCCATGCCATTGCACCAAAATTTTAGAGCTATGGTGAGGGTTGATGGTTAAATATTTATTTTTATTCCAAGAAGGCCCCGCAAGTCGAAGGCCCATCTTGGGTAGAGAGCTGGATTCACGCAGCAGTATTTTTTTGACCCGCTTAAAATGCACACCGGAGAATATTCGAACCTGGGTTGTTCTAATACCACGTTAAAGTCCATGTCACTACACCAAAACTCTAGAAAAATGGTGAGGGTTGAGGGTTAAATATTTATTATTACTACAATAAAGCCATGAACAGACTTCGAGTGATACAAATCATATGTGATAGAGCATCCATAAAAGAAAAGGAGGATATCAAACTCCTGATGAATTTTCCATTCAAAGAAATAGCAAAGATAGAGAGAACAATATTGACCTTCCTATGATAATTAGGTAACTTTAGAGCATCAACCTGACTCCCAGAAAGCTACATTTTCAAATGTCCACCGGCAAACTATTTGACAATGGATGTCAAGATTTGGGTTGAAGACTTTGTTATTGTTGTTGTATGACAATAATAAGGGCGGGGAATTTGAACTATAAAAGCCCAAGGTAATGAACAACATTCCCGTTCCTTCTACAGATATCTTCATATAAGAATGTTTGCAGTTCACGACAAAGGAAAGATGGATTAAAAGAAATACATGCCTCGCTCATTCTTATGCCATGACGTGCTGCCCTTTTCTCCAAAAATGGCCAGTCAAAGAAATCACCGTTGTAAGTAACATATATACCAGGTTTCACTTCTTGCATGTGGGCAAACCATACTCTGAGAAGCTCTACCTGAAAATGTTGGGAGACGAGCAGTATGAAGAGCATGGACTGCAAAGTTTAAGCAACATGCTTATGGAGTGGCTGAGCAAGATACCTCATCTTTCACATTTTTCACCCTGAAACACCCTTCAAATTCTGGTTTGGGTGTATACTCCAAATCTTCTATGTCCTCTCCAACACACTGCAAGGAAAAAACAAAGGTACAAAATGCTCACATGTGTACCAATGCTGATTTCAGCAGACTAAAATTGTGAAAATGTAACTTTCTATGATAAGTCCGTTTTGGAGAAAAGCCTGGGAATTTTTGTGGCAAGATGACATCACCTTTATTACTTAACATCAGAATCCTAATCAAATGCAAACATTAAAGACGTTAACAATTGTAACGTCTAAGCAAAACAGAGCTCAAACGTCAGAATGCATAACATACGATACTCCCGCCCGGGTACCCAATATTTAATTGAACCTAGCCAATTGATTTATGAATCTATTTAAGCAAATAGATCAGGTTTTGAACATGCACTCTAACATGAATCGTAGTATGAGCTGTTCTCCAAATCATTACTGAAAGCTACATGCTGTAGCAAGAACCAAGATATGCAAGTTGCTTAATGTCAACGAGACTGCAGCAAAAAAGTGGACTCTATGGATAGGCGCTGCCAATTTAATCACTATAAAGAAGGAAAACATAAACATCATTGACTAATTATTGGTGAGTTGATGCACGAATTGCACAGGAAAGAGTATTAGATACCGAGGAATTAGCTACTCAAAGTCCTTGTACAAATATTAATAACAATTTTCATATCATTTAAGGATATTTACTGCATCAAAAGATGACTTTCAAATTGTATCACTAAGGACATTTACTACATTACAGTCTCCATGTTCTACAGTATATATGATAAACATCCTTCTTGAAGAGCTTCGACGTATCCGAGAAGGAACGCTTCAAAAACGATCAATATTCTAAACTAAGACATCTATTTTTATCTAGAAGGAAAGGACTAATATAAAATTAAATTGGTTGCACGGAAAACTGTGGATAGGAAGAGGATAACAAAAAGAAAACAGCAAGAAACAATAAAATTAATTTGTTTTCTTCTGTTTGAGTATTGGAGACAGAGAAAAAAATCATAATTTTTCGCTTCTCTTATCTTCCCTATAGTTAGAAAGTGATGTTCAGTGGCGCAGATCTATACTCGGAACTATATGAAAAATATGACATGATTGCACATGACAAAAACAACCACCGATTTTTGTACGTAAAATTTTCTTTTATGCAGTCTCAGCCCAGACCGGACCGGTCAGGCCATGTTACAATAGAAAGCTCCAAGATGGGGGTACCAGTCGACCGGTCAACAGGTGGAAGGTACCAGCCGAACGGTCGAGCGGTTGAGGGTGTATTTGCCCAGATTTGCCCATATACCTCTATATTTGTAATATGCCTATATATAGGCACATGTACTCATTATTTAAAGTGATGAAAACCCTAAAATATTTTGTGATCCTCCTTTATATTTCTTCTCCGAAAGAATTCTTGTATTATTTCCGTATTTCTGATAAACAACACGGTGATCTTGTTTTCTTCACAATATTCCACTAGTTTTCATACAAGACAACATTTCTTGTAGAAGTTTGTTTTTTTCTACTTTCCTGATGTCATTAGATCCATCAAATTCTCCATCCACCCTAATACAACACCTGTTTCCACAAAACCTACCAGACCCATAGGCATCTTGGGGCGATTATCCAAATCTCACAATTACTTCCAGAAAGTTGGATACTGAAAACTATTTGGAATTGTCTCAATCGGCTCGTGTACTTATGTGAAAAAGGTAAGATCGGATATATTACAGGGTCAAATAAAAAACCTGTGAATATGTGTGATCAAAGCTATGGGAAGGATGAATAAGATCATGCTAGATTGAATTAGCATGATCCCGTCCATAAATTGTGCCTTATTGTTCCTCGAAACTTCAAAGTAAGTGGCAATGTTTTATACTGAATCTCAAAACCTGGCCAGGGTATATCAGATCGGGCGGAAGATTCATAGCTTTCGTCAAGGGGAGATGAGATTAGTTTTGTACTTCTCTACAATGGAGGGGCTATTGGAATAACTATCACTATCAGGTGCTACCTCGGCACTGTAAACCCGATTGTGTTCTCAAGCAGATCCAGAAGAATCGAGCATTAGATTCCATGGAGCATTGAATATTGACTATGAAACCATGGAGAGATTCTTAGGAAGAAAACTCTTCTACGGGTGGAGGTGTATTCTTGAGTTCAACTGGAGAAAATACACAAAAAGGACAGTGGTGCCAACCTCTACTCCAACCTTCGAACGGAAGCTATAACAAGATCCACAAGTACCTGCATCCCCCTCCCAACCTCTTTCTCGGGAGAGAAGGGGGGTAATGTCGAAAGAAGAAAGCCTGAAGATGCGGATAAATTGCAATGCACTCACTGCAGAAAGAAGAAAAATACTGAGGAGATGTAATGGGAGGTAATCAGAAAACCCAATTACGTGCTAGATTTGCAACAACCTGGCATTGCCATAAAGCGGACAGAAGTCATCACAAGGGAATACTGCTATATCAACCTCTACTTCCTCTCTCTAAGGCTTCTCCTCTATGAAGATCGAAGATTGAGATCCTTGGAGGCTAACTCAGCCTACAAGAGTCCACTCCCTCAACCACTCCATTGGCATACTCATATATATCTTCCGCAACCACATTAGAGTCTCGTTTTGGGGATTCATCTTGATCCATTCTATCTCCCCACCGAAGTGAAATACCAGGACTCTTCAGTTTTTCCAATCACATCTTCTTATTCAAATCCTGGATAATACTGATTGAGTTAAGCATGTCTAATTTGCCATTACCTGATATCGAGTTACCCTCTATTACCAGCCCGTTTACTACTGAAACTAAATCAATGACACAGTTTGATAAGGTTTACTCCAGGTGAAAGAAGGATACCACCTCCAACTAATGATTGTCGTCACCCTAATTGGTTTCTTGAATTCCAGATGCTGTTGATAATGACCCTCTACCAAACGATCTTCCTATTGCACTTCGTAGAGATCAACGTAATCCCTTGTCTGATTATGTTGTATATTCACAATTATCTCCTTCAAATCGTGTTTTTCTATCATTTATTTCTTTAATCATTATTCCTTCAATTTTTTTTGTTGACAAACAATTGAAAAATGCTATGGAAGAAGATTAATGCATTAGAAAACAAATGAGACTTGGGAACTAGTAGATTTGCCAGAAGGAAAGAAAATAGTTGGGTGCAAGTGGGTGTACATAATTGAACATAGGGCTGATGGATTGATTAAAAGGTACAAAGAATGATTGATGGCTAAGGCCTTCACTCTGAGAGAGAATTGATTACCAAGAAACAATTGCTCTGATACAAAGATGAATACCATTAATGTATCGTTGTCAATTGCAATAAAAGAGACTCCAACTCAATGTAAAGAATGTGTTTATGAATGTTGATCTACAAGAAGATGTTTATAAGTCTACCCCTTGTCTATCCCTCCAGGTTTTTCTTCTGGTCAGATAAGAAAGAAGTGTGCAAACTGAAGGCATTATATGGGCTAAAGAAATCTCCTAGGGCCTGAGTCAATAAATTCACCGACGCTGTGTGTGAATATTATACTCAAAGGAGAGCCAACCACTTTTTCTTTTTAAAAAAAACTGAAACTAAAACTTCCACTGCATTGATTGTATATGTTGATGATATTATCATCGCAAGGGCTAGCCGAGGGAAGCAACAAGGCCAAAAGAATTTTTAGCCACTCAATTTGAAAAAAAGGACCTGGGCAAACTTAAGTATTTCATGAGAGTTGAGGTTGCTCAGTCAAACCGGTAAAAGTTATTTCCTGAAAAAGTACATATTGGATCTTTTATTGACTACAGGATGACAGGGTGTAAGCCAGCTGACACTAAGCTTGATCCAGATACAAAGTTGACATCCGATGATGCAAAGCTATTTGGAGATATGGAACAATATCAGAAATCAGTAAGAAAATCGATAATACTTTTCAATGATTAAACCTGATATAGCTTCACAGTGAGCACCGTGAGCAGGTACATGCATACTCCAAGAACACACATGGAGTGGTCAGGAGGATAATTCGATAATTGAAAGATGTGCACTGGGTTGAGTTTGTTACTTTATAGCCTGTCATATGAAGTTAGAAGGTTTTGCAGACGTGAACTGGCCACACTATAAAGAGGATAGACAGTCTACTTCAGAATATTGTGTCATGCTTGGTGGTAACCTAGTGTCGTGGAGAAGAAACAACCAGTGGTAGCCAGATCAGGTGTAGAAACCGAGTATCTGTTATAGCGAATTCTCTCCAACCTGTTGTGGATCCGGATCCTATTATCTTAGATTGGAAATGCTCCCAAAATGCCTTGAAACTTCATTGTGATAACAGGTCAGCAATCTACATGGCAAGTGTGCCGGTACAACATGATCATACATGCCATATCGAAATTGACAAAAACTTCATCAAAGAATGGTCGATTTCTATTTTCTAGAGAATTGTACCCAACCAAAGGGATATCGAAAGTACAATTCCAAGGTTTACTGTTCAAGTTGAGCATGATTAAAATCAATGCTCCACTTGAGGGGAAGTGCTGGAATATACAATATAGGAGTGCAATCTCAGCCTTGACGAAATGACCGATATGTATAACCTGACAAGTCAGATCAGGCTCCGTTGTAATAGAAGATCCAAGAAGGCTAATGACCGACTGAATGTTGGTGTAATTGCCCAGATCTTTCCATATTATGTAATATGCCTATAAATAGGTTCATTGTGCTCATTGTTTATAGCAAAGAAAAACCCTAAAATGTTTTGTGCACCTCCTTTTCCCCTCTCCAAAAAAATAAAAACCTCTTTCATATTTTTCCATGAATCCAATAAACAACAATAACTATTAGGGTAATATTTGGAAGTAGTCTAATGTGTGCACTTTTGGCAACAATCCCCTCAAACATTGCTTTTCCATCACTTTGCCACTTTAATCATGATTTTTAGAAAGAAAAAAAAAAGTTTGAGAGAGACGAAATTACCTTCTTTTTTCTCTATTTAACTAATTAAAATGGGGTCTTTTGGTCCTTTTCTAATGAGTTTCTCAAAATCTTAAATGCCAGGAGGCAAAGTGATACAAAATGATTTTAGGGAAGATTGTTGATAAAAGTGCAATGGTGGGGGTGTTCTTGATATACACCCAAATATGTAATTTTATGACGATTTCGTTGAGAATGTGTCCCATGCATTACAGGTCGGGATGTTCAAGAATTAACAATAACTTCTATAAATTTGACTGTACCTAAAACGAAATTATGAGATAAATAAGTGGCAATAATAGTATATTAAAGAGAGGATAATAAGGGAGTGCATTCATGGGAAGTTGGAGATAAGTCAATGAAGAACAAAAAATAAAAAAAATAAAAAAATTATGATGATTTTGGACATGTGCAACCAAGACAATAGATACACCACTTAGGAGTTAGGACTAGGAGTGATGATCTTCGTTATAGGAGCTGCTAAAACTAGCAATAGACGTACATGAACTTGGATCAAGGCTGTGGAAAAAAAGATACATCACTTCATACTGTTAGACAGCAGAGACTCTTAGTAGAGCCGAATGGAAGAAAGGATTCTGCTTAGTGATAGACCTATATGGACTTGGATCAAAACTGTGAAAAAGGATATAACACCTCATAATGTTAGACAGCAGATGACTCCTAATAGAGCCGAATGGAAGAAAGGATTCCTGTAGAAACCTCAAAATGTATGTTGTTGCTGCTGCTATTTTCATGAGAAGTAGAATTACTTTTTGTTTCATAATCTTTTTGCACAAACACACCAAGAACTATGCTTTGTCATGGAAATGCTGCCTTTCAGTACTTCTCTTTCCAATCAAAAATCAACCAGAAAAAACACTAACAGACGAGAATAAGTTAGTGCACAATTAGAAACCAAAAACTGTGAATATTAAGAAAATTGCAGCTTTATCTCACCTCGCGATTTATGATCAAGTAACCTTGCCCATCAATCATATAAGATATCATCATTATCAGATCATATTCAGCATCAGGAAATTTCAATGGAAGTTTGGTTGTTTCAATATCAAATGCACAAACATGAACTTCAGCACGTTGAAGAAGATCTTGCCTTTTCTCTAGCATTATTCCACTAGTGGATACACTAATGTCGTACCATTGCCCACATCTGACATCTGCAAAACCGTCAGAACAAGACATGTCAGAAAGAATAAAAAACTAAGGTTAAAAATCTCAAATAGCCAACTACAGCTAGCAACAAAAAGGAATACTCACCATTATCAATTGCAAAGCGAACATGATAGGGAACATCGTATTCACGAAGATCAATGATACAGTCAATATAATCTTGTAGCCTTTCCTTGCTGCAAACGCTCAAAATGAGTAGTTTCAGATTTCAAGTTTATAATTTGTGATATGCAAATACCAAATGTTCACATGGAAGAAGAAATAACATAGAAACAGAAGATTACATTAATATTGTATGATATGAGACTTTTGACATGGTATATAAAGTTAGTTAAAAGTAATGTTTAGTGCAAAGTTACCTCTTCTCATTGTATATTGATTCAAATGCTTCTGCAGCATCAATTTTAGCTCGATTCCTTTCGACAACATGTACTAGATCAGTCTTCACATTCATCAATTGTTGAACAGTATCAAAGCTAATCTTCAAATATGTTCTACAAAGACCAGAAAGATGGTTTCTCTGCCATGTAGAATTTGATGTCAGACTTGTACAAACCATGAAGTCTTGATGATAATAAATAATGTGAAGGGTGAAGCATTCAAGATAACAGGTATAAAATCAAACCGTGTACAATAAAGATGTACAAGGCACATTGCAATAAAACACAAAGGTGTAAATGTAGGTTTACATCCATAGAGTGCCTAGACTATGAATGTCCTGAATCATATTTTAACCACATGATTCTAACTTGTCAACTCGCAATACATATCATATATCAATTTGCTTGCATATTGTATCGTGTATCAAGTATCATGTGATACAGTAACTCTAGGAATTTAGGTCTGTACTTCTAAATTCATATAGAAACATGACTTAATATAATTTTCTCATAAATCTTTATTTGTTTTATCTTTACTGGTCTATCTAGTTCCAGAATCCAAATCATTACGTATAGATTACAAGACTCAACTAAAAAAATTCAATACTACCTATCAGTCTACATATAATGTATCATATCAACCGATGCGTAATAAAATGGTAGTGTATCGTTTCATATGATAAACTACGTGTAGAAAATAAACAGTGCATTGCTACTCGTTGGGATATTTCACTATGGTTCTAGGCCTTACAATATATAGAGCTTATAAGAATGATAAAGACAATGGCTAGATAGTAATATTGGCCCTCAAGAAACTACACAAACCTGTTTTAGTTTTTACACTCCCCCACAAGCTAGAACATGTGAATGTGAAGGAACACCGGAGAAATTGAAAAAAAAAAAAGTAACCATCGTAGTGTGTCCATATGGGCACACGAGAGTGTCTACGTTGCAGACATTTGGGACACACGGAAGATCCTGAGTTGAAAGTATTAGTGCATGTGAGAGAGAGTAGATGTCGTTGCACAAAAACACTCAACCAATAGAGTTGTCGGCATGCAAGTGTGCTCAACAAGAGTCGACACATGAATACGCTCAACCAAAAGAGTTTGTCATGACGCGAGGACCCTCAATTGTGTCGTATAAAAACGACCAAGAGAGTAGTCAAGTCAAATAGTCATCGTGAATGATAACGATGTTGAGAGAGAGATGAGCAGAAACAAAGAGTTGTTGACGAAGAAATGATGTCAACTAAAACAAGTTGTGGTCATTTTGTGAAGAATGGAGGAACGCATAGTTATATGGCGGAGCCCTCGAATTTATTTTTTTACATGCATTTCCCTTGTTTTACTTTTACATGAAAATAAACTAAATAATAAAGAAAATCATTTGAATACAAGGCTTTGGATATTGATCCAAGGGCTACAATAGAAGGGGATATGAGTGTTGATCTAGATTGTTTGATCTAAATCCAATAGTGGGAGGGTGATTTCTTGATTTAAGGTTTTGGAACGAACATGGCGATCCGGAGCAGCAATAGGTATACAAGGAAGCGTGGTTCGCCCGCGACGAGGTCGGAGCAGTGCCTGGGTTGTCGGTGTGTGGTCGAGCATCTTCATAGGAAGTGATAGCAAGGGAATCTTGATATGGAGAATGTGTGTGTAGGGCATCAAGAGAGGTCGGGAGTCGATAGAGATTGGCTCTAGGAGATCGCAACATCCTTCAGTGTGTCATAAACGGTGGCTCTGTGATGGTTGCACAGGACAGTGCAGTTACTCAATTTCGAATCTAGATCTTCATTGAGGTGGCTACGACATCAAGAAGGAAACTGAAAGAGAGATGGAAGAAGTATGTGGACTGACGTATAGAGGCGATCGAGAACGTTTAGTTCGACAGTGAAACAAGTAGTGTGGTGGTGTAATGTGGTGGTACTAATGTTGGATGAGGAAGATGGTTTCGCAGTGGTTTACGGTGTAGGGTTCTTAGGATAGAACGGGAACAACAACGACGAACACTTCGGTGATGACGACAATAGTGGCAATCGGCAATGAGGCAATGAGGATGGATACGGAGACTGGATAATTATGGCAAATGCGACGATGGCTAGGTTTGTAGGATAATTTCTTTAATTATTTTTTATTGTAGTAGTAGTATTTTATTTCAGAAGGAGCAAGGGTCAGGATCACCCCTACTCTTATACCATGTAGATAACAAAGAATGCATTGCTGCTCAATGGAATATTTCATTATGGCTCTAGACCTTACAATATATAAAACATAGAAAAGTGATAAAGACAAAATGTCTAGCTAGTAAACTTGGCTCTCAAGAAACTAATAAACATTTTTTTTATTTTCTACAATATGTATCATGTATCGTAAGATACCAACAACATAGGATTTATGGCTTTATGGAGGATAGACTATGTGAAGATAAATATGTCATTAGAAATATGTTGATGCTCGATTACCAGTACCAGTCAGATGCTTCTACCCGGATTATCTTCTCAACTCTGACCTTTTATACATCTAGGTATCATATGGTCAGTACTTATCTACTACTGAATCTTTTTTCCCTATGGATGAAGTTTGGTTAGGATCTCCTTGATACCATCCTTTCCCACAAAACAATCATGTTTTAACATCAATTTATAAAGGTACTAAATGGATGTAGGTTTTAGCCTGTTTCAGTATTCATATACAGAGAACAGTCTCAGCGCAATGTATAAATGTACCAAATGATAGTAGGTTTTTTACCAAGATAAGAGAGGTCGTATCTACTGGACCGTAGGAAAAAAGGGCAGTTTATTATCAATTTTTACAATGTGAATCCGTCAATAGCATCTGGAAAAGAGAGAAATAGTAAACACATTCAAGAAGCTGTTGAACTTGAACCTCTTCTACGGTCTATTTAATACAGTGAAGAAAGAAGTTAAAGTACAAAAACAAGTGATCCTCGCTACTATCATTTCGGTAATAAAGGAATTAATAGGTATTCAAAAATGAAGTCTTAACTATCCATTACATTAACAAGTTATGGTTAGGGGTTTTCCTTTTGGCCTATTTTGATGTCATTTTCTGGTACATATCTTCGGGAAAGGGGGCAAAAGAATCCTACGCGAACTTGTAAATTTAAAATATTGTAATGAACTTTCTCATTAGGTATCATATCTGATTTGATTATTGGATAAAATAAGAACACACACGTCGCTAAACATACAAAGGTAAGAAACATGAAGCTTAAACATTTACACGAGCAAACAATGTCAAATTCTAACATGAGTAAACAAACATTATTTAAGCTAGTAAGCTTACTAAATCAAGATCCTCTTTATCGACAATCTCTATATCCGCAATTTGTCCTTCGTATCGCCGTCTGAGATATGATTCAACTTCTAATTGCATCTTATCCTGCAAAATTTGTACCAAAAAGTCTGAAATTATAGAAACAAATATATCGTCCTCCAGAGAAGAAGAAAAACAAAACAATTTTCCTAGACGGTCACCTTAGTAGCAGCATAAAAATACGGCGGAAACTTGTACTTGGCTTTGAAAGTGGATCCATCCTAGAAGCAGCAAAATTCGACAACTTTAGAAACGAAGAATGCAAAGAAATAAAACCTGCATTTCTTTTCTAGTCTCGTAAGCACGGACACCTATCCGACACGACACAAAACACACCATGACCCTCCAGAATCGGCGTTTTTAGGGGAAATGTTTACCTGGGAAACGAAGTAGAGGTCGACGCAGCTATGGATCTTGCTTGTTTCCTCGTCCTCCCATGAGGACTGCAGACGGATCACAAATTTAGGGGGAAATTACGGGATCGAAATGGAAATTTGATCGTGGAGTGGACTACTTACTGGAGCAAGAGTCAGCAGCCAGCCGAGCCTCTTCTCCCCTTCGGTGAAGGGATGGAACCCTAGCTTGCTCTCAATAACTTCCTCGGCGGTGACCCGGAGCTTCTGCTTCGACTGGTTCCACCGGGGGTTGAACCGGTCCTTTCTCTTTCCTTCTCTGTTCATGGTGGATTAGGGTTTCCGATCTGGTCGATTTCGGGAGAGGGAGGAGAAGAGAGAAAGAAACACTAGATTGGAATGGGAAACCCTAGTTTTAGTTTATTTGGGCGCACAAGGAGATGGGGATGATGTGCTTTCGAGCATTTTCCCGCGCTTTGCGAAATGGCGAAGATAACCCCTTCGGGTGACTCATTTTGTGGAAGTGGCACTTATTACTTCAACCCGAACAAGGTCCGGACCCGATTGAACCGGATTCAAGAGAAAAATGGGCCAAATGGTTGGATTAAACATTTCGTCATTCATTTGCTTTTAAAGATATGTCAAGTCTTGACTATTACGCATCATTTGGTTCGCAGAATCATCGGGTAAAAAAGTAAAGTGAATATTTTTTATATTTGGGTGCCAAAAAATTTGAGGAGGAAAAAAAATGATTCACAATAGAAGAAAAATTAGAGAAAAAAGTGATTACATCCATCCAAGCAAGTTAGTAAGGAATTATTTTTCCATATTTAAGTATTCACTTTCGTTTCCAAATTCCTTGGCATTTTCAAACACCAGAAAGAAAAATCAATAGGAAATATAATTTTCCAAAGGAAAGGAAATGCCAAAAAATTTATTTACTTTCCCTTCCATTCTACGAACCAAATGAGACCTTACAGTGTGTTTGGGAACACTTTTAAGGAGGTAAAGAAAAATTTGAGGAGAATAAAATAAAGGTAAAATTATTTTTTTTTCTTCACTTGTTTGGATGACAAAAAAGTAGGAAAAGAAAAGGTTTGAAAGTAATATTTTATTTGTATGTAGAGAAATATATAATTATCATTTAGTCCTTAATTTTTTTTAAATCATAATTGATAGAAATGATAGTTGGGTATTTCTCCCACAATCCTCTCAACTCTCTCAATTTTTTATCGGGAGAATAATTTTTTTAGTGGGACCCACATGAAATTTTCTTCCAGCTTTTTTCCTCTCATTTTCTCTTCCCATTCCTAAACACAACTACTTTTAATTTTTCTCTTATTTTTCTCTCAATATTTTATTTCTCCCATTTTTTTTCTCTTCCCAAACAATACATTAAGATTAGTAGTGCATTTGGAGAGGACACAATTCTTATATGTATTTACTTTTTTTGGAGTTAATTGTATTCATTTTTTTTTATGTTTTTTGTTTATTACACGAGATATCTTTATTTTAAACTAATTGACAGTGGATATGGGAAAAAATAAAGATGGTTTCCTCTACATAATGTTCGAAATAAGAGCATGTCATGTTATATTTTAAAATAGGAGTATCCCAGTAATAAACATAAAACATAACATACGTAAGGTTAGTACAATTAAACCTTTTTTTTAACAATATGGATACAGATATTATTCAAAATAAAAGTCAATAATTATATTTGTCAAATAATGTAGTGGGGTCTAAATTGGATATAAAAACAAATGAGAATATGCATCGAATGTAATACTTTTAAAAAATTACGTTTAAGTTCTCAAAAGAAATAATGACTTCTTGTATTAAAGTATCCATAGTGGATACACTTCAAATACATACTCTAAATTATTAAAAATTGAAAAAAAAATATTACTTTTATAGTGTTTTTTTGACATTGGCACACAATGATACACTACAAATAAATACTCAAAATTAACATCATTTATTTTTTTTCTCTTTATTTTTTTTTCTTTTCCATGTTTGCTAAAAAAAATTATTCCAATTTTCTCTTTATTTTTTTTTCCATGTTTGGTAAGAACGATTAATTTGGTGAACCCAAAAAAGTAATGTAGTGGAGCTAGCACACGCTCCAAATCTGAAATATCTCCTAATTTTTTAGCAATTTTTAAGTATTAACAAGTGTCCACTGCAGTCATTAAGTGTTATAAAATCTAAGTAAAGTTAAAATGCTGCACTAAAATCTTTTATACTGTAAATGCTCTTAGTCAGCTTGACTTGTGTCTGGCTATTGAAATATAAACTTCATATATGACAGGTTCAGTAAGAATAAAATGTCATCCAACATTAGAATTATAGAATAGTATTCTTATATTTAAAAATTTGTATATTTTGATCCACATAAAAAAGGTAGATTGGAGTCGTACTATGTATCTTTATTGGATCCAAAAATAATAACTTTAGGGTAATTATAAGAAAGGGGATAACTTTAACAAATTTACACAAAACGGAGTGAAACGACATCGCAGATGGTGCCATAGGGCTTCCCCCCCCCCCTGGCGACATCTGTGATGGCGCCAGAGGGCCGCCACCCCCCTCGGCGCCATCATAGATGTCGCCAGACATCCTCCCACCCCCCCTTTTCCCTCCCTCTTTCACGTGGATCTTGTTCTCTTCCTTCCCTCTTTCAAATGTTGATTATTCCCCCTCCCTTTTCATTTGTCCACATTCTCTTTCTCTTCTTCCAATGCTAATTTTTTTTCCATGTAATTATAATTGAGGATTAGCTTTCTTAGATTCGTCACAGGTGGTAGGAGTGGAAGATGTATATAAGAGGGTTCGAGTGGAAGAACATATACATTCACTCACAGAGAGGAAGGAGAACTAAAGAGCTAAGAGTCAGAGAAGATGAATGCTGGAAACGATGGTCGTATTCCCGGCGGACCGACGACTGAAAGAGAGGAACAAGAACGAAAAAATCACATATCCCCATTGGTGTTTACCGGAAGGTAATATTTTAAAAGTTCATATTTATTCGTTATTTTATTGTATATTGAATTAGAGTTAATTTTTGTCATTCGTTTCATTTGTAGTTATTTGATTATAAGCCGGACGTACGGTTGCGTGAACGTGGACAATGGCGTAACGCTACAAACTACGCCACATGGGAGATAAATACATATCAAAATGGCTTAGTTAACGTATTTGGTTTTGGATATGTAGATGAGCTTCGATTCTTGTTGCACGACAGAGATTTAATATTTTCTCTAGTGGAACGTTGGTGGCCCCAACACAACACTTTCCAATTGCCGGTAGGAGAGATGACCGTAACTCTATTGGATGTAGCCAATATTTTAGGGTTACCAATTGCAGGTAAAATATTTGTTAAATATTAATTTGTAACGAAATTTTATATAGAAACCTAATTTAAAATTACAGGTGAGCCTATATTTTTTGATAATCAATCAAGCGCTGCTACTACAATTAGACGGTATCTCGGTATTGATCCGTCCGAAGATACAAACGTCAGGTCCGACGTCACTATAAACTGGTTACGCGAAAACTTCATGGATCTAGACCGTACAATTGACGGTCCAGTTAACATTGACGAAGAGCGGGTATTTAACTTCACTTGTTTATTAATGTATTTATATTGAGAATATGGAACCCATAGTACCGTACGTTTACAGATTGTTTGCTGCACAAGGGCGTATCTACTCGCTCTATGTGGTTCAGTTCTCTTTCCGAACGCAACCGGATGTCGGATTACTGTTCGACTTCTTCCTTTTCTGGAACATTTGGTTCACCCGACACGCTATGCATGGGGAGCCGCAGTCTTAGCTTACTTGTATGCTTCTCTGACAGAGTTTGTGACTGCGAGCTCTTTAAAAGATATAAACAAAAATTTAACTGGATGCATGTCACTCCTACAGGTATTTTATCATTCTAGAGAGTATTAACGTTACTTAACATAATCTAATTTTGTATTATTGTTTGTACTTAGATCTGGGCATATGAGCATTTTGCGATCGGTAGACCGGTGACTAGCATTAGCCGCGAATTAGGTGTCTTTCCAGTAGGTAGACGTTGGACTACTGATGTGGTGGACCAAGCACATTGTGGACATCCGGTTGTCTCAATCTATCATACCGAATTTGACTCTCTAACACATGACGAGGTAAAAAGTAATATTACATTTGTGTTTAATTATGCTTATGTATTGACTTGACAAAATCTCATATAGGTTACGTGGATGCCGTATATTATACGTGCCGATGCTTCCGACATCCAAAGGATATCATATCCCAATATTCATTATAACGTGGTCATCTTATATGATTATCGGACCATGTACCACCCTGATGATCGTGTTCTTCGTCAGTTCGGTCGCGTACAAACTATTCCTAATGCGTCTGAATATATAAGCCACAGCAAAAGTGGACGGCTTTCTAGAATTCAACGTTATCTCCATGAATGGAACACGAGATCCGATCGATATAATATATTGAACATGTCACGACCTGTTCAATCCCCTAAAGATTGTAAGCTCAAATTTAATATCTTATTTAATTTCAAGTGTTTTATTGTCGACTTATATGTCAGGTTTTAACGATTCAGGGTTAGGTGATATTACATACAGACGTTGGTATGGAGCACCACGTATAGGTAACAGAGCATACACATTTGAAGAGATACGGTTCACTAATAGAGCCGTGGATGACTGCAGTATGCGACGATTTATAGATAACATATGTCAATTGGTAAGTATTATTTATTTGAACAACGTTGTGTTAGTTATTATTTATTAATTGACATGTTTTCAAATTTAGCGTCCAGAAATGGTTCAAGCGATTATCGATAGAGATTATGCTAGCACTTTCAATCTAGTACAACGTATTTTGGAGGGTATGGAACGAGATCTTAAGTATGGTCCTGCGCCCCACATGCCTCCTGTATATATTCCTCCAGATAATCCAACTGGCAATGTTAGTCAAAGACAGAGCCGTAAGTCGTCTTATCATCCTGGCGAGGAGGCACCCTATCATCCTCCGTAAGAGACATTCTATCATTCTGCAGATGAGGCGCCTTATGGAGAGGGGGCATCTTACCAACCTACTGGCGAGGGAACTTCTGGTTGTGCCGGTGGGGAAACATCTGGTTATGCCGCGAGAGTAGCTCCCAACCTACTTTTACCAATTGGTTTGCGGAGATGGAACAATATACACAGTTGCTGTCGACTCCAAGCGCTCCTAGGCCAACTCAAGAGACCCAGCGGATTGTGTCTCCAAGGCCTAGTCAGATACCCCAGGCGATTGTGACTCCAAGGCCAGCTCAGTCCCCTGAACCGGTGGTTGCCCTAGAACCGGAGCGTCCAAGGCGTAGGACTAGTATTTGCAAAACTCTTTGTAAACATTTGGCTAGAAAATAGTGAAACTTATATTTGTTTTCAATATGTAAAATGTACAGAGTATTTCTTTTTGTCATTTGATTACATCTTTATTTATCAACTTCAATGCATCGGTTACTACATAGGTTGACTAGTACATTTTCTTCTATTGTGTCCAACTCCATGACAGTTACTACAACACAAATCTCTTGTAGATTCATTGCTTGAAGGGATGCGCTTCTTCTTCGGTCTTCCAGCTTTGCGTCTAACATCTGGTACTCCAATTGGTCCTCGCGTCAGAGTAGCTTCAAGCTCGTACGGTACTGGAATTGGTTCCATATGCGACATATACACATTTTTCAACTTGTCAGTAGAAAATATTGAAGAATAAAATAGTTCAATATTAGTGTAGTTGGAAGACTTACAAGCATAACATGCATGTATACATGGCATAAGTGTATGAAACCATCTTAAACAAGAACAATAGCTCTCGTTCAAGCGTACTACGTAGGTTCGGCTAGTTTTACAATCTAACATTTTAAATAAGCAACTATCAATGCGTAACATTTGCAAGTAATGTTTTTGTCTATTTATACTTGCCATTGATTTCATGATTCTTGGACAGAATCCAGTTTCTAGGTTTTCAGCATGGAGTCTATTCTTATCCTGAAGCGTTATAATCTTTGCTCTAATTCCATCAAATAGCATTGTTATCAGTTTGTCACGTAGATTCTTAACCCAGCTATTGAAACTGCAAGATTCGAAGTGTAAATTTCTAATCTAGGATGAGAAGAATAAGCAGCTATCCAGTGTTCAAAACTACGATTTTCATCATTCATCCCAATAAACCAGTTAAACGTGTCAATGTTTTCGGCTTTGATTATTTCAAATCTATAGTCAGCATCTGTTTTATTATACGATCTAGCAAGAGAGTCTAACATTCGATGAAATTTTGTAATCCGGGTGACAGATTTTAAATTCTGTTTAAAATGTTGAATACAAAAGAAGTGTGGTGATTCTGGAAAAATAGCACACATAACATTTATCAGTCCCTTTTGTTTATCAGATATAAATGAAAATCTACTCCAGTGATCTAAATATCTTTCAAAAGTATTTCTTAAACAGTTTAGAAACCATGTCCATGAATCAGTATTTTCACCTTCAGCAACAGCATAAGCAATTGGATATAACTGATAATTAGGATCATGAGCACAAGCAATAAATAATGTACCATGGTATCTAGATGAAAGAAATGTACCATCAATACTAATAACTGGTAAACAACCTGCTAAAAAACTATCAATACATGCTTTGAAACAAATAAAAATTCTTTCAAAGCTATTGTCTTCAGTGGTTTTTATACAAACTCTACTGCCTGGATTTGTCTCCAAAATTCTTAAACCATACTCCTCAAGACTAGCATAGGCATCAGCATAACTACCGTTTATTTTAGCTAATGCCATCTCTCGGGTTCTCCAAGCTTTGGCATAAGAAATTTGTATCTGATGTTCTCTACGGATATCCTTTACTACTTGCGATGGACTATAAGACTGATTATCCCTAATTATATCAATAATCTTATTTTTAATCCACTTAGCAGTAGCTAATGGATGGCATCCTCTTGTTAGTCCACTTAAACAAGAATGTCGACTTTCTAATGTACTAATGAAAAATATTTGTCCTGTGCCAAGGGGTCTAGCATATACTCTCCAATTACAAGCTGGTTGATCACAAGTATAAATAATTCCCCTAGAATTGTTCATACTACCGGTTGAACATGTAAAGTTATGTTCAATTGCTATATTACTTATAAAATTTCTAAACTCAAGCCGTGTAGCAAATTGTTGTCCGACAAATATTTCAGGAGTGGTACTACTACTAAAAGTATCATCAAAATCATCATCTATATTTTCAATTAAATAATCACTATTTTCAATAGTTTGAAAATCATCAAAATCATCATTAATAGGTAGATCTACTGGTTGTTCTTCTTCATGAGTTGGAAGTGGTCGAGAAGAACTACCACCCACTTCATAATTAGAAGCACGTGGACGTGAAAACATTTCAAGTGGTGGAGAAACTTGAGTAACAAAAATACTTATAAATGACGATTGCAAATTAACTTCAAGAACAAAATTCCATGCTTGATCAGAATCTATTAACAAACAATGAAAAACGAAAACATGTCTTAAAATAAATTCATATCGAATAGAAAAAGAGTTAATAATCAGAGTTCATAGACTATCTATGTACTAATACGATCGGTTAAAAGAAGTTGTGTAAAACCGCCTTCGTATGATAACCCATTTACTGAACCTCCATGTGAGCACAATATTCTTAGGCTCTGATCCATATCGAAAAAATGGACAACTTCTAATATGTAGAAAATTTTGAAGAATGTAAAGCGCTGCTAATAGAAAGTGAAGGAAGAATAGAAAGAGTGAAATGGGAATGAAATTCTCTCACAATCACCTCGTTTATATAGATGCAATATCCAACCGTTAGAAATACGAACGTTAGAAATGTGAACGTTAGAAATATGAACGTTGGAAAGCGGAACGTTAGAAGGGGGTGGCCCGGCGACATAGAGCATGGCGCTAAGGGATGTCTGGCGACATCTATGATGGCGCCGAGGGGGTGGCGGCCCTCTGGCGCCATCACAGATGTCGCCAGGGGGGGCAGCCCTATGGCGCCATCTGTGATGTCGGATGACCCTTTTTTTTTGTAAATTCTCTAAAGTTACCCCCTTTCTTATAATTACCCTAAAGTTTACCCCCCCATGAAATTTCCTCAAATTATAATAACTATTTAATATTTAATATATTGGCTCTACTTACGTTATCCACTGACATGCGGGCCTCACGTTGCTATGATGATTGCATATTATGTAGGTCCTACATTACCACGTGGGCTATTAGCATGTGGGTCCCATATGGACATGTTGCCACGTAGTATACTAATATGCAGGCCCAACTGACTTAAGGATCTCATGCATGTGTCCACCTGGCTTGATGACATTATTGTTAGGCCTCGTTTGGTTCACGAATTTAAGGAACCAAGAAAGAAAAGTTATTCTTTTTCTTTGTTTGGTAACCACAAACTTGGGAATCAATTTCCTGAGAAGGGGAAAAATTGGTGGGAATATGGTTCCACTCAAGACTCATGGGATTGATTTTCCCTCCTCCTTTTCCAACATTTATTACAAAAGTTATGACAAAAGTAACCATGTGTCATTACTTATTTTACCATCAATGTTATTTTTATAATATTATTTTTATTTTAAAAGGTAAGGATATTATTGGAACATTGTTATATTTTGTTTTCCTTTCCTAGGTAGTTTTCTTGTTTTACCAAACAACGGAAAGAAAATGTGACAGGAATCCTACTTTCCCATTCCCATGGAAAATACAAGGGAATTTATTTCCTTTACGTGATCCAAACGAGGCCTTAGAGTTGAGCGGGATTCTCAACTTATATGGATAATACTTCGGAGTACAACAAACATCTTCCGTGTATATCGGAGAAGCTCGGTTAGTGCGTCAAGCGCCATATATTGGATAATATATTGTAAGCATATACGTGATATCTTTGACCTTGACCATATATATATATATATATATATATATATATATATATATATATATATATATATATATATATTTTAGAACAACCTCTCATATTATACATGGCGCAAAATGCGGAAACCTATACAAAAAAGCGCAAAACGTGACAAAAAGATAACAAATAGGGGCGAAATCCCGGGCACAACCCCAAAATGAACAAAAGAACAAGGGCTAAAATAGTCAGGAGTATACTGAGAGCTAGAAAATCTCCCTTACGTGCTGGCAGGAATGTCTGGTTTTGTTGGTCTGTCGGAGAACTTCTCTGATCAGATGGTTGGAGTTGTAAATACGACCCTCGTATCTAAATTTGTTGTGGTTCTTCCATGTGACCCACATGATGGCGGCTGCAACGATCTGGTGGCCATGCGAGACTTTTCCCCAAGTGACTAGGAGATCATTGAAGCCCCCACCAGTCTGACCTAGTCGACATCGCCTGGAGAAGTGAATCTACACCTGTGCCGCCAGGTCTTTGGAGTATAGAATGTGTTATGCAGTCTCAGTGTGTTTTTCTGAGCAACAATGACACGCCGAGGCTAGACAGTAACCGATGGTGGTGAGCGCATCGTTTGTAGGTAGCTTCTTGCGGAGCGCTCTCCAGATTATGAAGGACCATTTTTTGGGAATACATGACTGCCAGAATGCTCCTGAAATGGGGGATGGCACGCCTATACCGCGAGCGATTCTCCTTGCCAATGCAAGAGAAAATGCACCGTCAGCCGAGGGAGTCCACTGCAGTGCGTCAGGCTCTGAGATGATCTTTTATTCGGAATCTGCCAACACCTCTGCAGCATCCTCACCAATCCATCCCGAGCCCTCTCCCAATTCCATTCTCTATCGCTACCCCACAGGTCATAAATGGTGTTGATGGGAGGAGCCGCCTGAGATTGCAGAAGAAGGCGTCCCCGAGCCAGCATTCGCAAAAAGTATACGATACGCCCGATCCCAGCTGGAGACGGATCAAATGCTTGGCACAATCTCTTCCGTGAAGGATGCGACGCCAGGATGCAGATGATCTATTGTTACAATCAGCTACAGATGGATGAGAGTACTGGAAGTATCTAGCCTTCATGAACTAGGCCCAGATAGTGCCTCCCTCCCTGAGTTTCCACCATAACTTCATGGAGCAAGCGTCCACGACGTGATGTAATATGCAAAACCCTAACCCCCTCCTCTATTAGTCTGGCCATGGAGTCCCAACTGGCCCAATGATGCTTGTCCTTGCCGTCATTGTGCCCCCAGAAGAAGTTAGAAAAAGGTTCTCAATTGAGGTAAGAACCTTTTTAGGGGGAGAGCAAGTGGCGAGAGTGTAAATTGGAATGAAAGAGAGGACGTGCTGGATCAGGATCATCTTCCAGCCCGACGATAGGGTCGCGTTGTGCCACCCCTTTATGATCTTTCTAACTTTGCCTACTAGTCCTTCAAAGATGTCCGTATTGGATCTGCCGTACACCAGCGGGCATCCTAAATAAGAGAATGGTGGGTAAGCAACTGAGAATGATGTGATGTTAGCTAGGATAGAAGAGTGCTCCATGTTGGCCGAATGGTGAGTCTAAATAACACTCTTGTTGGGGTTTATACGCTGACCGGAGCATCTAGTGTATCTCTCCAGCATTTTGTGAACCACTTCTACTGACCCGACGTTCCAAGCGGAGAAGATAAGAATGTCATCTGCGTAAGCCAGATGGGTAATGATCGGAAGATGGTGGAAGATATTGGATCTCCCTGCCTGACACCTCTGCTAGATTTGAAGAAGCCTTTTGCTTGTCCGTTGATAACTGTGGAGAACCATAAATTGCTGATGGATCTATAGACGATATCAATCTAGGTCTCGGAAAACCCGAAAGCCTTGAACACCCATATCATGAATTGCCAGTCAAGCCTGTCGTAGGCTTTCTCCATACCCAGCTTGGTCTCAATGTTCCCTCCCCTAGCCGGGAATTTCATACAGGTATCATTTCTTGAGCCAGAAGGATGTTGTCTAAGATATTGCGACCACGAACAAAGTCGCTCTGCTCCTCAAAGATGATCTTGGGGAGAAGTTCCGACATGCGGTTGGCAATAATCTTAGAGATGATTTTGTTGGTAAAGGTGCACAGGCTCAGGGGTCGAAAGTCTTTAAATGTCTCCGAGTTGTCCTTCTTAAGGATGAGAATAAGGTTGGCACAAAAAATAGATTTGGGGTATTTCTCTCCGGATTTGGGGTATTTCGCTCCTTGAAAGAAGGCAGTGACCACCTCGTGGATATCTGACTTGATGATGTCCCAGCAAGATCTGAAGAAGACGCCGGTGAACCCATCAGGTCCTGGAGCGTTGTGTTCGTTGAGGGCCCAAACTGCTTCTTTGACTTCAATCTCGGAAGGGGAAGTTGGAGTTGAGTATTGTCACTATCTTTGATCAGACTAGGGATCACAGCTAAGAATTCCACATCCTTTACAATGTTATCTTTGGTAAATAACTTAGAGAAGAAATCAGCATCCGCGGATTGGATACCACGTTGATCTTTCAGAATGTGGCCGTTTTCGTCTGCGATCTGATGAAGGTTGAGTTGATGTCTGCGCCCATTGACACATGAGTGAAAGTAGCTAGAGTTTATGTCGCCTTCGATGTCCCAAGTCAGTCTTGCTTTCTGTTTCCAAAATTCCGTTTCAACTTTCAACCGGTACTTCAACAGTGCTTTGATGAGGTTGAGGGAGGCGCGTGCCTCCGGGGATCTGTCGGAGGCAAATAGAACCTCTACACGGGGAACGTCGTCCTCAGTTGTGCGAACGGCATGGAAGATATCTCCAAAAGCTTCCTTGCTCAAGACAGTAAGGGCTTTTCTCGTGGCTTTCAGCTTGGCCGTCACGCAACGAAGAGGGTCGAGTTTGCAGGGGGTGCTCCACGCTGCTTCCACTGTGTTTCTAAACTGAGGGTGATGGCTTCAGAGGTCTAGGAAATGAAATTTTTTCTTGTTCTGGTTCAAGTTGCTTCTGATTTCAATGAGCAGGGGGAATGGTCCGATTCGATGAAGTTGAGGTACGAGAGATTGGAAATGATGTCCATATCTGCCTACTGAGCATTAATAAGGGCACGGTCCAATCAGGAGTATTGCCGAATGGCTCCTTCTTGCAAGTTACACCAGTTGAAAGCGTTGCCGGAGTACTGGAGGGGGGACAAAAGGGCGTAGAAAATGAAGCTATTGAAGTCGTTCATGGCCGCCAGAGGGGGTGTACGGCCCCCGGACTTATCCTCTCTGCAAGTGATCGCGTTGAAGTCACCTACACAGAGCCATAGAAGGTTGGTGTGGTTAGAATGGATGGCCCTCAGGTTGTCCCAAAGTTGTCTGCGTTCCGCAAGGTCACAGCTTCCGCGGACATGAGGGAATGGGATTGAAGCGTGGGATGTTCTACCCAACACGAAAGCTCATGCCTGGAGTCGTGGATAACTCCGTACTTAACATCAGCCGAGAAAAGGAACCAGATGTCGTGACATCCCGCCACGGCGGAGGGGAATCCTAACTGAAGCTGGATGGATTTAAGTTTCTTGTGGGGGAGTTTAGGTTCAATAATGACTAATATATCAATTCTGTGGATTTTTTTGAGACTGATAACTCTTTTTAAGGTTAGTTTGTTTACCAGACCCCTAACATTCCAATCATGCCCATGATCTCTTTGTTGCTCTTTTTCTTCTTTTATTTGATTTACTGAATGCGGTAACCTCCTGTCCGTCCTTTCTGAGGTTGTGGATAGTAGTCATCTCATAAGTTTCCTTGTCTAGGTGCATGTAGGCCTCTCCGGTAATTTTTGTTAATCTTCTAAGTGATTGTGCGGGTCGTTGAAGCCCGCCTCAATGACCTGTTGGCATCAGGTAACTGGGGCCTGACCAATGTAGCCAGTGAGTCTGCTCGCACGTTCAGAGTATTATGAGTAGAGGAGGAGGTAAATGTTTCTTGTGTGTAGATGTCCCCTTGGCCTGATCCCGGTTGATTCTCCGGAGGCTGAAGATCGATCTCCGCCTCCATGCCACTATCTCCGGTGTTCTCCGATCCTGACGCCGGAGTGGTCACCCTAGTGATGGCTTCAGAGGGGGAAGTCTCATGTGGATTGTCGAAAAATTCAGAGTCAAGCATATCAAATTTGTTGGAGTGGTTGATTGTTGGGGTTATGTAGGCACCATGGCTCTGCTCTGAGGAGCTGGGGATGAGTGACAGGAGGTACCAGCGCTGCTCTCAAATCGGACGTGCGAATACGGAAGTGGAAGGATCGGGGGTTGGAGATTTTGTTTGTTCTGTCGAGAGGAAGCTGCCCTATGACTTATTTTTTCTTCAGCTCCGGGTGCGCCTTGTAACAGTGTTTTGTGGAATGGCCACGCAAATGGCAGTGCTTGCAAAAGATTACGTTGTTGTCATATACAATATGCTGGACGTGCATCTTATTTCCAAGCTCTATCTGGATTTGATTGGGCAGGTCCTTCGATAGATCGAGTTCTATGCAAATTCTGACGTAGTTTTCCCTGGTGAGGTTACGGGTTTCTTCCGCCAAGGCCACAAATGTCCCAAAGGAGTTGGTGATTCTCTTCATGGCTGCGGGGTGAAGCATATCAGGGGTAGGTTTGGGAGAGTGATGCAGGCTGACACAATAGCCGAGTCTTCTTTGGTATTGAAGTATGGGGTCCATTTGATGAGTTTTATGTTGTAATTGTCGATCCTTCCAGAACCTCTGGTCCAAACCTTCTGGTAGTCGCTCTTCGATGAAAGGTGAAAGAACATATGTTTGTGATCCATGGGAGCTACCCTGTATCCCGAAGTGAGGCCCCATGCGGCGATCACTTCCTGGACTCTAGCAAGCTTCGGACAACCCGCAGAGAATTTTAAGACAAAGGTCTTAGAAAAGGTAATGGATAAAGAGAAGATTTCGTCCAAGGAGAAGGGAATAGATAACGGCTGATTGTCTGACGGTGTGGAATAATCGATGTCCTGGAGGTTGATTTTCTTGGGAAGAATGAAGTATTTCTCTGCCAGGTCAGGCCTGAGCGGCTCCGCGTAGGACGGTGGAGGTGGAGGATGCTGCCTGGTGGAGGGCGAGGATGCTGGAGGGACTGAACCCGCGGGAAGTGCAGACTGTATAGATGGCGCAGTAAGGTCACGAATGCCTGCGCCACCAACAGGGAGCACGAGGTTCCGAGGTGCCAGGTTAATAGAATTGCAGCCGCCTGCTCCACCAACAAGGGGCGAAAAGACTAAGAGCGCTGAGGCACCTACGCCGGCTACCGATAAAAAGTCGACATGAAGAGAAAGACTTGGAGTAGTGAGCGCCACCGAGGGGATGACTGGGGGGAGCCTCAGAAGGAAAATGAGCTGCTGCAATGGAGGGGGGTAGGCGACCTGGAGTGCGCAGAGACCAAGCGCGCAAAAGGTGCCGAGGTGCCACCTGAAGCAAGGGCGCCTGGAGTCAGCAGGGTCAGACCGATCCCCACATTAATAGGGCAGGCGTAACTCGACTGCAAAGTCTGGGCGCCAACATAGCTAGGCCCCACCTCAATAGTGCTGGCACAACAAGGCAGCAAAGACCGGGCACCAACTGAGCCGGGCCCCACATCAATGGGGCTGGCGCAACCCGACAGCAAATACTGTACGCCTACAGAGCTGGGCCCCACAGCCTCGGGGCGAGCTCTAATAGAGGAGTACTCATCCACAAACGTGGGGAGTAACGAGCATGCGCCTATAGAGGGAGGGACATGGGAAGGCGCCATCAGCTGACCGAGCAGGCGCTGAGGCGAGACAAGCACACGGCCCGAGGGGCTCTCTCCAACAGGAGGCACTGCACTCGAGCAGGAGCCTCCGTACTGAATCACATGAGGACTAAAACTGGAGGGTAGGAAAACCGAGGACGTGGGTAAAAGAGAAGCGTTCAAACTTTCAAAACAGCTGGATCGCATGGGAACCGAGGCGCTGGCGGATGCGTCTCCCGAGGGGAGGAGAGGGCAGGCAGAGGCCCACCGCCTAGACAAACTGATTGATACTGCTCCGCCCGCCACCAAGAAGCAGGGTGGAGGGGGGCGGCGACCAAATGAACACCCGACGAGAGGCGGGAAGCCGGCCGACATCTGTCCGGTGGGAGGCGAAAGGGTCGGCAGAACGGGAGAGGGAAAGAGTGGAGGAGGGGAGGACGAAGAAGCTCCCGGAGCAACGGGAGGAAGCCCTAACAGCGCCAAAAGGTCTGGAGGCCAGGGGGTGCAGCAGCGGAATCCGGGAAGCCGAAGACATGGGGAAGAGGAGGGAGGAAGAGGACGGGGAAGAGGGGCTAGGCGAGGGGAAGGCCCCTCGTGGAGCAGGAGCCCAGGAGCATGAGGAGAGTTTATATATATATATATATATATATATATATATATATATTTACGTGATGTATTTGACCTTGACCATATATATATATATATATATATATATATATATATATATATATATATATATATATATATATATATATATATATATATATATATATATATATATATATATATATATATATACTCCAACGGACAAACCTCTTCCCCCATGAAGAGGGCCCCGGTCCCTTTCACTCTGTCACGACCCGTTCCCGAATAATCGGACACGAGTGGGACACGTCCAGCCTTCGTCGTTAGACACGGCGAAGTAAGTTGTACCAAGCTAGGAAAACTACAAGTCCAGATAAGAATGAAAACAACCACAGCATCTACAATATCGAATCCCAGAATCAAAGTACATATCTAAGAGTTATTATATTTTTCAGCAATGAAATGTAAATTGATGTCTCTAATACAAAGTCCAAGTGAACTAAAAAGGTCGGTACTAGGCTTCCTCAGCCTCTAAGTCCAGAGCAACTCCAGCTGGCTCTACTGCATCTATAGGCTCACGGCCATAGTAGGTGTCACACAGAGCCTTCATCTCACTTGCAACACATCCAGGTCAGGAGCGGAGAAAAGTACAGTTCTAGGTAATGAACAAGAACATCATGATATGAAAATGAATACAGGAGAACATAAAATATGAAATACAAAAAAAGAACAGAAAAGTACAGGAACATAAGTACAAGAAATAAAGTACATGAATGTAACTATGAACCTGAAGGACAAGACATGATATGTGCTCAATGTTTGAAATACAACTAACATATGTGACCGACTGGGGGAGTACAGGAGTACATGAATATCGGTACCGCTTAGGATCCGCGTGCACGATGCGAGGCCTAAGCTGTCTACATGAATATAGTAACCGGGTTTGGTAACATAGCTAGTGTATTTTTCCTCCCGACACAAGTACAAGAACAGGAAAGTACGAGAGTACAAGATATCGTGTCATGATGTGTCACAAGAAAAGTACAAGATATGTAAATGCACAATAACCATAGAACAGTACTTGTCTTGCTCCGGAAAAGTACAAGTAATCACTGAAGCTGGATGTCCCCCTGTTATAATTTGATACAAGTTGATTAATTTCTAAGACTACTCTAGCTAATCCTGATTAGTATTCCTTAAGAATTTAAATCATAGATAAAACCTTATCTAATTTCTTATCCTATTTAAATAAAAGGTGAGAATCAAAAATAGAAATTTTGACCACTTAATCTATTATGAAAACTTGATAACAGTACTAAGCTAATCTTTAAAATATTTATAAGAAATAGTTGGTTGTTTAGAAGCTATTTCCTAATCAGTACCTCTTAGCAATTAGATACAATATTTGGTTACGATACTACTCCATCTTCATGTTTAGAGCCCATCAGCCAAGACCTATCAATTCAAATATTCAAACTCAAGTTTAAACTAGCCCGACCTTCCATACAGGCAAACCACAGCTGTTGCTTATTCATAATATGGTTCAGTTATGAATCAGCTCAGACATACTCATTTAAGCACAAAAATGTATCAAACTCATAAGCTCAAAGGAGGTAGCTAAATCGTATTTTCTCAACTCTAAATTTAGGTTAAAAATCTCACTGCATCCAACAGGCAATATTGCAGAAATATATTATACGACTTGATTCAGCAAAATAGGAATCAGTCAACAATAACTCAAAACTCAGAAACTATCCAACTCCCACCCCTACTTGTCCGAACCCAACAAGAATAGAGAAAATTCCATCAGACACAATTTATACAAAACTCTATACAAAATATAAATAAAAAATAATTATCTACAACCAAATTGAAATATAAATAAGAAAACATTCCCGATCCATCACAGAGATCCAGCACATGACCCTGGTCTTCGAAACACACCCAAACTTGCAATGATTCCACGCATACTGAACACGAATAACTTGGCACGCAAAATACTGGTATGCAAGCAAACTAATTGAGACTACAAACACAGGTATAGCTTGGACACGGCGAGCTTGGTCACAACCCAAAGACACAGCTACGGCAACGTACATAAGGATAGACCCTGGCCAAAACTGTGCTTAAAAACAGAAACATAGATTAAAAAGTAATAGAAAGATAGCATAATTACCTGAAGAATGGTAAGAGGCACGCTCTACAGAATTCAACACTTCTTCGTGTCCAAAGAATCGATCTCTGCTTGAGCAGCATGGATCATACATAACAAGGAAAAAAGAAAATTTAGAAGATCGACGTTATCAAATTGAATCGAGAATATTCAACATTAAGTATCCCAAATCAAAATACTTACCAAAATCTGGGATCAACAGATCGACAACTAGTTTTAAACAGAATGTGATTAAAGTCTCGGATTATCAAAACTCTGCTCTCAACAATAAATATTCGAGAGATCAAACGAATATCATAGTAAACTTTAATAGAAAGAAATTTGAGAACTCTCCTTAACTATGCACTATTAAAACAATTAAGAAGAAAACGATCGTCGATCCATGAAATTTAGCTATGACTGAACAAATAAGAAATCGATCAGAAAATAATTCCATGAATGTTTGGATCTAGAGTAAATCGAGAGCATTCGACTCAAGCTTACCTGAACTCAATAGATTTAGAGGGAACAACGAGCTCTCGGCCATCGGAGAAGGAAGCAAGATGGATCTGGAAATTTCTAAGTCAGAGGAATCAAATTAATCAAATCTCAAGATTTGGAAAGATGAGTGGAATGAAACTCACCATTACTCGCCATCGATGCAGCTATCGCAGTCGCCCACCGAGAGAAAGAGGATCGTTGGAGAAGGAAACAAATTCCCGATCGAGCGTCGCCGCTGAGTCGACGAGATTGCAGTTGCCTTCGTCGTCGTCGTCGTCGTCAGCCTCTGTTCTCAGTCACCGGAGGAACCGATTCCCGCCGTTGTCGTCTCCATCTCGCCGACGTCGAAAGAAATTAGGGTTAGAGCTCGGGGAATTTGGGGACGAAGTGCTCAGTGAGAGCACTGGAAAGAAATCGAGTGAGGAGAAATATATTCTCTCTCTCCGCAAGTATAATATATAGGCAAGTGACAATTTTGCAAAAACACCCCCCAGCTCTAGGCAAAAATATAAAAGAGCCCCTTTCCTTTTCATATATGTGATTGAAGTCTCGGATTATCAAAACTCTGCTTTCAACAACAAATATTCGAGAGATCAAACGAATATCACAGTGAACTTTAATAGAAAGAAATTTGAGAACTCTCCTCAACTATGCACTATTAAAACAATTAAAGAAGAAACGATCGTCGATCCATGAAATTTAGCTATGACTGAACAAATAAGAAATCGATCAGAAAATAATTCCATGAATGTTTGGATCTAGAGTAAATCGAGAGCATTCGACTCAAGCTTACCTGAACTCACTAGATTTAGAGGGAACAACGAGCTCTCGGCCGTCGGAGAAGGAAGCAAGATGGATCTGGAAATTTCTAAGTCAGAGGAATCAAATTAATCAAATCTCAAGATTTGGAAAGATGAGTGGAATGAAACTCACCATTACTCGCCATCGATGCAGCTGTCGCAGTCGCCCACCAAGAGAAAGAGGATCGTTGGAGAAGGAAACAATTTCCCGATCGAGCGTCGCCGCTGAGTCGACGAGATTGCAGTTGCCTTCGTCTTCGTCGTCAGCCTCTGTTCTCAGTCACCGGAGGAGCCGATTCCCGCCGTTGTCATCTCCATCTCGCCGACGTCGGAAGAAATTAGGATTAGAGCTCGGGGAATTTGGGGACGAAGTGCTCAGTGAGAGCACTGGAAAGAAATCGAGTGAGGAGAAATATATTCTCTCTCTCCGCAAGTATAATATATAGGCAAGTGACAATTTTGCAAAAACACCCCCCAGCTCTAGGCAAAAATGTAAAAGAGCCCCTTTCCTTTTCATATATTACACTGAGTGCAGAAATCAGTTAGAAAAGAAGAGTGAGTGGTGGGCCACAAGTTTGTTTGTTACAACAAACTTTCAAATTCAAATTCCTGCTCCTAATTTCCTTCCCTCCAAAATAAAATAAAAATGAAATGAATTATTATTATTAGAAATTTTAAAATTCTCGAAAATGGAAAAGTGGAGTTACAAATCTCTCTCCCTTAAAATAATTTCGTCCTCAAAATTCGAGAGACAACAAAACAAAATCACAATTAATTATTTTAACACAAATCATTTATTGAATCTAAAATTTTGAAAACCAGAATACAATTAAGCAAACAAACTAGGATAGCGCTCTCGCATCTCATCCTCGCGCTCCCATGTGGACTCTCCCGGAGCGTGGTATTTCCACATGACTCGGACAAGCGGTATAGTCTGATTCTGCAGTTGTTTCTCCCTCCGATCAAGAATCTCCAATGGCTGCTCCTCGTAGGTCAAGCTCGGACCCACCTCTAGCTCTGAATAGTCTACCACATGGCTCGGATCTTGAATGTAGTGTCGAAGCTGAGATACGTGAAAGACGTCATGTACTCCCTCCAAGCTAGCCGGAAGCGCTAGTCGGTATGCCACCTCGCCAATCCGTGTCGTCACGTCGAATGGCCCGATGTACCTCGGACTGAGCTTCCCGCCTCTGCCAAAATGAATGATGCCTCTGGTCGGCGAGATCTTCAGGAACACTCTATCTCCAACTGCGAACTCCAGTGGCCGTCTGTTGCTGTCCGCCCAGTGCTTCTACCGACCTGTGCAACTCTGAGACGCTATCTGATCAGTCTGACCTTCTCAGCTGAGTCTACCACCATCTCTGGCCCAAGCAAAATTCTCTCACCAACGTCGTCCCAAGATAAATGTGTACAACATCTTCGTCCATATAGTACCTCGAACTGTGTCATCTTAATGCTAGCCTGATAACTGTTGTTATAGGCAAACTCTACAAGATGTAAGTGATCCTCCCACGAACCGCCGAAGTCGAGTGCGTAAACCGGCAGCATGTCCTCAAATATCTGAATGGTCCTCTCGGACTGCCCGTCCGTCTGTGGATGATAGGCGGTGCTGAACTTCAACTGTGAACCCAAGCTGAGCTGTAGACTCCTTTATAAGTGTGATGTGAAGCGGCTGTCCCTGTCTGAAATGATATGCACTGGTACTCCATGAATTCGTACGATCTGACGCATGTAGAGGTCTGCAAGCTTCTCGGTCGACAGCCCTACCTTGAACGGAATAAAGTGAGCAGATTTCGTCAATTTGTCCACGATAACCCAAATAGCATCCTTGCCACCGGACGTACGCGGTAAACTAGAGACGAAGTCCATAGTGATGTGTTTTCACTTCCATTCCAGAATAGGTAAAGGCTGGAGTAATCCTGCTGGTCTCTGGCGCTCCGCCTTGACTTGCTGGCTCACAAGGCATCTGGAAACAAATCTGGCAACCTCTCGTTTCATTCCATACCACCATACATACTCCTGCAGATCCTTACACATCTTGGTAGATCCAGGATGAATAGAATACTGCGACTGGTGGGCTTCCTGCATAACCTTCTCCTGCAAGTCCTTGGGCACACACAACTGGTTTTCATGCCTCAGGGATCCATCCTCTGCAATAGTAAAATCATCAAGCAATCCTGCCTCTGCCTGGCCTCTGAGACATCATAGTCTCTCATCTAGAAACTGGGCCTCCTTGATCTTTTTTAACAGTCTCGACTATATCTGCATGTGCATCAGCTGCCCTCCAACTACCGGAAGAACAATCTCAATCTCCAGACTCTCAAGGTCCTCTAGAAGATGTCGATCCATAGTGAGAAATATAGCAACATGATATCGACTAAGAGCATCTGCTACCACATTCGCCTTTCCAGGATGGTATTGCAGATTGATGTCGAAATCCTTCATGAGTTTTATCCATCTGTGCTGCCACATATTCAGCTCCTTCTGAGTAAAGACATACTTCAGGCTTTTATGGTCCGTGAAGATGTCCACTCTCTCTCCACACAAATAGTGCTTCCACAGTTTCAAGGCAAAAATGACTGTTGCAAAATCCAAGTCATGTATAGGGTAATTCTTCTCATGAGGCCTCAACTGTCTAGAAGCATAAGCAATGACCCTCTTGTTCTGCTCAAGCACACATCCTAAGCCTTTCCTTGATGCATCGCTGTAGATAACGAATCCTCCAGATCTGGATGGCAAGGCTAGAACTGGCACTGTAGTGAGTCTTCTTTTAATTCTTCAAATGCTGACTGGCAGGTGTCGCTCCAGATGAACTCCTCGTCCTTCCGCGTAAGCTTCGTCATTGGCTCTGCTATCTTAGAAAAATCCTTCACAAACTTCCAGTAGTAACCTGCTAGCCCCAGGAAACTACGAATCTCTGCTACTGACTTGGGAGGTGCCCATGCCTCTACAGCTTCAATCTTCTTGGGATCCACAAAAATTCCCTCTCCAGTCACCACATGCCCCAAGAACTCCACTCTGCCCAAAAAACTCACACTTCGAGAGCTTCCCGTACAACTTCTTCTTCCGTAGAATCTCCAACATAATCTACAAGTGCTCCACATGCTCCTTCTCAGTTTTCGAATAGATCAGAATGTCGTCAATGAAGACTACGACAACATGTCCAAATACTTGTGAAAAACTTTATTCATCAAGTTCATAAACACTGCTGGGGCATTGGTGAGTCCGAACGGCATCACTAAGATTTATACTGACCGTAACGGGTATTAAAAGCTGTCTTCGAAATCCTGCACTCGAACCTTCATCTGATGATATTCCA